>OY728121.1:722713468-723963468 GCA_963277665.1 Viscum album | reverse complement strand
AGGATCTGTACACACAGATGTGTGTGGACCATTTCCAGTAGATGCTAGGGGTGGATATTCTTAATTCATTACTTTTACTGATGATTTGAGTAGATATGGATATTTCTACTTAATGACGTATAAGTTAGAGGCCTTAGAGAAATTTAAGGAATTCAAGAATGAAGTAGAGAATCAGCTTGGTAATAATATAAAGAACCTTCGATCGGATCGAGGTGGAGAATATCTGAACCAAGAGTTCATCAATCTTCTATAGGAGTATGAGATTCTATCTCAGCTCATCCCTCCTTATACACCATAGTGGAACGGTGTTAGCGAAAGGAGTAACCACACCTTGTTGGACATGGTGAGCTTGATGATGAGTCATGCAGATCTTCCATTATCCTTTTGGGGATATGCATTACAAACTGCAGCATACACATTAAACTGAGTTCCAACTAAGGCAGAAAATGTAATTCTCTCAGATTTATGGAGTGGAAAGAAACCCATTTTTTCGCATACACCTGTATGGGGATGCGAGGAGTTTTTTAAGGCCTTCTTAGGCAACAAACTAGCACCTCGGGGCATGAAGTGTATATTTATATGATATACCAAGGAAACAAAAGGATATTACCAATATAACCCTCAAGAAAAGAAAGTGATTGTTGCCCAACAATCCGTCTTTCTTGAGAGGGAGCACATCCTCAAGAAGGATAATGGGAGAAATATTGACTTCGATGAAGTTGATGCTCATGATACACAAGATTTGGTACAGGAAAAAGTTCCACATGTCCCCATGGAAGAGGTTCCTGAAACACAAATACTTCATAGGAGCTCAAGAGAGGTAAGGGAACTAGAGAGATTTGGTTTCCTAGTCACTGAGGATGGTGAATCATTATTGTTGGACAATGATGAGCCTCTCTTCTACAAAGAAGTAGTAGAAATATCAGAAGCTGCAAGATGGAAAGAAGATATGAATTCTAAGATGGATTTCATATATCATAACCTTGTTTGGGTTCTGGTCGATGAGTCAGTTGATGTAAATCATGTTTGGTGAAAATGGGCATTCAAGAGAATGTTGGACATGGAAGGTCAAGTTAGCACCTATAAATCAAGGCTAGTGGCTAAATGATTCAGACATCATCAAGGAATTGACTATAATAAAACCTTCTTGCTAGTTTATATTTTCAAATCCCTAAGAATCATACTTGCCATAGCAGCTTACCATGACTATGAGATTTGGAAGATGGATGTCAAAACAGAATTATTTAATGGGAACCTTCTGGAAGATGTCTATATGACACAAATAGAAGGGTTTATGACACCAGGTGAAGCCAAATGGGTTTTCAAGTTGCAGAAAACCATTTATCAATTGAAGCAAGCATCCAGGTCATGTAACATTAGATTTGATGAAGCCATAAAGCAATTTGGTTTCATTAAGAATGAATGTGAGACATGTGTTTATAAGCAGTTTAATGGGAATGCGTTCATTATCCTAGTAGTATATTTTGATGACATATTGATTATTGGAAACGACGTACAAGACTTGCATTCAGTTAAGGGCTGGTTGAACAAGCGCTTCTCCATGAAATATTTAGGTGAAGCAGCCAAAATTCTTGGGATCAAGATCATTTGTGATAGATCCAAGAGCCATCTTGGACTAAGTCAGGGTATATACATTGACCAGATACTAAAGAGATTTAGTATGGAACAATCCAAGAGAGGATTGGTACTAGTGTCACATGGCTTACATATTTCTAAGAAAATGTGTCATTAGACACAATAAGAGAAAGATAGGATGAGCAAGATCCCATACTCCTCGGCTATAAGATCCATCATGTATGCCATGTTATATACCAGGCTTGATGATGCCTATGCACTGAGCATCGTAGGCAGATATCAAGAAGATCCAGGGGAACATCATTGGACTGCTGTTAATAATATCCTTAAGTATCTGAGAAGAACTAAGGATATGTTCTTAGTGTATGGAGGAGACGAGAAGCTTGTCATCAGAGGGTATGCTGATGATGGTTTTCAGACAGATCAGAATGATCTAAAGTCGCAATCTGGATATGTTTTCTATCTCAATGGAGGAGTTGTGAGCTGGAAGAGTTCTAAGCAGCCAGTTTTCACCGATTATGTAACATCCCAAGTAAGTAATGAATAATAGATATTTTTATCTATGTCTATTAATGATTAAGATAGTGTTATAGCGGCTTAAAATGAAAATAAATACAATCTTATGCATGGAATACACAAATATTCTTAAAAGATTGTTTTAGTGCCTTTTGATGGAAAACCATTTTTGAATCTATATTTTGACAATTTTATAAACTATGTTTTTCAAAATAAAATTATTCTTTATGATTGGGACATCAAAATTTACTTTGTGTGAATTTTTGGTATTTTTCTGACAAGGTTCATTTTTTAATGAATAGTGAAAAATACTGCATTTTACATCAAAACTGCTTTTTAATCTAATTTATTTATATGATTAGATTATCTTTTGAATTGGTCTTAATGTGTAATATAAATATATTTTTACCATTTAATCCAATGGTGGTCATTGGAGTCAATTTCACTTTGAAATTGGACTTAAACTGGTGTCAATCTTTTGATACTTATTGTTTCATAAAAACACGCTATTTGCTCTGACATCGGGAATTAATTATTAAATTAATTAATGTGACTTATATGATTTGAATTTTTTAAAATAGACTTCGTTTTTGAATTCGGAATATCAAATATAGCTTAGGGTGAATTTTTGGTAATTTTCTGAAAAACTTCAATTTTTGATGAATAGTGAAACCACTAAGTGATAATCAAGCAAACTGATTTTTAAGTTAAATGAAAGTTTACCACTAATGTGTATTGAATTTTGAAAATCCGACATACATGGTTGTCATTAAGAAGTAAAATGTGTTTCAATGAGATTATAATAATTTTTTGGTGAATAGTAACTTATTAAGTTCTTAATCACGATTAGTGGTAATTAGGGTAGTTTAAGGTATAAATAATACTTTAATAAAATGAAATGACATAGACACATGTCCCAACCTCATTGGTTGTGTCATGGCCGACCATGAAATGCCATGGGTAAACTTGGGGACCCCATGGATCCACTTTTGTTGGGAAATGACATAAATTACTTTTTATTTAATGTTAAAGTGAAAATGACACAAACATAATATGTTTTACGAAAACAATTTTTAATTGGGGTTATACAAGTCCAAAATTTGATTATAAATAGTCATTGGAAATATAAACAGATTTCCTATATCATAGTATTTTTTTATAATTTTTAGACATTAAATAAATTTAATTATTTATGACATAATAATGATGCAGCGATGACATCATTATTTGACGATTTAAATAAAATAGAAAGATAATGTAAAATCTATGAACTACACATGTCCAAAACCAATTGGATGAGTGGATTTCGAACCCGTATAACCTTATCCACGAATTCTATCAATTTGGGACCTTTTAAAACCGAAACACATTTTCAAATAATGTAATATTTCTTTACTTTCCAAAAGTGCCCCTCCTCTCCTCTTATAAAAGGCCCCCACCTCTACCTCATTTCACACACTCTTCAAGCCTTTGGCTCGGCCAACCCCTGCCCATTTGCACTCTCCACATCCCTCTCCTAATCCCAGAGGATTTCCTTTGGGCAGAATCCTTTCAAAGGAATCCTTTAGGCTCAACTCAAAAGGAGTTACACTTTTAAAGGTAATTCATTCTCTCATGTTCATTTGTTTTATTTTGCTTCTCCAACCCCCTAAACTCTTTTTATTTACTTATTTGGTAACAAAAACAGTATCTTAAATATACAAGGATGTTGTTATAATATTTATTTGAGCTAAACTCTCACACAACTACATCAAATGGTTAAAGAACATGCGGTTTCCGTGGATGGCGAAATTCTGCCTCCCGAAACGATGATTGTTCAACACTCATTTAACACCTTCAAAGGTGGCCATTATGATGTCACTATTTTTATATATGATATATAATATGTTTATGTTTTCCTTAAGCTTCTGTTTTTTTTTATTTTGGGCATACCTTTATGGTTTCCATTATGGGTAAAACACGATATCTTCATTTTAGGAAGTGCGGACTACCGCCCCCTAAAAGTGATTTGATTCGTTAATACCATATGTGGGATGTGTAAAGGATAAAGTTAATGATATTATATATTTTATTATACTGGAATTATAATATACTCTTATATCATTATGATTCCATTCTATAAAATACGAAATAGAAATGAAAGTAGCGTTCATGCGTACGTACGGCTTACCGTCTCCATGAACGGTGCATTTCATTTCTTACCTCTAAATGATTATGTAATATTATAAATGCATGTATGTACTGGATATATATGACATATATGATATCTACATCATGAATACCATTCTGGATATAATGATCCTTTGACCAAATTAACAACAAGTAAGTGTAAGAAGACTATTTTTGACTTAAGAACCAAATACCGACAAAATGAACATTATTAACTTAAATGATTACATGATGTTCATAACATGGTATAAAAGGAATAATGAACTTGAAAAAGATTCATAATAAATTAGATATTAACTCAAGTTTATTATTCAGGAGATTAAGGAACGGTCGGGTCAAGTCGGATACGAGGTATGGGACTTCGTCTCAATCTCCTTTCATTGAGGCATATTTTATTTTATACACAACTTTATTTTATACGGTGTATAAACCCCTTTGACTTTTATGTTTATTCAAAAGGAATATTTTTTATACGAAGCATTTACTAAATGACAAAAGGGAATGTTTTTGTCGTACGTATGCGGCGACAACGACTTCTCCGCCGTCGTGACCGTTATTTGAGTTTCGGCTTCCTCTACAAGCCATACCTTCTTTTTAAAAGAAAAATAAATACCATATTTTAATTTTCTTTTATTTTGGTATTGAAAATGGTTTTCATAATGTTTTTATTGATATCTCGTGATTGAAATGTGGAAATTTTATGTTTCCTTTATGCATGTTTTATGTGATATGATTATGTTATGGTTCTTGGGCATTATTATGAAGACGGGTGGTTCCGTGATAATCTAAGGGTGGGTGAGCCCGTTATAGCTCTCCAATGCATTGGGTAACGCGAAGGAGTGAAACGTTAAGGTTTCTCCGAAGAGATTTTAGGGAATATACTGTGATGGGTATTCCAAACGTAACCAAGAGGGTTACTCCCTACGTAAGAATGTTATGAATGCCTCAAGTTACCTTTATGTCTTAGGATTTCTATGATTTATTCATGATTTTATGAGGTATGTTAAAGTGCCTATGTTTTATGGGTAAAGTATGATTTCATCCTTATGTATATATGAACTCATGTTTCCTTTCCATGTTTTTTTTATAACCCATACTGAGTTTTTATGCTCATCCCAAGTTTTTGAAATGTTTTTCACAGGTCAAGGGAAAGGTACATGATAAGATGATAGAGTCAAGGATGTGTCAAGAATTAATCCATGTTTTATTTTAAATGTGTTTCCATTGATGGGAATGAAGAATACTATCTTTATGTAACCACTTTGTTTATATGTGGAATGTAATTCAAGTTTTATGATCTAATTCTCTAAAACTCTAAACCCGAAAAGATCCTCAATGTGTAATCTTGTAATAACTCAGGATTAAGTAAGGTTTATGGCTGGGGCCTTATAGTTGTTATCAGAGGTCGGTTTAGATAACTTTAAGAGTTATAATTATATTAAATGATTATCCAAAAACAAAACAAAAAATATTTTTTGAAATGATATAGAATTTAAAGATTACCATGTTGCTTCATCTAAGACATGTTTGTTCAGAATGGTTTTCCGCAGAGGAAACAGGGAAGCAGTGCTAGGAAGGAATACAGAAGGAAATAACCTTCCGAATCAGCATCCAGAAATGGTCGGAATTGGAACTGAACAGTTTGTTGCAGTAATGGCGCAGTTGACTCAAGCGATAAATGGCGGTGGTATCCATGCACGAGATCAGCCAGATCAACCACAGAAGAACATGTCAGTGGTGGAACATTTCATGAGGCAACATCCACCATCATTCAGAGGATCATCTGACCCTGTGCTAGCTGAAGGGTGGATTAAAGCACTGGAGAAGATTTTTGATGTCATGGGGTGTTCAGACAATCAAAAGGTTAGTCTTTCTATTTACCGTTTGGAGGGAGAAGCAGATCAGTGGTGGTATATGGTTAAAAATATCAGGGACGCCGATGAGATTGATGCTCTTGACTAGGATGAATTCAAAGGTATGTTTCTTGAGAAGTATTTTCCAAATGCTGTTCGACTTAGGATGTAAAAGAAATTCTTGGAATTGAGGCAAGAGGAAGACTCAGTGGCTGCCTATGAAGAAAGGTTCACTCGATTGGCAAGGTATGCTCCAAATTTTATCCGGGACCTTGATAGTAAAATCAATCGTTTTTACTCAGGATTAAAGCCAAAATATCGAAGGGCCTTAGCTTCTCGTGAGTTTAAAAGTTATGAAAAGCTTGTTCGATGTGCTGAGAAGGTGGAAATGGAGTTTGCAGATGACCAAGTTTTCTATAACAACCAGCAGAAGAAGAGACCGAGGTGGCAGGAGAAAGGTAAGAATTCTTCAAAAAAGTCTGATGGTAAGAAAACTAAGTTTCCAGTTTGTGATAAATGTGGAAAAAGCCATGCTGGGGAATGTCTTCTGAATTCTGGAAAGTGCTACCGATGTGGTAAGATGGGACATAAGGCTCGTGATTGCACTGAAAAGGATCAAGCTGAAGGTAAGAACAAATTTTATTTACAGTCAGTTAAGTGTTATAAGTGCAATGAGATGGGTCACTATGAAAACGAGTGTCCGACAAGGAGCTTGAGTGATGGGAAGCAGTTAGACTATAAGAAGAAAGGGGTGGTGAAATCCTTTGCAACTACTTCAGCAGATGTCGGGCCATCAAATGAAGTTGTATCAGGTACTTTGTTTGTTTTTTCAGATTATGCCAGTGTGTTGTTTGATTCGGGTCCTACACATTCTTTCATCTCTGAAACCTTTTCTAGTAAAATGGGAATACCATCTCAAGAAATGACTCCTGAACTTTTGGTAAAAACACCTGGGGGAAGTGTCGAGGCAAAAAGAATTTATAAGAATCTTCCTATCCTTATCTGTGGAAAGAACCTACTTGAAAACCTTATTGTTCTACCTCTAGTAGAGTTTGATGTTATCCGGGGTATGGATTGGCTCTCTATTTACCATGCTAAGATTGACTGTAGAGCTAAAGAAGTTTCTTTTCAGAAAGACTTTCAGTTTGTTTACAAGAATGAACCCTTACTTTTGATAACATACCAAGAGGTCGAGAAACTTGTAAAAGATGGAAATGAATGTTACCTTGCACACGTCGTTGAAAATAAAGGAACTGTTTAGATTAATGATGTGCCGGTGGTAAATGTGTATCCTGATGTTTTTCCTGATGAGTTGCCTGGAATAATACCAGATCGGGAAGTTGAGTTTACTGTTGACTTAGTTCCTGATGCTAAGCCAATTTCAAAACCCCCTTATCAAATGGCACAAATTGAACTTTTAGAGTTGAAGGAGCAATTGCAAGATTTATTAGAGAAAGGTTTCATTAGACCTAGCACATCACCATGGGGTGCTCCTGTTTTATTTGTTAAAAAGAAAGATGGTTCTATGAGACTTTTCATTGATTATAGAGCCTTGAATAATATCACTGTTAAGAAAAAATATCCTTTGCCTCATATCGATGATTTGTTTGATCAGCTCCAGGGAGCTCAGTTTTTTTCAAAGATTGACTTCAGATCGGGGTACCATCAGCTGAAGGTAAAGGAGGCAGATATTCCGAAGACCGCGTTCCGTACGAGATATGGCCATTATGAATTTGTAGTAATGCCTTTTGGGCTAACCAATGCGCCTGCTGTATTCATGGACTTAATGAATAGAATTTTCCATGAGTTCTTGGATAAGTTTGTGGTGGTTTTCATTGATGATATTTTGGTCTTTTCTAAAAGTAAAGAGGAGCATGAAAAACATTTAAGGGTTATCATGCAAACCTTAATAGAAAATAAACTGTATGGGAAATTCAGCAAGTGTGAGTTTTGGTTACAACAAATTTCTTTCCTTGGTCACATTGTTTCTAAAGATAGAATAACTGTTGATCCTGCAAAAACAAAAGTTGTGGAAGAATGGCCAAGACCCACAAATGTAACCGAGATTTGTAGCTTCCTTGGTTTGGCGGGCTATTACCGAAGGTTTGTTAGAAATTTTTCATGGTTATCTAGTCCAATTACTAAGCTAACTCGGAAGGGTGTTAAGTTTATCTGGACAAAAGAATGTGATGATTGTTTTCAGGAATTGAAAATAAGATTGGTGAATGCTGCAGTTTTGGCACTACCTTCCAGGAATGGTGAGTTTGTTATATACAGTGATGCTTCATTGAAAGGACTTGGTTGCGTCCTAATGCAGAATGATCAGGTAATTGCTTATGCTTCACGACAGTTGAAAACTCATGAGGTAAATTACCCTTCACATGATTTGGAATTAGCTGCTGTTGTTTTTTCTTTAAAAATTTGGAGGCATCATTTGTATGGAGTAAAGTGTGAAATATATACCGATCACAAATGTTTAAAGTATATATTCACTCAGAAAGAGTTAAACATGAGACAAAGGAGATGGCTGGAATTAATCAAGGATTATGATTTTACAATTCATTACCATCCGGGAAAAGAAAATAAAGTGGCTGATGCTTTGAGTCGAAAAAGTAATGCTTCATTAACAATGTTGCGTTTGGAACGTGATCCTTTGGTTAAGGATTTGATGAACTTTGGCATAGAAGTTGTTGGTGCAGGAAGTCCTTCTGTTTTGTTTTAGGTATCAGTGAGATCTTCTCTATCAAATAGAATCAAGCAAGCACAGAAGCAAGATAGTGAGTTGCAGAAAAAGGTAGAGCTGGTTCAGAAAGGTAAGTTTCCTGAATTCAACATTGATAATGATTGTGTTTTGAGATTTGGGAAGAGATTGTGTGTGCCTTGTGATTCAAAGTTGAAGAGAGAGCTGTTATGTGAAGCTCATAGTTCTCCATTTTCAGTTCATCCGGGCAGTACTAAGATGTATAGAGATCTACGGGAGTATTACTGGTGGGATGGAATGAAAAGAGATATTGCTGATTTTACTGTGAACTGTTTGACATGTCAACAGGTTAAAGCAGAGCGGCAGTTACCGAAAGGGATGCTTCAGCCATTACCAGTGCCAGAGTGGAATTGGGAGAATATATCCATGGACTTTGTTGTTGGATTACCGAAGACATCTCAAGGTAATAATGCAATCTGGGTTATTGTTGATCGCTTGACCAAATCTGCTCATTTCCTTACTATACGAGACAATTTCTATCTTGATCAACTTTCTCGTTTGTATCTTAAAGAGATAGTCAGGTTACATGGAGTTCCTCTCTCCATTGTATCGGATCGTGATCCCAGGTTTACTTCTAACTTTTGGAAAGGCCTTCATAAGTCGTTGGGTACTGAATTAAATTTTAGTACAGCTTTTCATCCTCAATCAGATGGGTAGTCAGAACGAAAAATTCAGACATTGGAGGATATTCTACGAGCTTGTTCTATAGATTATCAGGGAAGTTGGGACCAACATCTTTCTTTGGTTGAATTTTCATATAATAACAGTTTTCATTCCAGTATACAGATGGCACCATTTCAGGCATTATATGGGAAGCGGTGTCCAACTCCAGCTTTCTGGGATGAAGTGGGTGAAAGGAAGTTGATGGGACCAGAATTGGTAGAAGAGATGGCAGAAAAAGTTCATCTGATTCAGAAACACATGAGAACAGCTCCGAGCAGGCAGAAGAGTTATGCAGATAACCGGAGGAAGGATCTATCTTTCGAGGTAGGTGATCATGTTTTTCTCAAGGTTTCTCCTTGGAAAAGCGTGATGAGATTTGGTAAGAAAGGAAAGTTGAGTCCAAGGTTTGTTGGACCATAAGAAATTCTGGAGAGAGTTGGATCAGTTGCATACCGAGTGGCTTTACCTCTGAGTTTATCTCAGGTGCACAATGTTTTTCACATTTCGATGTTGAGAAAGTATATGCCAGATCCATCTCATGTTTTGAGCCAAGAGGTAGTTCAGCTGGAAGAGAACCTATCTTATGAGGAACAACCAGTCCAGATTCTTGACCATAGGGAGCAAGTGTTACGGAATAAGGTGATTCATCAGGTAAAGGTTTTGTGGAAAAACCACATGATTGAAGAGGCAACATGGGAATCTGAAAATGCAATGAGGGATAAGTACCCCCATTTATTCGATAAGTAAATAAATTGCGGGGATGCAATTTTCTAAAGGGGGGAAGGATGTAACATCCCAAGTAAGTAATGAATAATAGATATTTTTATCTATGTCTATTAATGATTAAGATAGTGTTATAGCGGCTTAAAATGAAAATAAATACAATCTTATGCATGGAATACACTAATATTCTTAAAAGATTGTTTTAGTTCCTTTTGATGGAAAACCATTTTTGAATCTATATTTTGACAATTTTATAAACTATGTTTGTCAAAATAAAATTATTCTTTATTATTGGGACATCAAAATTTACTTTGTGTGAATTGTTGGTATTTTTCTGACAAGGTTCATTTTTTAATGAATAGTGAAAAATACTGCATTTTACATCAAAACTGCTTTTTAATCTAATTTATTTATATGATTAGATTATCTTATGAATTGGTATTAATGTGTAATATGAATATATTTTTACCATTTAATCAAATGGTGGTCATTGGAGTCAATTTCACTTTGAAATTGGACTTAAACTGGTGTCAATCTTTTGATACTTATTGTTTCATAAAAACACGCTATTTGCTCTGACAACGGGAATTAATTATTAAATTAATTAATGTGACTTATATGATTTGAATTTTGTAAAATAGACTTCTTTTTTTAATTCTTAATATCAAATATAGCTTAGGATGAATTTTTGGTAATTTTCTGAAAAAACTTCAATTTTTGATGAATAGAGAAACCACTAAGTGATAATCAAGCAAACTGATTTTTCAGTTAAATGAAATTTTACCACTAATTTGTATTGAATTTTGAAAATCCGACATACATGGTTGTCATTAAGAAGAAAAATGTGGTTCAATGAGATTATAATAATTTTTTGGTGAATAGTAACTTATTACGTTCTTAATCACGATTAGTGGTAATTAGGGTAGTTTAAGGTATAAATAATACTTTAATAAAATGCAATGACCTAGACACATGTCCCAACCTCATTGGTTGTGTCATGGCCGACCATGACATGCCATGGGTCAACTTGGGGACCCCATGGATCCACTTTTGTTGGGAAATGACATAAATTACTTTTTATTTAATGTTAAAGTGAAAATGACACAAACATAATATGTTTTACGAAAAAAATTATTAAGTGGGGTTATAAAAGTCCAAAATTTGTTTATAAATAGTCATTGGAAAGCCAAAACGATTTACTATATCATAGTATTTTTTTTATAATTTTTAGACATTAAATAAATTTAATTATTTATGAAATAATAATGATGCAGCGATGACATCATTATTTGACGATTTAAATAAAATAGAAAGATAATGTAAAATCTATGAACTACACATGCCCAAAACCAATTGGATGAGTGGATTTCGAACCCTTATCACCTTATCCACGAATGCTATCAATGTGGGACCTTTTAAAACCGAAACACATTTTCAAATAATGTAATATTTCTTTACTTTCAAAAAGTGCCCCTCCTCTCCTCTTATAAAAGGCCCCCACCTCTACCTCATTTCACACACTATTAAAGCCTTTGGCTCGCCCAAAACCTGCTCATTTTCCCTCTCCACATCCCTATCCTCATCCTAGAGGATTCCCTTTGGGCAGATTCCTTTCAAAGGAAGCCTTTAGGCTCAACTCAAAAGGAGTTACACTTTTAAAGTTAATTCATTCTCTCATGTTCATTTGTTTTATTTTGCTTCTCCAACCCCCTAAACTCTTTTTATTTACTTATTTTTTAACAACACCAGTATCTTAAATATACAAGGATGTTTTTATAATATTTATTTGAGCTAAACTCTCACACAACTACATCAAATGGTTAAAGAACATACGGTTTTCGTGGATGGCGAAATTCTGCCTCCCGAAACGATGATTGTTCAACACTCATTTAACACCTTCAAAGGTGGCCATTATGATGTCACTATTTTTATATATGATATATAATATGTTTATGTTTTCCTTAAGCTTCTGTTTTTTTTATTTTGGGCATTCCTTTATGGTTTCCATTATGGGTAAAACACGATATCTTCATTTTAGGAAGTGCGGACTACCGCCCCCTAAAAGTGATTCGATTCGTTAATACCATATGTGGGATGTGTAAAGGATAAAGTTAATGATATTATATATGTTATTATATTGGAATTATAATATACTCTTATATCATTATGATTCCATTATATAAAATACGAAATAGAAATGAAAGTAGCGTTCATGCGTACGTACGGCTTACCGTCTCCATGAACGGTGCATTTCATTTATTACCTCTAAATGATTATGTAATATTATAAATGCATGTATGTAATGGATATATATGACATATATGATATCTAAATCATGAATAACATTCTGGATATAATGAACCTTTGACCAAATTAACAGCATGTAAGTGTAAGAAGACTATTTTTGACTTAAGAACCAAATACCGACAAAATGAACATTATTAACTTAACTGATTACATGATGTTCATAACATGGTATAAAAGGAATAATGAACTTGAAAAAGATTCATAATCAAGTAGAGATTAACTCATGTTTATTATTCAGGAGATTAAAGAACGGTCGGGTCAAGTCGGATACGAGGTATTGGACTTCATCTCAATCTCCTTTCATTGAGGCATATTTTATTTTATACACAACTTTCTTTTATACGGTGTATAAACCCCTTTGACTTTTACATTTATTCAAAAGGAATCTTTTTTATACGAAGCGTTTACTAAACGACAAAAGGGAATGTTTTTGTCGTACGTATGCGGCGACAACGACTTCTCCGCCATCGTGACCGTTATTTGAGTTTCGGCTTCCTCTACAAGCCATACCTTCTTTTTAAAAGAAAAATAAATACCATATTTTACTTTTCTTTTATTTTGGTATTGAAAATGGTTTTCATAATGTTTTTATTGATATCTCGTGATTGAAATGTGTAAATTTTATGTTTCATTTATGCATGTTTTATGTGATATGATTATGTTATGGTTCTTGGGAATTATTATGAAGACGGGTGGTTCCGTGATAAACTAAGGGCGGGTGAGCCCGTTATAGCTCTCCAATGCATTGGGTAATGCGAAGAAGTGAAATGTTAAGGTTTCTCCGAAGAGATTTTAGGGAATATACTGTGATGGGTATTCCAAACGTAACCAAGAGGGTTATTCCCTACGTAAGAATGTTATGAATGCCTCAAGTTACCTTTATATCTTATGATTTCTATGATTTATTCATGATTTTATGAGGTATGTTAAATTTCCTATGTTTTATGGGTAAAGTATGATTTCGTCCTTATGTATATATGAACTCTTGTTTCCTTTCCATGTTTTTTTATAACCCATACTGAGTTTTTATGCTCATCCCATGTTTTTGAAATGTTTTTCATAGGTCAAGGGAAAGGTACATGATAAGATGATAGAGTCAAGGATGTGTCAAGAATTAATCCATGTTTTATTTTAAATGTGTTTCCATTGATGGGAATGAAGAATACTATCTTTATGTAACCACTTTGTTTATATGTGGAATGTAATGCAAGTTTTATGATCTAATTCTCTAAAACTCTAAACCCGAAAAGATCCTCAATGTGTAATCTTGTAATAACTCAAGATTAAGTAAGGTTTAAGGCTGGGGACTTATAGATTCTAAAGCAGAGTCCGAATATATAGCAGCTTCTGATACAGCCAAGGAAGCCGTCTAGATTCGGAACATTGTCCAGGAGATTGATGTGGTGCCTATAAGTAAAGATCACATTAAATTGTATTGTGATAATACTACAGTGGTGGCCCGTGCAATAGATCCAAGGTCACAACAACATACAAAGAACATACTCTAGAAGTATCACCTCTTGAGGGATTTCTATCAGAGTGGTGATGTTGCAGTGAGCAGAGTGTCCATGGAAAAGAACGTGGAAGACCCCATGACTAAAGGCCTATCTCAGCAGAAGCACGAATATCATGTGAGAGCTAGTCAGTTAAAGGTTATTAGTAGTTGGTTCTAGTCCAAGTGGGAGTCTATTGGAGTTGGTGGTCTAGAACCAACTAATTTGAACTTTATTCATTAATAAAATCATTATCACATCTTGTTTGTTCTTCTGCGTGACAATGCATGCGATAATGTCCTAAGGACAGCTGTTGCATTAAAGGGTCATAGTTAATCCCGACTATGATGAGAACCCAAAAGTTCCATAACACTGTTATTGAATATATGTTCTATAGCCGGATGATGTTATTTGAGGGTCATGAATAATACAGGTCATCAGGGGTGATGACTCATAAAACGTTGAGGAGCCTTCTCATGGTGTGCACCCATGGTAATATCCAAGAGGATATTATGAGAACGAGACATTCCAGTAGGAAATCCACATTTCATAGTGTCTTTGCATGTTCCTATCTACGGACGTGTGTATTGGTCCTTAGACTTTAATATTATTATTAATGGGTATTACAACTCGCGCACTTAGATGTATTGATGAAAACTGTGATGACACACTATTTTCAATGAGGTATGATACATTTGTTGCATCATGAGTAATACTGCATTAATAGATAATGTGATAATGGATTTGTCCCTTCTGTTCCATAACAGAAGTAGATATCGCAGGCCCTTTGATGGAATTCATATAGCCTAAATAAGTCAATGGTCATGGTAAGGTATGGGTGAGTTCAGTTCCGGGAAGTCAAATACAGAAATAATCGAGCACATGGGTTGATGGTATGCACTAGAATGCAACCCTCTTGATTATATATATCGATAAAAATGGATTATATTACATGGTAAGCGTTCAGAGGAGGTGACATGTCATTGTGGCGTTAACTTCATTCTCAATGGGTGCCTTGGCGTGTTGTTAGAAGCTAACCTTGGACTTTAGTCAGGCTCCACCTAATGCCACTGAGAAAGAGGCCTAGAGGGTCACACAGTAAGTGTGCCCATGTATCCTAGTTAAATATTAATTTAACAAGTTAAATATATATTATTCCTGACTGTGGTTTAATAATTATTTAAGGATTCCTGATCACATTTATTTTGACACTAGTTATTCGAGAGAATATATTGTGAGAAAAATAATATATTTATTAGTGAGTAATGCAGTTACATTTATTTAAGAAATAAATTTCCATTACTCATGGTCTAATAAATGTGGTGGAGAAAAATGAAAATAAAAGTACACGCCATGTATATTAAAAATACACACCATGTAGTTTTATGGAAAACAAGTACACGCCATGTATTAATAATTACACGCCATGTAGTTTTCCAGTCGGGATATTGAGGATATAATATTGTTTTATTAAATGATATTAATTATAATTAGCGTGGGCGCATGTCAATGAATTAATAATTCGACATGGGGGTTTCAATAAGAGTTAATTAAATAAATTAAACGCGTATATTTATTGTCATAACTCTATTAACCTCAAACCCGATTATAAATATACTCCCAACCCCAACACTTTTTCCACAAGAGCCATTTTTGTGCACAATGGATTTGGAAAAACTCTCAAGCCAAGAGAGAATTCCGTTTCCACCAAGAATGGCCTCAATTTATGAGAGTGATATCCTCCACCGGATCAAGGCTGTCAAAGACAGACATCGCAAGCGACGGTTCTTCCACACTAGTACCCAGAGATCCCATCAGTGAAGTCCATAGATACGTGGAGCACGTGTGGATCATCGCTAGAGGAATCCAATACTTGGATTCTATGATGTAACGACAGATCATAGGATCGTGACCGGAGACATCGATGAAGAAAGAATTCAACCGAGGTAATTCTTGTGAATTAATTAAATTAATTATAACAAACTTAGGATGATCCTATCTCAATGTTTCTGGGAAACTTCTTTTCTTTTTCATTCTCAATTCCATTCCGAAGATCCAGAATTTTATATCGTGACAGATCTCGGATTGAATTTTGTTTAACACTAAAATTAATGTTGTGAAATCCCACCGACGCGCTTCCGCTGTGCCCTGAACCTATATATCTGTTTCCAGGTTGTGCGACCTTTCTTGTTGGGAGCATGTTTTTCCCTTTACTGTTCATTTGTCTTGTCATTACTTTTCATCACTTTAGTTTTCTCTATTTAGAAGTTGATGCATGACTGTGGTTGGGCTATGGCGGTTTGTCAATTGGTTTTCTTTTTTCTCTGCACTTCTGCATCAAGTGGGTTGTGTGGGTGTGTATAGGTACATAGACAAAGGTCTCCCTGAGATTGCTATGCCTTTGGTGCTTGTCGCTAGCCCCTATCCTATGGAGGCGGGCATGGGGTAGTTGTGGCATGAGACTGGTAGGGTCGAGTCATGACAAAGTGCTATCAGAGGTGGTTCATTCCTTGGGGCGTTGTTCGGATGTCCCTAAAAATGAATTGGTTGGGATTTAGGGAAATAGTGTCGACATGTATCGAGAGTTACTCTAGGGCCAGGGAGTCCAGTGATGGTATGGTCGTTCGACGTATCCCTTCACCTGGACCCTAATAACCTTCTTGTTAACTCGGCACGTTTAAACATTTATTGCAAAAAACTTTGGAACATGCATCCGGTTGGATTGAGTCTTTGACTATCCTTATTGAGTAAGATCCCCTTTGTGATTATAGTTATATATATATGCTCATATGATCGTGGTAATCCTTGATAATTTTCAGGATGCCCCCATGATAGATTCCATCCAAGTTACACTCTCCATTTCGTGATGATGACCAGGCGAGCAACGAAGCGTCAGTTTAGGGACCCTCACGTGATCCCCATACACCAAGTTCTTCAGAAGTATCCCCTCCACCTGGAGAGCGAAAATTGGTACCGGTAGCACAAGCGGAGGTTGAGCGCAGGCTAAGTGTGCTAAGATACTTACAACGTCAGCAGGTACAGAAGTTCCATGGGGACCCATATCCCCAGGTAGTAGAAGACTGGCTAGGGTCCGTGGACCGATTCTTCAGGCTGGTACAGACACCAACAGAATAGATGGTAGCCCTTGATTCCATCCTTTTCCTCGGGACGACCGGGTGTTGGTGGGGGTTGGTTATGCAGACCCACGATGAGTTATCTCTCATATGGGATAGCTTCTAGTAGCTCTTCTAGGAGGGGTACTCCCCCTCTTTTTTACACTCCATTCGGATTCAGGATCTTCTGTATCTATTTCAGAGGGGATGAACATGGCGTTGTACTCGGCCCGATTTACTGATTTGACATGCTACTCGCAGGATATGATCTGCGAAAGACACTTCCGGGCACGGAAGTTTGAGAAGGGTCTTTTCAGTGAGATCCATGCTACTGTAGTACCCATGTGTGTCCCCACATATGCCGGGGTGCTAGAGCGGGCACTCGTGATAGAGATCTTCATGAATAAGGGACGCCAGCTGGCAGGGCCTAGTAGTGGCTACTTCAGAGTAGAATCTTTGGTAGCGGGCAGGTGGCAGAGAGTAGAGCCTCAGTCGAGGAGACCCTTCCGTGAGAAGACTCAGGGGCATGGTTGTACACCTTAGTGGCGTCGTAGAGCACCGGGACAGTCAGGAGAGAGCTGGTTCTATTCCTGTGACGGACAGGTCACTTAGCATGGGACTGCCCGACCAGGCGTACCGAGAAGCCGTGGCAGGCAGTGGGCACACATCAGCGGAAGAGGCGGCACTGTGACCAGGGATCCCCCAGGTGAGGACAGGGTGGCCCTCAGGGAGGCGGCACAGGTAAAGCGGCAGGAGATGGAGGTTGGGGATGGCATTTCGAGGTCCTTCCACCACCACCACCGGGCGGCCCATGCTAGGCCCGGGGAGATTATGGTAGGGGCCGCAGGTAACTTCATGCTATGGGTGATCGTGACTCCCCATCACATGAGATGGTTTGAGGTACGATTTTTGTTTACTATACACAATACTTCAGTACTAGTAGACATAGGTTCCAGCCACTCCTTTATATTGCTGCTTTTGGTATCGGATATGGAGCTTTCAGTTGAGGCGCTGACACCTACACATAGACTTGAGGTTCCTACGAGAAGTGCCCTGATGGTGGCCTTTATCTGCAGACAGTGTGAACTATCACGTGGAGGATGGAGTTTCACATGGGACCTACTCGCCATAATGATGGAACCTTATGACGTCATCCTGGAAATGGATTGACTTTCTATGGTTCACGCCTAGATTGACAGTTTTCATAGAAATTTCATAGGCATGTTTTTTATGGGACGAGGTTCACTATTCTAGGTGAATGAGACCTTATGGAAGAGCAGATGGGTGCTCTGAGAAAGAAAACCATGACCTTTATCTCACTAGTTGGCGAGCCTGGATCTCAGAGCAGCAGACACTACAGGCACTTGGATCCTGATCATTGTAGAGGACTACATAGATGTCTTCCCGAGGATGTTTCGGGACTACCTCCGAGGAGAGAGATAGAGTTCTGCATTGACTTGTAGCTATGAACTGCCCTGATATAATGTGAAACATATCGGATGGCACCCACAGAGATTTGGGAGCTTCAACATTAGCTGGACGTCCTTCGTGAGAAGAGATTTATCAGGCCTACTGTGTCCCCCTAGGCTGCTCTGGTTTTGTTTGTGAAAAAGGTAGATTGGATCCTGTGGCTTTGTGTGGTTTATCATAACCTGAATCAGGCTACGATAATGAACAAGTATCCTTTTTCGAGGATTGATGACCTCTTTGATCAGTTGAAAGGTGTTAACTGGTTCTCCAAGATTGATCTTCGATCCAGTTACCACCAGTTGTGGGTTCGTGAAGCTGACATCCCGAAGTTGGAATTTCATTGTCGATATGGGAATTATGATTTTCTTGTGATTCCATTTGGAATGATGAATTCCCCCCACTGTTTTCATGTATATGATGTACCTGATCTTCCAGCCGTAATTGTACTAGTTTGTGGTTGTCTTTATTGACGACATACTCTTCTACTCTGCGATGGAGGAGGAGCACACGAAGAATTTTAGGATGGTCCTAGACATACTCTGGGAGGACCAGCTATATGGGAAACTCTCAAAGTGTCAATTCTACATTCATGAGGTTAACTGTCTAAGGTATGTCATTTCGGAGCATTAATTGGCCATAGATCCCACAAAGATAGAGGCAGTGCTTTCTTGGGAGCCACCCAAAAATTCTTCAGAGGTGATGAGATTCCTTGGTTTGGCCAGGTACTACCGGAGGTTTATAGAAGATTTCTCCAGGATTGCTGCCCCTTTGACCGCATTGATGTGGAAGGGATGACCATTCACCTGGACTGATCAGTTCCAGAAGGCCTTCGAGGAGTTAAGACAGAGGCCTACTAGTGCTCTAGTTTTGAGGATGCCAGAGGAGGGCGTCGAGTTCATGGTGTACTGCGATGCTTCAGGAGTTGTACTCGAGTGCGTGCGGATGTTGCATCAGGCAGGGATTGCATATGGGTCGAGGTAGTTGAGGACCCATGAGATGAATTATTTTACCCACGATTTGGAGCTGGCAGCGGTGGTCTTCTCCTTGAGGTTATGGAGACACTACCTTCCGGTGAGCGTTCTGTGGTCTACTCAGACCACCAAAGCCTCAAGTACATCTTCACTCAGAGGGATCTGAATCTGAGGCAGAGGCGCTGGCTGATGTTTTTGCAGGACTATGATTTGGAGATAGTCTACGCTCTAAAGAAGGGAAATGTAGTAGCAGATGCTCTTAGAAGAATGTCCCAGGATCTGTTAGTACGGGAAGATTTAGAGTAGTTTGCTTCCCTACGATTGACCTTGGTGAAGCATGAGAGTATGGAATTTCTGCAGTCAATGGTGTTGACTCCTTCGCTCCTTGAGCGTTTGAGAGAGTCATAGCTGGGGGATGTTGACAGCGAGGTACTGCGTGATCAGATATCCACGGGCAATGCACCCGATGGGTAATCAAAAGGAGGGAATCGCGATATCCGGTTCTAGGGGTGAGTTGTAGTACCAGAGGTGATGTGAGAGGTGGTGAAGTGTGAGTTCCACACTTCTCCCTTGGTTTTGCATCCCAGTGTGGGGAAGATGTAAAAAGACCTTTAGTGGCATTTTGGGGGGTCAGGCATTAAGCAGAGCATAGATGAGTTCGATTCTCAGTGTCTTACCTATCAGCAGGTGAAGGAAAAGCATCAGGTTTTGTTAGGGTTGTTTAAGCCCCTTTATAATCCAGAGTGAAAGTGAGATGGAATATCTATGGACTTCGTCAAAGGACTTCTACACACATCGAAGGGCCATGACTCCTATTGGGTGACAGTGGACCGACTCATGAAGTCATCGCACTACCTTGCCATCAGGGAGTAGAATTCGGTGGAGAGTCTAGGGCAGCTGTATGTTCATGATATTGTCCACCATCATGGATTACCCTCGATGATCATATCCTTATGTGACACACAGTTTACTTTGCGATTGTGGTGAGGCCTGAAGGAGGCATTCGGGACTCGGCTACAGATGAGTACAGCTTTCCACCCCCATATGGATGGGCAGACCGAGTGCACTATCCAGGTGTTGGAAGATATGATCAGGGCGTGCGTGTTAGACTTTGGCCAGAGCTAGGAGGATCACCTGCCCTTGGTGGAGTTCATGTACAACAACGGTTACTACTCTACCATCAACATGGAACCTTTTTCGGCCCTCTAAAAGAGACCATGCAGGTCACCGTTTTTATGGATGGAGGTTGGGGAGACCTCCCTCGTGGGACCAGAGTTTGTGCAAGCGACGATGGAGACGGTGCTAGTCATTCGTGAGTGGATGAGGATGGCTCAGAGCATACAAGAGACCTACACAGATCGTCATCAAAGGCCTTTGGATTTCGAGTAGGGGGACCATGTCGTTTTTAGAGTGTCTTCGCGGCATGGGAAATGGAGGTTCGGCCAGGGAGTCAAGCTATCCCCGAGGTTCCTCGGGCCATTTCAGATCATGCGTAGGGTCAGTGAATTGGCAGACCGTCTCGCTCTACCCCCACATCTTGGGAGGGTGCATGATGTCTTCCATGTGTCGCAGCTAAGAAAATAAGTGCACGCCCCACTCACTTTATCGACTGGGGGAGCTGGACATCGAGGATGGATCCCCCTTTGCGGAGCACCTGGTGGCGATTGAGCACTGGCATGAGCGGACACTGCATGGATGGACCATTCCTTTGGTTCGTGTGCTGTGTCAATACGAGAGAGTGCAGTAGAGAACCTGAGAATGAGAGAGCTATATGCGGGATCAATATCCCAAGTTGTTTTTATAGTTTTGTTTTTTTGGGATGAAAAACATGAAGGAGGGAATGATATAAGAACCTATGATTTGAGCCTGTAAGACATTGAAATTTTCTTGATGTTATTCCAGAGTTGGGCGTTCAGATGGCATATGATTCTGATCCCCGGTGGGGTCAGAATTATATTTTATGTTAATTCATAGTAGACACACCAAATAAACAGAGTAACTCCTAAATGGTTGCTCAGATGGGAAAACTGAGGGTAACGTTGAGTCCGGAACATGCCGTTTACCCTTGGAGGGGTGTAACTTTTACGGGCGCGACCCTTCTGTGGAAAACACCACCACAAGTTTTTTCATAATTTAGTGACCTTGGGCGTGAACTTTACAACTTCCAAACAGAGGCCCATATTAAAATTATGAGATCGTCGTTGTGCCCAAAACGAGGTTTTTACCCAAGATGAGGCATAACCTAGACCCCGCCGAATGTTCGGGTATAGAGCCTACCGGTGAACGTTTAAGTGTATTTCTATTTAAACACTTCTCCTCCCCTCCTCCTCCTTCCACCCTTGTTTATCCCTGGAGGATTCCTCTAAAAAATCAAGAACCTCTCCCCACCTCTCCAAGGTGTGGCAGCTCCTGCAGATCTTTGGCGAAGCTACGGGCTACGCCCAACGGGGTTGGAGTTGCGTTTCGGTTATTTTAATTCCATATTTACCTTTGAAACCAATTTCTTGAGTCAAATTGATGTCCAATTCTCGAACGAGGGATATTTTGTTTTGCATAGTTCTTGACTTGAGCTTCCCAAAGATCCTTTCGGATTGAATTTTTGAGTCTTGGGGTGTCCGAGGTGACCCTGGGAAGTTTTCTGGCCAAATTCTTTTTTTCCGATGGCTCCAGGGGTTTCCGGAGGCCGGTGCGGTGAGCATGAGGCCGTCTGGGATGGTGGCACAGTGGTAGGCTTCCCCGGCAGTGGTTGTATCCCAGGTCACCAGTACGGCTCACGACGATGATCGTGGAGCACAACCCCGTGCGGGAGATAGAGACCTGCCGAAGGCGGGTCTCCATGTGGACCAGCGACCTTCCACATGGGCCGATCAGTGGGAGGGACCGAGGGTCCGGTGCCAAGCCGTGCGTCAGGGCCACGGGCTGGCACTGTGGGTCGGGCTGGCTGACGAGGGCTGGCCCAGGCCGGGTGGAAAGGCCGGACAGGGCCGGTCCTGCCCAAAGGGGTTCATCCCCTTGACTTCAGAGACCCGTAAATTCAACTACGTGTGTCCGTTTTGCGTGTCATCTATGGAAGAACAATCCTTGGCTTGAGACGAAGATTTTGAGATGGTCTCAGGGATTTTTTTAATTCCCAAGACGGGGGATCGGTGGCGCGACACGCTCGTTATGTACCTCACTGGGATTATTCTTTCGGATGCCACGAACACATCCAAAGTCCGCTTAAGGAACTATCAGCGGTGTTGTGACCCTAGAATCGAGACGAAGTTGTCCAAGGTGGATCCAGGAGTTGATTCCAGAGTTGATTCATGAGCCCCATGGGCCTTCTATTAAGCTGTGAGTAGCGTTTTGCAAATTTTTCAATAGACGTCCATTCAGGGCGAATGAGTAGTCGTTTTGACATGTTTTTCCGAGAGCATCGCGATGACACAGTTCACCCTACCTCTTTTGGGACCGAGGTGTGGGCCCCACAAGGCACCGTATGGGAATAAAGTAGTGTTGAATATCTATTTCTTCAGATGCCCATTTCCAGCGAGTAATTAGTCTATCTCGCGTGTTTTTCCATGAGTATTACAACGATGTAATATGTTTGGGCATGTAAAGCCTCTTTCAAGATATCATTAAATGTGGAAACCTGAAAGCACGTTTGTGATATGTTTTTTTGACACACTCCAAACCAAAAAACGATATCTATGTCAGTGGCACCCTATTATCACACGGGCAGCGCAGAGTTATCGGGCCAGTTCTGGGTTTACCCTCCAGCGGGGCTGTGCAGTGGGTTACCCAACGACGTATTAGGGTTTACCGTTCAGCGAGGCTGGGCAGTGGGTTACCCGTTGACCGTAGGGTTTACCCCCAAGTGGGGTTGGGCAGTGGGTTACCAATTGACTTTAGGGTTTACCCTCCCATAGGTATGGGTAGTGGGTCACCCGACTACCTTTTAGGGTTTACCCTCTAGCATGGTAGGGTAGTGGGTCACCCGTCGACCTTTTGGGGTTTACCATTCAATTGGGATGTGTAGTGGGTTACCCGATGACTTCTTTCAGACCCATCCCTACCGATGGGTCTATTCAATGGATTTTCTCCATGATTAATAGAGCATGACTTTTCATGGTACAATTTAGAAATTAGGAAGCTTTGACGGGAAGGATGTTGGGTATCAGTGATGGTTTTCCTTATAACTGTTGACAACTAATCCTGGGATGAGCATGGAGAAAGTGATCCTTTTACGCACCTTTTCAGGTTTCTTTTTGAGCATATATATATACACACAACTTTTTTTCCCAATCCTTGGGTTCAGTTACTCTCCTCCTAGGAGAGGCGGCGACACACGGGGTATGCCACGTGCATTCCATGTCTAGCTCCTCTTGGTTGAGATGAGTCTAATTCCTTTCTTTTGTTGGGTTGAGGTGCCCTCTCTCTATTTTACTCTTACACTGTTATTTGTTCTGTCTACTGCTCACCGTTTTGGTACCTCCATTGTTTCTCCCTCGAGATTTCGGGGCATCCTACTGAGTGTCTTTATACTCTCCCCTTCTTGGGCTTTTCCCGCACTTGGCGTTCCCTTGCAAACGACAGACATGTCTATTAAGACTATGGAGGAGTGTAGAGGACACAAGAGCATAGGCTTCATTTAGTATTCATAGTATAAATTTCAGGTGTGAGAATCACCATTTTTTTCTTTGGTTTACCCGTTGCCAGGTTGTGGAAACTTTCTAGTTGGGCGCATGTTTTTCCATTTACTCTTCAGTTATCTTTTCAGTACTATTCAGCACATTACTTTTCAATATTTAGAAGTTGATGAATGACTGTGGTTGGGCTATGACGGTTTGTCCTTTGGGTTTCCTTTTACTCTGCACTTCTACGTTGAGTGGGCTATGTGGGTGTGTACAGGTACTTAGGCAAAGGCCTCCCCAAGATTGTAATGCCTTCGGTGCTTGTCACCAGCCCTTGGCCAAGGGAGGTGGGCTTGGGGTTATTGCGGCTCAAGACCGGTAGGTTCGGGTCGTGACAGGAAGGGTAAAATATTTCTTACCTCCTTATGAAAATGACCAGTGATAAATGGAATGTTACTCATTCATATGTACAACCTACCATCTCCAAGATCGTAACATACACCTTTTTTTATAAATATTATTAATGACTTATTTTAAAGGAAAATTAATGTAAAAATATTAAAATTATGTAATTTTTATTAGTTTGGATATGATATTACTAGATAAAATATGCATGAACTGAAACTTTCATGATGAAATTCACATGAGAAAATAAGGCAATTAACAGTCGAAGTAAAGAAAAATAATGACATATATTTAATCAACGAGTAAGAATATATTATAAAGGAATAATATATAATATAATAAATAGTAATATGGTTCTATTAAAAGTTTATATATTTATTAAAATAAGTATAAAAGTGGTTAAAAAAATTCAACCAAAAGGAGCTAGGATGAATGGGATTTTATCTCAATTTCATATCATTGAGTTATATTATAATGTTATGAACCATATTTTTATTATATTGTGCATATAAAAACCATTTGAAATTAAATATGATGATTCCTAAATAATTCATTTTATATTTATTTTCAAATTGAATAATTATAACCAAGGAGATTTTACTTAAGAGTTTCAAAGCGGTATAGAATTTCCCAACTCAATTTCTTTTTATTCAGTGATACTACATCATCAATTTCAATAATATTCTAATGTTATGTGTACAATGAAATTTTATTATATTGTGTTGTATTTAAGATTTTTTTATTTTTATTTATATTTATATACACATAATTCAGTTATTGGTTAATTCTCACTTCAAAATTATGATCATTACAAGGGTTTACTTCACAATCTCATTTTAACCGAGAATGCTTATTCTTCAATTAGAATTGAAGGAAATTATTGTATCATTATTTAATAAACCCATTACTTTTTTCTCTATTTATTAATTATATTTTCATTTAATTTTAATATTTTCACACTCTGTGGTGTATATAATTATTGAAAAAATGATTTTAATAAAATCTTAATTCTTTTCACTCTTCTGTCATAAATCTATTTTTTTTTCCAGAACAATGTTTTCTAATCATGTGTTCGTAAATTTTTTAATCCTTTTAAAAATGATTTATCAAAATAATTTACATAGACATTTATTCATTAGTATTTTTTCAATGAAATATTATGTCTTTTTCAAAACAACCCAATTTTAAATTTACCAAAAATTTGAATAGAATCTTCTTATCATTTTCTTAGAAAGCCACTTTTCCATTCTTTTTTTACTATTCAAAATAAATTTTATTTTAACATTTGTGGAATTTGTATAATCTCCCACCATAAAGAATGGAATTTCATTTAACCTTCATTTTCTTATTTATCAGGATCTTTTCTGAGAAAATGTTTTAAAATTTCGTTTCAAAGGAATGGATTTTCAAAATATTTTTCAAAATGAAAAGGAAATTTTACCAATGAATTTTTTTTTGATATTTTTATGTTATTTATATTCATAAATTAAAATAATTATTTATTATTAAACTAATGAGAGTATGATTATATGATACTTATTGTTCCATAGGGTGGTTTTTGATTATTTTTACCAAGGATTGTATGGAAATTCCCTTTCTTGATTCATTATGTAGTCATTAATTCCTCCCATAAATATTTTGTTTCCAATGATTAATAGGAATTAAACTTTCCATAAATATCCAAATTATTTTTCAGGTATATTCTTATTACAAAAACCATATACCATTTTAACATATATTTATTATAATTAATGTAACTTTTTATCTGTGAAAAAATTGATAAAAAATTATTATTTTTTCAATATGGATATTAAATGATAAGACACATTGTTTATGAAAAAAGTTGATTATTTCATATATGAAGAATGATTTTTTACATGAAATACATAGGTTGAGGCAATTTATAAAAATCCCCTCGATTAATCGATAGACTAATGTGTTGAGTCATTTTGAAAAATCTGATGGGTTTTTACCCAATATGATTTAAACTATCTAGAGGATAGATCTTGATGGTTAAGATATGATGTTCCAGGGAAACATGATGTTAAAAAATTATTAATTACCTTATTTTATAATTCAGTTATTATTATCGATGAAATTTTCACAATAATGCTTTCTCTAAATTCATAGCATTCTATGTTTATTGATTAAATGGAATATGTTTTTATTTATTTACCTTTCCATATTTAATATGAATTATCTAGTTATGATAGTTAGTTTATTGGTCAAATATAACCTGTTTTAGTTATTTTCATTTCCATTTAGATAGATAATAATTTTTTTAAATGGAATGTGTGTCTAGATATTTTACTTTACATATTTTTCATTCCTTATTGATTGGAATCATTTAATAATGATATATTATGATGTACATAACCATTAATGATCATTTTGACTCACTTGTATTTTTTCCCTTTCTCAGGAATCCATGATGTGTACAATAATTTATATTCAAGTATATTCTAGATGGAATAATTTTATTATCAAGAAAACATGTATTGTAAATTGTATATTCATATTTAATACAAGACTCAAGTATATATCTAGTTTACCATGGCTACTAATATATATAGACCTTTGGGATGTGATTAGTGGTATCTTATGCCACTTTTATAAAGCACCACACTAGATTTGGTATACTAGGTTTGGGGTCACCACAGTTGGTATCATATGATATTTTGTAGAAACCATGGGAATCATATTTAGAAAATTGTAGAGTAGGGAACATAAACCTATGATATAATTTTAGTATATTTATAGAAGATCATAATATTGTTCTTTTTAAAGATGATATATGTGGTTTTTCTTAGAAATACATCTCTTTCTAGATACGAAATGTGGATTTGGTTTTGGAATATATGTACATAGGGGTAATAACTCTGAAAATGGTTCATTGGGATTGTTGTGATCTTTAATTGGTGCATGACAATGGGCCTTACTACACACCTAATTTGACACCCATGTGGGATATTCTAATGATAATTCACATTTTATATGAAATAAATTATAATGAATTTGAAAATAATGATATCTCCAAAGAAATTTGGTTTATAATTATGAGATTAAAAATGAATAATTTTTAATTTATGCTAATTGTTACACAATATTCGGAATTATACATTATGATTTAAAATTCATAATTTCATGAGTTGATCCATTATATTCAGTATTTTAGAAACAAATCCTAGAAAAAGGAATGAGAATTTTATCAATGCGCATAATCTAAATACTATTATAAATAGTCGGGTCAACATCGATGATATGGTGTCGGTTTACTCTGAACCGATGAAAAATGTTTCAATGATAAGGTTTTTATATCAGATTATAAATAAACTAGTGCCAATATGTATTTATATAGTGTATTTTTTGGCATTGGTATTTAAAAAAATGATACCAAAAACTATAGAGTTTTTATATATGGAATTGATTTTTGTAAAAAATTGATGCCAGATATTAAAAAAAATTGACAATTGTTTCCTCCAAAACCGACGACAAAAACTAAAAAAAAACTGCTCATTGTTTTTGTGAAAAATCATTTCAAATTTTTTTCAAAAAAAATATATTTTTTCATATATTTATTTAATCACCGACATCAAATACTTTTTTTCAAAAACACATGATAATGAAAAACTCATCTTTTTTATATGTGAAGTGTTGTTCCCCACTCGCGATGACCCTAACGACTACCCGTAAAATCATAAGGACCATTATTATTGTTTATCTTCCATTTTTCATCATTTTCTGATATGGGGTATATATTCTTTATTCTCTATCATGTTTTCATCTTTCACTTAATTATTTCTCTTCAGAATGTATTTTTGAAGGAATATTAACATAAGTTTGATTTTATTTCATTATTAATGTTTATTGTTCATTTTAACAATAATTTTTGTTGTATCGTGTAGTTATTATTATTCAATTGAATTAATGGGATAAATTTCATATTAAGAATCCATTTTTCATGTTTCCTCTATATTTTTTATTTTATTTTAAATTTTAAATATAAATTATTTATCAATTTTTTGTATGTTTTAGTTATTGATTCAATTATTTATATGTAGTTGATTTTGTTTATAAATGTTATTGTTAATGTCAGTTTATATTGATTTTTTATTTGATGATATAATAAAATGGTTTTAATTATATAATTAAATTGAAAATGATATATGGTTTCTTTATTCATCATTATAGCTTTCATCACACGTAATAACTCCATATTTTTCACCCATTAAATTAATACAATCTTCAATACCTTTTGACACATGCGACACAAGACTAATGTAACAACTATTTAAAATAAACTAATACATGTTACATTACTGAAAATAATTAAACAATAATATCAATAAACCATAGGTATATAATTTGGATATAAAAAATTAATATTTGAATATTCAGAAGGTATATTTTTTATACGATAGTTGGAATTTTTTTAAAAAAATGTTTTAATATTTGGTGTAATAGACCTTAATAAATTAAATTCAACACTTTTAAATGTTTTAGACAATATATTATACCTCCATATATGATCTAATATATTAGAAATAATTAATTTTAATATTATTCTTAAATTATATTAAAAAAATACATATTAAAATGGTAATATTTCATTAATTTTTTAAATATATATATAATACATCATTTAAAAAATTTAATGTTATAAATTTAATTTTTTAAAATGATCTTCAATTATTGATTTAAAATTTCAATATTATCATGGTCTTACTTTTTGGGGTTTTTTATAGAAAAAATATATTTTCTTATAAATAACGTTAAATTTTATTTTTACTAAAAAGATATTTTTTATAACAGTAGTGGTCTATGGAGTTACAATGTGGCAAAAATACCCCATATATTTGAATCTAAATTAGTAAAATAATTAATCACTTATCATACAAAACCTTAAAAATTAGTGTGTGAAATTAGATAAACATCCAAATATTATAATATGGGGTTCTAAAAACTAAAATATAGTGATAAAATCATGATTTTCAACTAGGAATATCACATATATATAAATAAAAATAAAATGATATAAAATAAATCCATAAAATAGTTTAGTTTACAAAATAATGATGTTCTACTGGGAATTTCTATTCAGGTTATTATGTCCATTGGATCAGCATGACACACAACATGAAAAATATATACCTTTAGTGTATTAGTTTTTATTTTATTCATAATAATTTTTGATGTTACCTATCTAATTAATAATAATTTTTGATTAATGTGTTTATGTTCACAATTTAAAAATATATAAATATTTAAATGATTATATGTTTTAATATATTAACCAATTATATTGTGATATTATTTATTGAATGGTTTGTAATTAGATTAATATAAGAAGAACCACTAGTGAATATGAAAAAGGAGTTGATGTTTTCTGTGAATTTTCAAAACTAAGTCATCAAAACATGTATTTTAATATATGTTCATGTGTGATGTATTTGAATATGAGGAAGTTAAACCCCAAATAAATACAGGATCATCTCATTTTCGATGGTTTTATGCATAATTGTACTAAATGGATCTGCCATGGTGAATGAAATGAAAATTAAACATCTAATGTTGATGACAATATTTTTAGTGAGGTAGAGGATCATATTGAAGAAGCAATACATGATTTAGTTGTTGAAACCATAAAAACAACTATTTAATATTTTTATGCTAATTATAAGAATCCATTTTTCTTAGGTGGTAGTAAATATACATTTTTATTAGCAGTTTTGAGATTAGTTAACTAGAATGTAAGAAATGGAGGGGGTGATAAAAGTTTCTTTATCTTACATAAGATTTTAAAAGAGCTACTGGTAGAAGGAAATAGGCTTCTTGATTCCAATTATGCGACAAAGAACATATTATTCCCATGGGTATTGGGGTATAAAAAGATACATGATTTACCCAATGATAGTATATTTTATAGGAAAGAATATGAATATTTATAAAACTTTCCTACACGAGGGACATCACAGTACAAGATGGATGAAAAAGTAAACTCATATTCATTCTCAGGTAATAAAATATAACCTCATGGAAATTAAATTTTCTATACTTTCTAAAAATTTCATCCAATAACCCCTTCATAAAATTTCAATAATTCAATTGTGATTCATTCTCATGTACCAAAATCTATGCTCCTGCTTAATAAATTTGGTATCTTCAAATAATTATTCATTTGAATTGTTTATTTTCAAATTAAATAAATTCAAAAAGATTAATATGGAATTAATATGAGCATATATCAGATGTTAACATATGTCACAATACTGATTCACCCCAGTGGGATAAATTTTATAATAAAATTAATGTTTTTGGAAGTGACGTTCAAAATATCATAATGTTACTGTGTACTGATGGAATGAATCCATATCATAGCCTAAGTAGCCAACATAGGTCATGGACTATTTTATAAATAATTTTCAACTTTTCCCAACATATATGTATGAAGAAAACATATGTTATGGTGAGCTTGATGATTTCAAGACCAAAAGATCTGGGAAACAATAATGATGTGTATATTTACCCACTGATTGATGATTTGAAACTTCTCTGGGAGACATGTGTTAATGTTATCAATGGATACTAGAAATAGTATTTTATTCTTCATCTTATTATAATGTTCACTATAAATAAATTTCTTGCATATAGAACCTTATTAGGATATAGTGTTAAGGAACATAAAGCATGTCCAATTTTGGAATAAGATACTTCCTATTATCAATTGTAGAATGGAAGAATGATAGAATACATGTGACAAAAAATATTTTTTCCAATTTATCATCTTTATCATGGATTAAAAAATGAATTTAATGGTTTATAGTAATACGATTTTTTCCCATGACCCTTTTCAATTGATGAATATTATGACCAGGTTAAAAATATTGAGTTGAAATTTAGAAAGAAATGAATTCTTGTTCTTTATATAAAATATCAGGAAGAAACACTCTATCATTTTAAAACTATATTATTAGATGTTTTTAGAGATAAAATATAACATGTATGTTATGCATGATGAGTAAAACATATATTAATGTTTCATTTCATCTTTATTAGACATAAAATGGAAGATAAAAGATTGATTGAATACTATATTGGACTTGATATCAATGTGAATACATTTAGAGTTAGATCCCACTATCAAAGGAAATAGAACACATTAACCCCCCATCCTATCACACATAGAGTATGATTTAGAAGAAGAATTTGTTTTCTACGTCATCACGGTATTAAATTACCCCATGGTTATTCTTCAAATGTGATTAATTTAGTGTCATTGGTGGATTGAAAATTAATATGTATGCAATATCATTATTTTCATGTATTGATAGAACCTCTTTTATAATCACACTGCATGGTATATTGCAGAAAATTATCAGAAGAACTCTAACCAGGTTATGTAATTTTTCCAAATTCATTTGTATAAAATTCCTTGATCCAAATTTGTTAGTTGTGTTAGATTATGAAGTTTCTATTTTGATTTTTCAACCAGAAATTTATTTCCTACCTATATTTTTTGATATAATGGTTCATCTTATGATTATTTAGGTGCATGAGATAAGAATATGTTGGCCTATTTCTTTAGGATGGATGTTTCACACCCTGAACCGTGTGTTTTGGGTTATTTTATTACCATTAAATAATCTTTTTTGGGGTTCGGGTGAGTCCTGGATGAAATAATTCATTGAGTTATATTAAGAAGTATGCTTTTTTGTGTCGACGTTGTCAGGTACTTAGGTGGAGCGTGAATCTGAAGCCATGCAGCTTCTCCTTAGAAACTGTGTGGCTGCCTTTTCTTGGAAAATGAAAATAAATAAATTTTTTAATTAAAAAACATTAATTTTTTTCATCTAAATTTTTTTATTGTCGTTAATAATTTTATTATTATTAAAATTATATGAATACCTTTATTTTTTTTATTTTATCATTATGATGATGATGATTATTATGATTGTTGTTATGTTATTAGAAATTTAGTTATTATTATATTAGATAATTTTAAATTTTTTGGGTTGCTGCACATTCTTCTTCCCCCCTCCAATCAGCCCCTCCTCCTTATGTGTGGTGCGGGCAGAACTGCCTCTCCCCTGACCAGTTTCCTTCACCTTTCGTAGACCTTGGCCTACCTCTCTCTTAGTGCGCCCCATCACCTCTCACCCGACTGGTTTCCTCTGCCCCGCTCCGGCCCTTGGCCCTCCCCTTGTAGTGCCGCCCCATAGGTCACAGATTCCCCTACTCGGTGCGTAGTAGTGTAACCCTCCTCTCCAGCTGTTCCATCCCCCCTAGCCTCCTATGTGCGTGCGACGCCAGAACCCCCAATGTACTTCCCATTCCGGCTAGCTCCCAGCTGGAGCACACCCTCCCCTCTTCCCAATCATGACCTTTGGACACTACCTCCAGCTCCCAGTGGCGCATCCCCATCAAACATCGTACTCGGTCCGCAGGAGCCCCAACCGGCTTTCCCACCTCCAGCGAGGCTGAACTTTGGGCAAAAACACCATCAGTGACCCTTCCATTTTCCAAAAACTCCTTTTGGTGACCTCCTTTGGTGGCTTCCGGATGTCCGACCAACCTGAAACCCCAATATCCCTTTTCTCCAGCATGCACAGCCCTATGGCCGCCCATCTCCATTCGCAACCCCCTCCCCATCGGTATACCATTTTTCTTATTTAATTTAATTTTGTTTTTTTAATTCATTTTATTTAGATATTTAATTCATTTTGGGATAGTTTTGGTAGCGTTGGGTAGGATTCAGCTTCTTGAGTGTGCGGTTAAGGGGAAAACGAGATCTCACACCAGTTCCGAGTTTGTGTTGTCATCACACTTCAGTTTCAAGGTAGGGTTTTCAATGTTCTTGAAATTATAATTTAGTTTAATCTATTTCTTCTTGTTTTTATCATATAATGGTTCTAATTATTGTTGGGAAATTGTTGCTATTTTATTTGGTATGCGAATTTATAGTAAAATTCTTATTTTGTGAATAATGTTGTCGTTTTGTTATGTTTGAGAACATTGTTTGTTCAATTAAATGTTTTATTAGTTTTTCACGTGATTTGTGATTATTAGAACCTATTTTATCAATTTAAATAAGTTCTTTCAATAAATATTTGTTTTCAACTCAGAGAGTTTTAATTAGAAACTGTTTTGGTAAATGTTTCATGTGTCGCGGATCAATTTCCCGATTGGATCTTATGGTTTATTCATGATATAAAAATTGTTGGTTTGTTTTTATAAAAATATAGGCAGCATGTGAAGAAGTATTTTGAGGCTACTTAAATGGTTTCAAAATGGTTATGGTCTTATAAGGAAATGGGATTTTATAAATGTTTGTGGAAGAGAATGTGGTGGTTTTCCCCATTTTTGGAAAAGAATTTAGTTCTTATAAAAGTGGTGGTTTGTGAAATGTGTTTACTTACCATTTATATACTTTCAAAAAATGATGAAATATTTTTTATGAAAACCATCCTTGGATAAGTATCTTTCCTTGGTTATGAGTGATTGTTTGGGAGGCCCATGTTAAGAGGCTCCTGGGAGCTCAAATTGTTTAAAGTCAAGAGTTTGTCCCCTGGAGTGTCTCGGGGTGATGATTTTTGTTATATTTATATATATATTCGTAATTGGATTCTTTTCTAGCATCATTTGGCTCACCCTTGTTATATAAATGGGACCTAGGAACCTGGAATATTGAGAGAATATTCTGAGAATGTTTTCCACACTAGTAGGTTGTGGTACTTACCAATAGACCATAGTAATTGGATTTAATATGTTTATTGTTATGGGATTTTCATTCATCCTGCCTAAGAAAGGATGGTCGTGCGTTTTGAGCATTTTGATTTCATCGTCTGTGACATTCCAAAGAGGATTTGGTCTCTTGTTTTGGTGTCTTATGGATTATGATTGATCTTCTAGGTTCACATATGTCTACTCATTCTTAGTTCTGGTAGTGTAGGATGTGTTAATTGTATGTGTATTTTCTTTTCATTTCCCTTCTTTTATTAGTGTGGCTCATTCATGTGTAGTGTATTTGCTGGAAAGTGATGTGTATTTTTAGTGTGGTTTGTGAAACTATTTTCAAAGAAAAGTGTTTTATTCTTTTTGTGAAAATTAAAGATGTAAACAACACTTTCCCTTTGAGAATTCTAATGTCTCACTAAAATAATGATGTGGGTTTTTGAGAAAGGAATGAGGGTAATGAATCTTACTATGTTTTTTAGTAACATGTCTACAACCTTAATTTTATACCCTATAGTTCCAACTTCAAAATGGATGTTCCTTTTATTTTAAAGGGAGTGCATTGAGAATATATTATTGGGCTAGAGTACTGAGTTTTAATAATCATTCCCATAGTTATTTTCTACTTTTAGTCCTTGTGAAGGTTCTATAATGGGGAATTAACCTTGGGCATTGGTCGGTCATGAGTTGGAGATTGATCTGTGAGGTCACACAGAGATAGTGGTTGTTCTGTTCGGTTAGTTTTCTTTTCTTCAGTTCTTATTCAGTCACTTTATTTGTGTTATTAATTATGAGTTGTTCTTTATTATTTCCTCTGCTATTATTTTTTTATATTGGATGAAAAAATTCCCCTTTTCATTCTGTTGATGACCAAGTGCTTGTCGCCAACCTAGGAGTATTGGGAACACCTCTCGGTCCTTGCTATTGATCAGCTCGGGTGACCAGTTTAGGGACGAATCAGGTTGGTTTGTGAAAAAATATTATCAGAGAAGGTCGACACTTAGCAAAACATTCTTTTTGTAGAACCCTTTTTTATTTTGGATTGTCATGGTAGAAAGAGTAGGATTTTCTAGACTCAAGGGGTAGGTTTGGAAGAGTGTCGTGTACTCTTTCTTGTTCTGACGCTTAGGTTTCCAAGGGAGGTCTGATTTAATTAGTCTCTTTGGGTTTTTTGGTTATGTTTTGTGACTGTGATATGACAAGGTGAGTTGGTCTAATAATCTTAGGGAGTCTACGTGGCCTCGAAGCCATGTGGAGCTAAGGGAATGGTCTTAAAAAGCTCTATATGTCGGTCGCCTATTTGGCATATTGTCGCCAACTGTATCGTCAAGTCACCAACTAATACAAATTCCCTTTTTGAGATATTTTGGGTATCCTCTATCTTTTGAATGGTGGTTTAACTAGAAAAAAATTGGTTTTGAAAAATGGTTGTTGTAAATACATATTTTATTTGGGTGTTGTTTTAAAAGAAATGGGATGAATGATTTGTTTTTGGAAAATTAAGTTGTTTTGTTTGGGCCATGGGGTTCTTATGGGTGCTCACATGCATATTGGTATGTTGGAATATGAATAGATGTCTGTTATGGTGGATTGATGTCCGGGGTGGAAAAAAACACTCATGTGGGTGAGACTCTAAAGAATACCAATGGAGAGGGTTTAACATAGAAAAAATGTTTTAAATTAAATATGTTTTCTGAAAGGGATGTTTTTATTTTATGATAGATTGTCTTTTAGGTTTAGAGCTTTTCAGCTATGCGGTTTTTGATCTTGAGGATTTTATATATTAAGATGACCGTGATTGGGTTCTTAAGTTGTCTTGTCTAATGGTTCTCCCCTTGATGCGTCGATGGGTGACCGTAGTGTGTTTTATCAACTGAAGGATTTTATGCTTGAGTTTCAGAATCTAGATCCACCTCTATTTAATGGTCTAGTAGACCCTTCCATATTGGAGGAGTGGATGCGAAAGATCAAATACGACTTTAAACTCATGTATTTTTCCATGTAATTGAAGGTCAATTTTGAAACCTCTATGCTGGAAGGTTCATTATGGATGTAGTTGAAGTCAGTGTCTCTGAACAAGCCCTGTCAAGAACTTACTGGGGATTATTTCAAGGCTTTATTCATTTGTAAGTATTTATCTGACAAATAAAGGGTGATAAAGGGTATGGAGATGTGTTCTCTGTAATAGAGTGACCAATCAGAGTTGGAGTATTTCTAGTACTTTATAGAACTAGTCCCTCATTATTCAGGGTATGCCACATATTACACTTTGAAGGCTCAATGTTTTGAGATGGGTCTCTACCCTGATTTCCAATCGAAGGCGCCATCATCCAACCTAACTTTGTTTTCCATTGTGGTGAGTAAATCCCATCATGTTGAAGCTGTGTTGGTAAGAGTGCACGAGGAATTCCTCCATCCTTCAATTCCTAGGAATGGTGGGGAGACTTCCAACAAAAAAATGAGTAAGAGATTGAAAGTTGATGGTGTAGGTTAGGAAATCAAAAGGCCTTAAGATCTTTCATTAAACTCTTCAGAGTGAGAGATCATCATGTGTTATCAGTGTGGCAAGTTGGGTCACAAGAAGCCGTCAGGTACAAATTCTCTGAAGTCTTTCCATGCTTGGGGATTCCTGGGTCACATGCGGAGATTCTCTCAAGGCATTGCAAGAAGGCATTACAGAGTACGTTCCTAGAGGTGATGTGAAATCGGGTTTCTATTTAATGTTTTTTGTAGGTTTCCGTCTAGTGTAATTAATATCTTATCTTTGCAGTTTTACTGATCGTGTTTTGTGTTTTTAAATGTATGGTAAGGTTTTGGGTATTTTGATGAGCTTCAGATTTCAATGATAGTGTGGCCTTAATTTTTTAATCCTATCATTTATTTTGTCAAATAAAAAGATATATTTTTCATAATTGGATTATCTAAACCTAATTTCAAGGAAAGATATGCTTCATCCATTAGATCTCCAGCCAAAAGGACTAAGATTGAATCTGACACATAGTCCATAACCCAGAGGGATTTTAAGCTGTTTGTTTAAAGTTGTGCCTCTATCATTGCGGTGAGAGAATTTTAGAATTTTTGTTGTGGTTTCTCAATTGTTGTGATTTTTCTCTAGTTATAAATATAGATATGGAGTTATCCATCATGAAATGTCAGTAATGGTGACTTTTTGGATGCGAGTAAACAATCAGTTTCCTTGTGAGGATGTCCCATGTGAATCGGGCGAGGTCCTGGTTTATATTCATCTTTAGGTAAAACATGAGTTGATGGTTTAAATTTTCATAAAATATTCCTTGTACCTGGGGTAAGGCTTGGTTGATTTTTAAGTTGTATTTCCATTTTTTTTCTTGTGGGTTGGTTCATTATGGTGGGTAGACCCACCATGAGTGTCTTTGTGTTTTATCTTAAGAAGTTACGAGATGCTATTTGAATTATTATGTTGGGGATTTTGTTGAAGGATCTCCTTTACTAGTGATCTATTTCAGGCAATGAGGTTGACTTCTGATGGTGGTTAATGGAATGTCCTTGGATTAGAGAGGTCGTATTGTGTTTATGTAGAGTTCTTAGATGTTGATCGATCGGCTGGATAGTATTGTGGATTTCAGGGGCAGAAAGCATTATAGTGGTGAGAATTATCACACCCTAAAACATGTGTTTGGGGTTATTTTATTATTTTACTACCATTAAATACTCTTTTTTGGGGTTCAGGTGAGTCATGGACGAAATATTACATTGATTTATATTAAAAGGTGCACTTTTGTGGTTGACGTCGTCGGGCGCATGGTGAGTGTGCAAATCTGGAAGCCGGGCGGCATCACCTTGGCAACTATGTGACCACCCATTCTCAAAAAATGAAAATAAATAAATTTTTTAATTAAAACAAACATTAATTGTAGTCATTTGATTTTTTTATTATTGTTAAAAATTTTATTATTATTAAAATGAAATGAACAAATTTATAATTTTTATTTTATGATTATAAATATGATTATTTTTATTATTATTGTTGTTGTTATTATTATTATTATTGTTATTGTTATGTTATTTTTATTTTAGTTATTTTAGATTAGTTTACCTTTTTAGGGTTTCTGCGCATTCTTCTTCCCCCTACCTAATTAGTGCCTCTTCCCTATGTACGGTACAGGTTGAATTGCCTCTCTCCAGACCGATTTCCTCCACCCTGCCTTGGACCTCAGCCTCCCCCATTATAGCACTCCCCTAAAACCTCTCCTCCAACTAGTTTTCTCCACCCCAGTCCGGCGCTCAGCCCTCCCCCTATAGCGCTGCCCCACTGGTCACAGCTTCCCCTACTCGGTGCATAGTATCACAACCCTCCTCTCCAGCCCGGCCACCCCCCCTATAATCCTCTATACCCCCAGTGTTCTTCCCATTCCGAATATCTCCTATTAAATTCACACCTTCCCCTCTTCCCGGTCATGACCTCTAGACGATGCCTCCTGCTCCCAGGGGCATAACCCCCTCAGACCTTCTACTCAGTGCATAGTAGCCCCATATAGCCTTCCCACCTTCTACGAGTCCTCCCTCTGGCTCAAAACACCCTCGGCCTCCCCTCCTATGGCTGAAAACCCCTTTAGCTAGCTTCCCCCACATCTGTGGCTTCACTAGCCAACCAGAAACCCCAAACACACTTTTCATTGTCACACACAGCCCTCTAGCGGCCCGTCTCAAGTTGCAACCCCCTATTGGTATACCATTTTTCTTATTTAAGTTTTATTCATGTTTTTCTCCTTCATTTTGGTTAGATATTTCATTCATTTTGGGTTCATATTGGTAGCGATTGGTTGGATTTAGATTCTAGAGCGTGCAATTGATGTGCGAACGAGATCTCACAGCAGTTCCAAGTTTGAGTTGTAGTCACGATTCGGTTTTGAGGTAGGTTTATCAATGCACATGACTTTATAATTTAAGTTAATCTATTTATTTATTTTTCTGTCCTATAATTATTATAATTATTTTTGTGTAAATTGTTTCAGATTTATTTGGTATGCGAATCGATCGTTCAATTCTTGTTTTTTGAAAAATGTTGCCGTTTTGTTATGTTTTCACATTCCATTTGTTTGATTAAATATTTTAGTAGTTTCACACCAGATTTGTGATGATTAGAACATAGTTTATCAATTTAAATATGTTCAAGGAATGAAATTTGTGTTTTCACCTCATTTAGTCTTAATTAGAAACTATTTTGGTAAATGATACATGTGTCACTGATAAATTGTCCGGTTGGATCTTATGGTTTATTCGAAATATAAAATTTTTTGGTATTGTTTTATAGGAAAATATTTGTAGCCTGGGAAGTAGTATTCTGAGGCTCCATAATTGGTTGCAAACTGTTTTGGTCTTATAAGTAAATGAGATTTTATAAATAGTTGTGGAAGAGCAAGTGGTGGTTTTCCCCTTTTTGGAAAATAATTCGTTTACTTTAAAAGAGGTGGTTTGTGAAATGTGTTTAATTCCCATGTAACAACTTGAAAAAAAGATGATTTTTTTTATGAGACCCCTCTTGGATAAATCTATTACCTCGGTTATGACTGATTGTTTGGGAGGCCCACGCTTAGAGTCTCCCTCGTGGCTGAATGGTTTAAAGGAAAGTGGTTGTCCCATGGAATGCCTCGAGGTGATGTTGGTTTATTTATTTATTTATTTTATGTGTATATTTTTGATTGGATGCTCAGCTGAAATCAGTTGGCTAACTCAGGTTATATATATGAGATATAAAACCTGGCATATTGGGAGAATATTATGAGAATGATTTCCACACTCATAGGTTTTGGTACTGACCAGTGGCCCATAGTAGGTGGATGTATTCGGTTTATTTCTATGGGACTTTCCCTCAGCCTGATTGAGAAAGGGTTGCCAAGCATTTCGATAGTGTTGATTTTATCGTGTGTGACATTACAATGAGGATGAGGTTACATGTTTTGGAATCTTCTGGATTATTCTTGATCTCCTGGGTTAATTTATGTCTACTCATTCTTAGTGCCTGAAGTGTTGGATGTGTTGCATGTACGTATATTTTCTTTTTATTGCACTTGTTGTTTAACTACTGTGGTTCTATCATCTGTAGTGTTTTTACTGGGAAGTGATGTGTGGTTTTAATGTGTTATTTGAAAACATTTTCTGAAGAAAAGATTTTTATTATTTTTTTTTCAAATTGAAAATGTAATCATCACATTCCCTTTTAAAATTATAATGTATCACTAAAATAATTACTTGCGTTTTTTGAGAAATGAATGAACGAAATGACTAGTACATTGTTTTTGAGTAATATTTAGAAAACCTTACATTTATAAATTGTATTTTAAATAAGAAAATGGATGATTCTTTGAAGTCCATTGAGAATAGATTATCGTGCTAACATACTATGTTTTAATACCCACGCATAAAGTTATTTTCTATTTTCAGTCCTTGTGTATATTCAATCATGGGTGTGTCCTCCTTGGGTGATGTTCAATCATGAGTGGGAGAGTGACTCTTGAGGTCATATAGAGATAACGGTTGTCCCATTTGATTAGTTTTATTATATTGAGTTTTAATTTAGTCTCTTTATTTGGTTTATTTACTCTGATATTATCATTATTATTTACATTACTTTCATTTATTTAGATTGGGAGAAAATGTTCCCATTGTCACTCTGTCGAATCCCATGCACTTTTTGCCAGCCCCGGTGGATCGGGAACGTCTCTCGGGCCTTACCACAGATCGACTTGTGTGACTAGTTGAGGGTTGAAACAGGTTGGTTTGTGATAGATTTATCCTTTTGAATGATATATGAAAATTTTTAAGTGATATATTAAAAATAATTATCTAATAATGGCCTCTATTGTTCAAAAATATTAATCAGAATAGGTGATTGTGTTCTATATAGATTATTTGTATGAAGTGGAGCATAGTTGTCCCCCTATAACTCAATATATAATAGTTCATAATGAATTTATAAGAATTAAATGATTTATGGTAAAGTTAAATCCACATGAAGTAATAATTTAGGCACATTTATACATTTTGAATGACATAGTTTAGGTTCAATTTGATATATCATCACATTTTTCTGATTTAATGTTACAATATCCGAACAAATGAAAAGTGGGTGATGATTGAGAATAAAAAGACATTTGTTCAAAGGTTTAAGAAGAAAGTCATCATATATATATCTGAATCAGAAAAATTGATGTGGTTGACAGGGGAACCATCTCTTAATGTGATCACATGGGATGGTTTTTATATTAATGGTTAACAATTTTACAAAAAAAATTATTGATGATAAGAGTTCCATTAAAAAAAGTGGTGCAATGGTAGTTGCTAAAGCAATGAAATTTTTATGTTCCAAATATAAAATCCCAATTTAAATATCAAATTTTTATTTTGGTGTTCTTGAATGTATATGATAAGTTGATTATATTAATTTTCAAGTCACTGTGTTTAAGTGTAATTTGGTTGCAAGTAAAAGTGGTGTAAAACATCATGAATATGTGTTTAAACTAGTTGATTTCTCAAATATTTAATTGTAATGAGAAATAAATTTTCATGGCCACACATGAAAAGAAAATATTTTATGTCATTGATCCATCAAATGATATGTGGTATATCATTTTAAAATGATTAATAATCCATTTAGCGAATGAGAATGATGATTATGATGATGTTATTGATTTATATGAGGCATCTTGATCTATTAAATTATTTACATATAATAATGACTAATGTTCATGAATATTTCAGGAAGTAAGAAAAGATCACGCTAAAGGGATATGAGAAAACACTAAATTACCCGCCTATTTAGTCTAGTAATTATTGACATTATTTTTATTTTTTTGAAATTTTCTTGTGTCAAAACTGTATTTTTTTATAACTATTAGATATTTAATTTTATAAATATTTCTATCATTTCAGAAGTAATTTTTATATTTAATGGATTACCTTCTATATTTTACTTGGTTAAGAATAATAATATATTTATTATTTTTCATTATCTTACACATGTGTGCCCTTTTTTACTAAAATATTTCAGTTTTCCTATTTTTTTAATTATTGAATTGGTTAATAATTTGAAAGTCCACAAGAATTTCATATAAATTATATAATTCAATGATGAATATAGATACAGAGATAAATGAACCTGTACTGAGGTATTTTTCATTTTTTGCATATTATTAAAAATCCATTCATATAATTATTTTAAAAAATATCTTTTTATTTGCAAAAAATATTTGTAGGACTACTAATGAGACTACAACGGTGAATTCCTATAGTTTTACTACTACGAAATCAAGTTCTCGAGTTAGTAAATGTAGAATTACACATTTACCAAAATTGTATCTTGCTTTTGGAGATGAGATATTGTATATTATTTTTGATGGTAGTAATAATGCAACTAGACCAAATAAAACACAATTTATCCGCTTTATCTCCATGTAGAACCATTTTAGGATTAAAATATTATATCTTAATTATATGGTCATCGAAAAGATGTCAAAAGATCATCATTGGGAGGCTGTAACATTATAATATTTCAATTAATTTATTTTATCATATTTTTCTAATATGATATATGTTAAATTCCTAATTCTTATTTTATTTGTTTACACATGACATTAAATATTGGTGAAACAAAAAAAATTACGAAAATATGTCTTACTTTGGCAGTGGATAAATGGAGAGATTTTGAAATGAAGTGGAAAAAATTGTGTTTTTTGAAAGAAAGAGAAATGAAAACTCATGTTTCAAGTATGAGTTTATAGATGCCAATACATGGAAGAAATTTATTTCCTATAGACATAATGAATATTTTTTAGATGATAATTATATAATATTGTAAAATTTTATATATATATATATATGTACCAATTTAATTAATATTTTACTATTCATATTATAGGACAATAGGAAATCCCATCAAGTGATATAGTTTTAGAATATATTATCTCATACTTTATTAAATGGAATGTATCATTTATTGGAGAAAAAATATTGAGGAAATGATTAATGAACTAAGATCTCACTCCAATAGTGGTTCTAATCAGGTCCAGTATAGTCTTCCATCTCCCCTACTCACCATTAAAATTGGAAAAGAGAGATAAGAGGAAAAAAATGAAAATTATGTTACATTGAAAGCTAAGAAATTTGCTAAAACAATTGTGAGTAAATATTATTTATGTTTCATGATTTTTTATATTTTATAATTTAAAAACACTAATATAAAATTTTCAATTTTCTTTTTAGGATGAACTTCATGATAAAGAGACACCTTCCAGTTATATATATGAAGGTAGGATGGACATTCTAGCCACTGCATTTGGAAAACTAGAACACCTTGGATGCATAGGAGGATTTCAGGCGGTGTTAGTATTTGAAATGTTTTTGGTAATCAGAGTAAATAATCAAGAGAACCATAAATTGAATAATTAAATTCTTAGAAAAATGATATGAAATAGTCCATGGGAGATAAAATTCCATTAGATGTGGAACCTACTGGGCATGTCCAATCAGCCTGGCCTGTCTAGCTTGCCCAGTCGGCTATACAACCTATACAATCATCCTAGCCGGACCACCCTGCCCAGCCTACATACTATGATCCTTCACCTCATTTCTTGGATCCAATATTATAATATGAGTTCTATATAAGATATTATCATATACATATTCTCGCATTAGGGATCGTGCTTTTTTTGGGGATTCTTTACATCACCATCCTAGGAACATGGGTATGGATAGAGTGTCAGTACTTGATATTGTTGATCATGCTGCTCTATTGTCATTTTCAACTGTGAAGGTTACTAGAGGTGGGCATTTTCTTGGTCATTCTTTTATTTATACATCTATCTTTCTTAGTTATATTTCATATAAGGTATGCATTTTTTTTAATATTAATTAAACATGATTGAAAATTTATTATGATGTATTATGAAATTTAACTTATAAAAGAGTATTTAAAAGTAAAATAAATGGAACAAATGAACTAAAAGGTTTAGGAACAAACAACTGTAGATATAGTTGGTATTTCATATGATATACATAGATTATCTCAGGATTCTTCTTCCTTGGGTAATATCAATGAGTTTCAAATGAAATCTCATATATACAGAAGAGACAATCTATTGAGAATATTCATAAAAAATATCATTGATCTCATTGATTTTGAAGAGCTCAACATGAATGAGTTTCATTTGTTTTCTATGTCTATAAATTGACATTTCAATTTTTATTTTATTAATTAATAATGCTTTAAATTGGGTAACTATATTAATTTTTTAATTAGGTATCTACACACACTTCTTATAAAAATTGACACCATATGTAGTTATGATTATATAGATCTAGAATTAATTTCCATGGATGTGAAATATATGAATAATCCAAATAGATTTGAATATATATGTGAGAGATTATCATATATAGAAATTGGGTGTTGGTTTTTTCCATTTCTTTGTGGCTAATAAAATAATAATAATTATGAACCATTCTCAATTATAATTTCATTAATTTTGAAATTTTTTTATTTTAGGGGGAATTGGATTTAGGTTTATTCTTCCCATGTGAGTGTATATTATATTGTTTTTTCTCTTTATAGGGAGATGTTTGTATAAAATTTATCACCTTATTAGATAAGTATGTTTTTCTCTTTTTTATAATTCATTATATTTAATTCTTATTTAATATACATGTATTACTAGTTGATATATAATAAAATTTAGATCATGGAAAAATGTAACCAACATCAAATGTTGATAAAGACACAAAAAACAGTATAATATAGGAAAGTAACAATAGTTTTTTTATTAGATATTATTCTGATTATATATATATTGGTTTTTTAATCATGTTAATGTTTTAAAACCAAAATTTCATCATCAAGGACATGTTAAATGTGTATGTTGTGTTCTAAGATTCTTGTATGAGATAATCACAACTCGGGTAACTAATGAATTTGATAAGGTTAGATATATAAATTATTTTATATTTTCTATCATAGTATTATGTTTTTAAATCTCATATAATTAAATTTTATTGTATACATTCAATGATGACGAGTCTTATACAAAAAATTAACTACCCATATTCGATCATTGTTTGCAAACTATTTGTTAAGTATTAATACAATTTAAGGTATGTATGTTCTAATTTTTCTGGTAAATATTATATTTTACTAATAACATGTTTTCAAAAAACAAATTCTTTTCATATAATAGGTGTTTGAACAAAATAAATTCAATTTTATGTTTCAAAAATAACAAAAAATGATCATGTTGTAAATATCAAGTATGGGTTTTTTAATCTACATTAAAATACTAATGTGTTGATAAATTTTTGACTAACTAGTAAAAGTATATAATTTTTTAAAAAATATTAGTTAATGAAACATTTTAATTGATTAATGTTTAATTATTTTTGTTATAGGGATTCTGATTATTTTGGTGGTACAATATCAAAATTTTTCTTATTTTTTTACTTTTGGTGTCGGATTATTTAATAAATCGATGACGAAAACAGTGCACAATAATTTTTTCAGAGTCATTTTAAAAAAAACAATGATGAAAATATTGTTTTTTACATCACCTTTATAGAGGTCAGTTAAAAACAAATGTCAAAATCGAAAAACGGATTTTATACCATGTTTGTTTACTAGTGAAAGAGTAAGAATTATCCTTTTTTTGACAGGTTTAATCTAATCATTTTTAGGGAACTGTTATCCAAAATATTTCATCATATTATGGAATACAATATTGTGTTAACAAGATATGGAAATAATTCTCTATTTATTATGGATTTGGCAGTAAAAACGATACCTAGAGGATGACTGCCAAAATGATAGATAAAGGAAAGAAGACAAAGAATGATTTTACCACATGTGCTAATTGTCGATAGAATCACATTGGTACTTTATTAAAAGGAATTATATTTTTCCATATGTTTAAAGATAAATGAAACTGGGTTTGTGATTTCATGATTAATAAAAATTATTTCGATGTACAATGCTTAAACTATATGGAGGTGGGAGAAAACTCGATTAAATACCCATATCATGAATGGAATATTCCATAAGAAGAATCTTTGGGATCTTGTTAGGATTATTCCATTAATAAAACAGAGGTAGAATGATTAATGCTCCTATATATTTGGAATGGAGATAAATGTTGAAAAAGTATTTTATTTATGATATTATCATTATAGGTATTATGAAATATATAGGTATTTTACTATTGTACTATTTCATTAAGGATTAGATATCACATATTTAATTGTAATGATGACAAAGATAAATCGTTTAGTATAATTTTTAATATATTGTAATGAAAATTATAGAATGTATGATAACCTTTATTATATTCATAATTTTGACATAATGATGTTGGGATTTATAGATGATTGATATGGATAAACTAACCAATATAGTAATGAATACTATAAATAGGATTAATGATTTGTGGAAAATGTGTTTTAATATATTGTTGATGGAATTAACAACATTATTGGATTCAAAAAATATATTCAAAAATATGGGCGTTATTTAAGGAATAACGAATCATGCATGTTATTAATAAGGTTTTATATTAATATTGGATATTACCATGATTCAAGAGAATACATGCTGATGGTTTTTCATATTAGGTATGTGATGATTAAGAGTTACTTCATGTTTTTAAGAAAGTAAAGATATAATCATTTTGGAAGTTCAGTGAACCTTTTTAATGATTTAGATGGTATGGTTAACCATTTATGAAATGGTTTAAGTTGAAATATGTATTCATTTTTATAGATTAATGTATTTCCTAAACATATGGATAGTTAATAATATGGGATAACAAGTTCTAAACATATTTTATTTGGATAACATTTAATGATTGGTGGAATTCTTTTTCCCTCATTTATGGGTCTTACGATCCATTAAAATAAATGTTACTAATTTAGGCATAAAATATTTATCTTTATATATTAACTTATTATATTAAGCGATGAATTGGAAATTGATTAAAGCATAACTAAAGGATGAAATAATGATTATGATAAATAAAAATTAATTTAAGTATATAAACATTTATAATAAAAGAACTCAACACATTTAGAAAAAGAATTATGAAATAAAAATGTTATCCTATAACATTCATATAGGATAAATTATATGGTCTTTTAAATCATTACATATTTATGGTTTCGTTCCCATTAATATTCCATTTATCATTAAACTTATTATGATCAATTACCTTTACCAATATCTATAAATAGTTGATATTTCCTTCGATTTCCATATATTCCCTTTTCACTATTGTTATTCTACTTAGAAACCAAGGTATGGGTTAGTCCACATGACATTAGTACTTACCATTTTCTCTTATTAAGAATAATTTTTATTAACAATTTTACTATTTGGTTTTTCCAATAATGGTAATTCCAAATGTCAAACCATGGATTTCCTTGATCAAGATCAAATTCTAAGAGTGAAATTTATTTATGGTGCAGATATTGTAACCCCTTGAAATTCTAATATAAGGGAATTGTATTTGATAGCATGTATGACACACAAAAATAAGTGAGGAAAGAAATATGACACCCCAAGACATCAAAATATATTTATTTATAAATAAATTCAATATCATGAATATGTTTAATTATATTCACCAATGAGTTTCGCTTCAATTGTATTATATTACGAGTTTCATTCGTTTCCTATGGTACATTCAAGATTGAGAACTACAAAAAAAACACTTAATTAAAATAGTATTATTTAATATAATATCTATAACCTAGCCATTAAATGAGCGGGTAAGAGTAGAAATAAATAAATTTTGAAAATATATATTTTACACATTTTTTTAATCAGTTGAGAATAAATTAAATAACAACCATTTAAAATAAAAATAAATATTTTTGAGAAACTGAATTTTTCTAAATGATATATTAGTAGTGATTTTGAAACATCATTTAAAAAAAATTCCAACATTTAGAAAATTTATTTTAAAAAATTAAATTAAATTTTGAAATTGGAATATCAAAATTTTCATTGAGGACTTTTTTTGGTTTTTATATAAACATTAAATTTTTGATGAATACTAAAAAATACTTAATTTTTATTGAAAACTAGAATTTTGTTTAAATTATATATAATGTTGAATTTTATTATTAAATGGGTTTAAAGTAAAATTATTTAAATTATATACCTATTATTCTAATTTATCTCATTTTTATCATTTTTATATTGAATTTTTATATAAAACATTATAAACATTTGGGAATCTTACCTTAAAAAACCCGCTTTCTCACCACGTGTGCATGATTAATATAATATTATATTTTTACACATATGGGAAATGAATTTTTTAAAAAAATATTAAATTTTTTTAATAATCATAATAAATAATTTATAATAAGTTCAACATATTTTTCTACCAAAACGAATAGTGAATGGAGTAAAAATTAATTACCACATTTCTGATAAAAATGGGTTTACTATGGGTTAAATTAAAATGGGAAGGCTAAAAATGAACAATTAACTTGTTTTGAAACTATTTTTGGAGATATTTTTATAATTACACCTATAAGGATACATTTCGGTCCATTATTTACCCCTCTAATTTATGAAAAACTTGGGAGCACTCAATTCTTTTAAAACAATACCATGTGTGTCCTCTACCACACATTTAAATGGTCACCACCTCTCTTCTATTCCTCACTCCTTCCAACCACTTTGGTTTGACAAATAACTTCCATATAAACTTCCAAAAATACCTCCCCTAATCCGAGAATCCATATTTTTGTAATAAAACTATCCTTCGATTGATTTAGTGCAAACCTTAGGGGGATATCTGATGAAAATGTCATCTTCTCTGAAAAACGTCTTTATTTTACTTCTTTATACACCTACATCAATTTTAATTAAGACATGATTATATGATATCCCCAATATTGTATATATAATGGAATTGTTTATAATATTTTAATGATATTAATAAATATCCACTTATATCAAATGTGTTATGAAACCATCGTTCGTGTTTACAATGGATTACCGCCTCACGAACTGATGTAGTTCGTTATTCTATTTCCCCCTCTCACAGTTGGGTATGATGATAGATATAAATTTTATAAATTATATTTATAATATATATATATATATAGTCACAATATCATATATACTTTTTTATCTTCCATTCTAATGGATATACGATAACGTCGCTTGTGTGTATGGTGGACTACCGCCTCACGAAGCGATGTGATTATTCTTTCAGTAATGTATCACATGAAAGGTGGTAAAGATATATTTAATTATTATATTAGATATAAATTAAATAATTATTATATTTATGTAATTTTTATCATTCTCATAAGATAATATTCCTCATTTTATTTCTCTCCTTTTTACTATTATAAAGATGATAACATTATTAATGTTTGTATGGACACCACCTTCATAAAGCGATATGAATCTATTTTACTTAAAAATCCACAAGGGTGATATATATATATAAGAACACAATATTTTATTAGTTATATTATTATAATTTTTTAAAAATAATATATTACAAACCACCTTTCCATAATGATCGATGAAAAATGGAAACATAACTCATGCATACTTATGGCATAGCATCTCTATGATCAAAACATACAACATTAATTAAAACAGTCATTAATTAATGGATCGAAAAGTAATATTGATTTATAAATATGATAATTATATCATTATTAATATTATTTATATTATATGAATATATAATATTCATAATAATTTGATCTTTCACGATGAAGCACACATGAGAAAACAAAGCATTTAACACTATAAAAAAATGAAAATTATGGAAAATTATTTATGAATAGGAAAAAAATATTATTTAAAATGGTCATATAAAATTTTATAAATATCAATAAACATGTGGTATAAGTTAATTACATGTACAAAACGACTATATAATAGTTTAGATAATATCCAATCAAAAGAGATCTTATTGTAATGTATTTTATCCCAATTTTATTTCACTGTGGTGTATTGTAATGTTATACACCTAATATTTATCATGGTGAATATAATGCCCCTTTAAAATTTATTATAATAATTCATTAGTAACTCATTATATATTTAGTTTCAAATTGAATTGGTATAACCAAGGGGATTATACTTATGACTTACCAAGTCGCAATGAGTTTTAAAATCTATTACTTTACATTTGGATGTACTACATTCTCATTTTCATTAATATATTAATACTATAAATATGATGATATCTTATTAACATATTTTTAAAGAAATTTTTGTGTGTGTATTTTTATTCAATACAATCAATCAATTTACTATTTAAAACTCACTTAAAAGAAATGATCTTGGTAAGGTTTTACTTCACAATCTCATTTTAATCAAGATTTTTTTTCGTGAATTCCAAGTAAAGGAAATTATATGATCATTGATTAATAAAACCTATAATTTTCCTATAATATGTATATTAATGATATCTTCAGTCAAAAATTACTTGTTAACAATCTCTGGTTCTTAACATTGTTGAAAACGTGTTTTAAAAAAATCTAACTACATTTCTATCTTTGTTTAGAAATATGTTTTCTCCCAAAATTAGGATTTCTAAAAATGTTTTCAATTTTTTGAAAATTTTAAAAATTATTGATCAATGAAATTTTTACGCATTTTACTTTTTAAAAATTTTTCTAAAGGAATCTATTGTGAATTTTAAAACAAATCTCATTTGAATTTAATTGAAAATTTAAAAGGAGTATTCTTTTTATTTTCTAATAATAGAACATTTATAACCATTCATATATTAAAAGAATAATTATATTTTATAATTTAATGTAAATAAAAAATTAATCTCCTTAATCACCACAATTTCATTGGAGCTTATTTGAAAATTATATGTTGACATTTGTAGTGAAAATGTTTTTCAAAGTGATTTTCAAATTGAATTATTTTAAAAAATGAGTTTCAAAATGAAAATGATATTATCCCCAAGAATGTTTTTAAATATCATTTTATTCTATTTATATTAGTCAATTAAAAAAGATTATTCTTACTAAAATGTTTATATGTTGATATCATCCTTATTCTATCTTTTGATGGTTTAATACTATTTTGACTGAGGATAGTATTCAAATTTGTAAAGACCCGTAAATTTCAAGGGAAATTTTTTTCTTAATTTTATTTGGAATTTTATAAGAGCGCAGTTTCTGACGGCACCTGATTCCGAGGCCCGGTGTGCCCGTAACAAATTTCCGAAGTTTTGCTCGGGTACGTTCAGTGAACGAACGAGCGGGAATTTCTAACTTTTGATCCGGTGCTCGGAATTGAAATCCGAGGACACCGATGAACTCGCAGCGCCGATATTCGCTTAAGAAGACCTTTTCCAAAGTTGTGTTTGCCTAGGAGGAGATGTTTATTTTTCTGGATGAAATGAAGAGTAAAATAAATTTGTGATACAATATTTATTTTATATCTTTAAAGTGGTTATAATCTTTTGTTGGAAGTTGGGTGGTTTAACCACCTAAGAGAGGATTAAGGTGAGGCGGGGCCCACCCGAGCCCCACCTTTTCAAATTCCCTAACTCCCCTCTCTCCCTCTTAAAATCTTGACAACTTAACACTTAATTAATTATACAACTCATGTATAATTAATAAGTGAGTTTAATTTGAGTTTTGAAATTCAAACTCTTGAATTTCAAAGGTTGGGTTGTGTTAATAAATTAAGTGTGAGCTTAATTTATTTTTGGTTAGTTTCTTTGTTACTTGAGAGGTTTGGGAGAATCATTGAGAGACTTGAAGATCTTCTTCGTCTTCGACGAAGAACGTGAAGAACGGTTCTTCTCCGACAAAGAACATCGATCCCACGACCTTCAAGACTCGGCGTCCCGGATTCTTCCATCTTCATCTTCCTCCTCGACAAGGGAGAAGTTGCCGACCGTGGTGATCATCGCCAACGACAACGTACCTCCCTTCTTCGTCATAGCGACAAGTGAAGAGACGTCATTTCCTCCTCGGACGCACCCCGACGTCCACGGAATCTACGTCCGACGCCGTGACGCCTTTCTCCGCGATAACCGACGTGCGACGTCAATTTTCAAGGTAGGGGTTGTTGTTATTGTTTATTTATTTATCCTTGTTCGTGGTTCTAGCATGACTAACGTGAGGATTATAAATTTGTGTTATTGTTTAACGTGAGGGGGCCGGACCGCATGAACACGGCCGAACCCCCTCCATCGTTCTTGTTGATTTATCTTGCAGGTGGAAACAAGGTGGCGTGGTGCCGTCGCACCACGCGGATAATCGTACGATTATATTGCGCAGCACCGTCGCGCCGCGCCATGGAAGAATCATCAAGAACGCGACGCCGTCGCGCCGCGTCAAGGGGAATCAAAGGCACGGCGGAGGGGCGCGGTGCCGTCGCACCGCGCCGGACGACGAACACCGCGGCCGGTACCGGGCCGCGGCGAGACGGGAAGACCGGCGGCAGCCGAGCCGCCGGCGCCGGAGATCAAGAAGGGCCGCGGCCCTACGGCCGCGGCGGAGTAGCCAGGGGCGGCCGGCCTCGCCGGCCACCTGAGTTCAGATGAGCCGCAGCTATGGCCGTGACGGAGAGGGGGAAGGCGGCCGGCTGTGCCGGCCGCCTGTTCGGTTAGAAGGCTGGACCCGCGGGTCCCGTGTGTTTATTAAAAACAGCCGGCAAAATCCAGCCGATATCCGAAAGGGGGGGGGGGGGGGGTTTCACCCCCCGCGTGCGGCGCATGCGCGGCACCCTGGCCGCGCCGCCCCCGGCCGGGCCGGGTCCAGCGGACCGGGTCGGATCCGGGTCGGCCCGGACCCGGACCCCCCGTTTTCGAGACTATTTCGGTCATTTGGCCATAACATGAGCCACGGACCTCCGATTGAAGAACCGTCTGCGGAAACGCGATCCTTGGATCGAGACGGTCTTTTCGGTATATCGCACTCAAAGTTTCGGAATACTTTGAGTTCGGCCGGGTTGGTTCGTACACGAAACCAACCGGGCCTTCGGAGCGGAAACGCTCATATCTTGAGTTACGGACGTCCGATTGACGTGCCGTCAGCTTTGTTGTGTTCCTCTTAGTGAGACGGATCTTTTGGCATACTCCACCCGAGGTTTGGACGCATGTGGAGTATGTTCGGGTTGGTTTTGCCTTAAAAACCAACCGGGCCCCGGGGACGAAAATGTCAATAACTCTGAGACCGGGCGTCCGATCGACGCGCCGTCTGTTGCGTTGAGTTCCTGTTGACGGTACGGAACTTTTGGATACATCAACTCTGGACTTTGTGATAGTTGATGTATCAGCCTTTCGGCTCGTGGAGCGGACCCTCCTGTACGAGCTTGCTGTGTGCGAGAACCCTAGTGCTGGCTGCGACTGTGACTGTGACTACTGCTACTGCTACTGCTACTACTGCTACTGTGACTGCGACGACGACAGTACAGAGATCCTATGTGGATTCGATGACGACGACTACAGCACTCAGCGATCCTACGTGGATCAGTGCTACAGGTCCTGTGTGAGCCCAATCCTGTGTGGGTCCGATCCTGTGTGGGTCCTTGCGCTCAGCGGTCCTGTGTGAACCAGCGCCTACAGGTCCTGTGTGGGGCCGATCCTGTGTGGGTCTTTTGCGGGGGTTAGTTACCTATCGATCCTTCGTGGGTCCGACGACTTAGATGGATCAGAGATCATCTTTATCGTCCTTTGAAGATGTATACCTGTATGAGCGGAATCTTGTTGCTTTCCTGTGTGGATTGTGTTGTGCTATCCTGTGTGGATTACGTTTACTTTCCTGTGTGGAATACGTTTACTTTCCTGTGTGGATTTCGTTTTTCTTTCCTGTGTGGAATACGTTTACTTTCCTGTGTGGATTTCGTTTTTCTTTCCTGTGTGGAATACGTTTACTTTCCTGTGTGGACTGAGTTGTACTTGGGCTCGGAGGTTGGAGCGTATTTGAAATTGATGACTTAGGTATATGTATGGGCATATACCTAAGCAGTGTCGGTTGTTACTTCGTGATTGTACCTTTCTTTGTGGTTTATCCTTTGTGGATTTTGAGAGACCTTCAGGGGTCTCGGGGTCCCTATTGAGTAGCTTATACTCACCCATGCACGGGCTTTGCCCGCACTACGTTGTGTTGGTTGCAGACGACGGACAGTGTTGATCTTAGCTGAGGATTGCAGAGAAGGACGGTACCTGGAGGTGGACCACTGGGCGGAACGTGCTTGGAGCAGACGGCGGGACCCGTGGAGCAGTGGAGCTATCTGTACCCACCCTTCAGGTGGGATTTCCAGTGGACAGCTCGGTGTAGCGGCTTTTACTTTAAAGTTGTTGTTTTCCCTTTCAAGTTGTACTTTACTTTCAGTTTGGGTTTGTATACTGGCCCATTTACTTTTCCACACCTTCATTTGTACTCTGCTTTTGCTTAGTGTTTACTTTCCGCTTGCTTACTCTGTGGTGTTTGTTTACTTTACAAAGGCAATGTCTTCCCTTTTTACCGGGATTTTCGCCTTGGTGCTAGTCGCCAGCCCCTGGCCTATGGAAGGCGGGCTTGGGGTAGTCACGGCACGGACCCCGAGGGCGGGTCGTGACAAATTGGTATCAAAGGAGTTCAGTTCTACCGTGAACTCTGATCTTTTCTATGTGAAGCAATAATGTTTAGCGTATTGAGTGTGGTTATCAGTCCAGGGAGTCCAGTGTTGGTGCGGCGGCCGACGTATCCGTACACCAGGACCCTGACTTCTGATTTCCGAGTTAATGCACGAAAACATTGATTGCGTGTATGTTTCAAAGTTTTCTTTGTGATTTCCTTGTGTCAGCTCACCAGGTATACTGTTTGACCACGGCGCACCTGTTTCCTATTCAGGATGGCCCCACGACGGCAGCCAGCTAGGGTTCCGAGAGTCGAGTGTGACGAAAGCCCACCGAGCGACGAGGCTTCGGTGCAGGGCCCTTTGTCAGCAGTGGCACCGGCGGTAGTTCTACCCGCCGAGCCCCCGATGCTTCCAGCACCAGCCGCTGACGATGCGCGTCGCCTCAGCGCACTGCATGAGTATCAACACCAGCGACCACCCAGGTTTCATGGGGAGATGGATCCCCAGGCAGCCGAGGACTGGCTGGAGGAAGTGGTACGTGTGTTTAGGCTAGTGAGGACACCAGCAGACCTCATGGTGATCCTCGCTGCGAGCCTACTACACGCAGCAGCAGGACGATGGTGGAGCTTGATGCTCCAGGTGCACGATGTGGCATCTCTACTTTGGACAGACTTTGAGAGCCTTTTCCGCTCGGAGTTCGTCCTAGCCACCCTTCATGCAGTGCGTATCCAGGAGCTTCTACAGCTGCGGCAGGGCAGCATGACGGTCGCTCAGTACTCAGCGAGATTTACTGATCTCTTGTGCTACTCGGCCGACATGGTACGAGACCCATTCTTCCGGGCCCGGACCTTCGAGCAGGGTTTGAGACACGAGATCAGGGCATCGCTGATCTCCCTCAGCATACCGACTCAGACCGGAGTACTGGAGCGGGCCCTTTTGATCGAGAGCTTCCTTGCTGAGTCTGCACCAGCACCGAGACCCACCGCAGGGCGGCACGTGGCGGAGTCTTCCGCGGAAGGCAGTCGACAGATGACTCAGGGGTCCAGACAGACCAGACCTTCGGGAAGACGACCTCAGGACACTGGCTCAGCAGTGCGGGGAACACAGCACGGAGCCAGTCTTTCGAGTGGAAGACAGTGCTATGCATGCGGCGGGCAAGGTCACATGGCTCGTGACTGCCCGACCCGCCATGCAGAGGAACAGCAGACGGTTGAGGAACCACCTAGGCAGAGGCAGAGGTTCGACCGTGGCGATCCGCAGGGAGGAGGCGGACGAGGCAGAGGAGCTAGCTGAGCAGCAGGTGGTGGGCGACGTTTTGAGGCTCTACCACCACCACCACCAGGAGGTCCACCCCGACCTCAGGGGAGAGCACAACTTCAGGCAGCTGAAGCTTACGATCATGGAGCTCTGGAAGCGGGTGGACTAGTGCGGGACTAGCTCCAGGCATAGAGGCCTTGTCCCATAATGCCTCTAGCTTCGTAGTTTGCGTTGCCTTGTGACCTTGTTCTTTTAGTTGAAGTAATAAAAGACACTTGCCTTGGTGAATTTTGTTTTCTTGTATTTTGTTTGTTTTTACTAAGAGGTGCCGATTAAAAACTGTTGACTTGACCCTCACTTGCGAGATTCGTACTGGAGGAAACCCAGTGACCACACACTGATGCCGACAGTGTGACTCAACCCTTGGAGGCGAGAGTAACGGTTGGATCTCTTGGTAGCAGCGTCGAGGCCTTACGACGTCATCCATGCCATGAATTAACTAATCATGACGGGATTTACTTTATTAGGCAAGGAACGTGGTTCATCTAGGGGATGAGACCGGATTTCACTTTTCGGCAAAGGAGAAAATATTTGCAGCTAGCCTCTTTGCAGATTTCCTTCGTGGATAGTGATGGAGCAGCCTTCCTCTAGTCTCTCACAGTCACCCCTCCTCTACTACAATAGGTCAGAGAGGCACAGCGTGAGGACGCTGACTGTGAGACACGGCGTGCATAGATATCCTCGGGACAGGCACCTGATGGTTTCTCCCTTGGAGCAGAGCACGACATCCTTTTCAGAGGACGTACCATGGTACCAGTCGCTTTACGAGAGGAAGTGCTGAGAGAGTTTCACACTTCTCCTTTGGCGGAACATCTTGGAGTGGAAAAGATGTACCAGGACCTCAGATGACAGCACAGGTGGTCGGGCATGAAGAAGGCAGTAGCAGCGTTCGTTTCTCGATGCCTCACCTGCCAGCAGGTGAAGGCAGAGCATCAGGTACCAGCGGGATTGGTACAGCCCTTGGAGGTTCCGGAGTGGAAGTGGGACGACATATCTATGGACTTCGTGACTGGACTTCCACTCACTTCCAGAGGTCACGAATCCATATGGGTGATTGTTGACCGACTCACCAAGTTGGCACACTTCTTACCCATTAGAGAGAAGGGCTTAGTGGAGAGATTGGGACGTCTCTACATTCAGGAGATTGTGCGGCTCCACGGCGTGCCATCATCTATCGTCTCCGATCGAGATGCTCGCTTTACTTCTCGGCTTTGGAAGGGGTTACAAGAGGCGTTCGGGACACAGCTACGTCTGAGCACAGCCTTTCACCCTCAGACGGATGGTCAGACGGAGAGGACCATTTAGACTCTCGAGGACATGCTCCGCGCATGTGTCCTCGACTTTGGTCGCAGCTGGGAGGACCACCTACCGTTGGTGGAGTTTGCGTACAACAAAAGCTACCACTCCACCATCAGAATGGCACCGTACGAGGCGTTGTACGGCCGACCTTGTAGATCTCCTTTGTGCTGGACAGACCCTGGGGAGTCAGCACTGATGGGACCGGAGATGGTCCAGGCCACGACAGAGGAAGTCCAGGTCATCTAGGAGCGGATGAGGACAGCTCAGAGCCGGAAGAAGTCATACGCTGACAGGAGGTGGAGGCCACTGGAGTTCGAGGATGGCGACCACGTCTTCTTGCGGGTCTCACCTCGATGAGGTATTCGGAGATTTGGCCGAGGCGGCATGTTATCTCCACGCTTCATCGAACCCTTCTAGGTCCTCAGCAGGGTTGGCGAGGTGGCTTATCGCCTGGCACTGCCACCTCAGTTGCACCGGGTGCACGACGTCTTCCACGTATCCCAGCTGAGGAGATACGTGCACGACCCGACGCACATCATTGACCATGGGGAGCTTGACGTTGACGATGGGGAGACTTTTACGGAGGTCCCGGTGGAGATAGAGGATCGACAGGAGCGGGTCCTGTGTGGGCGATCGATTCCTCTTGTGCGCATCAGATGGCAGCACGGGAATCTCCAGGAGAGCACATGGGAGCGGGAGGCTCAGATGCGTGCTCAGTACCCTCATTTGTTTCCCTAGTTTTTGATGTATCTTTACGGGGACGTAAATCCCTGAGGTGGGAGTAATGTAAAGACCCATAAAATTCAAGGGAAATTTTTTTCTTAATTTTCTTTGGAATTTTACAAGAGCGCGGTTTCTGACGGCACCTGATTCCGAGGCCCGGTGTGCCCGGAATCAATTTCCGAAGTTTGGCTCGGGTACGTTCACTGAACGAACGAGCGGGAATTTCTAACTTTTGATCCGGTGCTCGGAATTGAAATCCGAGGACACCGATGATCTCGCAGCGCTGATATTCGCTTAAGAAGACCTTTTCCGAAGTTGTGTTTTCCTAGGAGGAGATGTTTATTTTTCTGGATGAAATGAAGAGTAAAATAAATTTGTGATAAAATATTTATTTTATATCTTTAAAGTGGTTATAATCTTTTGTTGGATGTTGGGTGGTTTAACCACCTAAGAGAGGATTAAGGTGAGGAGGGGCCCAACCGAGCCCCACCTTTTCAAATTCCCTAACTCCCCTCTCTCCCTCTTAAAATCTTGACAACTTAACACTTAATTAATTATACAACTCATGTATAATTAATAAGTGAGTTTAATTTGAGTTTTGAAATTCAAACACCTGAATTTCAAAGGTTGGGTTGTGTTAATAAATTAAGTGTGAGCTTAATTTATTTTTGGTTAGTTTCTTTGTTACTTGAGAGGTTTGGGAGAATTGTTGAGAGACTTGAAGATCTTCTTCGTCTTCGACGAAGAACGTGAAGAACAGTTCTTCTCCGACAAAGAACATCGATCCCACGACCTTCAAGACTCGGCGTCCCAGATTCTTCCGTCTTCATCTTCCTCCTCGACAAGGGAGAAGTCGCCGACCGTGGTGATCATCGCCAACGACAACGTACATCCCTTCGTCGTCATAGCGACATGTGAAGAGACTTTGTTTCCTCCTCGGACGCACCCCGACGTCCACGGAATCTACGTCCGACGCCGCGACGCCTTTTTCCGCGATAACCGACGTGCGATGTCAATTTTCAAGGTAGGGGTTGTTGTTATTGTTTATTTATTTATCCTTGTTCGTGGTTCTAGCATGACTAACGTGAGGATTATAAATTTGTGTTATTGTTTAACGTGAGGGGGCCGGACCGCATGAACACGGCCGAACCCCCTCCATCGTTCTTGTTGATTTATCTTGCGGGTGGAAACAAGGTGGCGTGGTGCCGTCGCACCACGCGGATAATCGTACGATTATATTGCGCGGCGTCGTCGCGCCGCGCCGTGGAAGAATCATCAAGAACGCGATGCCGTCGCGCCGCGTCAAGGGGATTCAAAGGCGCGGCGGAGGGGCGTGGTGCCGTCGCACCGCGCCAGACAATGAACACCGCGGCCGGTACCGGGCCGCGGCGAGACGGGAAGACCGGCGGCAGCCGAGCCGCCGGCGCCGGAGATCAAGAAGGGATGTGGCCCTACGGCAGCGGCGGAGCAGCCAGGGGCGGCCGGCCTCGCCGGCCGCCGGAGTTCAGATGAGCCGCGGCTATTGTCGTGGCGGAGAGGGGGAAGGCTGCCGGCTGTGTCGGCCGCCGGTTCGGTTAGAAGGCGGGACCCACGGGTCCCGTGTGTTTATTAAAAACGGCCGGAAAAAGCTGGCCAAGATCCGAAAAAGGGGGGGTTTCACCCCCCGCGTGTGGCGCATGCGTGGCACCCTGGCCCTGCCGCCACGCCGCCACTGGTCGGGCCGGGTCCAGCGGACCGGGTCGGCCCGGTCCTGGACCCCCCGTTTTCGATACTGTTTTGGTCTTTTGGCCATAACATGAGCCACGGACCTCCGATTGACGAACCGTCTGCGGAAACGCGATCCTTGGATCGAGAAGGTCGTTTCGGTATATCTCACTCAAAGTTTCGGAATACTTTGAGTTCGTCCGAGTTGGTTCGTACACGAAACCAACCGGGCCTTCGGAGCAGAAACACTCATATCTTGAGCTACGGACGTCCGATTGACGTGTCGTCAGCTTTGTTGTGTTCCTCTTAGTGAGACGGATCTTTTGGCATACTTCGCCCGAGGTTTGGAAGCAGGTGGAGTACGGTCGGGTTGGTTTTGCCTTAAAAACCAACCTGGCCCCAGGGATGAAAATGTCAATAACTCTCAGACCGGGCATCCGATCGACGCGCCGTCTGTTGCATTGAGTTCCTGTTGACGGTACGGAACTTTTGGATACATCAACTCTGGACTTTGTGACAGTTGATGTATCAGCCTCTTGGCTCGTGGAGCGGACCCTCCTGTACGAGCTTGCTGTGTGCGAGAACCCTAGTGCTGGCTGCGACTGTGACTGTGACTACTGCTACTGCTACTGCTACTGCTACTGCTACTACTACTACTGTAACTGCGACGACGACAGTACAAAGATCCTGTGTGGATTCGACGACGACGACTACAGCACTCAGCGATCCTACGTGGATCAGTGCTACAGGTCCTGTGTGAGCTCGATCCTGTGTGGGTCCGATCCTGTGTGGGTCCTTGCGCTCAGCGGTCCTGTGTGAACCAGCGCCTACAGGTCCTGTGTGGGCCCGATCCTGTGTGGGTCTTTTGCGGGGGTTAGTTACCTATCGATCCTTCGTGGGTCCGACGACTTAGATGGATCAGAGATCATCTTTATCGTCCTTTGAAGATGTATACCTGTGTGAGCTGAATCCTGTTGCTTTCCTGTGTGGATTGTGTTGTGCTATCCTGTGTGGATTACGTTTACTTTCCTGTGTGGAATACGTTTACTTTCCTGTGTGGATTTCGTTTTTCTTTCCTGTGTGGAATACGTTTACTTTCCTTTGTGGATTTCGTTTTGCTTTCCTGTGTGGAATACGTTTACTTTCCTGTGTGGACTGAGTTGTACTTGGGCTCGGAGGTTGGAGCGTATTTGAAATTGATGACTTAGGTATATGTATGGGCATATACCTAAGAAGTGTCGGTTGTTACTTCGTGATTGTACCTTTCTTTGTGGTTTATCCTTTGTGGATTTTGAGAGACCTTCAGGGGTCTCGGGGTCCCTACTGAGTATCTTATACTCACCCCTGCACGGGCTTTTCCCGCACTACGTTGTGTTGGTTGCAGACGACGGACATCGTTGATCTTAGCTGAGGATTGCAGAGCAGGACGGTACCTGGAGGTGGACCACTGGGCGGAACGTGCTTGGAGCGGACGGCGGGACCCGTGGAGCAGTGGAGCTATCTGTACCCACCCTTCATGTGGGATTTCCAGTGGACAGCTCGGTGTAGCGGCTTTTACTTTACAGTTTTTGTTTTCCCTTTCGAGTTGTACTTTACTTTCAGTTTGGGTTTGTATACTGGCCCATTTACTTTTCCGCACTTTCAGTTGTACTCTGATTTTTCTTAGTGTTTAATTTACGCTTGCTTACCCTGTGGTGATTTTTTACTTTACAAAGGCAATGCCTTCCCTTTTTACCGGGATTTACGCCTTGGTGCTAGTCGCCAACCCCTGGCCTATGGAAGGCGGGCTTGGGGTAGTCACGGCATGGACCCCGAGGGAGAGTCGTGACAAAATTCACTTCTTTGATTCATTTTGAATTAATTAACTTCCCCTTGAAATATCCACCTTCCTATGATCATTAGACATTAAATTTTCCCTAAATATCCATATTATTTATCATGGATATGTTTATTTCAAAAACTATATACCATATTAACATATGATGTTTACATTAAAAGTAATTTTTTTATCCAGGGGAAGTTTGATAAATATTTATTCCTTAATAAATCTGTATATTTTATGATAAGTTTATTTTTTACTGATTTGAATTGGTAACTCAATATATGAATTTTGATTTTGAAAAAAAATTTATAGGTTTAAGAACATTTTTATAAACCCATCAATGCCTCAGTATCCAAATGAGGAAAATTATTTGACCAAATCAGATTTAGTTTTAACCAGTGTTTTTAAACTATACCGAGGATATAACTTGATAATAAAGGTATCATGTTCCTGGGAAACATGAAGTTAAATTATCAATAAATTCAGTCATTCAAAATCCATTTGTTGTTATCCTTGATATTTTCACAATGATATTGTCTCTCAAATCATTTCATTCTCAATTTATTGATTAAAAAAATTTGTTTTCAGTTATTTACCTTACCTTATTGATTATTTCATATCTAGTTATTATAGTCATTTTATTGATAAAAAAGAATTCATTTTATTTATTTACATTGACATTGATTATGATAGAATATTATTAAAATCTCATGTGTGTCTAGATATTTACTTTTCCAAATTTTTCATTTATTTCTAATTACTATTCATTTATTCATGATTTCCTCCTTTTTACTTATACCTTATTGAGGTTTTGAGATCAACCTCGTTCTGTTTAAATTTTTATAAATCCATGATGTGTACTATAATTTTTATGCAATGATATACAAGAAGGAATAATATTTTTCTCAGAAAAAAAATGTTTTTTTAATTGTATATAAAAATACAATACAAGACTTGTGTATATATCTAATTTACCACAACTATTAAACTATTAAATAATCAAGGATCTGATTCCATATATTCTATGTGGATATAATAATATATGAAACCATCTTTGAGTTATTTGGGTCATGGTCACTATAATATATATATATAAATGTATATGTATATAAATATATATTTATACCCTGGTTTATTCATAAAAAATCACGAAACTTATTGTACTTGTATATTCCATGATTTTTTATAACTTTAATTACACATATGTTTTTTACATTTCATGAATTATATTATTTTATTTATTTTTAATTATTATATATAGGTGAAATGGATAATATTTTACTTTTATTATAAAGAAATTACAATTCCAGGATTATATATATATTATATCTTCAATAGATTTACTTTATTATATAATGCCCCTAATTCTTTATGAAATTTAATTATTCACTTTAATTAAAAACAATTATCATGGTAAAAATATAGTTATTAATGTTCCTTTATGTAAATAATAATTATTTTACTATGATTTAGTTATAAAATTCATAATATTTATATCTACAAACTAGGAAATAATTCGTAAATATATATACAAATTGCTTATATTTATTCTTAGACAATCTAATATTGATGAAAAATAAATATATATCGAGTGTTGACTAATAAATGATATAAATGAATGAGAACACATGTTTAATAATCATATATTATAAAAATGTATGAAACTGAATTTTGGGATATTATAGGTTTATAAGATGTATTACTTGTTATATTTTTATGGTATTTCATTGATGAGAGTACCATTCATTACGAAACCTCCACCTGAGGGTGTTTTATCAAGTTTAAGCTAATATTTGGACTCATGAGAATAAAAAATATATAGTCATTCTATTATTCCTTCTCTTACCCCATAGAGTGGTATGGATTTGATGCGGATTGGTTATGTTATTGTTTGGATATTGCATGGATGTGGATATGAAGTGATTATATTAGTGTGTGTGTGACAAGATGTTAAATGTGTTTGATATGGATACTATAAAGTGGGAAGTTATTTATGGGATCCATAATATATTTGTACTATGTGTGATATATTATATATACTATGTTATATCATGAGTAATTCATATTATAAGATGGGGAATGGAATAAACTAATAAACCAGATTAATTGATAGAGACATATAGGCATCCTGAATGAAATAAACTAAATAATTTTATTTTTATGATACTAGAATAGGGGATAATTCAATATTTAATATTTGAACTATTTTACCTCAGGTGGTATGTTTATTGAGTAAGTGATAATGTATTATGATTTTACCACTTTTAGTGTTATCCGTGCATAGCATTGACACTATTGATTATCTGTGGGGGATTAAATTTATTTCACTTTGATAAAATATCCTTAATTATGTATATATATTTGTTTATAATATTTGTTTCAGAAGTTATTTGGGACCACTATCCTGGGGAAATATATTGATATAAGGGTCTTGGTGTTTGGGACATTTTCATGTTCCCCTGAGGTATATGGGATACAAGGATTGTTTGTATATTGGGGGTTAGTGGTTATTTTCTATAGATCTATTTATCATTCACTTGTATATGTAATATGAAATTCATTCATTTAATATGATATAAATTTGTTTCTGATATATTATTTTTCATGGTTTAAGGGTTTTCATTCTATTTTACAGAGTTTTAATGAGTTTCATAAATGTAATTTCCTCCCATTTATAAGAATTATAACCTCAAGGTTTTTTAATACAAGGATTTTTGGATGTGGTCTTTGTGTTTCACACTTGGTTTTATCAACAACCTAGTTTAGGTTATAGAAAAATAGTGTCTTGGTAAGTTAATTCACTATTATTTCCCTGGATGACGTTTTCAATAATTAGTATAGTTTGTGTTATGATGTTATGATAATAAACCATTAAAAACCCATATTTTTCAAATAATATCACAGAATAACATATATTATAATTCCAAAACAAATTAATATTAAAAACTATATATTTGAGGAAAATATTTAATTCCATAAATAGGTCATCAACATCAATTGACAGATCTATAAGATGAACTATTTATTTATCAAAATGAAGCAGCAAAAATATTTTTTCAATAAGAATAATACTTTGTTTCTTTTTTGTCAGTATATTAGACCTTCACTATAGTTTAGTCCAATTTCTTACATAATATGGTTTTCAAAATCAAATTATCAAGTCTCCAACTCTAAATTAACCATGATATTTTCCACATCAACTTTTATTAAAGAAGGGCTTCTCTTCCTCACCATGATTCTCACCCTGATATGGCCTTCTTCCCAATATTTTTTTGGAAGGAAATTATTTATCAAAAAGATTTTTTAAAATAATTTCATTATGTAATTAGTAAATATGAAATATATTTTGAAGACGGAACTCACAATTATCCTTCTCCTCTATTACTAGATGCAAAATATTGTTTTTTTAATTGATTTTAAATAAATATTTTATAAAATAATAGGAAATCATATAAGAATATTTGGAAATACATCGCCAAGGAATAGTTTTTTTATCATATAACTTTTATCTATTCTATGTTAAATTGTATATACCAAACCATTAAAAATTCATCCCATATGAATAATGATTTCCCGAACTCCTTAAACCATGAAATTGGTAGTCTATATCTTCAAAATAATCTTAATTCAACTCACACCACTCTTCTAATCTCATATCATTTACATTAAATAAACATTAATCATGTTGAATAACTATAATGTTCCAAGAATTTCTTGATAACACATCACTTAATGAATTTTCAGTAAGTTTATTATGTAATTAAATCTTTTCCCCTACTTATAAGGCCTACAATATAGTTCTTATCAAGAAAAAATATTATCTCTTGTATAATGTATACACATTTAATTATAAATACATTCATGAATTGAATATTAACATAAATTTGGTAGACCATTGAATTAAATTATTTCATCATTTCAAAGAATAAGTATATTTATTAAATCATCTAAATTAGTGTGAATGGATATTTTTCAATAATGATGTTGATTAGCGTATATCCTTATGAAATAATTATTGACTTATTCTAAATAATATTTAATTTATCATCCTATTTATTATAGATCAATTATTAAATTTCGCATATTTTTTATTAATTTTCTGAATTTATAATCCCCAATTCTCAATTTTATTCATTTAAAAAGGATATTTATTCATGTATATAACTTATGATTAAACAATAAATTTATCTTAAAAGGATAGAGGGTCGTCCTAAAATGATTTTTCCATTAATATTTTATTTCTTTCATATTTTTGTCATTACTAATTTATCATTATACATAATAAAATCGTCAAAATTAGTCCAAATTCCTTTTATTCCAACCCAATATGGGAGGCACTTTTTTGAAACCTTTAGATTTTATATGAACTATTTTAATAAAAATTATAAGTATTTTATAGATTTCCTTACATGAAACCGGAGTCTAAAAAAAACATAATAAGTATGTCCTTTATTACCTAGTTATTGTATTTGTGGATATTAATAGGATTAAACATGTTAAAAATATATATATAAATGTTTTCCATAATTAAAATTTATTTATTTATTATAAATAAATAATCATTTTGTTTTAATAAAATCATTTCTTCATTAAAGTCCTATTTTCCCAAAGAAATGTATTAATATAGTTGTTATGATTATTATATAAACAAGTAAATTTATTTATATTTAAAATTTATATTTATTATTTATATTATTAATTTTTTAATAATTATTCATACATAAGTTTTCTAATGGTTTGTAATGAAGATAACATTTTTCCAGTGTGAAAAGAGTTTCATTTAAAAAAACAATTTGTATGTGAACAATGTGTTTTTATATTAATAAACTAAACAAATAAATAAAGATTAAATTTTATAATTAAATGTATAGAATATATATTCAAATAAAATATTTTAGAATTTATCTAATATATTTTACTTAGAACAGAATGAAGATAAATACAATTTATTACCTAGAAATGCATTTTTTTTTCTAAAAATGGGTTTTGCTTTATTTTTGTCATTTATTTTAATATTGATTTATTATCCTTATAGAAATTGGATTTGATAAAATGGAATCAATATTTTGAATCATAATATCTTAATTTTGGCAATTATACCACTTTTATATTTCATAATAATTAATAGAAAAAATAGTAAAAATTGGTTACCATTGTTAGGGTTAAAATGGGTGCACTAGTGTTGTTAATGTAATAGATCAGAGCAAAAATTACATAATAAATTGTATAAATATTTTTGGTTTATGACACTTTTACCATATATTTTCGTCACATTTATTTAATTTCCATTTTTTTTCTCACTCACAGGAAAGTAATTTTATAATATTTAAATTTTTTTTGTATTTCATGTGTGTCCCTCCCAAAAATTTTAAAAGGGAACCACCTCTCCATAATTAGTCACAAAATTTGTGCTTTCTATCTCAGCTAGTCCACACAAAATATATTTCTATATTTCTATCCATTCATTCTGGTTCCCCTTCTCTTACAAAATGATCATCCAAAGTAGAATTTAGTTGTATGTCTAAGGAATCCTTTCAAAGAATAGGTAATCATCAGACCCAACAAATTCAATGTTAAGTTTTTATTCTACATCATATAAATTTTTTGTATCCATACTAATATAATGTCTCCATAATATTATGTTGTATTTATTGTTCTTATAATTATGGGAAAACCATTTTCTTCCTTCATTCCATCAAAAGGAAAATGAAAGTATTTCTCATGAGTACATATGGACCACCACTACCTTGTAGAGATCTAATTCATTTTCGATGACCATTTTTCATGTATAGTTATTATGATGGATTTAATATTTATAAATTATATATATTATATTTTTTTCATCAATAATTATAAAATCATATATATATATATATCCTTACATTATGTTACATTAGAAAATGATAACGTTGCTCATGAGTACGCATGAACTACCACTTTCATGAGGATATATGATTTGTTTTTATTTATTATTGTCAAAGATAGAAATAAGGATATATATAATGAATATTTATTTTATTGAAAATATTTTAATTATTCCTTAATGGAGAATTATTATTTATAAATTTTCATTCCATCAATTAAAATGTTAAAACATCCCTCCTACGTACGCGCGGGCTACCTTATGCACAAAGTGATGTAATCCATTTTTAATAACTAATTTCTATTACCTCTTATAAAATATTATATTATAAATAAATATGATAATTATAAAAAAAATAAGACTCTGGAGATAATGACACCATTCCCAATATGCGTGGTCCCTAACCGCCTAATCGAAACATACATAAAGAATAACTTAATTAACACATGAAATGATGACGATAATGAAATACTATTACTGAACTTGTGATTAGATGTTATAAGTAAACTATTTATTTTATTATGTATATTAATATAAATATTATATATACCTATAAAATATTTAAATTTTTTATAGTGGGTGTTACAGTTCTTATGATGACATTTAGACTTCTCATAAGTGTTTCTTTTATAAATTTTGATTATTTGAAACATATTCCATATTCACAACTTTTTTCTTTTATATAAAGTAAATACTACCTCAGTGATATTTCATATCATCAATCTAATTATATTAATCCATTCTAATGTTATATTTATTTTTTATTTCATGGGGGATATGATTCAAAAGCTTCCAAAGCGATAAAGGTTTTATGTTAGAATCTTAATTCTTAACAATATTGTTTATTAAAAAATTTACAATGAAAAAATTAGAAGATATATAACTAAAAAATATAATTTAATTTATTATCATACTATTATTTTTAGAAATTAAATTTCTTCAATTCATTTTTGTCTCTATACGTACTAAAATTTCTGAAAATTAAATGATGAAAACTGACACTATACTTTGTATTCAGTCATGAATATTCTCTTACCTTACTCTATATTAAATAATGAGCTTCAAATAATATTTTTTAATTTTAAAATTAATTACTAAATTCATGTTTACCCATGTTTTAATTTTATTTAAAATTTCTAATTTTAAAATTCATGGCATTTAAAAAAAATAATATTTATTTAAGGCATGAAAAAATATATTTTTTAACATTTACCTTCTATATTTGTTTTCCAGCTATCCCGACTAATCATATCATGTTTCTCAGAAGCAGAATCCGGTTCGAGGAGTATCAGGAGGAAGAGAAGAAGGAGGGGTAGGAAGGATTACTCCTCCTTACCTCCTCCTATGAAGACCCGGTCAACAAAGAAACTTTTTGTTGAGAAGCTGGACAAGGAGATCAGGTTTCACCTAAAGTCTCCTGGACAACTTAATATCTCCTTTGATTTGGTTTTAAGTTCGGGTGATGTGGTGTCACAGCAGGTGTTATTTCTCAACGCCTCGGAAGAGGTTGCAGCCAAGATGATGGGTAGGAATCTTGAATTGGATCTTAATGCGGAGAAGTATATTTGGGTTGAAAAACAGGACACGATCCTGGTTAGAGGTTTCAATAAGGGGTTGATCGGACTTGAGGAGTATATGCAGGTCTGGAATAAACTGACTTCTTCCTTTGAAGACCTGATAAGGGAGGATCCACTTCTACAGGTATCTAATTAAAACTAGAGGCTGTTTAGAGACACTGAATCTGGTAGAATTCAACTGGTTTTCAATGACTCCATTTTACTTATTTCCTAACTTATGCTTTGTTGAGTTACCGACCTTGTTGTGTGAGGAATGTTGAAGGGTCAGTTCAGATCAGATGGGCTAGAGCATGCTACTTCTTCCTCTGCAGGCCATTTGGGATGTGGTTGATACAGAGGGATGGCTTTCCATCAGGAGGGACCATGCTTGCATGGGATCGCCGAGTGGTCCTTCTTTGGAGTTAGTGGTTGTTGCTTATGCTTGTATGAGGTTGTTTCTGATCTTTTGTTTGTCAGTGTTTGGTGCTTGTTAAAGCTTATGATTTCTCAATTTCAACTCAAAAGTGTCATTCTTAATAAAAAAAATAATTTTTAGTCAGGTCTATGATCAAAAAATTTGTGGGTATGATATTATAATCACAAACACATGTTATCATACACTTATACTTATCTTATGAATAGATATGATAATTGATAGATATCTCCCATGTTTTCCAATTCTATGAATCTGAGCTCTCCATTTTTTTTTCAATTCCCAAGGTTATGATGATTGGGTTTATATAGGGTATGATAAGTAAGTTCATCATTAATGAACATAATTTTTAGATATGATGATGATATTTTTAAAAATAATATTTTTATGTGTCTGGTCAGGAAAGACACTAAACTCTTACTATCCTCTTGTATATATTATTATCAACTATAATGAATATTAATCTAAAATGATATAAAATTTATGTATTTCTTATTTTTTCACCTTAGTTGTTTTATAGGAATCTCTAATTTTTTTGGAGATTAGGATTAAAAAAATTAATTGATAAACTTAATGATCACCCAATGTATATTAGAACATCAAATTTTATGTTAATGAAAATAGTTTGGATTTATTTGAAAATGAATTGTATCCATATACTATCATGTGGACAAGATTGTAGAATAGATACACCTAGGGGTGAAAACACAAATATGGGAAGATTATAAACTAATTTCATCATTAGTGGCACATGATGCATAATCATATACTACATGCCAATTAGATCAATCATGGTTGATATGACTGGTTTAACTAAAAAATTTCATTACGAATCACTATGATGGATTTGAATATATTATGGCCATGAATTAACTGAGTTAAAAAATGTTTTCATATACTAAAATGTAGGTTCAATTATTTGAACATCCTAAGAATTAATTTTTCATTAATAATTTCTATGATTGATGATTTTTGATGGTCAAGCTAACCATATTGTCCATAGTAAATGATTGATTATATAATGATGAAGATTCCATAGTGACATGTATGCTCAAACATTAAATTATCTTATTTGACCTTAGAAATTTTAATTATCCTATATAATGAATAATATCATGGAATGTTAACTAATATTATTAATGATATGATATTGAATTACCTGTAAAAAAATTGTACTATTATCACATCTCAAGTATTTATTCTTCTTAGATTAAGGATTATTGGAATGTAATTCATGTAAATATATTTATTCTTTCACTAGTATATTTTAATCATATATTGATATTTTATTAACTATCTTTAAATATATTCCATTATAATTTCCATGGAAGGGAATTCAAAGTTGATATTTCTAAATAACCTAGTAACATTTATCATAGTGAGGATAAATATGAGAGTACAATAGAAACTACATTAATTTATTGAATATTGATTAATATTCATAATGTGTATTAATCTCATATGGCATGGAATAAACTCAAAATATATGATATTCTTCTTGTATGGTATTCTATTGATTTATTTATAGAATAGTTTCCCATTATTCCTTTGATTTGTGATGTTTTTATTTCAAAATAACCCACACCTGATGCTACACCTATTTCACTGAATCCACATATAATTTTCATAATTGAATTTTTTGAATTAAAGAAGAAAATATAGTATAATATTGATATGGGATTCATTTGGACATGTGTGTAAACATAGGTTTTATATGTTCTTTTCTTATGAGGAAACATAGATCAATGAATAAATGCATTAATTATTTGTAACATAAAAAGATACAAAACATGAATAAGTACAATATACAATATATTGATTAATTTTTTAATCACTTATCATGACATAAATATATCACAATGATTTAAAATTATTCTAGTTATGATTAATTGAGGGTTAACTATGAATTCATACTTAAGACAACAGTCCATATGAGATATTTCAAGATTTAATTTAAATGAAGATATTTGGACCTACTAATAACCCTATCGTCTCAATTTATTTAATGAATATATTTTTTATATATTACCTTGATCTCTTTGTGGTAGTCATTATAGACAATATTATTATATAATCCTCGTGAGATTAAGAGGTTGAATATCACATGAGTATTTTGTTTAGGACCTTGAGGTTGGAGATACTATATTCCAAATTCTAAAATTGAAATTTATGGTTAAATAATGTACCATTTATGGGATGTATGAACCCATTAAATGGTATATAATTAGATCCTTCTAAAATGGTAGTCATGAAAAAGTAGTCCAGATGAACCACCATGTGACATCCAGACTTGGGTTCCACACAATAGTTTCCCAAGACAGCCCACTATGTAGCCTCAAGCACACCTCCCCAAATTCCAGAGGATTCCAACTAGCATTGAGGGTCTAATATCGATCATGGGGGTACTATACCGTTTTTATTAGGGTAATACCATAGTAGAAATAAATATATAAATAACAAAATATATAACTATAATCATAAGAAAAACAGTATTACATGAAGACCAAAAATTAAATACAATATCAAAACTGATCAGAACATATGCCATGACAAATATGTCATAAGTGTCAAATGAAAACAAAAAATTAAAGTCACTAACAACTCCGAAACGGGTACCAAACCTTGTCCAATTACCTCATCCATGATCCATCCCATATCATTCATAATACATAGGGTCATTTCCCTTAACCTATCCTACATCCATGAAATTAATTCATATACCCACCAAGCATCATGAGTAGGGTGTGAGTACAACTCAGTAGGCCACCACCATTGGTGTCTAAAAAAATCCAATAAAAACAGTGTATGAAATTTTTTAATGAAATATATAAAATAAATAAAGAAAAAATATACATTTAATTAGTTTATTTTTATTTAACCACACATCTTCCTGGGTATCTGATGATAAATGATATCTCAATACCTACATCAACCTATGTCGGAGTCTGAACTATACCACATATTTAATTCAAATTTCAATATAACAAAGACTATTTCATTATCCATTTTATTTCAATTCAATATCATTACTAATATGAACCATAGTCCAATTCCAATATCATAGGTGTAGAATGTCTCATCTAGCACCCCGTGGGTATTTGGATCATTATTCTGTGTCCCACACCCCATGGGTATTTGGAGAATTAGTCTATTTCCGATAAAATAATACTTCCATGCATGCACATGGAATTTGATTGGTATTTGGAGCATTAGGATATTTCCCACACTCTTATTTCAATCAATCACATATATCCCATGTATCACAATATCACATGGATCACAATATCACAATTAATTAATTCAAAAATTAATTAATCCAACTCAATAATTTCATATTCATATCATTCCATTAATAAGTACAATATTTATTCAATCATATCAATTTTATTAAATAATCCAATAATTAATATATCAAATCATTTTCATTAAGTAATGTAAAAATTAATTAATCACATAAATTCCATTAACGAACTGAATACTTAATTAATCATATCAAGAATTTTATAATCATAATGGCCTCTATTAATTAATTACATAATTAATTAATCCAATTTTACAATCCCAATATCCCTAAAATGAATTAAAAAAATAATCATTCAAATATCACAATCACAAAATCCCCATAATTAACTCAACAACTAATTATTCCAATTCAATAAATTTGATATCCCAAATTTCATAATCGCGTAATTAATTAATTTACCAAATTAATTATTTTAATTTTAGAAATTAAATTGATAATAACCCAATAGAAATTATATAATTAGATACATGTAATTGAAATCAATACATTGATATTTTAATAATAGAACACCTACCCTAAAAGAGGTGATAAACGCTCGCCAACGAAAATACCCAATTTGAGTGGAATAACCGTAATCATAATAATAAATGAGATATTGATTCAAATCCTATATCCAATTTCAAATGAAAGAACATCCATCCAAGATAATACTAATTCTAATCCCAAATTGGGGAAACATACTTTCAACGAAGGGGATATGAATGAGAAGGATATGGAAAACCAATCAAGATGAGATTATCATATCGAGAGTGGTACAGATCTTCAGTCAAGGCTTTGAATCATGAAGAACATAGGTCATAAGCCCTATTAATTCATTCATCATCATCAAAAAATGAGATAGAATGTTTAAGGATGATCTAGATTTGATTAGGGGTTAATACGAGGGGTTAGGAAATTTAAAACCACGTTATGGGTTATGAAAAAACACTTACACTATTTTCTGTCTAATGGAGAATGGTTTTCCAATCATTTTCCCTTAACTTTGAACCTCTTCTCGGGGGTGGGGTGGGTGCAAGATTTCTCCTAAGAGGGTGCAAGGGTTGAAAAATTGTGCACCAGCCATCCAATCCCTCTATATGAGGGATTTCATGGTTTATTGGGACCTGGTGCATGGTTTTGACAATCCATCTACCAACCGTGAACTACCAATAATCCTTCCCATTTTCTCAAATTTTCACCCAAATACTCCCAAGATAAAACCCAAAAAATTATTCTCAATCCATGAAACAATTATATATGAAACTAAGCCCGAGACATCTCCTGAAAAGGTTGGGCTCTTATAATCTCCCCACATTATAATAGCTTATCCTCAAGATATACTCCCATGCATCTTTAAGATTCTCAGTCAAAAATATCGGGCCACTATATTAGAATATCTACTTCTCTTTCACAAGATTCATCCTATAAACATCCATGTATCCACAATACTTGATCTATCGACACAGTCTTTCCCTGAGACACTTTCTCACTACAACCCAACACATGTAACAGATGATTATTAAATTTCACATCTGTCTGAAACTCAATAATATACACATAAATAACATGGTAAGGGTTGGGGTGATATTTATGGTGTTATGACAAATTAAAAACATCATGCATAGAACTATATCTTTCTGGAAGATCCAATTGGTACACCACCTACCCGATTCTCTCCACAACCTCAAATTGTCCAAAAAACCCAGTTTCCATATTGCTCTTCATTAATATAATATGGTTACCCTATATAGGAATCACCCAATGGAATACATGGTAACCCATTTAATATCTTAGGGTCACTAAAATCTATTATCATACTATTTTTTTGAATTTTATCCATGTCTAAACACATCCGAGTCAACTGAACCTGCTATAATGTATCCTATAAGAGAATCTGTCCAAACAACTCTGACACACCTGCCTCCATCAAGCATAGAGGTGACCAACATGGACTACCATAAAGATCCATATTTTGTACCATCTGAATAGTTTCTAGATAACTATTGTTATATGAAAAATCCTAAAAAACTATGTGCTACTCCCAAGACCCACCGAAGTCAAGGATAAAATCCTGAATCATATCTGTATGCACATATATAGTAAATTCTAATCATCCCTCTCTCTATACGTGGAATAAAATAATCAGTAAAACCTATGTACCAAGCACCTACTACATTATCTTTTGGAAGGGAAAAGTAAAATGTGATTCATGATCTGAAACTATAGTCCGCAAGAATATGTGCACATAGAATATATCTTGAATTTAAAAGTATCCTGACTAATCCACTAAGAAAGTCTCTTATACTGGTAAGAAATTCTATAACATTTTCTAATGGTCTATAATATACCAAATTGTATCATTATTCCAAGGCATCCATAGGAGACCCACCAAAAAATCCATAGTGACATTGTCTTGATTTCATTTTGGAATTGTAAACGACTAGAGTAATCCCCAAGATCATTGATGCTCAGCCTTCACCTATAGACAAGCGTAGAATTATTTCACAAAACCAATTATATCATTTTCAGACCAGACCACTAAAACATTAATCTTAGGACATCATATAGTTTGGTCACACCTGGATGAAACTCCAATATTGAGGTAAGAAATTCCTACATCATCTCTTCCTGAATAGTCATAGACATGAAATTATAATTCCATACATTAATGATATCATCCCCTTAAATGCTCTAATAGTAAGGTGTCTCCCCATCTTAATGGATTCCCCTCAAGGCTAAAAATTACAGGTCCTCATACAACATATCCCATATCAATCTCAATAGTGTAGAATATACTAAAACATCTATGAGAGTCATCTTCTCCTGACCCTCTGAACACCCACATGTATATTAGCTAGAAATTTCATCATATAATAATCATCATTAGACTCCATAACTACATGTGTTTCATTTTTCTTTCATAAAGTGTCTTCAACATGGTTTTCCACCCTCTACATATATACTCGACCAAAACCAAATGATATACACAACCCATATTTTGTTCCTGAGATTCAAATATATCTATTAAAAATGTACATCAAGAACATTTGATCATCATACATAGTAATATTTTCTCCTTCCATATAGAGTGTACAGAACCTCAAAGAATAAGCCACTGTAGTTTTTTCAATATCATGTGTAGGGTAATTCCATTCATGTCACCTCATATTCGAAGTCTTGTAGACCAAAAATTGATCTCTCGGCATCAACACTACATCATGACTTATCCAGAAGTTTTAAAATACACCTTATACCCCTCACTTGGCTCAGGTAAGATCAAGATCAGTGCTTATTTTATGTTTCAATTAAATAGTAAGAAGGAATTATCATATTCTTCTAACAACTCAAATTTATTCCCTTATCAGTCAAGTTTGAGTGTGGGGCTTCCAAATAGAGAAATTCTTATATGAGCGTATGACAATATCCTTCAACCCCTATAAATCTAGTGATATTAAAATAATTCTTGGGTTCTCCCAAGATAAACCTTAATAAACCTTATATGGGTCCCATGAAATAACTTCCTCTAAGATGTTGTGACCCATGAAGTATACATGATCAATCCAAAACTGAATCCTAGGTATCTTGGAATATATGTGATGCTCTATTAGTGTAGTGAAGATGATTTCAACATGTTTGGAAATATCTCCCTGAGTGTTGGAGTACACCATGGTGTCATCCAAAAACTCAACTATACACTAATCGTAGAATATATGGATAATTCTATTCATCATGTCCATAAATACTGTAAGTGTGTTTGTTATCCCAAATGACATCACAGAGATCTCATATAGGCTATACATACTTTAAAAAGAAGTCCTCAATATATCAGATGTTAAAAATCTCAACTGATGATATCATGATCTCAAGAAAATCATGGAGAAACCAAAACCTGCCCCCTACTAGTCAAAAAATCGTCAATATGTGAAAGAGGATTTCAGTTCTTCAATGTCCTCTGGTTAAAATTCTATAAATAATAACATGAGAATAGAGTCTCATCTTCCTTCTTTTCAAACAAGACTAGAGAACCTGAATGCAATGTTCGTGGTTAGATTAATCCATTATCCTCAAACTCCTCTAGGATATAACTAAACTCTTGATGCTTTATTGGTTCCATTTTATATGGGCGAAGGGAAACAGTCTCATCCCAAGGTAAGAGATCATGGGTAAATTAAACATCCCTCTTAGGTGAAATCCCTGACTAGACTTATAGAAACACATCCTAAAACCAATCCACTTGGGGTGGAAAGAAACCACACTTTACACCCCTATCAACCAATAATATACTTCACCCTGGGTGGTAAGAACATCCTATTTTTAGTGAACTGTCCCTACTTGAACCACCTTGATATCCCATTCTCCACAGTAGACATAATTGTTAACCTACAGAGGCATTAAAGTCGCTATCCTATAGTAATAATATTTGTTGGATCGATATGATACTAACTAGTCCACAACCATAATTAGATCAAATCTGGACATGTCAAGGATATAAATAATCCATATAATGAGATACTATCCATCCTTGATAAAACACAACTTGTACCAATACTTTTCTCATGACCATACCCCCAATGGTGTATCTATCACCATCACCCATCTTAATAAATCCATCGTTAGGCTCAAACCATTAAAAAGTTGGGTGTACAAAAAGGGATGAGAAGAACTGGAATCAAACAATGAACTAGATAGACTACAAACTACAATAATAATACCTCTTATTATTGATGTTCCTACCTCTCTATCCATCAACATAGGATGAATGACATGAAACTATCCTACCTCTATTCCCTGTGATGATGTATGACTCCCATAAGATGCAAAACATTGTTGATATGGGTGATCTTGCTATGAAGCACCATGTTCACTGCCTCTACCTTCACAACTAGTAGATCTTCGACTAGAAAAATGATATGGTGCATAAGATCCCATTCCAACACTCGGATTATGTCTAACTTCCCCATCATTACCCATATTTCACTGGTTTCTACAGAACATATACAGATGTACCATCCATCCACAATATCGACACTCCATTGGTTTTTGGGAACAATTTCTGTGAAAGTAAATTGGCCTACCACATTGGTGAAACAGAACTAAGGTAAGCTCCCACGTAACTAATCCCTATCTCTAGCTACTATACATCCCATTGACAAGGATAACAATATCATAATGATTCTTTCTACTCTTTTTAGTCATACCTCATGATACTCAAACAGAATCCACTTGTATTCCACTAGAATCTTCCTTCTTGTTACCCTATGATATGATAGTCTAATTAACCACTTTGGGAAAAAAATTAAACCTGAATATATTCGCATAGGACTTATTTCCACATTTAAGTCCATTTCAAGACCGGTTTGTCATAGTATCTAGGACTCTTTCAAATGTAAGATCAAAGCACTGCAAATCTATAAGTCATCCATCATAGACATACAACCCTGATTCAACCTCATAAAATTATCCTATTTCTCTTATCTAAGTATATCATGTTAAAAGTTCTCTAGGAACTTCTATTAGAAGTCCTTGCACTCTAAAATATAAATCTATCTATCCTGAGTCTGGATGTACCATAAACTACTTTCCTGGCCACATAACATGTTATAATCCCTTATGAATCTCTTCCCATCTATATCCTCCATGTTTTCAAGTACAGTCTAGATATAATCAATCCACAACTCAACAACCACATGTCCAACCAATATAGTAAACATTTGAGGGTGCTAAATCTAAAACATCCATGTTATATCATAAATACTCTTCAAAAACCACCTTTAGTATCTTTACATGAACTACATGAACCATGAAAAGTTATCCCAGAACTGCTCTCTCAAATTCTCACCTGGCGATACCAGTGCCTCAGGTTCCACTACTAGAAGACAATTCCTAGATATATCCTCCACTCATCATGTCAGTAAGAATAATCATTTATGAATATCTATACAATTTCAAAAACATATTTTAGGGCACATAACACAACTTTAACACATTTTAGAGGAATCAAAATAGGCCATTTGAATTCAATCCCCCACCCCTCCACATGGTGAAAACCGAGGCTCTATCACTAACCTTAACCATCTTATATATAATTCATGCTTAACAAAGGGTAACAACAATTTCATACTCAATTATATCATTAAAAACCAAAATATTCACATTTATTATCATCTAAAAATTTACAATTTCATAATAGAAAAAATATTCAGTTCAATTTCAAAAGCATGGAAACATAGTTCAATTTATAGAACATACCAAAAATCAATTTTCCTATGTGTTCCTAAAATGATGCATCTCATAAAATAATCCAAATTTCCAAGATTTATTCATTCATACCTAACCCTTATACTTTTCCAATACATGTTTCAATTCTTTGAATATCTAAAAAAAATCACAACACATAACATGTTCATCACCCAAGGTTAAATAACATTCAAATATATAAGCAATACATAAAATATAGAAATCCCACCCTAGGAACATGTGTTCCCCATCATACATGGGTTAGATAATCCAATACATATATCATAACCAATGTCCAACTCGTCCTAGCCTTTTATCTACCATACATTATAGTAAAAAATGAAAAGAAAAGAAAAATGGTATCTGATACCACTTTTTAACATGCAGACCAAAGTTCCACACACCAATACCTTGAACCAGTCCTCTAGATGACCATATGTGTGCCTCTCCATATGCCAAAGGCAGTCAACAAGCATCGAGGGTCTAATATTGATCATCGGGACACTATAATTTCTTTATCAGATCAATACATAAACAGTAATAAATTAATGACTAAAAAAATATATAACCATAAAAAGAATAATACTAGTGTCACATGATGAAGAAACATTAATTACAATATCAAAACAGATCCTTAGAAATTTTATTCCAATAAGTATTCTATCTTTCAAATGAAAACCCAAAAGTAAAGACATTGAAAACTCCCAATAGGGTCCCGAACCATGTCTAGTTCCCTCATCCATGTTCCATCATATATCATCCATCTGACATAGGGCCCTTTCCATTAAACATTCCTTTAACCATGAAATATATTTCTCTACCAATCAAGCAGCCCGAATATAGTGTGAGTAAAAATAAACTAGCCACCACAAAAGGAATCTAAATCATTATCCCTTCAAAAATAGTGTATGAAATTTTATAAATATATAAATTCTAGTAATAAAGTAAATTTTTACATTTATTCAATTATTCCTTATTTGACCACATAACCACTCAAGTTCTCAAGGAGACTAGAAATCTCAATCACTACTTCATCCTATATCAGAGTTTGATATATACCTAATATTCAATTAAAATTTCATTATAATTCTTTTTATTTAATTATCCATTACATATCAAATCTTTATGAAGGAAAATTGTTACCATAGTCCAATTCCAATATCATGGGAATAAAACATCGTGTCTACCACCATGTTTTTATTTAGATAATTAGTCCCTCTTTCACACCCCATGGCTGTTTAGAGCATTAGAATCTATCGAATACAATAATATTTTCAAGCATGAGATTGAAACTCTCTGGTTATTTGGAGCGTCAGTTTATGTTCCACCCTTATAATCAATCAATCACATATATCAAATGTATTGTAATATCAATATTAATTAATTCATCAATTAATTAATCCAACTCAATGATATCATATTCATATCATTTTATTAATTAATTCAATTATTAATTTGTAACATCAATTCAATAAATTAATCCAGAATATAATTAATCAAGTCAATTTCATTAATTAATACAACGTTAATTAATCACATAAATTGCATTAATTAATTCAAAAATTAATTAATCACCTAAAAATTTTATAATCACAAAATCCTACATTAATTAATTCAATAATTAATTAATCATATTTTATAATCTCAGTATCCCCGTAATTAATTCAAAAATTAATTATTCTGATATCACAATCCCAATATTCCCATAAATAATTCAATGTTAAATTATTCTGATTCAATAAGTTCGATATCCCTAGTTTCACAATCCATTATTTAATTAATATAACAACTATTAAATTAAATTTAAGAAAATAAATCCCTAATAATATAATAAAAACTCTAAAATTACATAAAAATAATTTAAATCAAATCTTATGGATTTGAGTAATATACATCCTACCTTGAAATCGGTGATGAAAAATCGCCAACAGAAGTCCAAAATTTGAGTAGAATAACCCTAATCAAAATGATGAACAATATCATGATTCAGATCTATATCCATGATCATATGAAATAAGTTCCATAGAAACTAGATATTGATATAATCTAGGTAGTTAAAAAATAATTTCAAATAATGGAATAATACTCAGAAGGAGATGTGAAAATAATGAGGATGACATTCACCTACCAGGACGTGTGAAAATTTTCAAGTTGAGATTCAAATAAAATAGAATAGAGGGTTGAATCCTTATGAAACCTTAATGAGATCCTGAGAAAATGGATGATAATTGTTAAGGTCAATCTAGGTATGATTAGGGGTTAATACATGGAGTTTGTGAATATTAAAACAAATTATTATGTTAATTAAAATCACATGAATAGTTTCCTAGTTTGGAGCACACGATTTTCCAAACTGTCACCTTAACCATGATCCTCTTCGGGGGGGGGGGTTCACAATTTCTCATAAGAGGGTGTAAAATTTTAAAAACATATGCTAGATGTTAAATCCATATCATTGATGGGTTGCATTAATTTTTATGCAAGGGAACATGGGTTGGAAAAAATATGTGCCAACCGTGTATTTCCCTACTTCCTACCAATTTTTTAAAATTTTCACACAAATTCATTGAAGATAAAACCCAAAAACTATATGTTCAAACCAAGATAAGTGAATAAAGAAAATAAATAATTATACACCTCCAGAAAGGTTGGTATGTTACACAATATGATTAATATTAAGAGTTTTCATGGATTGGGAGGATATTGTTGATTCCGTGTGTTGAATTTATCATGGTTATGTGATCTACTCACAGCGTTAACAAAGAAAGTATTATTGTTCCTTTGAACTAATGTATAAAAAATCAATATGTTGAAGAGAAACATATTTAGTGAACTTATTGTCACATTACCATATAATAGATAAGGGTTTGTGATTTCCACTAACACATAAAAGATGGGACTAAGATGGTTTATTTATAGAATGACACTGTGATAACTTATGCCTCTCATAAATTAAATTTACCTAAGAAAAATTACAAACCCCTATCTTGGTTATAGGTTTGGAAATCATTACATTATATAAATAAAGTCATTATCATTATAAAGAAATGTGTGAAATATATACTCATTATAATATATTAATTTATATATTAACCTAGAAATATTTGAATATTCTCTAGATAATATAGTCATATTTTTTTAAATATTAGGACTTCTGAATATAATACAATTTTTTGAGAGAAATCAAGGTGTATAATTATTTGAGTCAAAAGGATCATGTTTTTTTTCTATGATGAGGATTTAAAGAGATCCAATTGTTATGGATTTAAATAAAGTGGATATTTAAATATTGAGGGAGTGGGGTATATTATTTCTTCCACTAATGATTTTTCAAACATCTATATGTGTGAATATTAAAGAGGTTTATAAAGGAGATGTTGAGATGAAAAAGAAATTTATTAATGTTCATGAGTTCAACATTGATTAGGATTGAATTATATTTTTTGGTAATAGAGTATGTATGCCTATTATAAAAGTACTAAAGAAATAGATGATGGATTGATGTCATAAATCATAATTATTTTTTCATACAGAAATTACAATGATTTGTGGACACATTAAAGATCATTAATAGTGGGATAACATGGATAGTGATATTTTTGTGTATGTATCTCGATGCATGGTATTCCATGAAATTAAGTCTGAGATAAAGGATTCAAATAAGATATTGAAACCAGTACCCATACCTATATTGAAATATAAAAACGTCACCTTGTATTTAATTATAAGACTACCCAATATATTTTAAGGTAAAAATTATATTTGGGTTTAATTATTATCCCTAAAATGTTAGCAAAATTCATTTATATCAATCAAGATTTATCTCTTGATCATTTATACTAAATATAAATTAATCCATTGGTACGATTTCTGGCATTAGCACATTTTATTATATATATTGGGGATTTTAGGATTACATTGAATATATATACAGGTATTAAACAAACTATGCTTACTGTGTTATATTTCAGTATTTCCTATCATCCACAAATAATGGCCAATCAATGAGAACCATTCACACCCTGGAGGAGAGGCTATGATCTTTGTCTCTAGATTTTCAAGGGGGTATATATCAACACCTTCTCCCTTCAAATTCGCTTATAACAATAGCTATCACAGAAGCATTCAGTTGGATCCTTATAAATTTTACTATGGAATGAATTGTGAAACTGTACTATGTGGGGATGAAGTTGTAGAATAGAAGATATTAGGACCAAAACCAATGTAGTAAATTGAAGATAAGGTAAGAGAAGTATTATAACATGTCAAGGAAACTCGTAGTCGATAGAAGAGTAACGTACATAATCATCAGTAAGATATAGCATTAAAAATTAATGGGAATGTATTCCTGCTAATTTCATGTCATAAAATTGTTATGAAATTTATAAATTAGGTAAATATAAGTCCTAGGTATAATTTTTTCATTTAATATTCATGATAGTGTAAGAAAAAATGCTTACAACTTGGACCTTCCACAAAATGCATCTCAGGTAAATGATGTGATCCATATATATTATTTAAGAATGTTAATACCTACTCCTTGATACATAAAAATATAATAGGTGGAACCAAAATATAATTTTAAATAATCTGAGGGAATATTATTATAAATCATTCACTGTAGAGAGAAATTGATAAATAATATTACTCCTCACATGATTATCGATCATTTGAAGAATTAGAAATTCGAGAAAGGTACATGTCAACCAAAGGATGCGATGAAGTGGTAGTATCACATTTTATTCATCATATTGAATGAATTTTTAGTGGTGTAATTCATTTTAAGGGTTGTATAATGAAACACCTGATGATTTTATATGTATTCATTTGAAATAAATTGTATGTTTTTAGTATATTTCTTTAAACACACCCCATTATCAAAATAAAGAAATATATATTATGGAATTTATAACCTTGATTTTCAATAGGTGATTGTTAATAATAAAATTAAAATTATGAAATATATATTTAAATTTTTTCTTTATTACTAATTTATTATTAATTATTCAAGGAAAAAAGACAAATTTTCCTAAAATCATTTCACTTATAATGAACTTATTTTCCCGATGAAATGAATTTTTTTAGGTGTCATGAAATTCAATATAAATAAATATACTTATAAATTCCAAAAATTAATAATATAATTTATATTTAATTTGTGAATAATAATTCAAAAATTAGTTATCTAACATTTATTATGGTATATAAAAACATTTTAAGGTAAAAAGAGTTATTTAAAAAAACTTTTATAGGTGTAATGTGTCATTATCCTAGAAAATTATATAAATAAATATAAAATAAATACATTAATTAAAATTATAGAATATATATTCAGTAAAATAATTTATCATCTATCAAATATTTGTTTACAAAAAAAATGAATGATATAAAATTTAGTTTTAGGCTTATAAATGTATATTTTCTAAAAAATGTTTTACATTACTTATAACTAATTTATTTAAAATTTAATTTGCACCACATATAAAAAACTAATTTAATAAAAATGTTTCAATATTTAGAATTATAATTAAAAAACATTTTAATGAGTAAACCTTTATATTTAGTATAAATTAGTAGTAAATATAGGAAAGATTATTAACAAGGTTATGTTTAAGACTATTTTACTAAGTGTTAAAATAAGATATAATTATAGGAATAATCCTTAATTTTATATAGTTTAGATTATTTGAAGATATTTATATGTTATTTTATCTTACTTATGACTTCATTTATATTTGGTGAAACTTTTACATGAAAATAAACTCATATGATTAAAACCATTAATGTAATTCCATGTGTGTCCCTCTTAACATTTATAAACTAAAACATCTTCTCCCCACTTATTTACAAAATTTGAGAATTGTATTTTAGAAAATAACTAACTAAAAACCATACTATCTTAATTCCTTTCATTCTTGAGCCCTTATCCATACCATATGGCCATCCTAGGTGGTGTTAATGTGTAATCCTAAGAGGTCTCTTGGTGAAGTGGTAATCATCTTACCATCAAAGATTATTTTAATGTTCACATCAATTAAATTTGATGCATCTATTAAAAAATAATGAATACTATATGACCAGTATAATTATTATTTTTTAAATTATTTGACATCATATTTACACCACCATTAAATAAATATGAAATGAATGTATTGTGTTTGTGTATGTGTGGACTACCACCTTCATGTGGTAATATGATTCATTTTCCATCATCTATTTTCATGATTTGTTATTATGATGGAAAAAATATTTTTATATGATATTATTTACCTATTTATATTTCTATAATTATAATATCATTTTTACCTTCTTTCCTTCCCATCCGTTAGAAAATAATAATGTCGCTCATGTGTATATATAGACTATCACCTCTAAGAAGTGATATTCTTCTCATTTTAGATTTTCATTGATCATAATAATAAGATATTTAATGAATATGTTTGGTATTCATGATATAATAATTATTTTTTCATAGTGAATTATTATTTTCCTTTCTTTCCTTCCATCTATCATAAATTCGAAACATCACTCATGAAAACATATGGGCTACCACCTATATTTTTTCATCACCAATTTATTTGAATGGTTATAAAAGAATATATAATGATTAAATATGATACTTATGATATGATTATTATTTTTTAGATGATGTAACCATCATCACAATGAAAGGACCATAAAAACTGAACCAAAATAAACATGAATACCGAAGTTTCTAACACCACAATCGATGTTGATAATGAAGGATTGTTAATGAAAGGGTTTATGATTCTATAAGTATGAAACATGTTGAATTATAAGTATGAATATTGTACCACTATATAATTATAATAATTTTAAATTTAATATAATGTTTGTTAGAGTTCTTGTGATGAAATTTGGACTAGAGGTAAGGTTGTCATGTCTCACTTTTGTTTATGTGAGATATATGCCATATTCACCAATTATTTCATTCATATAGTAGATATAAATACCCTTTGATATGATATATCATCAATGAAATTTGTAGTGAGGTTATCTGTTATTTTATTTGATGTTATTTATTTCATGGTGGATATGATTACAAAGTTACCAAATTGTTAAGGGTTTTATGTCAAAATATCACTTTTTTACTTGAATTTTTTATTCTTGATTTTTTTATTAGAAAATTATATTATTTTTATCTAGAAAGTATTAATTATTTTCTTATCAAATTCATAATTATTGAAATTACAAGACTCCCTTCATTTTGTATTACTATTTGTAATCAGAAGTCTAAATTTTTTTAAGGATATCTTTCATTATTTTTCTATTTAGTTTTGAATATTTTCTTAAATAAGAATATTTTATCAAAATTTATTTTAATAATATATTAATTATTCAATTATAATTTATTCAATAAATTTTTCTAGTGTTTCCATTCTATAAAAGAGTAAAATAGGGATATTCATTCCATTTTCAGAACATGTTACTATTTTTCAACTGTGTAAAAATAATCTTCGTTTCAATATTTACCATACCTTTGAATATTATCAATTTAATTAATAATAATCTATTTGAACATTCCTTGATATGGTCACATGGTTATTTTCAAAAGAAATATCTATTATTAATAATTTGTAATTTTTTACATTCTCATCAAGTATTTGAAACAGAAAATTGGTATTTTCCCAATCAATTAGTCATGTGATATTTTAAAGATATTTAAAACATGAAAAACATCAGTTAATATAAACTATTCATCACTAGGTATATTATTCCATGAAACTATCATTACTATTTATCTATTTTTTTAATCATTATGATGGGAAAATATTTATCAACCCACTTTTCATTTACATTGTTTATCTTATGATGAAATGGTAAATATTTTCAGGTTCTAAAAGAATTCCTAGAAATAGATAACTATTACAAGATAGGTGGGTTTATTTTATTCCACAAATGAATTGGATAGTTTTTGATATTTTTGATATCAAAATTATATATGATTGTTTTTGCCATTAACAATAGAGTGCACATATGAGGTTATCCAAAACCCAAAGAGGGTAGATGGGTTGTTATCACATGACCAACAAGTGATGAATATCTTAGTAGATATCCTTGAAAAATGATTTATAGAATTATGATTATAACCAAATTTACACCGCAACTTTATGATGAATTGTTGTTAAAAAGTTATATTATCATGGATCTTCATCATTATTCTCTTATAATTTATTTCTTATGAACATCTAATGAAATATTCCATTATTCGTGTTTATAATCTATGATTTCTGGTGTGTTATTTTTCTAATGATAAAATCATTCTCTCATACCATTATTATTAACTTTTGATAAAAATTTTCAATTTCTAATATCACCCATTTTTACTATTACTGAGCTTCTGAGATCACCTATTCATATATTTCAATTCCCATGGTTTCAAAAAATGGGTTTAAGTACGGTTTAACTATGAAGTGTACAATATGTGTAATGATCCCCTAACAGCCACCATCCTAATCCATGATTGGACAATTATACTTTGTCCTATGTAATGTGGCGACCATCAATATTTTGGTCCAAATCCATCCATTGCGCGACCTAACACATGGTTGGTATTATCTCCTCCCAATGGTAATTTTTATCTTGCCTCTCAAATAACTCATAACCATGACCACATGGATAATATCTATCTAAAAATAATTATGGGTACAAGTGGTACATATAATGCCTCTTGGTCTCCATTTATCCTAATGGTACTGGGTTCAAGTTACAAGGGAGGACAAATATATATCCCCAAAGGGACATGAAAATATTTTCCCTATTTTAGGTTATGTGATTATAGGCTTTGGGCACAAAGGTATTAGGTCGATACAAGCCTTAAGTCGCAGTATAATTGGTCGGTCACATATTAGGATAATGCCCTAATGAAATAATTAAATTTTTTGATTATCTTTGTAGATAATGATGAATAACTATCATTCAATATGATAATTATATGCCTAAAATACAAAGAAACTAATCCTTTATAGTCCTTAGGCATGAATTATTATGAAATATATTGATTATTAATCTATAATAATGTAATTTCAATGTATTTTATGTCTCTGTCACTTCCAAATCACCTTATGTAATTCCATATATTCCAATACAATATGTGAGGTACATTGAGGTTCTGTATGGATATATTCCGGAACATTTTCTTCTCCTTGGGTTTCTATAATATTTAATCCATTTTATATAATTTAATATTTATCTTAAATAAAATTAACTTCATTACTATAGATTATTTTGTTGAAAATTTTGTTAAATTTCTTGTAGGCATTACTCTGGGATATATTACCAGTGTATATTTCTTTATTTAATAAATTTATATACAATTAATTTTTTCTTATTTTTCATCATACAACATTTTCATCAGAATACTCAAAAATAAAATTGAGTAGTTTTTCTTATATTCCACAATTTTTATAGTGTATTATTTAAAAAAAAGATTTGATAGTCAATTTTTTGAGTGTATAATAAAAAAATTTCATGCCTCACTCTAAGAGTGAATTGAAACTCCAATTTTGTTTACTAATGTCCTCAAAATGTTCTAAACTTTGTGATTCCTCATTTTTATGAGTATATTTTTCTAAGGAGTTCAAACTGATGACCCATCATCCTTTATTACATGTTTCTTCAAGTTATGTTTCACACCTATACGGTTCAATTTCTTCAATTGATAAACTGAATGGTTTACATTATAAATATAATTTAAATAGATTTATTTCACACATCTTGATAAAATATATTACCATATTCTATGAATAAAAAATCATGATGCAAGTTATATCACTATAATCATAACCATATAGATATGTTACACTTCATATTTTTCCATTTTTTCATTATGGGGCCACAAACATCAAGATAACTGGATAATGTAAGTTTTATGATCTCATTTTCATTGAAATGTGGGTATTCTAAACCAGCTTCACCCACTTTCAAAAACTACACATGGTCATTATTTTCGATTTTAAATTATTAATATTAATTCCTTAATTAATATTTGATATATTTTTTCATTTATTTATTTATGTTCTATTTTTTTGATTCTATATAAATTTTTCTTCTAGAACGATTAATAAATATAAATTTTTCATTCAACAAACTTTATATAAAATACCATTGGTACCCCATCCATATAATAAAGAACGAATATTCAATCTTGTGATCAAACTAAAATCCATCATACTTAATATAAATTGATGTCCAATTTAAAAAAAATTGACTCCAAAAAAGAGATTGTGATGAAGTCCATCCATAAATATAATATAAAATTATTTAGCTATTATATAAATATACTATTATTTTAATCAGCAATGATTTTCAATGATCCATTTTTTGTAAATATTTCATTATAATATAAATATTCATTAGGATATTCAATAATTTTTAATTAACTATTCTATTGTGTGGACACACACTATTGTGTATTCATTTATTTATGTTATTACAAGGCATTGTGTTCAATTTATTTTAAGATCACTGAGGAAATAAATGAATAAAATACATAAATATTTAATCATTGTGTAGATATATTTGATATATTTCAGAACAATACACACCATATGATCATAATGGATCACTATCTTTAGATACTCGATACATGATCAACATATTTCATAAAATATCTTCAATATATTCTACAATTCTCTTTTCTCATAGTACATTTTTTACCCATTTCATATATAATTACTTTGTTATAAATTTGGGAAAATCGAAACATCTGAATTGGTGATTGTAGACAATTAGTAATGGTAAACAGAGGATATATCAATAAATGATTAGAAGTGTGGAGAATCCTAAGGGTATGAGAATATGATCATAATATAAAAAATTATTACTAAATTAGTAAATTTTCATTTTTCATGAATCATGGAATATGGTTTTTAATAAAAAAAATATGTAAGTCATAAGGGTTTGGAATCATTAATATTCAATCATAATCATTGGGAATATATCACTAGCAAAAGGAATTTGTTTGTGGAATAAACTTAAGCATATAAAATCATTTTCTTAGATAATGTTCACAATGAATGATATCATAGTTGATTGCATTCACTACACATTACATTATTTCCATAATCAAGAATCACACCCAAGACTATCATAGTGGATATAGTCCCTTTATCAACTACATTCACTCCCCATTATTTTTGTAATTATATCACGATTTATCATTATTTAACCTTTTAATTAAGGGGAGATATATTTATGGGACCACCCATCAAAAAATGAATACCAGGAATATGAAAATTATGAAATCATAAAAAACTAAAAGGGGTTTTATTTATGTTTTGAAAAAATCTAATTGTGTTTTTGGTTTCTGTTAGAGGATCTCAGGGCCAGAATCAGAACATAAGAAGCTAGATGCATGAACCAATTACAATGAGATACTAGTGTACCATCGTAAATTCACTACAGATCCACTAGATTATTGGTTCTGGTGGAAGAGGACCAACAACTCTTAAGGTCCAAATGTATAGTCAGTGTCTACGTTAGTGATGATAATCTAATATCAGGAAGATTAGCTAGTGTTTGTTCTAACACTAGCTAGCTGGTTGTACCAAGGATTCCTAATAAGTAATCTTTCCCTTTAATTTAACTATAATTCATCTATTTAATATTTTCATCACCTATATCAACCCTCATTTGTATAGAAAAAACCATAGCACTCACTTTCATATTTTTGGACCTTCTCATTCTCCTCCCTTCGGTGAATTGACATTGAATCAATCTGATGGAACTTAATTAGTACAATTTTCTAAATTTAATCCTATATAATATTCTTCTTTTTTATTATTATACCAAAGATCAATGATATTTTTTTTGTATATATGTGAATTCATTGCATATCTTATAATGTGTTCTTTTTATGTTGTTAAATCAACATCAGATTGTTATAATTTTTGGTCTTCTTCTTGAATGAGTCTAGATCAACCATTAATAGGTGGTAACCTTGAGTAATTTGATACATTTAAACCATATTATAATAATTAATTTCTTAAATATATCTATATATATATTTTTATAATCCACTATGTCTTTTTTGGTTAAATGCTAGTGTGTGGGTATGATCCATGTATCATCCCTCAATGGATCGTGGAAATTGGAATCAACGTGCAAGAGGTTGTAATTTATTACAATATCAGGGTCATGAATGGGGTTTTTTTTTGAATGATGCTTTTTGGGTTAGTTCCTAATATAGAGTCCTGTATATGATATGGTATGTTTGGATTGCATGGTTGGCCTATGATACCATTATAAGGTATAGATTTTTTGTTCCTTTCAATGTCACACCATTTATTTTGTTATTTCATATCCTATTGAATACTTATTGTGATATATTTCAATTCTCTATGTTATGATTTACTTGTGTATTTGTACAAAGCTAGTGGTACCATTGTTTCAATGTTCAAGTTTATTGATGGACCTGATAAACTTAATTAGCCCACATAGAGGGGAGGCATGGATGAAATGAATCCTAGATTGTGACTATGGATATAGTATGGATAGAAAAATGTTTTACACATGTTTATCCCATTGGGGAAAATGTCAAACACCATTAGAAGTGGTTACATAGACAAGTATGATGTACTAATAAAAAAAATCCATATGTATGTGTAGAGTTCCATTGATTTGGGCATGCCAAGTGTTTGTACCATCACATGATAGATTTTATCCATGGGTAATGGTTATGAATTTCCCTTAAAGTTAGGATAGATTCACATTTTATGATCTGATCCATTTAGAGTCTAATTATGACATTATTATGGAATAGAACCAAATCATGTATAGTTGGGGTTCATATCACCTTTGTTACCTCACAATTACTTAGTATATGATTTTTCATATGTTTATGTGTGCATTTACCATTTTGGAATACACCACAATAAAAATGTGAACTTATTTCAAGGACGAATTGGTGATATCCCACTAGGGTTATACTCACACCAAGCGTGGGAATATTAGTTTATGTGCAGACATTATGATCAAGGATCTACAGAAGTCAAGGTACATGTATAAGGATTCTAGAGAACATGGATATAGGAGACATACATCATACTTGGATTATATCTAGATAGATTCAACAAAATATTTTAATTATTTAGTTTTAGTTTTTCTTCTTACATTTCATCGTCCGAACATTTTTATCATCGATTTGGTTTAATAATATATAGACTAACACGAACTCTATTATTTCATTTTGTTAATGTAATTTTCTGTTCTGATGTTTAGTCACCTTATGCATATGTTGGGATATTCTGGTCTGTGGATATTATTATTTATGGTATATCATCCCAATGTCACCTTCAAACCTTCATTTTATGCTAGACCTGTAATGACCCAAACATTCACTAATAAACATTTTTCATTAACTAATTAAATTTTTTATTATGGTTATATAAAATGTGAACTTCATTGATTTTATGTTTCTGGATTTTAAAATACCATTAGGAATTGTGACGGTTGCTAATATAGTCATTGAATAGTGATCACCTAGGTAGTATAAATATAGAGCTTTAACAAATCCAATTTACTCAGTCAAAGGAAGAGTTGGCCTCATCTAGTAGAATTTCCCTGTACGAAGCCCATTTTTCAGAGATTGTAAAGGTGGTGGCATCATTGGGATTCTCTCTTGACCAAGCCCAAGCCGAGCATGAACATGTTAATCTTGAGCGGAATTGACTATGGGAGAAGTGGAAGTTAATAGATATTACCACCCAAGAGATGTTATCCGAGCCACCCCAAGAGTCTGTCACCATCGCACATCTTACCCTTCAGTCATATGCAGGTGTTATAAAGGGGTTATGTAATATGACCCTAGCTCTATTACTATGTATATTATTTTTGTATAAAGACTGAGCATTCATTTTATTATTGTTACTTTGTAAATAGTTTTTAAAGCACAAATTGTATTTTTAGTTAATATTAAACTAAGAAATATGTTTTGATGAATTAATGGATTTTTTTATTAAATAATATCTTAATAAAATATTATTATTAAATTACTTTTTTTACATTTAAATGATCATATAATTTAATGAATGAAATTGTGTGTTTTATTATGGTCTGAAAACTGTTTTTTTTTCAAAACCCATGAATTTTTGGTAAATGCTGATTTTTATATTAAAAATAAAAAATCAAATATTTAAAAAATTATTTAGATAAAATGAATATTATTTTTGGAATCATGATGTTGAAATTATCTAATGGTAAATTTTTGATAATTTTTTGAGACAGTCGAATTTTTGGGTAAATATTAAATATAGTTTAAATATATAACGTGTTTTATAACATCATAATGACCCAATAGAGATGTAATATAATACTATAAACATTATTTTCGGCCAATATATTTTTATAATGAAAATAATGTGATATTATATTTGTTTTATTTATTTTTAAAAGCTTTTGTGAACCCTCCAAGACTTATAAATCATTTTGTCTTTTTAAATTTTTTTCCTTGAGAGTGTGACTCACCCCCACATAAGCAACCCTATCATTTTAAGAATTTTAAAAATTGGCCTTATAAATTATTTTTTTCCACTCCCCTTTGTAAAATACAATGGGAAAAAACCATCGTCTAGTTTGTGGTATTGATTAGTTTAATGTGAGTTGTCCCAAACCTAAATAATAAAAAATCCCCTCTCCTCTCCTATATAAACCCACCCAAGATCCCACTTCCTCTTCACTCAAAGACTTCAGGGTTCGACCAAACCCTACCCTCTCTCTATATAATCCTTCCAAGGTTCCCCAAGCTCCCATTAAGCCTCTCTCAAGCCTCTCCCAAACCTTTGGGATAACACTTCAAAGTAAGTGATTTCTTCCTTTCTCATTTTTTCCAATTTTATTTAAGTTGTTATGCCCTTTTGTTGTCAATTAAAAATGTTGGGGGTATGATTTTTCACCTTCCCCATACTTCCTTGTTTATTTTTCGATAAAGGGATACCCCATTCTCTCTCATTAATGCCTCCCATGTACACTGGTCACCATGATGAAATCCTGTGAGGGATTTCTCTCTCCTATTTTACATCCAAGTAATCCTTTTTTATTATAAATATAAATTACATTGCACTTATTGGGACATGTATTTATATGACCCCTTTACTGTCCATTTCATGTAAATATAATGAGACACCCTTTTCTCTCTCATCAACTATTTTCATGAATCCTTATGTCACGTCGTTATGAAGCAGAAATTGCTCTGTGTTTTTCCAAGCCAAGATCATTGTGTAGTGAATACCATACCCATGTCTCTATCAATGATATTCAACTTTATGAACATATACATATTGAATGGTACTTTCATGTATTTATTCCACATTTCTTAATTGTTTAATAACTTATGTTGTTGATTGGTTCCGTGTTATATGATCCATGTGGCACACTTATGCATGAAATGAAATGCTTAAGAATGGTGTGCCCAGATAGCGCTCCTATGCATTGGGTAAAGTATTGTATCATTATATGTTAGGTGAAATGGTTGTTGGCTCATGATAATTCAAGTTCATTGAGGTTTTACTCTTGCTTCATGTGCAATGAGGTTTTACTCATGCTTTATGTGAAATGAGCCTTGGTTCATGCTAATTCTATGTTAAGTGTTGTGGCCAGATTTCCATGTTATGATTATCATGATTTATCATGCCTTTATGTTCATATTACTCTTGTGATCCATTGATATGCTTATTTTCTAACATGTATTTTATTCCTCATGTTATTCAATGTTTATTCCCTTATTGCGCTTTATAGCTCACCCTTTTCTTATGTATGTCTTCAGGTTATCCCATGCAATGCTAAGTACGATGGAATGTATTGGTCATGTAAATGAAAATTTATATAAGATGTTGGGTTTTGTGTTTTAATTTGTTATGTAATGTTACTATATACCAAAGACCCTAGACCTCTTGATTTTCTGTGTTGTATCAAGTGAAGAGTTTATGTAATAAATCATGTTTAAGTTTGTAATAAAAACATGGGTTGTTATAGTTGGTATCAATGGGAAAGTTTAGTTATTTTGGGATTAGGGTTAGAAAACACTAATGAAGGCATAGAGAAAAAAATAAGTATAATAAAAACATCCTTAAGTATTGGTGAGTATTGCGTAAGTGGTTTATGAAAAAAATGCATCCCTGTCTGGATACGAGTAGGTAGAGGCGGTTGTGGCACATATGTATCCTGGGGGTAAAACCCGAAAACACCCCTTTAAGATAGACTCAAATGGGAACTGGTGTACAACAACATGCCTTGTTGCACTCTTGATTATAACACTCCCAGGGGATATGATTTGGAAAATTCACCAGCTTAATATAATGCCTTATTAAGGGAAATAAAAAAATTCCCCTAATAATATATGTTTGAATGTAGATCATGGATATCATAGATTGAAGCCTATGGATTGATAAGTTAAGAAAATAAAAGTTATTTATAAGTCATCAGTTTTTCGCTTGGATTTCCCTTTATGTGCTACCCCTTCCTATCCTTTTATTCTATCAAATGGCTGGTAAAAGGAGGACTCAGGATAACAACTGATGTGATGATCAATGTGGGGACTGTACAAATGAGATGCCCAATCTGATTGAAGCAGGAAACGTAAACTTTGTCAAGATTCTCTCTCAGTTAACTCAAGATTTTAATAGACACATGGGTCTAGAGGAGCTTTCAACCCCCCCCCCCCCTATGAAAGATCAAGTGGCTATCGAGAGATTCATGAGACAACAACCTCCTACTTTTAATGGATCTTGTGATCCCTCGATTGTCGAACAATGGATCCAATCTATTGAAAAGATCATCTCCATACTTCAATGTTCCAAATAAGAGAAGGTTCTTCTGGATGCTTATCATATGGAAGGTGAAGATGATCAATGGTGGACGTTGATAAAAAATACGAATCCTGTGGAAGAGATCGAGGAGTTTGAATGGATGAATTTCCGGAAGATGTTTTTCGATAAATATTTTCTGCACACCCTATAAGTTAAGATGGAAAGGGACTTTCTTTCCCTCAATAAAAAAGGTTTTGGATCCACCGGAGCATATGAGGAAAACCCCACAAGGCTTGCACGATACGCCTCCGGCTTTGTTTTTACCACTGAATGCAAGGTTGACTACTTCTTTAGTGGGTGGAAACCTACCATACAGAAAGCACTAGTGATTCGTGACTTTGACAGCTATGAGGAAATTGTCTGATGTGTCCTCAATGTTGAAATAGAGATCAGAGAATCTCAAGGGTATCATGGGGATAGGATGTGTAAGGTAGACATAAATGATGGAGGTCTGATGGATAAATCCAACATTTCTAAGAAGATCTATTACGCCACTTGCCAAAGATGCAGCAAGAAGCACCCCAGAAATTTCCTGAAGGGACGAGGAAATGCTTTAAGTGTGGAAGAGAAGGGAACCTTGTTTTTAATTACTGACAAGAAACACCCACTGCTGCAACAGTGGATTTGAGTACTCCATTTGAACCTCAACATGTTGTTTATTGCTACAAATACAAATAACCAAGGCATCTTGCAATTTAGTTCCATAATCCATTGTTTTTTGGAGGCAACCAATAACCTCCAAGGTAGCAAGGGAGCACTTTTCTGATCATTACTACTGAAGCTAACCCCAAAAATGAAGCGGTGACTGGTATGATAGTTATTCAATAAAGAATAGTGAAAGATTTTTTTATTCAGGTTCTACGCATTCTTTTATATCCCAAAATTTTAGTAGATAAATCCCAAAACCACAACAAATCATGTATGTAAAGATGTCATTGAGTACGACAAATTGGGAAATCATTACATCCAATGAATATAACTCCTCCCCTGTCATAATCTATGGATTGAATCTACCAAATAACCTCTTCATACTCCCTATTGTGGGATTTGATGCAATTCATGGCATGGATAGGTTCTCCTTATATAGATCCAACATAAATTTATATGACAAGGAAATCACTCTCCATGTGGAGAATCGACCCCCAATTATATACAAGTGTGAGGAGGAAGATGAATCTTCTTCAGCTTCATCATCTCAAGAGTGAATATTACTGCCCTATGAGAACGTGTATCTAGCTCAGATGATTGAGTCTAAGGAGGAATCCATCCTTGAATACATGCCTATTGTGAAGAAATTTTCCTGATTTGTTTTACGAGGAATTTCTTGGTCTTCCTCTTAGAAGAGATGTTGAACTCTAAATTGATAATATATCTGGGGAATTTCCAATATCCAAGGCTCCATATAGAATTGTAGTTGTGGAGCATGAGGAGCTAATGAAAAAACTACAAGAGAATCTGGATAAAGGGTTTATACGTCCAAGTGTTTCACCATGGGGTGCACTAGTCCTCTTCGTCAAGAAGAAGGATGGGTCAAGGCACCTTTTCATCAATTATCGTGAGCTTAAAAAATCACAATAAAGAAAAAGTATCATCTCCCACGAATTGATGACTTGTTCGATCAGCTACATGGAGAAAAATACTTCTCCCTGGTGGATTTGCGGTCGGGATATTATCAAGTTAGGGTGAATATGGAATATTTCACCAAGACTGCTTTTCATACAAGATACAAGAACTATGAATTCATAGTAATGCATTTCAGACTCATTCTCTAACAATCATATTGGACATGATGAATAGAGTAATTAGGGATTACCTAGACAAATTTGTGGTAGTCTTTATAGATGATATTCTAATATACTCAAAAACCATGGAAGATCATTAAGAGCATCTAAGAACTATACTAGAGACCTTGTGAAAGGAGAATCTATATGCTAAATACAGAAAATGTGAGTTCTGTTTGAAGTATGTCTCATTATTGGAGCATATCATCACAAGCAATGGGATATCTATGGATCCCTCCCAAACATATACAATTGGGGGATGGTCGAGGCCAACATCAGTAATATATATCTGTAGCTTCTTGGGTTTAGCTGGATATTATCAATGATTTGTGATAACTTTATTAGGATTTTACAACCCTCTTACAAAGCTATCTTGGAAGGGAGTAATGTTTTCTTGGAGTGATGAATGAGAAGAAAGCTTCAAGGAGTTGAAAATGAGGTTTATCAGTATACTCATGCTCACTTTACCCACAAGTGGAAAACATTCTGTGGTATTCAGTGATTCTTTGAAGAAGGGAATGGTTTGTGTGTTGATGCAAAATGACAAAGTCATTGCCTATGCTTCAAGGAAATTTAAAGTTCATGAGAAGACTTTTCCAACAGATGATTTGGGGTTGGCTGTGGTGATCTTCGTTTTAAAAATTTGGTGGCGTTATCTATTTGGGGAGAAGTGTGAAATATATACAGACCACAAAAGCCTCAATTATATATTTATAGGGATAAATTTGAACATGTTCCAATAAAGATGGTTAGGGGTGATCAAAGGCTATGACTGCTCAATCCATTACCACCCTGGGATAGTGAACAAGTTGGAAGATGCTCTAAGTAGACAAGACCCAACAATTATATCATTTCTGAAAAATGAGGTCACAATCTTCTTAGGTGTTATGAAGATGGACATGGGAGTCATAAATAACGGAACATCCTCAATCCTTTCACAAATGATTTGTCAACTATCTCTTTTGTAAAGTATAAAGAATGCTAAAAAAGATGATGTAAGAATTTAGAAGAGATTGTAAGCTATCAGAAAAAGGAAAATCCTCATATTTCAATGTTAATGAAGAAGGAATTGTGGGATTTGGGAAAAAACTATATGTTCCATCATGTCCGGAGCTGAAGAAAAAAGATTTGGATGATGCGTATAGTTCAAATTTCTCTATTCACCCAGAAAACATAAAAATGTATGAAGATATCGGAGAGCATTATTGGTTGGAAAATATGAAGAAGGAGATCACTGAGTATATATCAAAGTTCCTGGTGTGTTAGCATGTGAAGGAATATAGGATAATTATAAGGGGATTATGCAACCATTTCCCATACTAGCATGGAAATGAGAGAACATCACCAAGGACATTTTCACTGGACTTCTGAAGACATCCAATGGAAACAATGCAATCTGGGTTGTTGTGGATCATCATACAAAGTCTGCACACTTCATTTCAATTTGGGATGGTTTTTCATTGGATTAGTTGGCACAAATATATAGCAGGAAAGTGGTAAGTTTGCACGGTGTTCCACTATTTATTGTATCCTATCGATAACCAAGATTCACCTCTACATTTTGGAAGTGTCTCCAAGATGATCTAGATTCCGAGCAGAACTTCAGTACATCTTATCATTGTCAAACTAATGGCCAATCCGAGTGGACTATATAAACACTTCCGGACATGTTGAGAGCGAGTTTTATGGACTTTAAAGGAGGGTGGTATGAACATCTTCCACTAGTTTAATTCTTCCACAATAACAGTTTCCACTCGAGTATTCGAATGGCACCTAATGAAGCCCTGTATGGGAAGAGGTGCTAAGCACCAACATGTTAGGATGAAGTCACTGAACATAAGCTACGAGGACCAAAAATGGTCGATGAAATGGTGGATAAGGTAAAAACCATTCAGCATCATTTCAAGGAAACCAATAGTTTATAGAAGAGTTATGTAGATAACCATCGACAATACCTTGAGTATGTAGTTGGAGACATAGTATTTCTATACATGTCTCCGTGGAAGAAGGTCGTGAGGTTTAGAAAGAAAGGGAAGATAAGTCCTAGGTACATCGTCCCTGTCAAGATTCTTGATCACGTTGGGGTTGTGACCTATAGACTAGAACTTCCACCTACTGTGGCCAAATTACATGAGGTCTTTCATGTATCCCTCTTGAGGAATTACATAAAAATCCGTTCACATTTACTCTCTTAAGAGGTAGTACAACTATAGGATGGTCTATCTTACGAGGAGAGACCAGTGAAGATCCTAGATCGTAGAGAAAAAGTTCTATGAAATAATACAATGCCTCTCGTCAAGGTGTTGTGGTGAAAACACAAGATTGAAGAAGAGACATGGAAATCAGAGGATGTGATGAAGAAAAGTTACCCACATCTGTTTTAGTGTGTGAAAAGGAAATTTTGATGGTGAAATTTCTTAATGGGGGAAGATTGTAACGACCCAAACTTTCATTAATGAAAATTTATCTTTATCAAATTAAATGCCTTTTATGGTTATATAAAATGTGAACATCATTGGTTTTATGTTTTTGGATTTTAAAATACCGTTATGAATTTTGATTGTTTCTAATATAGCTATTGAACAGTGATCACATTATTAGTATAAATATAGGGATTTAACAAATATAATTTACTCAGACAAAGGAAGTGATGGCGTCATCCAGTAGACTTTTCCCGTACGAAGAACATTTATCGGAGCTCGGAAAAGGAGGTGGCGTCATTGGGATTTGTTCTTGACAAAGCCCAAGATAAGATTGAACACGATAAGCATGAGCATAACTGACTATATGAGAAGTGGAAGCTAATAGAGATTACTACACAAGTGATGTTATCCGAGCCACCCCAAGAGTTTGACACCATGGCATACCATACCATTCGGTCTTATGCAGGTGTTATAAGGGGTTATGCAGCAAGACCCTAGCACTATAACTATGAACATAAGTCTTCTATAAAGAATATGCATTCATTATATTATTGTTACATTGTAAATAGTTTTTAAAGAAAAAATACTATTTTCAGTTAATATTCAACTAAGAAATCTATTTTGAGGAATTAATGAATTTTTTTTTAAAAATAACATTTTAATAAAATATTATTAATAAATTAATTTTTATGAAATATAAATAATCATATAATTTTATGAATGCAATAGTAAATTTTATTACGGTTTGAAAACTATTTATGTAAAAACCCATGAATTTTCAGAAAATATTGTTTTTTATTTTAAAAGTTAAAATTCACATATTTATAAAATTAGTTAGATAAAATGAAAATTATTTTTGGAATCATGAAGTCGAAATTATCCAACTGTTATTTTTTCAAAATTTTCAGAGACAGTCGAATTCTTGGGTAAAAATTGACTATCGTTTAAAGATATAATGTGTTTTATGACATCATAATGACCGAATAGTAAATTAATAAAATACTATAAATATTATTTTCGGCCAATATATGTTTTAGAATTAAAAAATGTGATTTTAGATTTGTTATATTTATTTTAAAAATCTTTTGTGGACCATCGAAGACTTATAAAACATTTTTTCTTTTTAAATTGCTTTTCTTGAGAGTGTGACTCACCTCCACATAAACAACCCAATAATTTTTAGAAGATAGGACCATTTCCATATAAAATATTATTTTCCACTCCCTTTTTGTAACAACCATGGGCCAATACCATGGTGCCCCGAGATCCCAAGAAGCATCTCTAAAGCCTCTCTGATGCCATTGGGATCACACTTCTAAGTATTGTATTTCTTCCTTTCCCATTTTGTCAGAAATTTTTAGTTGTTATTCCCTTTTTTTTCAATTAAAAATGTTGGGGTATGATTTTGCACCTTCCCCATACTGCCCTATTTATTTTTTGATAATGCTATACCCCTTTCGCTCTCATTAATGCATCCCATGAACACCTATTATCATGCTGAAATTCCATGAGGGATTTCCCTCTCTTCTTTTACATCCAATTAATTATTTTGTATTATGCATATAAATTCCATTACATTTGTTGGGTAATGTATCTATATGACCCCTTAATTTCCATTTCATGTACATATTATGAGGCTCCATTATCTCTCTAAAGAACCATTTTCATGAATCCTTATGTCACGTTTTTATGCTGTCGGAATTGCACCGCGTTTTTCCAAGCCAAGATCATTGTGTAGTGAATACCATACCCATGTCTCAATCAAGGGTATTCACCTTTATGCATAGATACATATTTAATGGGACTTCCATTTATTTATTCCACATTACTTAATAGTGTAATAACTTATGATGTTGATTGATTCCATGTTATTTGATCCATGTGGCACACTTATGCATGAAATGAAATGTTTAAGAAGGGTGTACCATGATAGAGCCCCAATGCATTTGGTAAAGCATAGTATAAAGATAAGTCATGTGCAATGGGTTTTGGATCATTCAAATTCAAGTGTAACGAGGTTTTACTCGTTCTTCATGTGAAATGAGGGTTTACTCATGCTCTATGTGAAATGATCATTGACTTATGCTTGTTCCAAGTTATGTGTTGTTTCCACATTTCCTGGTTATGATTATCATGGTTTATCACGCCTTTATGTTCATGTTTCACTTGTGCTCCATTGATGTTCCTATTATCTAACATGTATTGTATTCATCATGTTCTTCCATGTTTATTCCATTATGGGGCTTTATCGCTCACCATTTTCATATACATGTCCTCATGTTGTCCCATGCAATGCTAAGTACGAGGGAATGTAGTGGTCATGTAATGGAAGTTTTCAATAAGATGTTGGGTTTTATGTTTTAAGTTGTAATGTAATGTTCCAAAGCCCCAATACACTACACCTCTAGAACTTCCATGTTGTATCAAGTGATGAGTTTATGTAATAAGTAATTTTTATGTTTGTAATAAAAAATAAGGGTTGTTATAAGAACTCTCTTGAATATAGGGATGTGCATATAATTTCAAGAAGAACCTCAAAGTAGATTAGATGATTCAGTAAGCGGTGTTACAGAATTTTATCGAGGAATAAGGATTATCTTATCCTTATTGGGTTATAATGTGACATATTAGAAAGGAGAAAGGTTGTTTGGAACTATGGTAGGGGGTCTCCATGATTCTGGTCAGCTCATGTGTAATATACATCTCAATTACTAGTGATGGGATTACTACTACAGTTTATGGGATTTGGGTGGGTCCACACATCAAGAATAGACACATAGGATCACATTTCATGTACATACATATTGTTTGATACATAATACTTATTTAATTAAATGAATTTATTTATATTCGTAGTTCAGTGTTTTTTTATATTCTCTGTTTTTATGATATATAGGTTTTCTGAATAAGTTATTGGGAAAATTGAATTCTATTATAGTGTATATATATGTTATTATGGATAACATGAATGTACATGGGACTAGGATTGGGATATGGGTAGAACTAAGCAGTCTATCACTTATCTATGGGTATACCCTATGATATATCATCCAGTATAAATCCTATATTTTTTCATTAATGTTTTTAGGTGTTTCTCATAAGAATGTTATTATATTTCTTCCATCTCTTAATATAATTTAAAAAAATTACTCCATAGAGATGCATGATGCGAAAATCTACTAAATTATTCTAGAATTATATTATTATGGGGGATGATCCATTTCTACCAAATTCTATATTGTATTATTCAACTTAGCATGATCATCCACCAACTCTATTTATTTATGAGGAAAATCCACTCCAGACTAACATCTTCTAGACTGTGCCTACTTAGGGAAGATTGGAATAGAGAATAATGGTTGACTATGACTATGATTTCTTCTCCATCATCATCCAACCTTCCAGGGAATAGGTTTTCATTAAGAATCAGCGAACATGATTGGCATTATTCTGGGAAGACCTGATTTGGTTGATACTATTGAGGATAGGAGGGTGAAGTTGAATGGATTTAAGATTTTCGGACCCACTTATATATGGTGGCGAAAAGGGGGTTGGAATTCAAGAATAATGGTTTAACATGGGAGTCCTTGATAGAGATGTTATAAAAATATGTTTCCAATGCACTAATTCTAGACTGAGCACTCGTGTCTATGGAGTATCTACCATCGATAATGTTGTATTTTTTACTCAACTCATTTTATCGATTGCTTAAACATTACTCATATTTCTATAGGGAATGAAGCACAAAAGGCATGGAAATTTGAGATTGTATTTCATCTAGACATTATAAATCATGTTTGGGGCCCTGAATAGATTACATTTATATTAATTATTCAAAAGGCTCCAAATTTTTAATGGGACTAGAGGAGGAAAAAAATTCTAGGTTTTCATCTGACATATCATTCTTTAAAGTTCAAATATATTATTATTGTAGAAAATTATTATTCCGTTAGTAGGAAGAAAAAGGATACAGAGGTAAATTATGGTGAAAGAAAGCTAGAGTAAGGATACTTCTATACCATTAGTGATAAGAGTTTGTACCAGGTGATACAAATTTTTGTTGAAGGGGATTTTTTTACATCATGTGTGAAGCAATAATAGAAATGTAAGTGATATGGAATTGTGTGTCATCCACTGAACTTTTTTTCTTTGTTTTCATTTACTGAGTTGAATCGATCATATAAGCGTATAGGAAAGGTTCCTCAGTAGAAGACCTTGGCATCATAACCCGCAATGACTCCATTATTTCATTCACTATTGATGCATGTTCTTACTTCAGAGGAAGGTGGGATGTATCTGATGGATGATGTTCTAGAAATTAGTAAAGGGTGATTATCTAAATTTTGAGGTATTTTCTTCATTAACTCAATTATATCCAAATAATTTTTTCGTATAGAAGATTATTATTCTTTTATATATTCTCAAAACATTTATCTCAATAATCTAACATTTGTGTAATCTTTTGAGTTATTCTCTCCTAAAAATCCTCTAAAAATAATGTATATGGTCTTTAGTGATGTCCAAAGTGTCTGGTAGTAGTTTATTGATATATAAACCTATGTGAAATTATATTTTAGTGATGAGTTGTTTTCAAGTTATATTTAAAATGTACATGTTAAATAGTTATCAATACCATATAGAATACTTCAAGATATGTTTAACTTTCCCCACACCTAGTGGAGAGAGGTTTATATTAACCAGTGAGTGTAACATCAAATAATGATGGATGGGACAAAAAATGAGAAAATGTATAACTATAAAAACACATGTATATGTAATTGATATCATAGTAGAATCAATAAGAGAACCCTTTTTCTTCGATATAGTGGTGGATTATTATCCAGATGTTTCCTAGATGACTTCTTAGGCATTTCTCCAGAAATAAGGATTAGATTTGAGAATGATTTCGTGCTTTTGTTGAAACAAATATCAATACCTCTTTATATTATTTTAGTTTATGAGTTTAGATTATATAGGGTGTAGTTAAATTATTTATAGGAAGATGGAATTTTCAATATTAAAACATCCCCTTGGGGTGATTTAGTGTTGTTTTTTAGGGAGTAAAATAATAGTCAATGGATCGGTGGTTGATCTAATTGAAGATTAATCATGCAATGTTGAAGAATATGCACCCTTTACCAGGTATTTATTATCTGTTTGATCAGTTATAATGATCCAAGTGAATTTCCATGACTGATATTCAATTAGGATAGTATCAACAATCCGTAAAAGAAGTGCATATTTATAATACTATGTCTAGGGATAGATATGATCTATATGAGTATCTTTTCATGAATGTTTTTTAAGAAATTATTTTTCATTTTTCATAGATATCATGGATAGAAATTTCCATCAATGTATTGAATCATTCATAACTATATTCATTGACGATATACTGAAATATTCAAGGACTACAGAGGTTCCTTCTAGGAATATTAAGATTTTATTGAGTACAAATAATGTGCATAAGTGTTATGAAAAACTATCAAAGTGTCACTTTTGGATTCATAATGTGTTGTTATTTAGGCACATAATTTCTTAGTTGGGGGTTTCAATGGACCTAGATAATGTATAGGTTGTGTTGTTCTGGGATCACAATAAGAATGTGTTTGAGATCTAGAGTTTTCCTTGCCTTGTGAGGCACTCTGGAAAACATATATTGGTCTTATAATGTATGGAATCATGTATGAAATAACTAACCAAAACGATTGTGAGGATAGAGTGGTATAATATATGTAAATTTTCTATCATATATTTCAAGGAGAGACTGAAAACAACACCTGTTTTGAATCTTTCATACCCATGGATTTGATATGTATTACACTGTGACGCCTCAATATTTGTGTGTGGAGCTATGTTGATGTAGAGGGGTCTTAAATTCTCTTATTAATCACCCCACCTGCAACTCCTCGATAGTAATTACCCAACACATGACTTGTATTTTGTAGATATGGTCCATTATCTATGGTTCTGGTGGAATTTTATCTATATAATGTGATTCTTTCATCTATAAAAGCTATAATATCTCGAGTAAAAATTCCATAAATGGGATAAAATTTAATGGTAGAGGAATTGGGTGGAGTATTTGAATACAATTGAATTTTAGATGGCCTGCGCTGTAGGAAATGTACTTTATTTTAGATTCACTGAGTAGTAAAATGTTATAAATATAGGATATTGGATAGAATCCTTCATTGGAGGAATAACATCTAACGAGTTTGATAGTTGAGTATCTAGTGTTTGCAACTGAGGATCATGGAAAAATTATATTAATTCCTTTATTTATCACATCTTCCTTAGTGGGTCAAGTGAAGGCTATCTTAGAGTCTTATATTGAGTATGTATTTATGGAATAATGATTGATATAGAGCGACCAAGTTCTTGTATGGTTCTCAAGTTTGGATAGTTGGATCTATATTCATGAGAGATTTGCAGTACCATCTTCCATAATGGAGGTGCTAATGAGAAACTCTAATGATTTAAAATAGACCATGCATCTATCATTGATGATGATGAACTATGACATCTGATGTAAATTTTGGTGTCTTTATATGCATGGGAACATTTCTAGTATTTTTTCAAGATACCTTATGATATAGAGGATATAGGTCGAGCATCATTTTCATGGTGGTTTTCATTTTCCAATTTTAGTTTCTATATATATGTTTTATTATTTGACAATAGAACCTATGATAGGGTTACCCGATATTCCAAGGATTCTTGATGATATTTGGGAATAGTTGATCAAATTAACAAGGGGCCCCTTTTATTAGTGATTTGAGAATATTTCATGGATGACATTTGAATGATATTTTTACATGATATTATATTACTTTATGGAGTTCTTTTGAGTATCATTTCTTATAGATATGTGTGTTTCACATCATGGTCATGGTAGGTCAAATAGAAGGATTTTCATAAAATGGTAAAACTAATGAAAAATATTATTTAATTATTGATGTAATTTCATATAGGTTTATACAGATATTAGAGGATATATTACAACAATGCATTATAGACTTATGTGGATCCTAGGATGATCACCAAGACATGCTTGATTTATTATAAAACAAAATAATAAATTATTATATTTATATGGGACCCTTTGAGGCTCTTTATGGGATATCATGTTTCTCAAAGAAATGTTGGCATGAGGAACGTTAGGCACTAGTTTTAGAGAGGAGTGTGGTACATGAGATCTCCAAGAGAGTTCACCTAAGAAGAAACAGGTTGGTGCCCACTCGTACAAGAAAATGATCATATGCTGATAGGAAGAGGAAAATTTGGGAGGTCTTGATGGATTTAAATGTTTTATGGGGTGACTCTTTGATTTGGGAATTAATGGTTATGAAATGTACCACAATGATTTTTTGGAAAATTAGAGATTATGAAGCATATTAGTTTAGTGTCTGAACATTTCAATCTCCCTTCATGGTATGGATATATTCATGATGTTTTCACTATTACACAAATCAAGAGGTAAATTCCTAATCTTGTATATATGATTCATGACAAGGAAGATGATATAGAGATATTAAAATCATTTGTGGAGTTCTCGATATGGATCATACACCGGATTGATATATTGTTTCTGGGGTAGATGGAGAAACATGTAAGAGTCACGGGGTATTATGGTTGGATTCATTGGGAGACATTGGAGTGTGAGACCATTGTTTTAGTATAGTGGCCCATGCTATTCAAGTAAAAATTATAGGAGTGATTTATAAAGAAGAGAAGTCATTAAAGTGGGAGAGTAATGATATCCAAAAATATAAAAATTTATTTATTTCTATTTTGAAACACATTAACTATGTTTTTGGATCTTTTTAACGGAACTTAGGAGGTTAGGAATCAGAACGGAGGATGATGAAGGTTTGAAACAACATCTTGGAGTTATTGTTGTGTCACTAAAAAGAAAATACATAGACAGTACCTCACTAGGGGTTGGAGAAGAGGTCATGAAACTATGAAGTTCTAACTAATCATGTAGTGGTAAAGGTAGAGGTTCTTAACTTATATTAGGAAAACAAGACTACTTGTGATTTATAATTAGTCGATCAATTCATAGATAAATTCAATATCATGTGATGAATGGATGAGGGGAATTTTTTAGTATATGGAAGGTGACCATGACTTCGTATTAGTGAATCCTCTATTATAAGCCAATGATTACGGAATCAAGGGAAGCTAGAGGAAATATTTTCTTGTAATATTATATATTATCAGACATATCAGCAAATTGGAATACCATTTGGATATTCCGACATGATTTCAAGTAAATCATGATGTATTATATGTATCTTAGATTCAAGGAGACATTAATGGACCTATGTATGTGACCAACAATGAGGAAATTGAGTTTGATCCCTATGCTACATTTATAGAGCACATTGTGTGGATCATAAAAATAAGTGATAATGTGTTGTGGTGGAATATAATGAAAGTTTCTTGAATGCAATAAACACTATATTAGATTCATGGGGATACATGGTAGTTTTATTTTAATGATATGGTGTAGTGGACCTATCTATTTTATTAATAATTATTAAGGCACTTTGTTAGGATCATAATTTTTTAGACGAGTATATTTATGAAATACTAAAAACTACATGTTTCTTTTTTTCCCTTTTTACACTAAATTATTTTGTTGTTGGAATGTTTTAGTGATAATTGTATTTTTGGAATCAGAACTGAGAAACATTGAGGAATTAACCATGATCTTTGAGTTTAATGTGTGACACTATCCATTCGATGCATAGACACATGGTAGGTGGTGGTGGAGGCTGAGGACTGACTTGTCCAGCTAGCCAGATAATGGGAAGTTATATAGTAGACATTAGATAAGGTACAGTCACATAGAATATCTAGAGGACCAATAGTAGTTATCCCATGATTCACTAGGACCATCGGTGAGGCCCAAATGCTAGACATTGGTCCCTAAGGAGGATATTTAGTAATTATTGTTTCATAATATACCTCTAAGTTTTTCACTTAATGTTTTTCACACCTGGTTTAATAATAATATACGCATCAAAAACCACATGTTTCTATATTTTCTCTTTTTCCCTCTCTTTATCCTCTCTTGAGAGCATCAATATGGGATCGGTGTGTTGGCACTGAATTGGTTTGTTGTTCTGGATCTATACTTGAATTATATACTTCTTTAAGAATTCCCCATAGTTCAGTGATATGTTCGATAGATCAACAAAATACTTATTGTTATGATGAATGAGTAATTTTCTATTGATACATTTGGTCAAGAATGTAGGTAGTCATCCTATTGAATGAATTTCAATCTATAACTCACAGTTTATCTCACTGGTTATGTTGTAACATATCTACCATCTTGCAATAAATTCATTCTTAAATATAACTTTATAACCCTTGATATAATGGATTTGGTATTTTTATAATAATTGTTGGCATGTGGATGTGATTGGGGTATGATCTCTTTCCAAATCATTTAAATTAGAATAAATACTTGATTAATAGGAATTCATTACCATATGGTGTTTTTGTATAGTGTTTTTTGGACATCTTGTCTTGAATGTATGTTTATAGTTAAATACCACATCATTATAAGGTATTTTTGGCATTAACGGGTGGCATATGAGTCTTATTATGGGTATATAATGTTTTTTCATTTGTATGTCTCAACATATATGTGGTTATTTCATATCCTATAGAATATTTATCATGATATATTTCTATTTTCTATGTTATACCTTACTTGCGGATTTTTATATAGCTAGATGAACCACCATTTTAGTGTTCATGTGGAAAAGTGTCCCAAGAAAACATAACTGAACATCTTAGAAGAGATTCAAGGAATACATGACTCTTATAGTGAGGATCTTGATACTGGATGCATTGGATCAGAAATTGTCATCTGTTAGTCCCAAGGAAAAAAATCCATACACCATTTCAAGAGGTACCATGTTTTGGAATAATGTTCCAATGGGGAATCTCCATGAGTATGCGTAGAGTTCCTCTATTTTAAGATTTCTATGTTTGTGTACAATTCATAGAGAGTTGGTAGACATGTTTCATGGGAGTGACATTCCTTTGAATATGAGACAAAGTCACATAGAATGATCAAATTATTATGGGGACTACTTATGACATTCATCCACTGTGGAACCAAATCATGTATGTCTAGTGTATATGGTAGATCAGTTAGTGAAGTATCACTCATTATATGATGGGTTTATTCTTTCATACAGGTTTAACTTTCTATCATGACATAAACCTCTATATAGTTGTGCACATATATCAAGGAAGCATAGGTAGCATCTTATGTGGTTTATAATCACACCCTATATGGGAATATTAGTTTGTGTACAAAATTCTTAAACATAGATCTATACAAGAGAAATTTCATTGCGATATACTATTGAGGAGTTTGGAGTTAGGATATTAGATCAGTACCGGTACAGACTAAATATAACTGTCTCTTCATTTATATATTAATTTCCATATATATTTTTTATACTCGTAATATATATGATATTTGGATTATATTTGTTTTAATAATGTATGAACATCTAGGATATCTATTATAACATTTTCATGTGTTTTATTCTTCTTAGATTTTTAGTATGACTGTTTAAACTGTTTCTATAAGAACCTGGTTCTTATTCTTGAGGTACGAGTTTCTTCATTTCCCTTTTCCTTTAGTTTTTTTGTGAAAATAAAGAAAATGGGGGTAAATCCAAAACATTTTGGGTACGTGTCATGTACTTTTCCTCACGTCGTGTACTTTGGCCATGTGGGATGAGTACACAGGGCATGTAGGCCTATCAGTGATGAAGGTGTAAAAAAACTGACGACATGCCATGTACATGGTATTTACACGCTGTGTAATCAGTCGGAAGGTGGAAAGTAAGGCAGTGGGGGTAGCTTCCAGTGGAGCGACAATACATGTCATGTTTTAAAAAATACACGCCGTGTAATTATGTCGATAGATGAACAGTGTGGCGGTGAAAATTAGCCGCCAGAAAAACAATTAAATGATGAAAAGTAAACATTGTGTACTTGAGAGTACATGTTGTGTTGTTTGTTTATTTTCCTAAAATGGGCAGTATCCTCCTCATATGGCAGAGGAGGTAGTGGACCTGTTTTGGAGCTTGAGGGGAGAGGATGGATATTGGAGGAGTTCCCGATCGCACGTTGGGAATCCATTTCATCCACCGTCGATCTTGTTTGAACAGTGCGGGAAATAACTTCCTTCTCCTTGAGTCATTCATAACAATTCATTACCATTGAGAAGTTGTTTACTTTTGAATTTGAAATCTCTTATCCCAGATCTATGACTTTCTAGGTTAATTCAAAAGGTTTCATTCACATATATCCATAAGTGGAGATCGAGGTAGGTGGTCTGGTGTTTAATTCCATCTGTTGAGTGTTTCTGTGTACCATTGTGCTATGCACCCATGTTTGGGGTGTCATATAGGTGAGGGAATATATTTTTAGATATCTATAAATTCATAGATAATCTAATGAAAAATATAAAATGTTGATTGGGATCATTTCTTGGATCTAGTGCCACCTAGTGGGTGTGTTTCCCTTGTTTTTCCATTTGGCCAAGATACCTATAGGTATACCGTGATTTTTATCATTCTTTGAATTAACTTTAGAGGAGTTGTATATAAATTTCTTACTTATGTTTTGGGCTTGACCCGGTTACTTTTACAGCCCAAGGTCATTGTTTCATTTAGCCCGTGAGAAACCTTTCTCATGCATGTGGGAAGTAGTTTCGGTTCCTGTGGTCGATACCTCGTATGCCTACTAGAAAATTTCATTATGGTTGTGGGTAGTCACCTGTGGGTTTTTATTCTGATTACCTAAGGGAAAGGATTTGTAGGCCTGTGGACAATGTTCACTTTGTATACTCGCTGTGGTGATTTACTATGTTGTACCTGCCAAGCTAAATCACAAGCTTGGAATTAATAAACGATTAATAATGTGGAAATGTAACTGCTAGAGATAGTTACTTTTTGAGGAATACCAAGTTTACTACATTTTACTATTGCACACTTCTGTTGCACATCTTCACTGATAGTTGGGCACGGGCCTTTAGTGGTTGCCTATTGGGATTATTTCTCACACCCCGTTTGGGTCATGTCTTGTGCCCTAACAGATTATATTGCAGCAAGTTTTGATAAGGTCAAGAGTCCCTACACAGGTACTTTATTGTTGTAGAGGAGTGGGAGATCATGGGACCGATCATAGGGTTACGATGCGGCTGAGTTCATGGTGCACTATTTTGTGTTCCTTTTCTATACTTTTACTTTGTATTGGTATGTTCTAGATTGCAATGTATCCTGTTTTGGATTCTTTCCTAGACATAGAGACATAATGCATCATTATATAAATATATTTCTGTTTTAATATTTTACTTTTGTACTGATATCCATTTCAGTTGGGTATTGTTTATTTCTTATTCTTTTATATGTTTATAACTATTTCCGGTGCAGTACACTTTGGAAAATGAGGGCATAGTTTCCCCACTATCATACCTAGGCCCTCGCTACTAGTCAACAGCCTGTGGAGTTTGCGGAAATGCACTTGAAGTCATGTGACCAACTAGGTTCAAGGAAACCGTTGAGTGGCACCTGGATCTGGGATGTTACAAAGTCATTTCCGAGGAGGTTTATTTTCTTCTTGACATACTATTTGATGCCTATAGTCAGGGATAGGACGGAATAGGTACTTGGAAATATGCTTTGCCCAGGAGTAGCTAACCCGTGTACAGGGAAAATCCAATTTACCTCATGTTTCAATTTTTCTGATTTTGAAATTTGACGGTGGATTTGATTTTCACTACTGGGTGACTCACTTGTGGTGTGTTGTTTATATTCTTATACTTGGGTTCTGTTTAGTTGCAACCCTATAAGATGAAGGTATTCCATCAAATGCTTCAATTAGGAACATGTTAGAATATAATGTCATGCATAGTTTCCATGCCATATAGGTGCATTCGAAATTTCATGTTGTTGTGATAGATGTTGTGCTAGAAAATGCATATTATTGTGATAGATGACTTGATAAAATACCTTTTATTTTATAGGGTGTTGTTATATGTGGTATTGTAGAATGAACTCCAATCATTGGTTCTTGATGAGTATGGGCCCTCATTGACCGAAATTTGGTTGATCATTGACCAGTTTACATGGTTATAACATTTATAAGATGCCATGATTTGATTCACAGGGAGTATGGCCCTCACATATTGGAATTTGGCACTTAGGTGTTGGATTTAGTGTTTTTCTGGGCTCCGAAGAATTTTCTAAGTCTTATTGTCCAGAAAAACCCAGAATACATGCCGTGTAGAATTCATTACACGCTGTTTAATCTTATGTTCAGGAAGAAAATAAAAAAATTAATTACAAGCCATGTACTATATAACCACGTTGTGTAGTTTCTACCCCTTTCATAGTCCGTGTAGGAAGAAACATGGGATAGGGAAACTTTGAGGGAATAAACATGTAGTTATTATACATGTCATGTTGTATTGACCCTGTGTCCACCGTGTGACTAATAACACATGTGTAGAAATATGACCTTGTACATGCCATGTCGATAACGTAGACTTTGTGTAGTTTAACCTAGGGATCTGGCCATGTAACTAACAACATGGGTCAGTGTTATCCTTTATAGTACACTCTATATCCATCTGGAACACACCATGTAGTGTGAGCCATGTGTCCGTCCGTGTACGTAACAACATGGGTCGGCGAAGCTTGTCTAGTACACACTGTGTACCTGAGGGACACATCGTGTATTCTTGACCGGTGAGAGGTTGTGTGGACTTGGATGTGTGGCTGGGGAAATGGGGTGGTGTACACGCCTTTTGTGGGTGTAACAATCCATGTAGTGTTAGCTGAGTAGCCGATCTTGTCATTAACAACACGGGAAGTTTGAAATTAAGTCGTACAATTCATGTCTATGTGGAACACGTTGTGTACTCTGAGCTGTGTACTCGACCGTGTAACGGACAACACGGGTCGGCGAAGCTCGTCTGGTAACCGCCATGTAGATGTTATACACGCCGTGTAGTCTTGTGTAAAAAAGATCTGTTTGGCTAATCTATGTAGAAGGAATCGGGTGGGGGAGGAAAAATCAAGTACAAGCCATGTGTTTGGACAACACACCGTGCGTTTTGGGTTGTTACACGACCAGTGCTGGCAGAGTACACTCCCATGTGAAATACTTGAGGGAACATTTCGTGTAGTTATTATACACGCCGTGTAGTCTTGTTTGTAAAACATGAATGTTTTTCTTTCTCCTATTCCCTTCATACACTCCTTGTTTTTAGTCCTTGATAATCTTAATCTAAGGTGTGTGTTGACCTTGTAGAGGCATGCCACCGAGAGGACTTTGAGTTGTTCACCAGGAGAGCAGCAATGAGTATACTCTAGAGATGGTAGACCATTGTCTATCGATAGATCCTCCTGAAGAGGCAGATGCGGCACTAGCCGTTATACCGGCCATAGGTTCTAATGCGCAGTTCTGTGAAAGATTTATGTGGTTCATATAGACCTTCTAGGGAGCATCTCCAGCTGCCACATCTATAGTAGAGCTTACATACATATTTCAGAAGTAGCATCCACCTACGTTTTCAGGGGATGGTAGACCACAAGCTGCAAAGTCTTGGCTGGGTTCTATGCAGACTATCTTTGAGAATCTGGAGACGCCTCCAGGGAGGAGGGTCAAGATAGCTACATACATGATGTGTGATTCTGCCATGAGATGGTGGGATGTTACCACCTAGACTGAGCATCACAAAGACATAGCATGGGAATATTTTTAGGAATTTTTCTATGAATTTTTCTTTCCAGAGATGTTGAGGGTAGATAGAGCTTGAGTGTTCATGAATATGTAGCAGGGTACTATGTTAGTGATGGATTATTATGTCCGCTTCACTAAGTTATAGTATTTTTCACATGTTATGGTGGGAGACGAGACGTTGAGGGCTCAAAGTTTCGAGGATGGTCTTCGATATGACATCTGAACTCTAGTGAATGCTTTCCAGTTGCATATAGTACATGATATTGTGAATCAGGAACATATTATTGAGAAAAACATGCGAGAAGCTAGTGGTTCAGGCCAGGGCAGTTCGACACGAATTTCTGGTATTATTTCTACCATTATAATGAAGAGACACATTTATCCCTCTCACGGTGGTAGTACTAGCCAGAAGATATCTTAAGGTGGTCAGGTAATGTGCTACAAGTGTCGTAGAGAGTGGCACAAGAGACCTCAGTGTCCACATAACCCCGTGGACTACCAATCTTGTGGGAGGATGGGTCATCTGCAGCATTTTTTCCAGGAGTTTCCACCAGTAGCTAGTGAGAGGGGTTCAATGTAGACTCCGCATGTGGGATCAGGGCTAGAAATTTCTTACCAGCTAGTGAATTGGGAGACGTCGGGACGTTCAGGCTGAGGTGGTGGTTGTGGTTGTGGTATCCAGACACCGAGATCTTAGAGACAGCAGGGTGGGTCAGCTCGGGGTAGCCAGGCTGTGTCACAGGGCCGCAGCACTGGGCAGGCATATGCAGTATAATAGACCCAACAGGAGTAGGATCTCGGACCATATACTATCAAAGGTACTAATCTATTAGAATTTGTTTTATCTTCTCTACTTTTTGATATGGGTGCTACACATAGCTTTATATCTGTGCCCATTGTGGAGAGCCTTGGTCCTTGTGTTTCTTCTTATTCTGATGTTATGGATCTAGACACTCGGTTGGGGACTTGAATGGATGGTGTGCATCAGTGTTGGGAGTTCCCCCTAGATGTTGGTGGGTGTCACTTTCTATTGGACCTCTATGTCATAGAGATGAAGAGCAATGATGTCATTCTCAGGATGGGCTGGTTGGTCCCATTTCAAGCCTTTGTAGATTTTTATCACCATAGGGTGAGTTTCACATCACTAGATGGTGACGAGGTTCTATAAAAGGGAGAATGGGATGTCCATGCGATCTGAGCTGGACTCGAGCATCGTGGGAGAGGTGGAGTGATAGCCTAGATTGCAAGTTTATATCTAGATGACCAGGGAACTTGTTAGAAGGATTTCCCTCCAGTAGTTGATCATTTCAGGGATGTCTTCCAGGATGAATTTTCATGTCAACCACCAGAGAAAGAGGTGAATTTCCTTATTGATCTTGTCCCAATAGCAGCAATAGTGGCCATTCTTCCTTATAGGATGGCTACACCAGAGTTACAGGAGCTCAAGAGGCAGTTGGAGGAGTTTCATGCAAAGGGTTTCATCTGAGGCAATACTTTTCCTTGGGCTTCTCCTGTCCTATTTGCTAAGAAGGTGAATGATACCCTCAAAATTTGTGTGGATTATCGAATGCTAAACCATTTGATGGTCAAGAACCGATATCACCTTCCTAGGATTGATGATCTTTCTGATAAACATCGAGGAGCCCCAATGTTCTCTAAGTTTTACATGAGATCCGAATATCATCTGTTATGTGTTAGACCATCGGACATACCGCTTATAGCTTTTTGGTGTAGATATGGTCTATAAAAGTACTTGGTTATGCCATCAAGACTCTGGAATGCGCCTGCATTTTTCATGGCTCTAATGAATCGTGTGCTTCACCATTATATATAATCTTTTGTGTTAGTCTTCATAGACGATATCTTGGTGTACTATCACACTCGACCTGACCTTTCTACCTATATTGTGATCATTATGAGTACACTGAGAGGGAATCAGCTATATTCTAAGCTCTCAAAGTGCCACTTTTGGATGAACTAGATAATCTTCCTAGGTTATATTATCTCAATGGCAGGAGTTGAAATTTATCCAGAGAATGTGAGAGTAGTAGTTTCATGGGAGCATCCTAAGAAAGTGTTTGAAATACAGTGTTTCTTAGGGCTGGCTGGTTACTACATTCGCTTTATACAGAACCTCTACTGCTTAGCAGCACCATTGACAGGTTTGACAATGAAGGTTGTGAAGTTTTTTTGGTCAGAAGCATGCAAGATAGCCTTTCAGGAGCTGAAGGGATGTTTGACAAGAGAACCAGTCCTGATACTTCTAGAGTCAGGGAAGAGGTATACCGTTTACTATGATGCATCAGGTATTGGGCTGGGAGCATTATTGATGTCGGGTGATCTAGTAGTTGTTTATGGGTCTCGGAAGTGGAGGCCACATGAGAGGAATTACGCAACACATGATCTCGAGTTGGCTGCAGTTGTTCATGTGTTACATTATTGGAGACATTATCTCATGGGAGATCATTTTGTGGTGTTTATAGACAAAAAATTTCTAAAATACATTTTTACCAAGAATTACATGAACTTGAGATAGTGAAGGTGGGTTGAATACCTTCAGTTCTTCGACATTGATCTTGCGTATACACCTGGTATGGGTAACGCAGTTGCTGATGCACTGAGTAGGAGTACTCAAATATAGGCAGTGTAGGAGGTCAGTGGTGAGTGGAAGCTTATGGATTTGTTCTCTAAGATGAATTTAGAGGTGCACGATAGTTAGGGGTGAGACTATCTTTCTTCCTTAGTTGTGACTTCTACCCTCCTGGATATAGTGAGAATGAGATAGCTATCAGATTCAGAAGGCCTAGTTCTACAAGAGTCGGTGGCAAGTGAGGAACCTCCTCCAGGTTGGACGATAGGCGATGATAAGGTGCTGTGTATCCATGGACGAGTATGGGTTCCATGGGATATACACGAGTAGTTAATGTGGCTGTTTCATGCTTCAGCTTGGGTAGTGCATCTGGGAGTTACAAAAATGTACCTTGACTTGAGATGTCAGTATTGGTGGCCTGGTATGAAACGAGAGGTAGCTGGTTTTGTTGTGAGATGTTCCACATGTCAGTAAGTGAAGGCGGAACATCAAATTCCAGATGGACTGTTACAATAATTTCCCATTTTGGAGTGGAAATGTGATGATGTCGTGATTGACTTCAGGACCGGGTTGCTGAGGTCACCTAGAGGTAGTGATGCTATGTGGTTTGTTGTGAACAGACCTTCCAAGGTAGCTCGCCTTTTTCCAATCAAGGAGTCCATCGATGTGGAAGAGCTTAAAAAGTTTTATATCTGAGAGGTAGTATGACTTCATGGAGTCCCTCGTTCTATCACTTCAGATAAGGATGCCCGTTTTATATCTGATTTCCAGCAGAGCATTCAGAGCGAACTGGGAACACAGTTGCTTCTGAGTAGAGCTTACCACCCTTATTCTGATGGCCAGTCAAAGTGTACGATACAGGTTCTTTAGGACATGATGTGCACATCTGTCCTGGTCTTTGGGGGCTCTTGGGAGAAGCACATACCCCTGGTTGATTTTTCCTACAATAGCAGTTTTCATGAAACATTTTAGATGGCACCATACGATGCTTTGTATGGTAGGCCATGTCGATCAACCTAGTGTGTGTTGGAGGCAGGTGAGGTAGCTTTAATGGGACCACATCTTGTGCAGGAGACTTCAGAGCAGGTCCAGCTGATTCAGAAGCGGATGGCTACTGCACGGTCGCGTCCGAAATATTAGGATAATCTCCACAGACGACACTTGGAGTTCGTGGTCGGGGATCAGGTTTTCTTGTGGGTTTCTCTGAGGTTGGGACAAAGACGGATCAGGAGACAAGGTAATCTTTCACCAAAGTATGTGGGGCCATTTGAGATTCTGGAGAGATTCGGGCTGGTTTCCTATTGGTTGTAGTTAACACAGAGGTACCAGGCCATTCACGACTTCTTCCACGTATCTCAGGTGTGCCGTTATCACTTAGACCCATCTCACGTATTTCATCCCAAGGATGATGATATTTAGGCCGATGCATCCTTTGAGGAGGATCCAATTCGTATTGTTGATAGGAGAACGAAGGTTCTCCGAGGCCGGTCAGTTCCTCTTGTACGGGTGCAATGGAAGCATGGATGAGTGTAGGATGAAACCTGGGAGTGAGAGACCGACGTAGGTGCTCAATGGATAGAGTTGTTCCGAGCATTATCTTTACCACTCTTGGAAGGGAAATTCGGGAATGAATTGCTTTAATGGAGGAAGTTTGTAATAACCTGATTCTTATTCTTGAGGTACGAGTTTATTCTTTTCCTTTTTTGCTTTACTGTTTTTGAGAAAATAAGGAAAATGGGGGAAATCCCAAACATTGTGGGTAAAGGACGTTTACTTTTCCACACGCGGTGTACTTTGGATGTGTGGGATTATTACACAGGGCGTGTAGGCCTATCGGCGATGAAGGTGTAAAAAAAAGACTACATGCCGTGTACAGGGTATTTATGCACCTTGTAATCAGTCGCAAGGTGAACAGTAAGGGGGTGGGAGTATCTTCCAACAGAGTGAAAATACATGCCGTGTATTCAAAAATACACATAGTGTAGTCATGTCGATAGATGAATAGTGTGGAGGTGAAAAGTAGCCGCCAGAGGAATAGTTAAATGATGAAAAATACATTCCATGTACTTGAGAGTACACACACTGTTGTTTTTTTTCTTCTCTCTTAAAATGGGCAGTATCCTTCTCATTCAGAAGAGGAGGTAGTGGACTCATTTTGGAGATCGGGAGGAGAGGCCAAAGCTTGGAGGAGTTCCCGATCGCACGCAAGGAATTCATTTATTCTGTCGTTGATCTTTTTTGAACCATGTGGGTACAACCTTCCTTCTCCTTGAGCCGTTCTTACCAATTCTTTACCATGGGGAAGTTATTTACATTTGAATGGGAAATATCTTATCCTAGATCTATGCCATTCTCAGTGGATTCCCGAAGCGTATTTCTCATATATCGATCAATGGAGATCGAGGTAGGTGGTTTGGTGTTTAAATCCAACTGTTGAGTGTTTTTGTGTACCATTGTGTTACGCACCCATGTTTTGGGTGTCGTATGGCTGATGCCTTGGCTGTTTAGATATATTGAAATGCATATATAGACTAAAGATAAATATAAAATTTTTATTGGGATCATTTCTTAGATCCAGGGCCACTCTGTTGGTGTGTTTCCCTTGTTTAGCCGTTTGGTTAGGATACCTGTGGGTATACTGTGATTTTTAGCATTCTTTTAATTTCCTTGATTGGAATTGTACATAATTTTTTTCTTATGTGTTTGGATCGGCCTTGTTACTTGTATAACTTGACGGAAGTGTTTTGTTTATCCTACATGCAACCTATCTCGGGCCTGTGGGCAGTAGTTTCTGTGCTAGTGGGCGACACCTTATAGGCATGCGGGAAATATTCGTTATGCCTGTGGGCAATCACCTGTGGGTTTCGATTCTGATTACCTGAGGGTATGGATTTGTAGGTCTGCAGACAACGTTCACTTTGAATATTCACTATGGTGATTTACTATGTTAAACCTTCCAATCTAAAGAAAAAGCATGGAATTAATAAATGATTAATAAATTGGAAATGTAACTGGTAGAGATAGTTACTTTTGAGTACATCCTAGATTACTGCATTTTATTATTTCACACTACTATTGGACATTTTCAATGATAGTTGGGAACAAGCCTTTGGTGGTTGCCTACTGGGATTATTTATAACTCCCCTTTTGGGTCATGTCTTGGGCCCAAATTGATTATATTGCTACATGTGTTGATAAGGGAAAGAGTCCCTACATAGGCACTTGATTGATGCAGAGGAGTGGGAGAGCATGTGACCGAGCTTAGTTTGGGATGCGGCTGAGTTCCTACTACACTGTTTTTTTCCATTGTTGTACTTGTACTTTGTATTGGCATGTTCTAGATTTTCATGTATCCTATTTTGGCTACTTTCCTAGACTTAAGTGACATAATGCATCATTATATATATATATATGACTGTTGTTATATGTTACTTATATATTGTTATCTATTTCAGTTGGTTATTGTTTACTGCTTTCGCTTTTGTATGTTTATACCTATTTACATAGCGCTACACTTTGAAAAATGAGGGCATAGTTTCTCCACTATTTGACTTAGGCCCTCGCTGCTAGTCTGCATCCTCTGGAATTTGGAGAAATGTGCTTGAGGTCATGTGACCAACTGGGTTTGGGGAACTAGTTGGGTAGAACCCATTTCCAGGAGTTTACATTTTCATATTCATGTTTATAGTTGTGATTACTGAGGATATTTCTCCCCACATGATATTTAGACCCTCTCCATTAGTCAGAATACTCTTTTATATGGGGAGGAACAAATATGTTCCTGTGGAACACTGGAAAAAACCTAGTGAATAAGGTAAATATGTACCTCTTCTATAATATCATAAAAAATTCACTATATAATATTTCAAAGAAATGAAATAGTTTTATAACCATTTCACTATTTCACTAGATTAGAACCCATGGAAAATAAATAAATTTCATAAATATTTCATAATAACCTAACTAAACCCTAGTAAATAAATGATTTTTATAGAATAATATTTAAATCATCAGCATCATAGGTAATCCAATATAAGAATATTTTTGGAATCATAATATAATATTCCAAAATAATCATTTTATTCCCAAAATTTTATATACATAGATGAATAAAACCATTAAAAATTTATTTGAACATTTCTCTATAAAAATTCTAAAAATATCTTTAAATTATTTTATGATTATAAATAAAAAATCATAAAATATTAGTAAAATAAATTTCATTCAAATGAAACATGGGAATATATAAAGGACTATTCCATGAAAATAACTTTCTAGATGGTGAATTATCTATTCATGTTGTCTATGTTAAAAGAGAACAATATTTTCACACTTTTAAGAAAATTCAAAAACTAGCATCTTTGGAAATCAATTTGAAAAATATTCCTTTTCAAATAATTTAAATAAAATGATATTTTGTTAAAAATACCTATATTAAAAATTCCATGTATATAAAATAAATCTATAAAAAAAATTAAAAGCATGGACATGGTAGAAAAATCTCATTGACCAAATTGGAAACACGGATGGATTTTCATTAAAAACATTTCTCAATCATTTTCTATACAAAATATGGAAAAATGGTCAAAATGTATTAAAATTATTGTAAGAATCAAAGGGGAAAAAAGTTATGGGGTTTGATGTATAATATCTAAGTAATTTCACTCAATTAATTTTTCGTGTGAACAATCCTGAAATGAAATGATTTTGTAACATAACTCCATTACCTCAACATAAATATTATATTTTAATCATTCATAAATAATATATCATAATTATATATTTATTATAAATATATTCCATAACAATATTCATATATATCATAAGAATTATCATTCCATTGTAATTTTCAACTATCATTTTAATACCATTTTTTTCTTAAAAATAAACATTTTGGTTAAAACTAATTTGTTTTAAATGAGTATTCCATTGTTTTCCTAATTTATCCTTGGTGATTGTTTCATAATCACTAAAAATTAACCAATATATAATTATAATAAATATTTATTTTATAAACATTTTAAATTATTCCTGTAAATCCGTGATTAAAAATAAATTAAAAAACTTCTTTGAGAGGATAGTTCATACGTATGAATAAATGATGATTTTAATTTTGAATGAAATTAAAGATTTGAAAATAAAAATTCACCATTAATAAATAATTATTATCTAATAACTATGAAATTTATATATTAAATATTTCAATTCTACCAACCATGTAAAATTAAAATGAAAAAAGAATCACATCTCTTCATGGAGGTGGTTGTCCACAAATATGGACAATCAATATTATAGTGTTCCAATAAATTGGAGGATTAAAAGAGATTTAATATATTATAATTAAATATTAACAAAAATTTCATTAATATAAATTATAAATAATAAATACATCATAATAAGAACCAATGAATGTTGGTGATGTAAAATGAGTCATATCACTACTTGGAGCTGGTAGTCTACATATAGTCATGATTGATACTTTCATTCCCAATTTGAGGGGAAGCAGTTGGAAAATGGATGTAACATAATTATAATAACATATTATTATAATTAAAATACTATATCCATAATTTTAATATTTATAAAAATTATTAATAAGATGTTAAATAAGTTGTATACTTTTAACATGTAAGGTAAGATGAATACCTCTTATTTGAGAGAATTCTTTTGGCTTACTACCCAAGGATTAATATAATGGTATTATTTTAATACAATAATTTAAATAATTAAGAGTAAGAATCTATAAATTCTTTAATAAGGTAATGAATGGGATATATTCATCAATTTCTTTAATAAGGGAGGAGGGGAGGTGCCCTTTTATAATTGAGGGGATAGAAACACAACAAATTACATAAAATGTTTTCATAATATAAATCCATATTCTTAAAAATTTTGTTCAAAAAGATCATGAAATATATGTTAAGATAATATATGATTTAAATATAATCAAACAAAATTATTGACAGAATTTTAGGTGAAATTCTTACCCTAATCTCTTAGTCAACCTCCACCCTAAGTAAACATGTTTTAACCATTACCATAGTATCAAATTAAATTTTTTTAATATTTATTATGTCTTAATATAAAAATGAAAATATTAAATTAAATTAATTATTATTATTTAATATATATTATATTTTATTAGATTAAATTTATATAAGTGATATTTTTTTTCATTTTAACATTGTTGAAAAAAATTGAACAAAACAATTTTCAGAAAAATGAATTTTTATGGATAGAAATGACTCATAACACATTTAATTCCATCTAATGGCTATTAGATGAAAGTTTAAATATTTTATTTAATATATTATATGAAAATTTAATTAAAAACATTAAAATATAGATATTAATTTAATTTATTAATTTAAAGACACATCATGTAAATAAGATCATTATATTTGGAAAATAATTTTTTACCATCAATTGCTTTTATTTGGATTCCATTAAATTTAAAACTAGTGAATTAATTTTATAAATATGTAAAAAATAATTTTTCAAAATAAATTTAATATTATTCATATCATCTAATGTTATTTAAAAAATATAACTATCACATTATAGAAGAATATTTTAATAGTATATCATAATTTGTTTAAACATAGTATTTCAGATAAAGAAATATATCAATGAATGAAAATAAATTTTAAAATAAATAGATCATAAAATATCAGGATGTTAAATTTTACCAGCTTACAAAAATATCACCCTCAAAATTTCGACACTCTGATTCAAACAATTATGGATTGTTTTCCATTTTTTCATCCTCAAGATCCCAAGTAGCTTCCTCTAATTTACTGGTTAACCCAATAAAATTAATCAGGTGAGTGATATTTTTTGGATTTAAAATCCCTCTATAATTCTAGATATATGCTATATTTTCCTCATAAATTATATCTTGATAATGAACGGATGATGGAGTCATAGGTCGGGGCGCGGGTGGGAAACCCTAGCCCTATTGTTTCTGATCCTCTCCCAAAGGATGATTCTGATCCACTCAAGTTTGATCATCTATCAGTTGGGAAGTTTGACTATGTTAGTCATAAGGAAATGTTTGGGGTTATGATTCAGAAGCACCCTTTAGTGGTTCCTACCTCAGAGGCTTTGGATTTGAAGAAGAATTTTGCGGATGTCCTTAAATCCTCAGGTAACTTTCTGGAGTTTGAGTTCCCTCCTCCAGGTATGATCATTAAGAAGGGGCGCATTGCTCATGCTACTGCTGATCAAGGTGCTATCAAAGAGCGTGTTAATCTCTATAGGTTTTCAATCATCCCTCGAGTTCTTCTTATAAAAGGGGGGAGTATTTGTAAATTCAATGATCTTTCTCAATGTATCTGGAAGATATGGGGGTTTCTGATTGGAAGATGATTTCTATGGGCCAAGGGTATTATCACATTCTCCTTTCTTCTGAGGAATCCCATCATAGGGCATGAAGTTTTGGATCTATTTCATTGAAGTCGGGACTCCTTTAGAATCCGAAGTGGGATATAAACTTTGATACTAATAATGTCAAGGACACTCATTCTTAGGTATGGATTCATATTCAGAATATTAATTGGATGTATTGGAAACCTCAAATTTTAATGGACATTGCTTCATCTGTTGGAGATCTAATTTGTTTGGACAAGAAAAATGAAAATCAAAGCTTTGGTCACTTTTTAAGGGTTCTAGTAGAGGTGGATATGGCTGATAAATTTGTTGAGGAGGTTATTATGACAACTAGAGTTGATCAGTTCAATTTAGAAATTCAGTATGTGAGGAAACTAAATATTTGTTTGAATTGTCATTTTTTTGGGCATATGGGTTTTGATTGCAACCAAAATATGGTCTGTGTTTTATCAAAAATGAAAGGGAACACAAATGAATTTTGTAGGAAGAAAAAGTTGATCTATCATGGGTCCTCTATTGAGCCTATTAACATCATCAATTAGGATATAGTACGGGAAATTGTGACTACTACTGAACCTGCTATTATGCTCTTGGTGAAGACTCCTGCTCAACTTGCTATTCCCTTATCTACATCAGTTGCTTCAACTTAAATGTAGGAAATTCAGTCTGTCCCTCTAACATAGGCATTTGTTGCTCCTCCCCCTCACTCCTTTGAATCTGATCATGATGCTCAAGCTTCAGCACATGGATATATTGGGTCTATTATCCAGGTCTCAGTTCAGGTCCCAGCTGAGTTAGTCCCAGTGTAGGTCCCAACTGAGTCAGCTCCAGTGCATGTCCTAGTGCAGGTTTTAGTGTAGCCAGGTATGTTAGTCACAGTTCAGGTCCCAGCTGAGTCAGCTCTAGTGTAGCTCCCAGATGAGTCGATCCCCTCTTCTTCTGAGCTAGTTTCTTAGGTCCCAGGACATGGCACATTATAGGCAGCCGCTGTTTCTGGGATGATTTCAATCGAGGATAGTTATGGAAGTGATTTTTTTGAGTCTTTGTGCAGAGTTTTTGATGGAAGTGTTGTTTCTGAATCTGTTAGTAGAGTTCCTCTATAGGTGTTGGAGACAGAAAAAAATGAGACTGCTGTTCAGAATCTGGTTTAGCTGGTTGGTACAGATATTTCTTCCCTATATATTGATAAGACACGATCTAGTGAGATTCTACAAAATGTTTAGGGTTATTTTTCTCAGGTTCCACAGTCTAAGGCTGCAATGAAGGCTTCTTCATAGGGAATTCATGAACCGGTTCAATTCTAAAATAAGTTCACTCCATTGAGTGGCTCATTTTGGTGTGATGACAAGGATGATTCTTCTATTGAAGAGTTACCTCAATCTATGGGATGCCCTGTGGATGTTTCACCTCCTACCCCACCTATTGAAGATAATGGAATGAAGAAGAAAACTAAGGAAAATATCAAGAAATTGCAGATGCACCAGGATGGTGGGCCTAACACAAGGTCCAAATCTTCCCTTCCATAAAGATTTTCTTTTGGAATTTTCCAGGTTCATGGGAAATCTCCCATGGTCATGGCCCTTAGGCAGTTATTGTGGCCAACAAACCTTGTCTTATTGAAATTTCTGAGCCTCGCATGCCCTTCTACAAATGGTAATCTTTTAAATGGTCTACTCTTGGATACTCTATGGTTTCCCATAATGTTTTTCATTACTATTTAGAGTCACTTTGGGTTTTGAATAATGACAACATATCATTGATTTCTTATCATTATGATAATAAATGGATTACTTTATCTGCTGATATTGATGGTCATGTTATGTCTTTCACCTTTGTTTATGCCTTGAATCAGTATATTGGAAGATGTGCTTTATGGTATGCTCTGGAAAATTTAGCACTTGAAATGAGGCAGAGTAATATTATTATTGTTGATTTCAAATCAATGCTTAGGCCTAAGGATAAGACATGTAACAGTTTCAACAGGATTGTTGTTAATGATTTCTCTTCTTCCAATGAGACTTGTAATTTGATTGAGGTTTCAATCATGGGTTATAATTTTACTTAGAGAAGATACACTCTAAATGGGATTCAATCTAGCAGAATTGAGAGGTTCTTTGGTCATTTGGATGAGGGATGTCAGAATTTTTACCTATCTGGTATCACTCTTCCATGTGTTCATTCTGATCACAATCCTCTCTTGGTGGATTTGTGTTCTGACATGGTAAGATCTTTTCCCTTGACTTTTAAGTTTAATAATTCCTGATTATCTATCCCATGTTATAGGAATCTTGTTATTGATGCATGGGAGACTAATTTTATTAAAAATCATTTCTACATTCTGATTATGAAACTTAACGATGTGAAGGCTATGCTTAAATCTTGGAGTAAATAGTCTTTCTCAGGACTTGATCAGGATATTCAAAGTGCAGAGGCTACTCTCCTAGAGTTTCAAAGACTTAATAAGGGTCAAGATGTGATCTCTAGATATGAGATCCTTTCCCTTTAAAATTTAATGAGCTTCTGGACTTAATGGAAAACCTTTATTGGACCCAATTTAATGTCATGTGGGTGAAATATGGGGATAGAAACACAAGAATATTCCATTTCTTGCATAGAAAAAAGAAGGTGAAAAGTGTAATGAACTCCCTAATGGTGGATGCAGTTGTTTTTATCTCTCATAATGATATTTTTGGTGATGTTTACAAATACTTTGAAAATATCTACAAGGATTCAGATACTGAAAATACTCATAAAATGTTTGGAAATATTCCTTCTATGGTTCAGGCCTCTCAGAATGACATGATCACTTGTATCCCCACTGAGGAGGAAGTCATGAAAGCTATCATTTCAATGAATAATGATAGTGTGGCAGGGCCAGATGGTTTCTCAAATAATCATTTCATGTATTATTGGGATATTATTCATACTGAGTTTGTTAATGCTGGTAGATATTTCTTCTATCATCTTTACTTCTCTTTTGGTGCCAATGCTAGATTTATTTCTTTGATTCCAAAGAAGAGGAATGATCTTGATATTTGTGATTTCAGGCCTGTGGAAAATGGGAATACTCTTCTAAAAGTTATCCATAAAATTTTGGCTAATAGATTGGGAACCATTGCTAAAGATCTTATTTCCACCAATCAATTTGGGTTCGTGCCTAGAAGAAACATTCAAAACTGCTTGTTTACGGATTTTGAATGTGTCCATATTATGAGGAAGAGAGGGATGTATAGTAATATGGACCTTAAAGTAGATATTCCGAAGGATTTTGATACAATGAATTGGGGTTTCATTTTTTCAATCTTGAGAATGCATGGTTTATCTAATGGGTGTATCAAGTTGATTAGCTACATTATTAAATGCTCTATGCTCTCTGTTCTTGTTAATGGTTCTCCTAGAGGATTCATTTGATGCTCAAGGGAAGTGAGACAAGATGATCCATTGTTTGGACTTATCTTTTCTCTTTCTGAGGACTCTTTGAGTTGTTTTATTTCAGATCTTGTGCATGCTTGTTTGTTTCAACAGATGAGTTTTACAAGAGGCATTTTTTCTCCTTCGCATCTTTTTATGCTTATGATATTCTGTGGTTTTGTAAGGCTGATAGAATCACTATTTGATATATTAAGGAAAATTTTGCGCATTATGAGGAGGTCTCTAGTCAGTTAATTAGCTAGGGGAAATCCTTTGTGTTTTTCGGGGAGGGGTGATCATTTCCACGAAAAACAGAATTTCTCAGAGGCTTGTGGGTAATAGGGGATCTATACCTTTTAATTATCTTGGGGTTCCTCTTTTTTGGGGTGCTGTTAAAATATGATTCTTTGAAAATATTTAACATAGAATTAATAACGATTTTTCCACCTAGAAAGGGAAATCTATGTCACATATAGGGCATGTATGTCTGGTCAACTCTGTGATTACCTCCATCTGTGTCTATGTCTTTTCTCTCTATAGATGGCCTATAAATTTTCTGAAATAATTGCAGAGATTGATTCGTAATTTCATTTGGATTGGCTGTGTTTATTAAAGAAATCTTCTTACAGTTGCTTGGAGTGATTTTATTAGGCCTATAAACATGGGAGGTATGAAGCTCAAATATCTTAAGCTTTTTAATGAATCTCTCATTAAGATGTTTACTTGGTCGCTTTTGAATTATAATGATTTAACTTTGGAATTCGTCTGAAATAAACTTGGGTCCAAGCATTTAAATGGGTATTCTCTTTATGTCCCTTCTCCGATTGAGTATTCCACCAAGAATGCTTATCTCATCCTTTCCCATTCCTCCAAATGGGTGGTTTTTAGAAATTCCACCTTGAATTGTTGGCGGACTATCTGGCTATCTTCTACTATTCCTGCTATCATTAACATTCAACCTTTGTTAAAGGAACTCTCTATTTTTGAATTTAAACATACTTGTAATGCTCAGGATAATCTTCTAGGTTTGTTGAAGATTGAATTGGACTGTTATCATTACACTACCACGGATACTATCATTTGGGTTCCTAATGTTCTTGTCTCCTTTATCACTAAGGAGGATTATAGATCTATGTGTTCTACTCTGTTGTTGGTCCTTTTGTGGTTGTGGATGTTTCACACTGCCTTTATTCCAACATCCTTTATTTTCTCATATGGAGGATTTGGAATTGCAGTCTTCCATTGCAATGGACTATGCAGAAATCAGGGTTTTCTCTTGCACATCTTTGCCTCTTTTGTCTCACTACAGATGAAACTGTTGATCATTTATTCATCTCATGTAAATTTTCATCTTGAATATGGATATATTTACATGGAATTTTTGAATCTCAATTTCACTTGGAAGGTTTTGGACAACTTATGGCATCTGTGTATCATGTTTATTGCAGTAATCTGGTGAAACCTTTGCTTCTCTCTACTGTTTTAGCACTTTTCTCTTTTATTTGGAGAGCTCGGAATTCTCTTTCTTTCGAGAACAAAATTATCCCAACTTCTGTTGGCATTCAGGAGCTTCATATTGGTGTTACGGCGACTACTCGGGCTGGCATTGGTGTTATGAGGAATGAAATTTTTGATCTGGTGATCCTGAGGTCTCTCGGGATTTCTAGTAGATGTAAAAAAACTTGTGTGATGATGTTTATTGGGTGGATACCAATGATTTCTCAGTGTCTGAAAATTAATGATGATGGGGCTGCCTTGGGTGCTCCAGGACCTTCGGGTTGTGGTGGCATCATCCGCACATACAGAGTTTTATTAAAGGTTATTTATATCATTTTATTTGGCATGGTTTGGAAATTGAGACTGAGTTATGGGCTATGATTAAGGCTATCTGGTATGCTTCTTTTCATGGGTGGACAGCTTTATGTCTGGAATCTGACTCATCATTGGCGGTTGACATCCTTCGAAACTGATCAAGGAATGTTCCATGGAGAATGATTTCTGATTAGGATGATTGTATCAAGCTTGTGGAGTAGTTCTGTTTGTTTTTCAATCATGTATATAGGGAGGTGAATTGGGTTGATGATTCTCTTTCTAAACGTGCCATTGTGGAGGTTAGTTCCTTTTAGTCCCTTGTCACACCAACTTTATGTTGTGAGTTGGTGGCTGCGGATGTGTGTTGTGATGTGTACATGTGGTTTTGTTAGCCCCTCCTGTTTCTCCACTCTTGCAGACTTTATTATTTTTTAATAAATTTATCTCGGAACAGGCTTATTTCTTGTTTTTGATATTTCTGGTATATCATGATAATGTTGTATAAGCTCTGAGTTCAGTACATGTGATGGATCTGGTTTTTACTACCTTAAGAGGGAAACGTGGAGCCCATCTTGAAGTTGAGAGATATTTTTTAGAAGAACCAAGTAATAATAAACTACCACAACATGATCAATATTTTTTAAATGAAAAATATATCTAGGGATAAATATTTCCTTCATTCATAATCACATAATCATTAAGATGAGATATTCAAAGGAATACCTTTTCACCAATATCGAATCCTAGATCTTATTGATGGTTGTCTACCCTAATTTTCAGAAAACTGTAAGGTACCCTAATTTTACACTGAATTACTCTATCCTTATCTACCATTTATTCAACTAGATCAAACTATAATATATTTCACTTTTCAACACATTTCCAACACATTATGTTTCTACACTTAATACAAAATTTGGATTCATAAGGAGCTCTCTAAATGGTTTAGTGGAAAATATTTTTGTATGAAAACATGAAAAAAGGAAGGTGTTGATACTAATCACCATTGAAATAATTATAATAAAAAATCACATATAATACATGGTATTTTTTATATCGTAGACTTACCATCTATATAATTATGATACACATTTCCAATGTTCTATTTTGTATTCAATGATTGTTGAAGTCTTCTTTTGTACATTGAGGGAATCCTTGGATCCTAATCAGATATAATATTTTTTTTTTACAATATTCATCATACCATAATGATCACATGTTAAATAATCTCTAATTAAAATGAAATATGATGACATTATAATGAAATAAACTACAACCCAAACTATATTATAACATATAGATGTTGTGGGGTGTCTGATGAAGAAATCCATATTGATATTTTCCAATTTCTATTTTTCTTGGGAAATGGATGTAACATCCCCATTTAATTTGGTATCTAAACCATTATATTATACTATAATAAGTATCATGAAATATACGCTATAACACCCATTTATGTTATCCTACCAAAAACACTATTTACTATCAATGTAAATATTCAAACATCTAGGATTAAGTGAGGATGATGAACTATGTGGTTCAATCCAAAGATCCTTTTCTAAATATGGAATTGATGGGACATATACATGTTTTTTGATCCTTTTATATTCAAAATAATCAATGGGAAAATCAGGAAGGGTTCTCTCCTTCTTTTTAAATTCCTATTATTCCTTATCTTCCATCTCAATATCCATATATATGGATTGTCATACAATCATATTTGAAAGAGATAATTTTTTCCAATTACTAGGAATTTCCTGATATATAATTTTAAAATATTTATATATTATATATATATTAGTAATATTCATGGAAAAAAAAGAATCATTTTTTTGACTTAGACCCTGATCCACCCTGTTCTCCTCGCAAGGATGTAATGTATTGACTATTCATAATCATTAATCAATTGTAACCATCTAATTTAATTAATATTTACCACATTCTATATAAATATATGCATCGTGATTTTATGATTATTATGTGTGTATATATATCAAATCTAATTGTATAAAGAAAATGCCTCCATATCCTCAATAAACAATTTCTACATCCATCTCCAAATGATGACTCGGGTAATATTTATCATGAATTTTAAATTATAGAGAGGCATAATCTTTTGCCTAATAATTTTTTATTAGGTATGATCATAATCCCTTAATATATTATTATGTATAAATCATAAACCCTTTTCTACTGTAAGGAACAATGACCATAGGTTCATTGACTATCCATGTCTTCAATTCCATAATATTTTTAACATGTTGATATATTCAAAGGGACATGGATCCATTATGAGTAAAATTGGTTATTGAAATACATAACTTTTATAAATCTCTCCCAAATAGGTGGTAGGATCCATCCAACACATGAAAACTATGATTCTTAGTCCCCATGGTTGGTTTGGCCTATTTTACCCTATCCTTCCTCCTTAAATAATAATGTTTTTTTCCATCCCTTTAGATTATATAATTTATGAATTAATCTTTTTGAAGACAAAATTTACACCTTTTGAATTTTGAAAATAGAATCTTCTTCCTCAAAGGGTCAATACAATACTCAAATGATCTTCATACTCCTCCATACTCATAGAATGTATATGAATATCATCTATAAAGACTATCTAAATATAATTGTGTTAATATTGAAGAATTAAACTCATTTAATATACTATTATATAAGGGGAATTTGTATGTCTAAATGGACAAACTATAAATTTAAAATGACTATACAACTTATGAAACATTGTCATGGGTATATGCCCTATATTAAACCTCAATTTATGATATCTATAATGAAGGTCAATCCTAGAAAAGTGTTGATATCCATATGTTTAATCAAACAAGTAACAAATATGGGGAGGATAATTCTTTTTGATTGTGATACTGTTATGTTCTTGAAAATAAATATAAATATGTAGTGATCCATATTTCTTCTTAAAATATAATTTATTCACCCCATAGTGATGAATTTGTGTATACGAATCATTTATCAGTGTAGCATTTTTCTAGAATGCTTTAGTTAATTCTTGACCATTGTTCTTTATTAAATTTTTGTTTAGGTTTATTTCATTCTCTATGGGGATGGATAGATTTTGTCCAAAAAATGACATAAGGTCCAGGGATGTATGATTGTTTGAATATATAGAGTTTGAGAATAAATGTTTCAAATATTTAATGGGATTCTCATTGGGTTCATTAGGAATTAGAGAAGGTTCCAGTTTTTTTCTATAGAATATAGACTGCAGACTACCTGTTTTATATATTTACACCGCAATCTAGTTACATGATGAGAATCCATTGTAGGTTAGATGACGTGAGTCCCATTAAAAGAAAGAAACATTATAATCCATGAAATGTTTTGACATAATAAATGGGTTGATCAAAATTAATATAACCTATAGTTGAACTGTTGTTAACATATCAATGTAATCATGGAATTCAAAACATGAATGGGGTTCACAAGTTGAATTCTTCACGTTTAGTAGGTTTTAATCATTCTGCATGTATAAAACATCTCCCAATCAATGTGAAGGAAATAATCTCAAAACCTAGGGATATTTTGGATATTTTTGGTGATATACATTATTTTGGATCAATCCATTCAATTTTATCCCGGGGATAGTTGTGTATCTTCTCCCTAGTTAGCATCCTTCTATTTATTCTCCTCTGTTGGTATTAGTAGGGGAGTTGGGTGTATTTATTGATCAGGTTATGATTAATTTTGTATTTTTATCAATCCTTTTAAATAATACATTGTGGATTGTATTTTTGAGGCTTATATTCTTGTTTCCCATCTTTATTGTCATTGGAGACAAGGTTTCCTCTATTCTTGTGGTAGGTGTACCTATATAAGTGGTCCAAATTCATGAATTATCTTATGTTCTGGCCAAATCCGTTGGGTTGTTCAATGAAATTAATTGATTTGATGCTGCAAATGGTTTTTTAAAAAGGTACATGATTTAAATGGGTTTTATTAAAAATATATATTTTCACACTCTAGGTATTTTACTAAATTATATAATGAGTAGTTTTGGTTTTGAAATAGATTTTAACAAAAATTTCCCTTTGGGTTTCCTTGGGTGTCTCTAGAATATCCATGTCAATATTTGTGTTTGTGATCCCACAAGAGGTTTAAGGTCACTTTAGTGCATATAATTACACTATAGGATATATTATTTCAATCAAACTTAGGCCTAGATTAGGTCTTTTCATTACTGTCTCCCACATATACTCATAGTTTAGAGCCCAAATATTGTGACTTTTCATTTACAATTGGTTTCTAATATGATGGTATATTTCATGCTTATTGTGAACATTCATATCTATATTCACATTTTCTAAAAATATTTTTTGAAATATTCTTGGATTTGGTGAATGTGGGTTTTATTATGAAAATTAAAGGTATGTCTTAAAAAATGGATTATTTTATTTTAATTATTTATAAACAAAAGTTTAATTAAATATATAACTAAAGAATTATTTTTGTTATAAATTTTATAGTTTCTCTGGTGGTTTCCTTCTAGGATTTGTGCTCATACCCATCTTTTTCCTTGGGGAAGTTATTGATTTGTATCTATAAAACTCAGGTAATGGGATGCACATTGTGTAGTATGATGGTTTCCCTTTTTTTTTATCATCTTCATTGTAGTATAGTTTGATGGAGATAGATGGTATGAAATGGAATTTTTTAGACTCTTCATGTATTATCTTTCTAGTATGATTATTTTTATTGAGTTTTTATATACCATGATTATGTTATATTTCTTCAACATTGCACCTTTTTGGATTTCTAGGTTCAAGTTTTTATTTTTGAAAAATGTTTCTTCTGCTTTGTTTTTAATTTTCAAAGTACCATACCATATTTTTTTGACCTGTTTAGTTTCCCCTAGATGGTTCATGAAAATTGGTATCAAAGACACTACCTAGCTTGATGTATTATGAAATATCCTGGGTCTGGATTAGTTTCTTAGTATACTAGTGTTTGTACCATCATAATTTATATAGTAATTTCACAAACGGATCTTGGGAAGCTCACATTCATGACTTATTTTTTTATCATGGGAGGTGACAGATTCTTTCTAATCCTAAAACATGGAATTTGGGGTAATTTGAATAAAATGAGTCTGGGGTTTATTTAAATGAAGATTGTATATTATTAAGGTGTTATCATTGATCATATAATTCCTAATTTATTTTAATTGTTTTTTAATGCATTGATATGTATACTAGAAGATGGTCATATGATTTTAAGAATATACTCATGATAGTTGGTTTTTTTGTCTTGTGGTTATTAGATATTTCCACCTAGAAGGGATCATCCAAATATGAGTAAGGAAACTATGAGATAAAATCTGATGGGTAATCCTCTGATGGACCATTCATGGAGAAATGTAGTAATCCACACTATTCAGACTCTGGGTCAAGCAAGTGTTAGGAACACTGGACGAGTAATGGATCATGGCTCAGAATTTATGAAGCTGCATCCACCAATATTCTTTGGTGACAATGGACCTATAAGAAGATATTGTTTTATTAATGTAAATTCTCCTCTTATAATTATTTAATCACATTAAATCACATTAAGAACATAATGCAAACAATATAAATGAATAATTAATAATATAAAAGGAATTTCTATAAGTTAAGGAATATATTCCAAAATAATAATAACTTATCCTTTGGAATAGTAACATGACCCTTACATATAGTAAACTGGACAATGGAATTGTAACTTCATCTCTGAAATTATAAATTAAATTTTATCATCTTATAAATGATAATATGATATGATTATATTATAGTTTAAGTAATTAAATATTTTAAAAAATTATTAATTAAGTGTTGGTAAGTAATAAATATTTAATTACATTTTTTGATTTATTTATTAATTTAAAAGAAAATTAATTTTCATAAAATTTAATCATAAGTAAATATATATTTTTCATAATATTATGTGATAATTTTATGAGTGTTTAATAATTTTTTCAAAGTGTTATAAAAGTAGTTATAGTCTCCAAATCTGTATTATCCATGAAAATATTGATTTAAATTAAAATTAAAATTTCATATATTTAGAAAATTATTTTCATAAAATTGAGATAATTTTTTAATAATACGCAATGAAAAATAATTTTGGGTTATTTTTTTTGGATTTTTATTAAATATAGGAATTTTTGGTGAATAGTGAATTACAATAATTTACGGTAATTATACATTATAAGTTAAATAAAATATTTATTGAGTTGATAATGTAAACACAATTATTTTTAAATCACATGATCTATTAAATTATTTAGGATAAATAATAAACACTATTTATGATACTGAGAAATGTAATAAACTAATGAACTAAATAATTAGAAAACACCACTCCCCTCTACTATAAATACTACCTATCACCACCACTTCTCCTCACTCCTCTGAATCTCTGATTGTGAAGACAAGTAAAATTCAAGGGAAATTTTTTCTTAAATTTTTTTGGGAATTTACAAGAACGCAGTTTCTGAAGAAACCTCATTCCGAGGCCTGGTGTGCCTGAGATCAATTTTCGATGTTTAGCTCGGGTACGTTCAATGAACGAGCGAGCATGGTTTCCTAATTTTTGAACCGGTGCTCGGAATCAAAATCTGAGGGCACCGATGAAAGTGTAGCACCAGTAATTGCTTAAGAACACCATTTCCGGAGTTGCGTTGGCTCGAGTGAAGTTATTATTTAAATGGGTTAACTAAAGAATAAAATAAAATATTGTGCTACAAATTTTATTTCTATTCTAAGTAGTGATAACCTAGGCATGGTGGTTGGAGTGGGACCCACTAATATCTTAACTCCACTTGGTAGGATATTAGTGAGGTGGGTCCCACATTAGCCCCACCCCCTTTATTTCCTTTTAACCTCCCACATTCATGTTAATTTTGTAACTCACCCGCAACCCCCTTTTAAATTCCAATTCAACTCTCTTAATTAATGAATTAAATTAAGTTATTCAATGTAATCAATTCTTGAATTAATTTTTATTTTAGAATTGAATGTTGGATTGTGTGTGTTAATTAAATAAGACAAAGTCTTATTTCTTTAATGATTATTTCATCGTGTGAGAAGGTTGGAGAGGAATTGCTCAAGCCTTGGAATCTTCATCTTCCTCCTTGAAGAACGTGAAGAATGCACCGTCACTGACGAAGAACGACGGCCTCCGACGAAGGACGATGAATAACACTGTTTCCTCAGAGATCAACGATGTGACTCTGTGTACCGAGATGCCTATGGTCCTCTTCTCCGCGACGCCGTGTACCGCAACGCTGATGATCCTCCTTCCGCCATGCCGTCTTCCGCGACGTCCCTTCCCTGCGACAAACCTCATTCGACGACTTCATCGAGGTAGGGGTTTGCTTTTCGTTCATGAATATTCTTTGACCGTCCAAATGTCAATTTCATAGCCGCTTGGTATTGGATTAACGGGAGGGGGCCGGACCACACGAACACAACCGTCCCTCCCCCCCCCCTTTGATGATGTGTTTGTCGCGGCACGAACAAAGGTAGCGCGCTGCAATGACACCGCACGGAAACAAAGAAGAACGAGAGAAGAAGCACAGCACCGTCGCTCCATGCCGTTGAGGCCGAACAAAGTCGTGGTGCCGTCGCGCCATGCCAGAGAACCCCGAAGTGGGCGCGGCCGGAGCGGGGCCGCGACAGAGGGGTGGGGCGCCGTCGCGCCGCGCCTGTCGGACAAGGTCACGGCTGAAAGCCACGTCGGTGCAAGCCGGGGCGGTCGGAACCGCCGGCCGCTGGCACCTCAGAGTAGCGGGACCGTGGGGTCCCGCGGCGACAACACCAGTCGGCCATTTCGGAAGGGAGACCCAGGGTCGTAACCCCCGGTTGACAAAGGAGCGGCCCCACGTGGGGCCGCGGTTTCAATCAAGGGTGCAACATCCCAACTTTCTGCTCGCCTCGGCTAGCACCAAGTTGGCCACACAGGGCCGTGCCCGCACCAGGCCAACCGGATGCACCGGGCCGGGCTACGCCCACCGGACCGGGTCGTACCCTAATGGGCCAGACTCGGACCCGGTTCGGGTCGACCCAGTTCGGGCCGACCCAGGGGGTCTTGGGCCGGGTCGGTCCGTGCCCAAAACCCCCTATTTCCAGACAGTTTCGTTAAAATTCCCATATCATGGGATACAGACCAACGATCAACGTACTGTCAGTTGACATGCGATCCATGGATCGAGGCAGTCGTTTCGGTATATTAGACTCAAGGTTTCAGAGAACTATGGGTATGGCCGGGTTGGTTCGAACAGGGAACCAACCGGGCCCTCGGAGCGGAAACACTTATAATTTGAGCTCCGGACATACGATTGACGTGCTGTCGACTTTGTTGGATTCCTCTTAGTGAGACGGACCTATTGTCTTACTCCGCTCGAGTTTTGGACATAGTTGGAGTACGATCGGGTTGGTTTTGACTTAAAAACCAAATGGGCCCCTTAACGAAAAAGCCAATAACACACAGACCGGGCGTCTGATTGACGCGCCGTCTATCGCGTTGAGTTCCTTTTGTCGAGACAGAACTTTTGGATACATAAAATCCAGACTATGGTTCGGTTGATGTATCAACCCCTTGGCTCGTGGAGCGGACCCTCTCGGAAACGAGCATGCTGTGTTCGGGAACCCTAGAGCTGGTTGCGACTGCGACGACGATGATGACTACACTGAAATCCTTCGTGGGTTCGGCAGCGACGACGACTGCACTGAAATCCTCTATCGGTTTGGCAGCGATGAAGACTGCACTGTAATCCTCCGTGGGTTCGGAAGAAAAAAAGACCGTACTGAAATCCTCTGTGGGTTCGACGACGATGAATACTGTTCTTGTATCCTACGTGGGTCCGGCAGTACTATTGTTCTTGTATCCAACGTGGGTCCTGCAGTGTTTGACTCTGTTCTTGTATCCTTCATGGGCCTGGAAGAGTAGCTGGTCTGTATCCTATGTGGGTCCGACAGATTAGCTAGTTTAGTATCCTACGTGGGTCCCATCTAAGATGAATTAGTGGCTACATCTGATCATAACTTTTATCTTTCGAAGAAGTATACCTATGTGAGATGAGTCTTGAATTTCAATCATTATCTTCGATATGAATGACTTGCTTTCCTATGTGGATTTTGTTGTACATTCCTGTGTGGATTGGGTTGTACTATCCTGTGTGGATGTGATCGAACATGGGCTCGGATGTCAGAGCCGAACTAGAATTGACGAATTAGGTATATGTATGGGAATATACCTTAGTAGTGTTAGATGTTACTTCGTGATTGTATCTTTACTTTGTGGATTTTCCTTTGTGGATTCTGGGAGACCTTCGAGGGTCTCGGGGTCCCTACTGAGTAGCGTATACTCACCCCTGCATGGGCTATTCCCGCACTACGTTGTGTTGGATGCAGACGACGGACATCGCTGATCGTGGTTGAGGCTTGTGGAGCAGGTTGGTACTTGGAGGTGGACCACTGGGCGGGATGTACACAGAGCGGATGTCTAGACCCGAGGAGCAGAGGAGGCTATCTGTACCCACCCATCAGGTGGGACTTCCAGTGGACGGCTCGACGTTGCTGCTTTACTTTCAGTTGTTGTACTTTCTTTCCAGTTGTACTTTACTATCATTTTGGGTTTGTATTCTGGCCCATTTACTTTCCGAACTTACTTTTGTACCCGGTTTTACTTAGTGTTTAGTTCTACTGGCTTACTCTGTGGTGTTTGTTTACTTTATAAAGGCAATGTCTTCCCCCTTTGTTGGGATTTACGCCTTTGGTGCTAGTCTCCAACCCCTGGCCTATGGGAGGCGGGCTTGGGGTAGTCATGGAACGGGCCCCAAGGATGGGTTGTAACGAATTGGCATCAGAGGAGTTCAGTTCTACCACAGAACTCAGGACTCTGATCATTCATCTATGTGGAGCAATAGTGTTAAGGGTATTGAGTGTGGTTATCAGTATAGGGAGTCCAGTGTTGGTGCGGTGGCCAACCTATCCGTACACCAGGACCCTGACTTCTGATTTCTGACTCAATCCACGAAAAAATTGATTGCATTTGTGTGTAAAAAGTTTTCTTTGTGATTAATTTGTGTCAGCTCGCCAGTTATACTATTTTGACTGTGTCACACCAGTTTCTTTTCAGGATGGCCCCACGATAGCAGCCAGCTAGGGTTCCGAGCTTTGGGCGAGACGACAGCCCACTGAGCGATGAGTCCTCGGTGAAGGGCCCTCTTACAGCGGAGGCACCGGCGGTACCTCTACCCACCGATCCACCGATGCCACCAGCCCCAGCCGCTGAGAGTGCACGTCACCTTAGTGCACTAAACTAGTTTTAGCATCAGAGACCGCCCAGGTTCCGCAGGGAGACAGACCCTCAGGCAGCCGATGATTGGCTGGAGGCTGTAGTTCAAGTTTTCATGCTAGTGGGGACACCAGCTGACCTCATGGTGATCCTTGCAGCGAGCCTCATGCACGCGGCAACAGTCAGATGGTGGAGCTTGATGCTCCTGGTTCCCGAAGAGGCATCTCTTCTCTGGATGGACTTTGAGAGCCTCTTCTGCTCAGATTTCATCCCATCCACCCTCCGTCTGGTGCGCATCCAGGAGCTACTACAGTTGCGGCAGGGCAGCATGAAGGTCGCCCACTACTCGGTGAGATTTACCGATCTCTCGCACTATTCGACGGACACGGTACGAGACCCATTCTTCCGGGCCCGGACCTTCGAGCAGGGACTGATACACGAGATCAGGGCATCGATGATCTCCCTCAGCACTCCGACACAGGCAGGAGTACTTGAGAGAGCCCTTCTCATGGAGAGATTTCTTGCTGAGCCTACACCAGCAACGAGACCTACCGCAGGGCGGCATGTAGAAGAGTCATCTGAAGCTGGTAGTCGATGGACGTCAAAGGGGTCTAGGCGGACCAGACCATCAGGCGGATGAGGCATAGAAGATGGCCGAGTAGTGGGTGGTGGGCGATGATTTGAGGCTTTACCACCACCACCACCAGGAGGTCCACCCTGACCACAGGGAGCTGGCAGGCAGAGGCAGGCTCAGCTTTAGGTAGCGGAGGCCTATGACGACGGTGCGCCAGAGATGATTCGAGGCACTATCTGTGTCTACTCACACCCTTGATGCAGTTCTTATAGACACAATAGATAGTCATTCTTTCATTGTTGTTTCCCTTGTTCAGAGGTCGGACATTCCTACTGAGCTGTTGGCTCGATCCTTACTGCTAGAGACTCCTACGGGAGCAGACTACACGATTATGCACTGGTGCCGGCAGTGTGAGCTTACTATAAGAGGCGAGATCTTCGGCTGGGATCTTCTTGTAGTGGCGTCGAGGCCTTACGACATCATCTTGGGCATGTATTGGTTATCTACAGTCCATGCACAGATTGACTGTATTAGTCGGAAGGTGCGATGTGTTCGCACCGATGGGAGCAGGTTCACCTTCACCAGCGAGAAGGGAGCCTAAGCAGCACAGGATGGACTCACACAGAGGAGAGGATAGCCGATTACTCATCAGTTGGCTAGCCTCATCCTAGGAGTAGTTGACGTACGAAGTCTTAGTTTTCTTACAGTGGTGGATCAGTATGCAGATGTTTTTCCTGACGTCATTCCAGGACTACCTCCTCACAGAGAGGTGTACTTATATGTTGAACTATACCCCCAAGACAGCCCCGATATCTACTCCAGCATATCAAATGGCTCCCGCTGAGCTTTGAGAGCTACGTGTACAGCTGGAGGACTTGCCGAGCAAGGGATTCATCCGAACCAGTGTTTCACCCTAGGCTTGCCCGATATTGTTCTCCAAGAAGGAGGATGGGAGCTTGCGACTGTGTGTCGATTATCGTCACATGAACCAGGTGACCGTGAGGAACATGTATCTGCTACCGAGGATTGACGACCTCTTTGATCAGATCAAAGGATCATGGAGGTTCTCAAAGACAGACCTTAGATCAGACTATTAGCAGCTCAATGTTCGAGACAAAGACGTGCAGAAGACGACCTTCAGATGTCGGTATGGCCACTATGAGTTCTTGGTTATGCCTTCCGGTGTAACCAATGCTCCAGAAGTGTTCATGAGTCTCATGAATAGTATCTTTCAGCCATACCTCGATTGATTTGTCGTGGTATTCATCGACGACATTTTGATATACTCAACCACTGAGGAGGAGCACGCAAACCACTTGCGGCTTGTACTAGACACACTCTGAGAGCACCATCTTTATGGTAAGCTCTCAAAGTGTCAGTTCTGGATACGCAAGGTCCACTTCTTGGGGAACGTCATCTCTAAGTTAGGAGTTACGGTGGATCCTGCGAAGATCGAGGAAGTGCTAGATTGGGAGCCACCGAGGAGCATGACGGAGGTGCAGAGTTTCTTGGGACTAGCTGGGTACCACCAAAGATTTGTGCCAGACTTTTCCAGAGTTGTGGCACCACTTTTATCTTTGATGAAGAAGGGGAAACCCTTCATGTGGTCAGGTAGATGTCAGCAGAGCTTCCAGGAGCTGAGACAGAGGTTGACCAGCGCACCTATCTTGAGGCTACCAGAGGAGAGAGTAGGGTACGTAGTCTACTGCGATGCATCAGAGAACAGGCTCGGATGTGTCCGGATGTAGGAGCGAGCAGTGATCACCTATGTATCACTACAGTTGAGGCATAATTAGAAAAACTACGCTACCCATGACCTGGAGTTAGCAGTAGTGGTCTTCGCTCTGACGATGTGGCGACACTATCTGATTGGCGAGTGCTTTACAGTCTATTCTGACCACCAGAGTCTCAGGTACATCTTCTCGTAGAAGGACATGAATCTGAGACAATGGCGATGGCTTGATTTCCTCCAGGACTATGACTTTGAGATAGTCTATACTCCTGGAATGGGGAATGTAGTAGCAGATGCTCTCAACAGGAGGAGGTGCATTCAGCTACTCGAGGAGGTGACAGAGCAGCTAGCCGCTTTGTAGATATCCTTTCTGGATAGAGATGGAGCAGCCTATCTTCAGTCACTCCTCCACTTCTACAGTGGTTCAGAGAGGCACAACGTGGAGACATTTACTATGAGACACGACGTGCACAAATATCCTCACGATAGGCACCTGATGGATTCTTTGTGGGACGAGAGCACGTCTTCCTTTTCAGAGGACGTACCATTGTATCGGTTGCTTTACAAGAGGAGGTGTTGAGGGAGTTACAAACTTCCCCTTTAGTGGTACATCCAGGAGTGGCGAAGATGTACCAGGATCTTAGATGATAGCACTAGTGACCGGGTATAAAGAAGGCAGTAGTAGAGTTCGTTTCTCGATGTCTCACCTGCCAGCAAGTGAAGGTGGAGCACTAGGTACCCGCAGGCTTGGTACAACCCTTGGAGGTCCCGGAGTGGAAGTGGGATGGAATATCTATGGATTTCGTGACTATACTTCCACGTACTTCCAGAGGTCACGACTCCATTTGGGTGATTGTCGATTGACTCACCTAGTCGGCCCACTTCTTACCCATCAGAGAGTAGGGCTCAGTGGAGAGCTTGGGATGCCTTTACATTCAATAGATCGTACGAATTCATGGTGTGCCATCATATATCATCTCCAATCGAGATGCTTTCTTTAATTATATTCTTTGGAAGGGGTTGTAGGAGGCATTCAGGATGCATCTACGTCTGAGCACCACCTTTCACCCTTAGTGGATGGTCAGACGGAAAGGACTATTCACACTCTCGAGGACATGCTCTGTGCATGTTTCCTCGACTTTGGTCGCAGCTGGGAGGACCAACTACCCTTGGTGGAGTTCGCATACAACAACAGCTACCACTCCACGATCGGGATGGAACCATACGAGGAATTGTATGGCCGACCATGCAGATCACCTCTGTGCTGGACAGACCATGGGGAGTCAGCACTTGTGGGACCATAGATGGTCCAGGCCACGACAGAGAAGGTCCAGGTCATCCAGGAGTGGATGAGGACAGCTCAGAGCCAGCAGAAGTCTTATGTTGACAAGAGGCGGAGGCCACCAGAGTTCGAGGATGTCGACCATGTTTTCTTGTGGGTCTCACCTCAACGTGCATTATGAAGATTTGGATGATGCGGAAAGTTGTCTCCGTGCTTCATCGTACCTTTTCAAGTACTCAGCAGGATAGACAAGGTGGCTTATCTCCTGGCTCTACCACCTTAGTTGCACCGGGTGCACGACGTCTTCCACGTATCTCAGCTGAGGAGATACATGCATGACCTAACACATATCATCGACCAGGGGGAGCTGAACATTGACGATGGGGCGACTTTTGCGGAGGTCCCGGTGGAGATCGAGTATCGACAGGAGCGGGACCTATGTGGGTGGTCTATTCCTTTAGTGCGCATCAAGTGGAAGCATGGGAATCTCCAGGAGAGCACTTGAGAGCGGGAGGCTCAGATGCGTGCACAGTACCCACATTTTTTAACTTAGTTTATGATGTATCTTTACGAGGACATAAATCCCTGAGGTGGGAGTAATGTAAAGACCCGTAAAAATCAAGGGAAATTTTTTCTTAATTTTCATTGGGATTTTACATGAACGCAGTTTCTGACAGCACCTGATTTCGAGGCCCGGTGTGCCCGGAAACAATTTCCGAAGTTTAGCTCTGGTACGTTCAGTGAACGAGCGAGCGGGTTTTCCTAACTTTTGAATCGGTGCTCGGAATCGAAATCTGAGGGCACCGATGAAACTGTAGCACTGGTAATTTCATAAGAATACCTTTTCCGGAGTTGCGTTGGCTTAGGTGGGGTTATTATTTAAATGGTTTAACTAAAGAATAAAATAAAATATTGTGCTACAAATTTTATTTCTATTCTAAGTAGTGATAACCTAGGCATGGTGGTTGGAGTGGGACCCAATAATATCTTAACTCCACTAGGTAGGATATTAGTGAGGTTGGGCCCACACGATCCCCACCACCTTTATTTCCTTTTAACCTCCCACGTGCATTTTAATTTTGTAACTCACCCGCAACCCCCTTTTAAATGCCAAGTCAACTATCTTAGTTAATGAATTGAATTAAGTTATTCAATGTAATCAATTCTTGAATTCATTTGGTATTTCAAATTGAATGTTGGCTTCTGTGTGTTAATAAAGTAATACAAAGTCTTATTTCTTTAATGATTATTTCGTCATGTGAGAAGGTTGGGGAGGAATTTCTCACGCCTTGGAATCTTCATCTTCCTCCTTAAAGAACATGGAGAACGCACTGTCACCGACGAAGAACGCCAGCCTCCGATGAAGGATGAAGAATAAAGTTTTTTCCTCAGAGATCGATGACACGATGCCATGTATCGCGAAGCCGGGTACCATGATGCCGTGTACCGCAACACCGACGATCCTCCTTCCGCGACGCCATCTTCCACGATGTCCCTTTCCCACGACAAACCTCGTTCGATGACTTCATCGAGGTAGGGGTTTTATTTTGGTTCCTTAACATTATTTGACCATCCAAACGTAAATTTCATAGCTGCTTGATATCGGATTAACGGGAGGGGGTCAGACCACACAAACATGGCCGACCCTCCTCCCCATTTGATGATGTGTCTGATGCAGCACGAACAAAGGTAGCGCGATGCAGCGACACCGCGTGGAAACAAAGAAGAACGGGCGAAGAATCGTGGCGCCGTCGCGACGCACCATTGAGGCCGAACAAAGCCACGATGTCGTCGCACCACGCTAGAGAACCCCAAATTGGTCGCGGTCGGAGAGGGGCCGCGGCGAAGGGGCACGGCGCCGTCGCGCCGCACCGGTCGGACAAGGCTGCGGCTCAAAGCCACGGTTGTGCAAGGTGGGGCGGCCAAAACCGCCGACCGTCGGCACCTCGGAGGGCCGGGACCGTGGGGTCCCGCTGCGGCAGCACCGGCCGGGCGGACTGGGCCGACCGTTTCGGAAGGAAGACCAGGGGTCGTTACCCCCGGCTGGAAAAGGAGCGGCCCTACGTGGGGTCGCGGATTCAATCAAGGGGGGCAGCCCCCCCCCCCCTTCCGCTCGGCTCGGCCAGCGTCGAGCAGGCCACTCCGGGCCGCCCCCGCGCCAGGCCAACCGGCCGCCTAGGCCAGATCGGCCACACCGAGTCGGGCCATGCCCACCGGACCGGGCCGCGCCCTAATGGTCCGAACTCGGACCCGGTTCAGGGCAACCCGGTTCTGACCGACCCAGGGGGTCTTGGGTCGGGTCGGTCTGGGCCCAAACCCCCTATTTCCAGACAATTCTGTTCAAACGCCCATATCATGGGCTACGAACCTCCGATCGATGCATGGTCAGTTGCGATGTGATCCTTGGATTGAGACGGTCGTTTAGGTATATTACACTCAAGGATTCGGTGAACTATGGTTTCAGCAGGGTTGGTTCGAACACGAATCCAACCGGTCCCTCGGAGTGGAAACACTTATAACTTGAGCTCCGGACGTCTGATTGGCGTGCCATAGACTTTGATGGATTCATCATAGTTAGACGGACCTATTGACTTACTCCACTAGAGGTTTGGATGCAGTTGGAGTATGGTTGGGTAGGTTTTGACTTAAAAACAAAACGGGCCCCTCAAACGAAAAAGCCAATAACTCTCAGACCGGGCGTCCGATTGACGTGCCGTCGGTCGCGTTGAGTTCCCTTTGTCAAGATGGAACTTTTGGATACATCAACTCCGTTCTATGTGTCAGTTGATGTATCAACCCCTTGGCTCGTGTAGCAGACCCTCCCGGAAATGACCATGCTGTGGCGGGCACCCTAGAGCTGGCTGCGACTGTGATGACGATGATGACTGCACTGAAATCCTTCGTGGGTTCGGCAGTGATGATGACTGCACTAAAATCCTCCATTGGTTCAGCAGGGATGAAGACTGCACTGTAATCCTCTATGGGTTCGGCATCAATGAAGACCGTACTGAAATACTTTGTGGGTTCGACGGCGATGACTACTGTTCTTGTATCATACGTGGGTCCGGCAGTAATACTGTTCTTGTATCCTACGTGGGTCCTGAAACGTTTGACTCTGTTGTCGTATACTACGTGGGTCTGGAAGAGTAGCTGGTCTGTATCCTATGTGGGTCCGATAGCTTAGCTGGTTTTGTATCATTCGTGGGTCCCAGCTTAGATGAATCAGTGGATACATCTGATCATCTCTTTTATATTATGAAGAAGTATACCTGTGTGAGCTGAGTCTTGACTTTCAATTATTATCTTTGATATGATTGACTTGATTTCCTATGTGGATTGTGTTGTTCTTTCCTGTGTGGATTGGGTTGTACTATCCTGTGTGGACGTGATCGAACTTGGTCTCGGATGTCAGAGCCGAACTGGAAATTATGACTTAGGTATATGTATGGGAATATACCTATGTAGTGTTGGATGTTAACTCTTGATTGTATCTTTCCTTTGTGGATTTTCCTTTGTGGATTTTGGGAGACCTTCAGGGGTCTCAGGGTCCCTACTGAGTAGCATATACTCACCCCTGCATGGGCTATGCCCTCACCACGTTGTGTTGGATGCAGACGATGGACAGCGCTGATCGTGGTTGAGGCTTGTGGAGCAGGTCGGTACCTGGAGGTGGACCACTGGGCGGGACGTACACAGAGCGGACAGCTGGACCTAAGGAGCTGAGGAGGCTATCTATACCCACCCATCTGGGGGGACTTCCAGTGGACTGCTCGACGTTGTTGCTTTACTTTCAGTTGTTTTACTTTCTTTCTAGTTGTACTTTACTATCAGTTTGGGTTTGTATTCTGCCCCATTTACTTTCCACACATACTTATGTACCCATTTTTACATAGTGTTTACTTATACTGGCTTACTCTGTGGTGTTTTTTACTTTATAAAGGCAATTCCTTCGCCTTTTGTTGGGATTTATGCCTTTGGTGCTAGTCGCCAGCCCCTGGCCTATGAGAGGCGGGCTTGGGGTAGTCATGGCACGGGCCCCGAGGACAGGTCATGACACTGATACCTATCCAAATTGTTCAAAAATATCTTCCAATACCTTCACCCATGTTCAGTATCTTTTGGTATTAGTAAAAGAAAAAAACCAATCCCCTGTAGAAGTTCTCAATAAGAAATAATCAAGAGGTAAAACTCTCTTTTTTTTCTTATAATTTCTATTCAAGTACCTTTATTTTATTTTTATCTCATAAATATCCCTCATAAAAATGGTATGATCAATCTTATACCTTATGAATACTACTAATGGAATAATTCATCATCATCTCTCTTTCCCCCTCCTTTTGTAATAAAATTGAAAACATCATCTATGATGTGTTAATTTATCACATTCAAGGATGACATAGTTTCCATTTTCCATTATCCTCTTCCAAGATGGTCATGATTCCATTTATATAGTTTAAAGATATTATATTATATTTATCATAACCTATTTAATAATCAGTAATAAATAGATATACATGATATTCAATAAAATAAAAACAAACTTGTGATGATCAAAAATGAAAAATTAATCTAAATGATTATCATTAATGATTTATTTAGTTAATCAACCTCAATTATAGAAACAAATTATTATTTTAAAACATTATAAGTTTATTAATAAAATATTTTTCAGTTATGATAAACTATCCTCATTCTACATGATTATCCATACACATATAGATGTAATCTAATCAAGAAAACCAAAGAAACTAACGCTCTCGAATAACGTAATTGAATCTGATGACCCTAAAAAGGGACATTAATGGAATTAATAAAAGTATACTAAAACAATTAAAAGTATAGAAGTTTCTTAATTAATTTATTATTGGATTTAATTTGATTATTTCGGATATTAAGATGAAGTTCAGAATCATTTTTGACATAAGTAATGAGATTCTACTCAAACCTCCATTATTCATTGAGGTTACTCTTCCTCTATTTTTAGCCAAATTAAATTCACTTTTATTTTTAATTGAATATACTAAATGTTTTTTATATGTTCCAAACTCATTTATAAAGACCCATTCATCCTTATTTTTTTGGTACATACATGTCTTTGAATGGATTCCAACTCAATTATTCCCGATAAGAAAACACGATTTTAGGGAAATTTCAGAATTCATACCCTTTTTCAAGTGAACTACTTAATATGTTCTAAGAAGCCATTATTTTTTGATAACCATTAATTTTAGTATGAATATATTATTGTTTCACTAATGGATTTATATAAAATATTATTCATTTTTCTACTTCAAATTCTTTTTAATATTTTTAATAAACCACAATAATTGTTTTTATTTCTAATGATTATTAAACACCATTTATATATGATTTCACATAGGTAAACCACACATCATCAATATCTAAGAATATATTACCTTATCAATGTCCATTTATGATTTAAATCTACCCTTTATTAAACACCATTATGATATTCAATTTTGATATTCAATTTCACATGATTATGATACCTAATTCTTTCCTTGGGTAAAACTTTTCTCTGATTTCTTCTGTGTGATAATTTATGTGGAAAAAATATTCATGAACATGTTATCATGGGTGTTCCCATATTTTAGTCCAATTAATGGGGTAATTTTTAGTCTCATGAGACGTTATGTGCAATGATCATGGTGGTTAGCCTTGACTCATGTTCTATCTGCAACAGTCATTGTGGTTAGCCTTGACTCATGCTACTTTATGTGCAACAAGTCTTCAATCATAATAAATTCAATTTTTTGTTGTTTACATATTACTATGAATCCATGATTATATTATCCAATGTTATATATGTTACTATTCATTGTTTTTATTCATATTCCATGCCTTTTATGTCATCATGTTATGCTTTAAGACGCATGTTCTATGTTTTATTCCTATTGTTATTTCCTTACATGACTTTTTAGATCACCCCTTTTGTTCATGTATTCCCATAGGTTATCCTAAACAATTTTAAGAGCTCAATTAAAGTTAGTATATCATTATGAAGATTAAATAAATTATATTATTATTTTGGAATCATGATGCTTAATTATGTACCTAATCACCAAGACATTAGACTTTAGGATCCCTTGCTTGTAATTTGGTGTTCAATTCTTCTAAAAATCTTGTAATAACATGTATAATGGATTTTATAACTATATTTGCTATTAGAGGATGGTCTTCTAATTTTTTGAAACATAGAATAGATCACTTTATTAATAACCCTAGGGATACGAATAATTTTTATGAAATATCCCTAAATGTTGGTATGCATAGAGTAAGTGGTTTATCAAGAAAATATGTCCATGTCTAGATACTACAAGTGGAAGTAGTTCTTTCTCATATGTACCTAGGAGTAAAAAATTCTACAAGGTCATTTGGGCCTGACTCTGGTTAACCTGGTATACAATAACGGGCCTCACTATTCACCTGGTTTGACACTACTAAGGGATATGATTTGGTAAATTCATAAGCACATTACAAACCATTATTAAGGGAAAAAGGAAAATTCCCATAAAAATATATGTATGGAAATAGATAATCCATAACCTAGATTTAAACATATAGAATCAAAAGTTATGTTAAAATTTTTATTTATGAGTTTACCCATTTATGTTTAATTTTTTCTTTTTATTCATATTAGCTAAGTATTCATGCCAATATAATTGAAATTTTATTTTCGGAGATAATGGTGGGAAATATAAGAACATGTTCCAACAATAAATTTGATATGGAATGTGATTGTTTACCTATTGATATGTTGAATATGATGGGAACAGGTGCTCAAAACATTATGACAATAGTTGCTCAGCTGTCTCAAGTAATGAATAATAACATGAATCATGTGGAACAAAGACCTTCAACATGGAAAGATAATATTTTAATGAATAATTCATGTTGTAGAGGCCTCGAATTTTTAGGTGATCATAAGATCCAATCCTCATGAAAAAGTGGATTAACTCCAATGAAAATATTTTCACTTTCATCCAATGCTTAGAAGAAGAGAAATTTGTGTTGGTGGCCTTTCCTTTTAATGGGAAAGCTATCCTTTGGTGGACACTGATAAAAAAAATACTAAGTCCAAGGAGATAATTTATTCCCTAGAATAAGTTTATTTTTAGAAAATATAGTAAAATAAATACTTTCCCCCAACCCTCCATCTCAATATAGAATGGGAATTCCTCAAACTGTATTAGATGGAAGTTGAGTCTATCGGGGCGTATTAAGAAAAATTTACAATGATTGAAAGATACTCCTCCGATCATGTCATGAAATTATGAATTAATATGGATCAATTATTTAGTATACTGAAGAATATTCTATGTCAAGGGTTATTAATTCGAGACATATAAAGTTATGAAGAGATTCATTGTTGTGCCCTCATGGTTGAAATGGAGACTAGAGACTCATAGTGGTCCTGTGGGACAAGTTTGAAAAAGTGGAAAATAGAGTCTAATATGGGTGGATAAGAAAATAAATCCCATGATGGAAAGAAGAAAACATATCCAATGTGTCAAAATCGTTGGAATAGGTATCTTTGGAACTGACTAAATGGAATCAGTAAATGATTCAAATGTAGAATAATGGGGAATCTAGCTAAGAACTACAGATGAGACATGAGGAATTACACAAATATGGGAGAAGAAAAAAATGTTCAGAAGAACACTCAGCCTATACTATAGTGTTTCAACAACAAAGAACTTGATAATTTTGGAAACCAATTCTCTATGCCCAAGGTTGTTAGAGGAAATCTATAAAAACCTCCAATAAAACAAGGAATGGGATATGATATCACAACTATTGAGTTGGACCAGGACAATGATGTGTTGAATGATATGCTGGTTATTAATTCATGAATAGAGAATATAATATTTGATTCTAGTTCTACACATTCTTGTATATCATGCATGTTTAGTAGAACTATTCAAACACCAGCTCAAAATACGGAGGTTGAGTTATCTGTGAGAACAACTAATGGGGAAATTATTTCATCCAAAGTACATACCTCCCCACTAGTTAATATTTTTGAACTCAACCTCCCACCAAATCCTGTCTTACTTCCTTTTGTGGAGATTGGTGAAATTTTGTGAATGGATTTTCTATCTTTATACAAATTCATCATTAACTTTCACGAAATGGAGAACACTCTTCAAATCCTGATGCATCATCAAATTTATTACAAGTGTAAGGAGAAGAATGAATCTTTTTCTGAATCATCATATCAAGTGTGGATATTAATGCCTTATGAGAAAGAATATCTCCGCTAAATGATTGATACAATGTATATGATCATGCTCAAAGTCATGAACATTGTGAGGGACTACACTGATGTGTTCCCCGATGAGTTTCCTAGTCTTCCTCCTGATTGAATGGTTGATATCTCAATTTAACTCATTCCTGGATCTCGACATATATCAAAGCCTTCATATTGAATGGCCAAAATTGAGCTAGAATAATTGAACAAGTTGTTACTGGCGAATCTAGTTAAGGGTTATATATGTCCGAGTGGTTCACCAAGGGGTGGGCATGCCCTATTTTTCATGAAGAAAGATGGATCAATACAAATTTTTATTGATTATCATGATATCAAGGAAATCATGATAAAGAACAAGTCTCCACTTCCTTAAATAGATAAATTTTTTGATCAACTTTGTGGGGATAGTTATTTCTCTAAGGTGGACCTTTTGATGAGATTTCACTGACTAAAGGTGAGGAAGTAAGATATTCCCAATAATGAAATTAGAACAAGGTGTGTAAACTATGAGTTCATAATGATTCCATTTGGACCAACTAATGCTCCAAAAATAGTCATATACATAATGAATAGAGTATTTAAGGATTAACATCAAAATTTTGTTGCAGACTTTATTGATGATATTATGATATACTCCAAGAGGAAGGAGGAAGATGTGGAGAATCTGAATACTATGTTTTAGACATTAGAAAGGAAGAAAATCTATACAAGTACATAAAAATTTGAGTTTTGGATGGAGGAACTATCATTCATAGGAAATTTTATTTCTAAAAAAGGAATATATGTAGTCCCTTAAAACACAAATTGAATCGATGAGTAGACCATGAAAATATCTATAATGGAAATCCAATGTTTTCTTGGTCATGCCAATTATTTCCAATTATTTTTGAAGAACGTATCATGATTTTAAAACCTAATAACTAAGATTAAATGGAAGGTAGGGATGTTTTTCTAGACTCAATAAAGTGATGAAAGCATTACTGATCTCAAAAATTGGTTTATCACTATGCCAGTAAACACACTCACGACAAGTGGAGAACACATTATGGTGACAAACGATGCTTCAAAGAAAGGCTTTGTTTGTGTACTAATGAAAAATGATAAAGTTATAGGCTACAACTTAAGGAAGTTGAAAATTCAAGATTAAAACTATCATACACATGATCTACAGTTGGGGGTTGTGATTTTCATGTTAAAAATATGGTGGCATTATCTCTATGGTTATAATTGTGAGATATATACTAATCATTGGATTCTCAAATATATATTGAAATGGAAGGAGATTAATAAGTTCGAGTGATGTTAGTTAGAGATCATTAAAGATTATGACTACTCAATATTCTCCCATCTTGGTAAGGTAGATTAAGTGGAATATTCTCTATGTAGAAAGGATCCTCACTACTACAAAATGGCCATTAACTGCACTCGTATTTTTCAGTGCTAGAAAAAATGAATATAAATAGCATATTTATCAGTGAAGAAGAAATCACTATTAAATTTAAGCTTTTAACACCATTTTTAGCATTGATAAAGGGAACCATTATCAGTTATTTTTTAGAATTGATAAAGGGTATCCTTTATTAGCAGTTTATTTTTATCACTGATAAATGGTACCCTTTATCATCGCTTTATTTTTATCACTGATAAATATTTTTTTATTAAGAACATTTTCACATTGGAAAAGGTATGAATAAAATAAAAGATATAATTAAATAGGTAAAAAATTAAAATTGAGTTTATTAAATAAATATTAGAAATTTTATTAACTAAAAAAATATTGAAGAAAATGAATTAAATGAATATATATTATTAAATTTTAAAAACTATTTTAATTAGATAATTTTTAAAATTAATGTTATTAAATTTTATATATATATAATTATGTATATAAATATAATTAATATATTAAAAAATATGTATGCACATTACATTAAATAACCATTTATTTATTGAATAATATTTCAAAATGAAAAATTAATATGAAATAAAAATAATTACTAATTTCATAGTACTCGAGATATAATTTAATGTCCATTGATCTTTCAATTTATCATAAATAATGTGTGTTGTATTGATTTCACATATATGTAATAAATGCCTTTTTATATATAATGGACACACACAAAACTTTTCCATTTTTTCAATATTGATAATGAGTACATATTATTAATATATTTAATTAAACTCATTTTTAGAATATATGCATGCACTAGAAATTAGATATTAATTAATAATGATAAAAATATATTTGTAAAAAACATTAATAAGTAAATATAGGTTTAAATGTACATTTTCTATAATTATAAAATTATATATTTATAATTACAAATAAACCGTTTTTTTAATGTGTTTATATAACTATAAAAAAATATATATATATATTTAAATATTTATTTAATTGATGATAAATTTACATAAATAATGAATATATATAAACTATATTTATATAAATATATATTAATTATTTATCTATGTGGATAATTATATAAATATATATAATGATATAAATTTTATTATTTAAATATATTTCTATAATTATAAATAAATAATTATAAAATTATAATAAAAAAACTTAAAAAAGAATGAATTTACTATATAAATTATTATATTTATATATACTATATATATATATATTTATATATAAATTTATTAAGTATCTATAAATATTTTCAATTTTTTATTTATAATAGTAATTATAAATCATTTATTAGCAGTTAAGTAATAAAGGTTGATAAAAGAATCTTTATCCATGCTTTATTCATGCTGATAAAATTATTATTTATCAGCTCTATTACTTTAGCGATGTTAAATATTGATTTTATCCACACTTTTTTAGCATGGATAAAGATTTGTTTTATTAGAACTTATTAGTAAAGAACTGATAAAAGTACTATTTATCAGTGCTTATTTGTAAGCGCTGACAAAAGTGCTCTAATGTATTTTAAAAACCCTAACCTTTTAGGAACCCATCACGACATAAGAAGCATTATGTGGAAGCCACTTGCAGTCGGTTCTCAACCTTGGTAAAATCAAGCTTGATTCACAACACATGAATACCTCTATTTGGTCGAACAAATTTTCTATCATCTAGTGTTGGATTGTAGTTAGGGTTTACAAATAGGGTCATAGATTTTCATCAACCTAGCGTGTTATGGCTCTTTATTTTCTTCCTGTATTTTTTGTTTCATTTTTGATATCTTTTTTGAGGATGTTGTTATTCGTAGTCCATTGATTTCATTCTATTTTGATTTTCGATTATGAACAAAATGATTATTGTATGATTTGTTGTATGATTGACTATTGATGTATGGAACCTCTCAATATATAGAGTTATTGGTTATATCTGAAACTGATGCTTGAATTTATTCAATGTTGTTTTACTCTTATGTTTTATATATTCTTACAAAATAATTTTTTCATATATGTATATAAATGTGTAGAAATTTTTCTTTATATTATTGTTTATTGAATATTGAATTGAGGCAAATTTGTGGTTCCCTAATGATTATTTATATTCTAACACCTTTCATTGACACCACATTAGACATGCAACTTCAGATGATATTTTTCTAGAACTATGATACTGGAGTGATGTATGATTATCTTTTGGTTATATGTATCATAAGATCTAGTTCCTCTTAGAATTCACTATAGTCTTTAATTTTCTAATAGAGAAGATTCAACAGTTCCATCCCCATTTATGAATATGAGGTTTTATCAAACCAATCCTTCACTTATTGAATTTTTATGGTTCCTTTACTTTACGTTATGTTGGAATATTAGGTTTTAATCTATTTGGTATTTTTTATAAACTATAAGTGAGTTTTTATAATGGTGTCAAATGTATTTGTGTCTAAATAGCTATTTCTTCATTTATTTCCATAGTGGTTTGTCTAAATAGTATGCCTATATCGGGTAATGATGAATTTGGGTCTGGATGTACATTGAACCCAAGGGACATAATCGAATTTTTTTCAACCTCTAGTAATAATTGTTTCTATTTTAGCGGGGGACCACCTCCCATTTATGGTTTTTTAAACATGATGTTTAAAAAATAATTTAGTGGATTTGAGGTGTGTTATAGGTCATATGATGATATCATCTAGTGTTGTTTGGGTAATTCATTCTAGGGTCAATACATTATCCATATTTCATTTTACACTTTTAATGATCAGTGATATTATAATTTATTATCTGCCTTTATCTCCCTCTCATTTCCATATTCTCCAAGATGATTAACCATAATGTATCCATCCATGAACTTCTCATGTATCCTCAAATTAAAGACATAACTAATGACATTATTCATCAGAAGTATGTTACATCCCCTATGTTTAATCTATAATCATCCTTCTCACCCTAACTATCACTATGAGGCTAATAATCAGGTACACGGGTTCCAAAAAAAGTTACTTCTATTCTTGGTATAATATAATGAGTAAGTTTCTATACTGCCTCTATTAGTTTTCATTGTATATTAGATTCCCTTTCTCTAATTTTGATCATAAATAATGTGATTTAGTCTAGTAACATTCCATTATCTACTAAAATCAAATAATATTTATTAAAATTTAAGGATTTCTTACTGAGATGTTATTACTATTTATATTTTATCTCCCACTATTTTTTCAAATCCCAATATCTCTTATTGTGGGTTTTAGAATATCTATGCACTCATATTTTCCTATATAATTGATCGATATTACCCTTCATCGAAGTATTAATCACTTAGAACTAATATTTATTCCCTTCTTACCAAATCCAAATTTTTTTCAAAAAGAATGATATTTCTCCCCCATTTATCATTAGCATTATTCTTCAATGCATGATACCAATGATCTAGTTGATTGAATGAGTGTTTATAATTTGTTTTTATCATTTTTCAGTTTATTATTACTTCTTATTTTCCAATATTATATTTTTATTTTTCTAGGGGGTTTATTAAATATTTGATGTGGAGTAATTATTTTATTAAATTTAATTACCAATTATCTTCAGTATATTGAAATTTGATGAAACCATCAAATGTTTAGATACCCTTATTATAATTGTCTTTCACTTTCACTTGTTAAAACCATCTTTTTATGTGTATTTATTTATATATTTTATATAATTAATCATTTATAAACCCAATAGGATGGATATAAACCAAAAATGGTTATTAAATAATAATTTGTCAAAACAATATAGAGATGGAGTTAAAGAGTTCATCATGTTTTCAGGAGATAATGTAGAAGACCCTTATAAAATCCTATATCTATGTTTAATTTTTTTTATTCTAGAAAAATAGTCTTAAAGAGTTTTAAGAACATTTTATTTGTCATAGAATAGATCAAATCATTAATTTTTGGACTAAAAAAGGGGAAAAGTTGAATATTGACATCGAATGTTATGATACTATGATTTATGAATCATTTGATATGAATAACTTTGTAAAAGATGATGAAGATCACATGGATGAAAAGAAAATATAAATTAAAGATGACCTTCATGATTATTTATAGTTGTTTGATGTGATAAATATATGTTCCAAGAAACCATTGTATACCAATTCTACTAAATACACAACAATTTTAGATGTATTTATGTTATATAATTTGAAAGATGACTACAGATGGAGTGACACTATCTTTAAAGAACTACATGGTCTTCTAAAATATATGATACCAAAAGAAAATGAACTACCATTAAAAACAAATAATGCTAACCAAAAGTTACATTCAGTGGGAATGATCTCTAAATAAGTCCACTATTTTACAATTGATTTAATATTGTTTCATAAGGACTAGGAATCACTCATAAAATTCCCTATGTGTGGTGAAAATTGATAAAAGAAAAATGAATCATTTCCTTCAAAATCTGTATGGTACATTCCGATCATTCCACAGTTTAGAAGACTATATGGACATCCAAAAACCATGAGACAGTTATCATTACATGAAGATAAAATAAATAATGATGGGAACCAATGTCAACTATAATATTCTCGATTGTGGATGAAAATTGAATACACATTTCTCAAATTTGGAGATGAGACAAGAATCTTTTTCCTTGCATTATATATTGATTGGATAAATATTATTTGTGTTTATAGTAGTACTCATAGTTCATGTCCCATCATGTTGTTATACTATAAAATTCTTCCATGGTTATGCATGAATCACAAATACATTATGTTGTCATTGCTTATATCTAGAGGAAAGAGAACCGAAAAAGATATTGATTTCAATTTCACTCCATTGATCGACGATCAGATATTTATGTGGGATACTGGTGTGGAGTGTATAGTGTTCATTGAAGTGAAGAATTCACATTAAGCTCCATTTTATAGAATGATAAATGACTTCCTCACTACTGGAAATTTATTAGTATATAGTATTTAAAGAAATATTGGGATATCATAATTGTGAAAAATGTACATACTCAGTTTGGTTGAAACATTACTCGAAGACTGTGTTTTTAGGAAAATAGAAATTTTTAACTCAATTACATAAATACTGATCTTTAATGACATAATTCGATGGGAATATTGAATAATGTAAAAAACCATCTCCATTAATGTATCATCAACTATACAAAAAACAAAAAAATTATTTAATCTATTTTTAGTAAACCTTTTTGGATAGACCTTACAAAATCAGGTTGGAAAAGAGATCAACTTTCATTGAATTTCCATATTGGAATTGTTTATTTTTAATACATTTTCATGATTTCATGCATGTATGAAAAATTATTTTATAGTGTTATTGGAACGTTACTGAATATTCTTGGAAATGTTGAAAAAGGAATCACGTCTAGGATGGACTTGATTGAAATGCGGATATGAGAAGAGTTGGCACTAATAAATGGTAAAATGAATAATTGTCTTCCTCAAAAAGCATAAACACTATCTGGACATGAAAAATTACAATTTTTCCTTTTCCTTACAAGTATAAAAGTTTAAAATGGGTATTCATAAAATATCAAGAATGTCGTGTCATTGATTAATTTGATGTTATAAGGACTAAAATTACACGGATGTCATGTTTTGATGCATGATTTAATGCACATTTCTTTCTGTTCCATTCTGGATCAAAATGTATGAGATACATTAACTAGACTCTGATTCCTTTTCAAATACATATGTAGTAATGTTGTAGACCTGATGATGTTTCCCATCATGAATAATAATATTGAAGTTATAGTATGTGAATTAGAGATGTTTTTTCCACCATCATTCTTTGATATAATGGTCCACCTAATGGTTCACATGGTATGAGAGGTTCAACTATGTGGTACTATCCATTATAGAAGGATGTACCCTATTGAATGGTATATGACGATTTTGAAAAGGTATGTCAGTAATTGGAGTCGGCCAAAAGTTTGTCACTACAAGAATTTTTAACAACAGCAATGGTCCAAACTGTGGTTATAGCCCCAAAAATTGTCGATATAGGTTATACCCATGGTACTATGTACCGTTGGAAACCGTGTTGTCGGCATAGAACTATAACAAAAAAATTTAAATCTATAGTATAATATTTTTTAATTCACATACCTGTAACCATGGTTTGGATAACCATGGGTATAGGTTATTTATTAAAACAAATACCCACTAGGACTTGATCCCAGCACCATTCCCTTACAGTCCATCACCTTTACCACTACTATATCACACATTTTATGTTCTTATATAGAAATATATATTTTTATGTATAGAATTATTATATATTAAAATAGTTATGTTAAAATATTTATTCATATTTATTTTATGAAAAAATTATCGATCAACCCATACCACAGTTTGGTCAAACCATGGGTATATGTTGATTGTTTTCTACACAAAACCTATTTCAATAGTTTAAAAAAAATGTTCTTATTTCACATCCTATACCCATGGTTTTTGAGATCCATGGGAATAGGTCTTCCGAGAAAAAAAATTCCCCACAAACCCTATACCCATGGTTCTTCAAAAACCGTCTATATTAGGATGACCAATTCCCACAGTTTTAGGAGAACTATTTGTATAAGCCTTTCCAATGAATTTATTTCCTGCAAATACTACACCCATACTTCTCTAAAAATCATTGGTATAGGTTCATTTTCTACTAGTGTGTATTAGATAATGATATATTATTGAAGATGATATTAAATTCAATACCTATTACTTATGAGAAGTTGTAAGCATCGGTCCCCAAAAGTCTAGTCAGAGTGAATACCTTATTGTTGAAGGGATTACCGAAAGATATGTTGTTAAATTAACATGATAGAGTGGGAGCATGTACATATTCACATATTACATAATAGTGAATATGTTTATCCATACATTGATTCCCCTGACGAAATTATTATATTTATCTATTTATTAATGGATGAATGATGGATATGAAATACAAATAATCACTAGTTTATAGGATGTTTCAGAGATCAAATTTATAAGGATTTATAAAGTGTCATTTGTGTTCCATGTTTCATTATTTTGGAAGAATAGAAACGACACTTTCTTTCCTCAATTACAGAGTAAATATTGATGTTTTTAGAGTAAAATAAAAATATATAGAATGAATGTATTTTTTTCATATTTATGTTTAATTTATTTATTTTTAGTATTACTAAAATAATAATTTATTTCATATAAAAGTTCATTTTTTTGTTCGATTTAGTGTGTTCTATCCATCTATCATGCCTTTCTGCACCAATACTTCCAAAAAATTCTTCTACCTCAAAACCAATTCTGCCACTGTAGTGGTTCATTTATCAATTTATTTTTAGTTTCCTCGACGATCATTTCAGGAAGAGAAACAATGCTACCTTCTCTCAATTACAGAGGAAATCATGAGGTTTTAATAGTAAAATCATTTTACATAGAGTTAATGTATTTATTTATATTTATGTCAATTTATTTATTTTTGTATTACTCACATAATAATTTTTTTATACCATAGGATTATTTAATCGAGTTAAGGTGGTCTATCCATTGTTCATGCTATTCTACACCAAAAAATCTACATAATTTTTCTCCCTCAAAACATTTTCACCCCCAAATTTGGGTATTTATCACTTTCTTCAAGTTCCCTCCACTGCCATTGTAAGAAGAGCCATGATACTACCTCTACTCTGTTACATAGGTAATCTTGATGTTTTCAGAGTAAAATAATTTTCCCTAGAATTAATGTATTTTATCATATTTATGATTAATTTATTTTTTTATTACTCACATAATAATTTTTTCTTTTATACAGGGATTATTTTGTTCAAGCTGGCATGGTCTGTCCATGTTTCATGCCTTTCAGCACCAAAACGTATACAGACTTCGTCAACCTCAAAACTATTCACCCATGTAGTGTTGACATTTATCACTTTACATCTTGTTCCCTCCACTTCTCAATAACATAGTTAATCTTGACATTCCCACAGATTTTTTGATACCTATGTAGAATGATCCACAAGTCATTTGAGATGTGTTGGAATCCAAAATACCTTAGTCTGTGGCACGATGTGACTAGTCTAACTCCAAGGGTGTATTTTTATTTAAAAATGACATAAATTTCACATTAATTAAAACATTATGTTAATTTAGTTCTTTATATTATTAAATACATATGAACTATTTTCTTATATAGGTGTGTTCTTTTTCTTGATCAGTAGTGGTTTGTTTAAGAATTTCATCAGTCAGGTCTAGATTAAAGGATAAAAGAACATTGATGTTTTTTAATGTATATAATATTTTTTATTTATGTAATTGAATGAACCAATGATTGAAATGTTTATAATATAGTGTTTTTCTTGGGTTTTAGTACTAATTTCATTTCATTTAAATACTCTATTCTTACTTAATAATTTTGATAACTAGTGTGTTTTTTGTGCTTCCATGTAATGTTATAACACATTATAGTGGTGTTATAGAGTGTTGTTATAGCACACTATAGTATGGACCTTTATCAGCACTTTTGTGAGAATAAATAATGGTTTAATTTATCATCACCTCTATACGAGGGAATAAATGACTCGGAATTTTATCCTCGCTCATGTACTCAACCCTTTTCTAGAATTGATAAAGTCTATTTCTAGCGCTGTTAAAGGTGAATTTCATAGTAGTTATTATATCTTTATCTTGGATGAGAATTGAGAAGGTTACAATATTAATAGAATTATAAAAGATGGACATGGTAATCATTAAGGGATGAAAATAAATAATCCATTCACAAATAACTTCTAAACCATCCCTTTGGAGAGAAAAAAGGATGCACGATGAAATGATATGGAAATTCAGAAAAATGTGGAAGCTATCAAGAATGGTAAATCTTATCAGTTGAAGATCAGTGAGGATAGAGTCATATGTTTGGGTCCTTAAAATGTGTACCATCTAATCAATAGATATAGAAAATGATTCTGAATGAAACACATGGATTAACCTTCTCTATTCACCCAGGGAGCACAAAGATGTATCGATATCTCTATGAGAACATTTTGTGGGATGATATGAAAAAAGATCACTGATTATACATAGAAGTTTCTAGTATTCTAAGAAGTGAATTGTGAAAGGAAAATGTCAAAAATGATTTTGTAACCATCTCCCAAACCAACATGGAAATGGGAATACATCACCATGTACTTTTTCCCTACACTTTGAAGGACATCGAGAGGGAATAATTCTATATGTGTTATTATGGATGGTCTTGCGAAGAAATCTCAATTTATTGAAATTTGATATGACTTATAACTAGATCAAATTTCACGAATATATATTAAAGATGTGGTAAGGATACATGGATACCACTATCAATTTTTTTTTATTGAGATATGACATTCCCCATGATGATCTAGAAAAGACTCCAATATGCTCTAAGCACTGATCTGAATTTTAGTACAACATAATAGCCTCTAATTGATGGAAAATCTGACTAAACTATTCATACACATCATTATATGTTTTGAAAATGTTATGTGGAATTGAAAGGTATATAGGACCAATATATGGCTTTGGTTGAGTTCTCATAAAAATTAGTTTCCACTCGAGAATCCAAACGTCTCCTCATGAATCCCTTTTTGGGAAAAGCTACAGAACACTGGCATGTTGGGATGTAGTCAGTGAACATAAGCTGCTTGTACCTGAAATGGTTAAAGAAATGTTAGAGAAGGTGAAAAATATTTAGTGTCACATCGAGGAATCCAAATGTCAAAAAAATATGTTTTGCAAAAAATGGTCAATGGGACCTCTAGCTTAAGGTTGGAGACATGATATTCCTCCACATATACCCATGAAAGAGAATCATGAGATTGTGAATGAAAGGGATGATAAGTACCATGTACATTAGACCCTTTGAGATCTATGATAGTGCCTGAGTTGTGAAATATTGACTAGAACTTCCACCAACCATGTCTCAATTACACAATATATTCCACATAACTCTCACAAGTATGAAGATACCAGATCCTTCACTTGTACTAAATTCATAGGTGGTACAATTGTTGAATGATCTCTCTTTCTAGGAGTAGCTAGTGAAGATATTGGATTGTAGAGATTTTGTTCAACACACTCAGAATACTCCCCTATTCAAAGTACATTGGAAGAACCATAAGTATGAAGAGGCAACATGGGAACTTGAGAAAGCGTTTAAAGTCAAGTACCCACACCTGTTGTCACCTTATTGTGTAAAATTAAATGTTGTGGATGAAATTACATTAGGGGGGAAGAATGTAATAACCCAATGTTTTATTAGTTGTAATTAACTTATTATAATTATGTAATCACATTAAATCATATTTGGAACAGAATACAGCCTTTATAAATGAATAATAAATGAAATAAAATGGCATTTATAGAAGGTAAGGAACATATACCCATGAAATAGTAACGTGACCTTCAGAGTAGTAATGTGAAAATTATTAATTGTAAATTGTTAAATGGAATATTAACATCACCTGTTAATTTTTAAATAAAATTTAAGTATCTTATAAATGATAATATGATATAATTATGTCATACTATAAATAATTTAATAATTTCAATTTTTTCTTTTAAGTGTTAGTAATTTATAAATAATTTATTAATTTTTTTTGATCTATTTAATAATTTAAAATAAAATACATTATCATAAATTTTTTTATTAAATTTATATTTTTATTTCCTATTATTATGATATATTTTTATGAGACATTAATTAATTTTTTAAAGTGTTATAAAAGAAATTGTAATTTTAAAATCTGTATTTTCCAGGAAAATAATGAATTTAATTACAATTAAAAATTATCATATTAATAAAATTATTTTCATAAAATTTATTTAATTTAAATATTCTACACATGGTAAAATGGATGGGGTGAATTTTTTAGCTATTTTTCTAAAATATATGAATTCTTGGTGAATATTGAAATATAGTAACTTATGGTATTTATACATCATAAGTTAAATTCAAAATTCATTAAGACATCACTGATGTAAAGACAATTTTTAAAACTCACATGACATAATTATTTTATTTAGTCTAATGAATCATCATTATTTATTTTATTGAGAAAAATAATAAACTAATGAATTAAATAATGAGAAAACACCCCTCTCATCCACTATAAATTCCACATTCACCAACTCTTCTAAAAAATCTCAAGCATTGAGCCATATCCAAATTCTTTTAAAATCTTAACCTATGCCTCTCACCACATCCAAGAGGTTTTATTCTTAGTAAAATACCAAAACCAAGCCCCTATGGAGGCTCTCAAGAAGAAGGAATCCAGAGGTAAAACCTTCTTCAGTTTCTTTTAATTTCATTTCAAGTTCTTTTCATCCCATTTTTCTCCTTTCCCCTTCCTAAAAATGGTTTGATAACTCAATAACCATACATATAATAATATTGTTTTATTCTAATAGAATAATTCATCATCATTTATCTTCCCCTTCTATTTATACTAAAATGAAAATATCATATGTGATGGGTTAATTTATCACATTCAAGGATGATGAAGCATTAAATTTCCATTATCATCTATAAGACTAGTCATAAAACCATTTTTATGGATGAAATAGGTTATATTTTTTGTTCTGGAACAAGTATATATACATGATATTTAATAATATGAAAAAACGTTTTTGTGGTGATCAATAAGGATAAATTAATTTAAACAGTTTCCATTAATGATTTATCTAATGAATCATCCTCACTTATGAAAAAATAGTATTTAAATATTATTTAAGTTCAATAATAACATATAATTTCATATCTGTACATCTATCCTCATTCTAGATGATTTTATTTACACATAAATAAGTAAACCAATCATGAAAACCATGGAAACAAACACTCTCGAATAATGATATTGAATCGCATAACCCATAAAAAGAGATATAAATGAACTTTATAAAATTATAAGAAATAAAATAAATTTATAAAGATTCATAATTAATTAAATAATGGATTTAATTTTATTATTAATTACATTAATATCATGTACATAATCACTTTGGACTTAAGATAATGGATTTTACCTGAACCACCATTATTACTTTCAATTACTCATCCTATCTTTTTACCCAAATTAAATTATATTTTATTTTTAATTACATCATCTAAATATTATTTATATGTTCTGAAACCATGTATCACGATCCATACATCCTTATTTTTTGGGATATACATGTTTTTAATATGTTCTCCACTCAATTATTCATGATAAGTAAGCCCAATTTACGGGAACATTTTGAATTCATTCCCATTTTCCAGTTGACTGCATAATCTATTTTAAGAAACCATTATTTTTATAAAATCACAGATATTATTATGAAAATTTCTTGGTTCACTTTTGGTCTAATATAAAATATTATATACTTGTCTCCATTAAACTCTATTCCATATTTTCAATAAACCGCACTAAAATGTTTTAATTATAAAAAATCTTAATCAATCATTTTCTATTATTCTACACGGTATTGACATCCCTATTAATGATATATGAATATTTTACATTATTAATTTAAATGTATGTTTTTAATAAATTTATTCCTAGAAAAAATTATGATATTCGTTTTTGAGAATCCTTTTGACATGATTATGATACCCAATTCTTTCTACATGTAAAACTTATGATTTATTGCTTATGAATGATTTTTTATGTGGAAAACATATTAATAAACATGTTAATATGGGTGTGACCAGATAACACTCGAATGTGTTGGGTACTGTTTAGTCTCATGAGATGTTATGAACAATGGTCTTTGTTGTTAGGGCTGACTCGTGCTCCATATGCAATAGTCATGGTGGTTAGCCTTGACTCATGCTCCTCTATGTGAAAAACTTCTTGAATAATGCTAAAGACATGTTTTATGTTTCGTACCTATTACTATATATCCATGATTATATGATCACATGTTCTATATTTTATTAATATCTATGTTTATTCATATTACAATCCTTTTTATGCCATAATTTTATGCTTTCAAACCTATGTGATATGTTTTATTCTGATGATTAATTCCTTACTATGATATTTATCTCACCCATTTTGTTCATGTATTCCCTAGGTTATCTTATGTAGTTGTAGGAGGACATTTTATTTTAGGACCTCATTATGAATATTAAATAAAATATGTTCTTATTTTAAAATCATGGTGTTTAATTATGTTCCTAATCTCTCAGACACTATACATTATGATCCTTAGCTTGTAATTTGATGTTTAATTAGGCTCAAAATCATGTAATGATATGTGTAATGTCTTGGGTAAATATAGGTCCCTAGGAATCAATTGAATGGATTGTGTTGATTCAGAGGGTAGTCATATTTTAAAGAATCATAAGGAATTTATGTTCAATATTTCCACCTATAAGTTTAAAGTATTAGGATGGAGATGGTGTGACTCCATTGTGCAAGAAAATTTTCACAAGGATATCACATGTGTATAATTATATAGAATCATTAACTAGATGTTTTATCTTGAGATATTACAAGGGTAACTACCTATGATTTTTTATCCTTATAGAAAGAACATAATACTATTCCAATTTATTACAGCCATTTTTCTAAATTGGTGAATTTGGTACTAGATCTAGTCACCAATGATTAACTAAAGAATTAATGGTTTTGGATGGGGTTGTGGGATTATATTAATTTGATAGAGAATCTCATTAGCCTTATGAAATCTATGGAGACAGTTGATAAATAATATTTTTAAGAGATATAAATGGTTGGAAAAAGGTTTTGGTGATGTTTCACATAATACCATTATTATCCAGGTTGTATCTTATGGCTTAAAAAGAAGCATAATGGTAGACATTGTTCTTAAGGACTAGTTTTGGGGGATATGCCAGGACAACCATAGGTGGATTTTAGTAATTGTATATGTCCTGTTAACCCCAAGAATAATTTTTTAGATGCTCCAAAGGATTTTCATCATTGTTGAAAATATTTCCATATGAGGAATTTTTTTGAAAGGATGTACTAAAGAATTCAAACTGGTTCCACTATCAATAAGGGTTTATAGGTTTAAATCAATGCATCCAAATATGGTGGGTATTATCATTAGGATACGGGGTATGATCATGTGGATATGAATGATTTAGGTGGATATGAGTTTAGATGTCTTTATGAGGGGAGTATCTAACAAAGGAATATGAAGTAGGTCCAGATACTTTTAGAAGTATAATATTTCATTCATATTCTATTGTACTAGATTTGATTTATACAAGTGATAATCATTATTTTATATTTCCAAATAATGATGATGTGTTGGTCTTGTGTTCATGTATTATACCCTTTTTGTTGGATATTTCATAGAATTTGGTATTTATTTTAGAATAATGTTTTAAGGTCCCATCAAGTCGAGTCTTTATAACTAACTATGAGGTGAATTGGGAATTTATGGTGCATGATGATTATATCTCCATCCTAGTTGTGGAATAGATTTTGGGAATATAATTAAATCCTATATCTATTATTATCATCGTCGAGTCTAGTTTTTTTCTCTGGATGGAATCACTCAGAACTTTCAAGGTGAGTAGGATTCTACATCTGGGAGAGTATGGAATGTTGTTGATTTTTCTGGGGTTATATCATGTTAGTGTATGAAAATGATACTAGATATAGTGGACCCTTTTTTAAGATATCGTTATAACTCGGTAGTGTGTTTATACCTCATGGTATTTATAGATAAAATTTCTATTCTACATTCATTGAGATTGGTTGAGTTCACAATAGTCCTACAACATAGTACGATTCCCATTTCTATGACATCGTATCTTATGAAACTTGTTGTGTTATTATAACATAAGTTCCAACTTGTGAATATTAAGTCTAATGTCTTTTTTCATCCTTACATCCACAATTGGCTTTCATATCCTCTTTTATAAGAAGAAATATGGGATCCTAATTCATTGTATTGATTATCGAATGTTAAATCATGTGGACACTAAAAAAATCCATTACCTTTGTTGGATAATCTCATTAATCATATTTTATGGTTTCATTGGTCTTTAAATTTTGACCTTTTGTTAGGGTACCAACCATTGAGAGTCCTGATGGAGAATATAACTATGATAGTATTTGGGATCCAGTGTGAGCATTGAATTTTTTTGGGAATTCCATTCGGCCACACTAACACTCCTCTGGTATTTATAAGATTTATGAAAATGAAAAATCATTTTTAATGGAATATTTTTATTTTGTGTTCATGGATTGTATGCTGATTTACATCAAGTCATTAGAGTATCACATAGACCATTTGGATATCATTATTGTAACACCCGAGACTTTTATGTTATATAAATCATCAAAGGAATCTTTTTATACACACAACACTTTCTTGGCTTGCTTTACACAAAATCGCGAGCTTCCTCGATAGCTTGCGTCGTACGCAATACCGAGTTTCACTAAACAATGATATACTATTAAAATATTATTAAAACTAGCTATTATGAATAGTAATAACCACTTTTTGAAATTTTATAAATTTTCTTTTTCAAAATGGATTTCATTTTTGGATTCGTAATATCGAAATTAGCCTAGGGTGAAATTTTGGTATTTTTCTGAAAACTTTCAATTTTTGATGAATAGTGAAACCACTAAGTGGTAGTTAAAAACACTGAATTTTTCATAAAACATAATTTTACCGCTTCTGTGAGTGGAATTTCAAAAATCCGAGAGACACGGTTGATGTCAGTAAGTAAAATGTGGTTCAATGAGATGAAAATATTTTTTTGGTGAATAGTAACTTTTTACTTTTTTTACCACGGTTAAAAGTAAATAGGGTAATTAAGGGTAAAAATGATATTATTATTACCCTAACACATGTCCTAATTCTATTGGACAAGTTTAATTCGACCAAAAACAACCTTTGGAATAAAATATGACCATTTAGGCCCACTTGGATTAGATTAGGACATTTATTATTAATTTATTTAAAGAAGGGTTAAAATAGTTAAAATCAAAGTTTAATAAGTAAATAATTTTTAATATGGGGTTATACATAAGATAAATTCTACTATAAATATTCATTAGAAATCTAAAAAGATTTCCTATATAATGTTATTTTATTTGTAATTTTTAGACATTAAATAATGTAATTTATTTATGACACAACGATGATGCAGTAATTATCTTATTAATGAAATATTGACATAATGGATGTTATAAATACCAAAATAAATATAATTTGAGAAATTTATGAATTAAAATAATTTTCTAGGTTAATATGACATTTTATTATTGATTTAATTAACTTTTTTCGAACTTATCATTCTGTTATGAGTTTCATAAAAATCAATTACTAAATAGTGACAAAATTGACATAAAATAGTTTTTAAAACAAATATTATATTATTAATTGTTATTTTATTCCTAAAAATCTAAGGTTCGGCCAAATTACTTAGATAAGGTTATATATATTAATAATAAACAACTTGGGGTTCGTTTGTCTTGATATAGTAAGTTTATTAACCTTATAGTATAAGAACACAAGAAGACATGGTAAAAAGTAAAATTATTTAACTTGATGTTAAATCTACATGATAAGGTTAAAATAGGAACCTAAACTTGTCTAAATTCTATTTGATGAGAGTATTTCGACCCATCCCCACCTTATTCTCAAAATAAATCAATTTGGATCTATTTAAAACCGAACTTGACTTTATAATAAAATAATATTTTTAGTTATTCCAAAGGTGCCCCTCTCCTCCCTTATAAAAGGGGACCTCCTACCTCTCTTACTCACACCACTTTGATCCTTCAAGCTCGGCCAACCCCTGACGATTTATTCTCTACATTTCCCTAGAAACATCCTAGAGGTTCTGGTCTTCTTCAAAGACCCGTTTTAGTGACCTAAAAGGAGGTCTCAAAGAAGCACTTCAAAAAAGAGGTAATGTCTGTTGCCGATTATTTCATCTTTATTTCTTATTCCACTTATTCTTATTTAGTTGTTTCATTATGAAGTAATAACATCAGTATCACTCATATACTGATATGTTATTATAATTATGAAACAACCCTATTTCACCATCTATCCATCCTACGGATAAAGAATTCACCGCGCGTGCGTACGTACGGAATACCATCTCCACGCCATGGTGTAATCTATTTTCCACCACCACCTTACTTGGATGGGTATAATGGTGTAAATAATGACTATATATGACTATTATAAAGTGATACTGATTATGAAATAGTATACATATACTCCAATACAATTCCACGATCATAGGAATGATGTCATCAATCGTGCGTACGTACAGAATACTGTCTCCACGATGTGATGCGACTCGTTCTACATGATCTTCCTTTCAAAATGATTATATAAATGAATTTAATGAATTAATATGATATATATTACACTAATAACATTCTGGAAATTAGGTATCTATAACCTAAAGAGAAGAATAAGAATTTATTCGACAAAACACACATAAGAACAAAAAGTTATAAACACCCGAATAACAAGTAGCAATGACATATTACTACAATGAAGCTAATAATATGACCAAATATGATATCATAAAAATATGTATGATTATGGAATAAGTCAATATCATTATTGAAATCATTATAGAGGAGGTTCGGACACGTACAAAGCATATCAGACCGAAGGTAAGGGAAATATCACAATCTCATTTTGATCTGAGATTGTTTATACTTTAGTATTTACTGGGTTGTATTTTATCATCCACATCCATGTTTCCTGAATAGGTAATATTATTTTCATCCACCTACAATTTTTTAAATCCAATTTTACCCTTCGGTGAGTTTTTATCAAAAGATATGAAAGGAATCTTTTGTCGTTTTTCGTACGAGGTACTTTTTGACTTTTCAGACAAAAGTACGAGAAGAATGTTTTTTTAACTTATACGGCAGGAATGGATTTTTAAAACATTATTTCCAAGAACCTTCATTTACATGTTTTCATGTTTATTTTTAATCAACTTCTTTTAGGTTAGAATTTTATGACATGTTAATAAAGGAAAAGTGTTTTTGAAGTAGAAAGGATATTTTCTTCAAGAATGGAGTTCAAGTGTTTTATCAAAATTATTTTCCATCTAAGATAATAATGGGTTATGTTTCTATCCCTATTATTACATTGATTTGATTATGTTGTGATGGAATTATTTTTATTAATTACTTTATATTATATGAGATGTTTTATGATGTCGTGATGTTTAAGATTCACATTTTTATTACATGGGTTATGCTATGATGTATGGTTTATGATTTTGTGGCACAAATTAGAATGGTATAATTATGAGATGGGTGGGAACTATATCTCCCTCCAATTCATTGTGTAATGATTGTATATCTCATGAGATAGACATGTCTGGAATGGTAGGTTATATCGGTTCGGTGAAACAGGACTGAAACGAGGGTGACTCGGTTCCGAAATGGACTTTGTCCACTAAGATAGTCTTGGCAATGAGTCTTGACAAATAAGAAACGATTCTCTATGATTATGTGTGCATGCCACAAGGTTTCAGGTTTTATGTTATGATTATTGGGATTACATTTTACTACCATGATCTATCCCATGTTATGAAATTATGATCTCTTTTGCAGGTTAAGATTTCCAAAAGTTATATTCTTATGAATATGATGTGATTGATATTTCTTTTGTTTACCCTTACTGAGCATTTGATATCACCCTTTTGTATGTTTTCTTTCCCCAGGTCAGGAAGAAGGTTATTATGTAGAATATTCCAAAAAGGGACTCTATATATGATGAAATAAATGGGATGCAAAGTAGATGCTTTATGAACCAGTTGTTTATGTTTCCCAGTTTCTAAAGACACTATACCTATACGGTCCTTTATTGGTTTTGTTATATGTTGTAATAAGTGTGCTTCAATTCTGAAGTAATAACAGTGTATGTAAAGTATGGGTCATTATAGTTGGTATCAGAGGAAAGGTATAGTCAACCTTTGGAAACTAGAATGTGAAATCCTTAGTATGAACCCTAAGGATAACTCTAAGCATAGAACACATTCTTAGTGTTTTAGAAATGGCCATGAATAACCTAGGATAAGACCTTAAGTGTGAAATTTTATTCATGATTATGTGTTTTTCCTATTATAATTAGTGTTGCTCACACTATTCTTCTTGGTTTTAGTCAATGGCTAGAACCCGAAGGAACCGTGTTAATGCGGAATGCGACGGGAAATGCAATGATTGTCCCCCTGAGCAACCAAACGCTATGGGAGCTGGAATGCAAAATCATGTAGCCATGCTCACACAACTTTCTCAAGCTATGAATCATGCATGATTTCCAAATGAGAAAAGGAAGGATAAACATTATTTTGAATCCTTCATGAGACAACGTCCACCTTCATTCAGGGGGTCTACTGATCCATTAGTTGCTGAACAATGGATTAGTACTACAAAAAGATATTTTCAGTTCTTCAATGTTCTGAGCATGATAAAGTCATCTTAGTTGTGTATCGTTTGGAAGGTGATGCTGATCAATGGTGGAATCTTATTAAGAATATGAGGCAATGGGATGAAATTGAGTCCATGGAATGGGACGAGTTCAAGAACATATTTTTCAATAAGTACTTCCCTCGTATTCTCCGAACAAATATGGAGAAAGAGTTTCTTGAACTAAAGCAAAAGGATGATGAATCTGTCGGTACCTATGAAGAAAATTTTACAAGACTTGCAAGGTACACTTTGGGTATTATTATCCAACCTGAGAGTAAGATCGATCGATTCTTTAGTGGCTTAAAAACAAGTCTTCGAAGGGCCTTAGCCAAAAGGGACTTCAATAGCTACGAGGAAATCGTTCGATGTGCTCTCAAAGTTGAGATGGAGATTGGAGTAACCCATAAGTCATATGGGTTTGATAAGAAGAGGAAAATGGAATTCAAAGGAAAATCTAAAGAGCACACTAAACAGAAGATGAGCTTTCCCTTATGCTCAATGTTTGGAAAGAAACATGGAGGGAGTTGTCTTAAAGGGACAAGTAAATGTTTCAAATGTGGAAAGGAAGGTCATCGGGCATTTGAATGCTGCGATGATGGGAAGAAGATGTCTAATGATGCAAACAAAGGAAGGGATATACAGAATGAACCTACTACACTTCAATGTTTCAAGTGCAGGGAGATGGGACATTATGCCAATAAATGCCCTAATCCAAGGGTTGATGATGATGGTCAACGTTAACAAACTCTTAAGGCTAAAGACAAAGGAAAGTCACATGCAATTTCTATCAGCGATGTGGAGTACGATAACGATGTGGTGAAAGGTACACTTACCATCCACTCTAAAGTAGAAAATGTTTTATTTGATTCTGGATCCACCCACTCCTTTATTTCTGAAAAATTTTCTAAGGGTATCACCGTATTACCTCAACAATTAGATGTTGAGTTAGCTATGACAACACCTAATGGCACAATAGTCGCATCAAAAGTTTATAATTCTTCTCCGATTGAAGTTTGTGGGAAAGTGCTTCCTGCAAATCTTGTGATCCTTCCTATAGTGGAATTTGTTGTGATTCTTGGCATGGATTGGATTTCTCTACATGGAGCTCATATCAGTTGCCAAAGAAGGGAAGTCACATTTCATATTCCAGATCAATCTATGATCGTCTATCGATGCAAGGATGAACATAACCTTCCAGTGGAAATTTCTTCCATTTTATGGGTATTGATTCCACTAAATGAAGGTTATTTATCTCAAATGGTTGGTGAGAAACTCACGATTAAGAATATACCCATTGTACGGGAGTTTGATGATGTCTTTCTGGAGGAATTACTGGGTCTTCCACCGAATCGTGAAGTTGAGTTTTCAATAGAACTCGTACCGGTTGCTTTGCCTATTTCAAAGACACCTTATAGAATGGCCCCAATTGAGTTGTAGGAATTGAAGAAGCAACTCCAAGAGAATCTTGATAAGGGGTTCATACGCCCTAGTGCGTCACCTTGGGGAGCACCTGTTCTGTTTGTTAAGAAGAAAGATGGATCAATGAGACTCTGCATTGATTATCAAGAACTTAACAAGATCACTATCAAGAAAAAATATCCTCTCCTGTGCATTGATGACCTATTTGACCAACTACGCGGAGCTCAATACTTTTCCAAGATTGATCTTCGTTCAGGGTATCATCAATTAAGGGTCAAAAGGGAGGATATACCAAAGACGACATTCTGTACAAGGTATGGACACTATGAATTTATAGTGATGCCATTTGGTCTTACTAATGCCCCGGCTATCTTCATGGATCTAATGAATAGAGTCTTTAAAGACTATCTTGATTAGTTTGTGGTAGTCTTTATAGACGATATTCTTGTCTATTCAAAGATCAAGGAATAACATGAAGATCACATGAGAATTATATTGAAGACCCGAAGAAAGGAGAAGCTTTATTCCAAATTTACCAAGTGTGAATTTTGGCTTCAAAAAGTTGCATTTTTGGGTCACATAATCTCAAAAGAAGGGATATCTGTGGATCCAGCAAAAACAGAGGTTATCGAAAGATGGTTGATACCAACAACAGTGACTGAGATCCGAAGATTTCTTGGTTTGGATGGATATTATCGACGTTTTGTGAAAGATTTTTCATGATTATCTAATCCACTCACCAAGTTGACTTGGAAAGGAGTTAAGTTTGTTTGGACGGAGGAATTTGAAGAGAATTTCAAGGAGTTGAAAATATGGTTATCCAGTGCACCTGTGATCACACTACCTTGTAGTGAAGAAAGGTTTGTAATCTACAGTGATGCATCCAAGAAGGTATTGGGGTGTGTTCCTATTCAAAACGATATGGTGATAGCTTATGCCTCACGACAGTTGAAAATCCATGAGCAAAATTACCCAACACATGATTTGGAGTTAGCTGCGGTAATATTTTCATTTAAGATTTGGAGGCATTACCTTTATGGTGAAAGGTGTGATATTTATACTGATCATAAAAGTTTAAAGTATATTTTCACACAAAAGGAGCTGAATATGCGCCAAAGAAGATGGTTGGAGCTGATTAAGGATTACGACTGCTCAATCCATTACAACGCTGGGAAATAAAACATGGTGGCAGATGCATTAAGTCGAAAAGACCATGCTAGTTTATCCATGATGAGGATCACAAAAGATCCAATATTTATGGATTTAAAAAGGATGGATCTTGGAATTATAATGGAAGGGGGGAAATCTTATCTTTCTCAAATGAATGTTCAACCATCTATACATGTGAAGATTAAAGAGGCACAGAAAGAAGATGTCGAGTTACAAAAGAAGGTGAGAAATGTTCCTGAATTGAACCTTGATTGTGATGGGAAAATAAAGTTCACGAATCGGGTTTGTGTTCCTCCCATCCCCGAATTAAAGAAGGAGCTTCTGGATGAGGCACATAGTTCTTTATTCTCTATTCATCCTGGAAACATGAAGATGTATAGGGACCTGAAAGATTACTTCTGGTGGGATGGCATTAAAAGAGATGTTGCTGAATATGTCTCTCGATGCTTGGTTTGTCAAGAAGTTAAAGCTAAGAGACAGAAGTCTAAGGGGATTTTACAACCATTACCCATACCCGAATGGAAATGGGAAAATATCACTATGGACTTTGTCACAGGACTTCCTAAAACATCCAAAGGAAATAATGCTATCTGGGTCAGAGTTGATCGTCTTACAAAGTCTTCACACTTCATTGCTACTAGAGAGGATTTCTCTCTGGATCATCTTGCCAGGATATATGTAAAGGAAGTGGTAAGATTGCATGGAGTACCACTTTCTATTATATCTGATCGGGATCCAAGATTTAACTCGAAGTTCTGGAGAAGTCTTCAGCATACTCTTGATACAGAGTTGAGTTTCAGCACTGCTTATCATCCTCAGACAGACGGTCAGTCTGAGAGAACAATTCAAACTCTAGAAGATATGTTGAGAGCTTGCTCTATGGATTTAAAAGGTGGTTGGGATCAACACCTACCTTTGGTGGAAATATATTATAATAATAGCTTTCACTCCAGTATTCAGATGGCTCCTTATGAAGCTCTCTATGGAACGAAATGAAGGACTCCAACTTGCTGGGATGAAGTTGGGGAAAGAAAGCTATTAGGACCCGATCTCATTGATAAAATGGCAGAAAAGGTCAGATCTATTCAACAACACATAAGAGCAGCTCAAAGTCGACAGAAAAGTTATGCCAACAAACGAAGAAAAGACCTAGAGTTTGAAGTGGGTGATAAAGTGTTCTTACGAATATCTCCCTGGAAGAGGGTTATGAGATTTGGAAAGAAGGGGAAGATGAGCCCTAGATATATCGGTCCTTTCAAAAAATTGGATCGTGTTGGGAAGGTAGCTTACCGATTGGCGCTTCCATCGAATCTCTCTCAAGTTCACGATGTGTTCCATGTATCTCTTATGAGAACTTACATACCTGATTCTTCACATGTACTCAGCTCAGAAGTTGTACAGCTGGAGAAAGATCTTTCTTTTGAAGAACAACCGATAGAGATTCTGGATCATAGCGAAAAATTCCTACAAAACAAGACCACTCGATTGGTGAAAGTTTTATGGAGGAACCACCAATTAGAAGAAGCTACATGTGAGCTTGAGGATATGATGAGGGCTAGGTATCCTCATCTGTTTGTTTCAAAGTGACGAATTTCGAGGGCGAAATTCATTTTAAGGGGGGTAGAATGTAAAACCCGAGACTTTTATGTTATATAAATCATCAAAGAAATCTTTTTCAACACACAACACTTTCTTGGCTTGCTTTACACAAAATCGCGAGCTTCCTCGATTGCTTGCGTCATATGCAATGCCGAGTATCACTAAACAACGAGATACTATTAAAATATTATTAAAACTAGCCGTTATGAAGAGTAATAACCACTTTTTGATATTTTATAAATATTATTTTTCAAAATGGACTTCATTTTTGGATTCTTAATATCGAAATTATCCTAGGGTGAAATTTTGGTATTTTTCTGAAAACTTTCAATTTTTGATGAATAGTGAAACCACTAAGTGGTAGTTAAAAAAACTGAGTTTTTCATAAAACTTAATTTTACTGTTTCTGTGAGTGGAATTTCAAAAATACGAGAGACAATGATGATGTCAGTAAGTAAAATGTGGTTCAATGAGATTAAAATAATTTTTCGGTGAATAGTAACTTTTTACTTTTTTTACCACGGTTAAAAGTAAATAGGGTAATTAAGGGTAAAAATGATATTATTATTACCCTAACACATGTCCTAATTCTATTGGACAAGTTTCATTCGACCAAAAACAACCTTAGCAATAAAATATGACCATTTAGGCCAACTTGGATTAGATTAGGACATTTCTTATTAATTTATTTAAAGAAGGGTTAAAATAGTTAAAATCAATGTTTAATAAGTAAATCATTTTTAATATGGGGTTATACGTAAGATAAATTCGACTATAAATATTAATTATAAAGATAAAAAGATTTCTACATAATGGTATTTTATTTTTAATTTTTAGACATTAAATAATGTAATTTATTTATGACACAACGATGATGCAGTAATTATCATATTAATGAAATATTGACATAATTGATGTTATAAATAACCAAATAAATATAATTTGAGACTTTTTATGAATTACACTAATTTTCTAGGTTAATATGACATGTTATTATTGATTTAATTAACTTTTTTAGAACTTATAATTCTGTTATGATTTTCACAAAAATCTATTACTAAATAGTGTCAAAATTGACATAAAATAGTTTTTAAAACAAATATTATATTATTAATTGTTATTTTATTCCTAAAAATATAAGGTTCGTCCAAATGACTTAGATAAGGTTATATATATTAATAATAAACAACTTGGGGTTCTTTTGGCTTGATATAGTATGTTTATTAACCTTATAGTATAAGAACACAAAGAGACACGGTAAAAGTAAAATTATTTAACTTAATGTTAAATCTACATGATATGGTTAAAATAAGAACCTAAACTTGTCTAAATTCTATTGTATGATAGGATTTAGATCCATCCCCACCTTATCCTCGAAATAAATCAATTTGGAGCTATTTATAACAGAACATGACTTTATAATAAAATAATATTTTTAGTTATTCCAAAGGTTCCCCTCTCCTACCTTATAAATGGGAACCTCCTCCCTATCTTCCTCACACCACTTTGAGCCTTCAAGCTCGGCCAACCCCTGCCAATTTCTTCTCTACACTTCCCTAGAAACATTCCAGAGGTTCTGGTCTTCTTCAAAGACCCATTTTATTGCCCTAAAAGGAGGTCTCAAAGAAGCACTTCAAAGAAGAGGTAATGTCCGTTACCGATTCTTTCATCTTTATTTCTTCTTACACTTCTTCTTATTTAGTTGTTTCATTATGAAGTAACAACATCAGTATCACTCATATACTGATATGTTATTATATGTATGAAACAACCTTATTTCACCATCTATACATCCTACGGAAAAAGAAATCACCGCGCGTGCGTACGTACAGAATACCGTCTCCACGCTGTGGTGTAATCTATTTTCCACCACCACCTTACTTGGATGGGTATAATGGTGTAAATAATGACTATATATGACTATTATAAAGTGATAAGGACTATTAAATAGTATACATACACTCAAATACAATTCCACGATCATAGGAATGATATCATCACTCGTGCGTACGTACGGAATACCGTCTCCACGATGTGATGCAACTTGTTCTACATGATCTTCATTTCATAATGATTATATAAATGAATTGAATGAATTAATATGATATATATTACACTAATACCATTCTGGAGATTAGGAATCTATAACCTAAAGAGAAGAATAAGAATTTATTCTACAAAACACGCATAAGAACAAAAAGTTATAAACACCCGAATAACAAGTAGCAATGAAATATTACTACTAAGAAGATAAGAATATGACCAAATATGATATCATAAAAATATGTATGATTCTGGAATAAGTCAATAACATTATTTAAATCATTATACAGTAGGTTCGGAGACGTACAAAGCATATCAGACCTAAGGTAAGGTAAATATCACAATCTCATTTTTATCCGAGATTGTTTATACTTTAGTATTTACTGGGGTGTATTTTATCATCCACATCCATGTTTCCTGAATATGTAATATTATTTCCATCCACCTAAAATTGTTTAAATCTAATTTTACCCTTCGGTGAGTTTTTAGTAAAAGATATGAAAGGAATCTTTTGTCGTTTTTCATACGAGGTACTTTTTGACTTTTCCGACAAAAGTACGAGAATAATGTTTTTTTAACTTATACGGCATGAAGGGATTTTTAAAACATTATTTCCAAGAAGCTTCCTTTACATGTTTTCAAGTTTAATTTTAATCAACTTCTTTTAGTTTATAATTTTATGACATGTTAAGAAAGGAAAAGTGTTTTTGAAGTAGAAAGGATATTTTCCTCAAGAATGGAGTTCAAGTGTTTTATCAAAATTATTTTCCATCTAAGATAATAATGGGTTATGTTTATATCCCTATTATTACATTGATTTGATTATGTTGTGATGGAATTATTTTTATGAATTCCTTTATCTTATATGAGTTGTTTTATGATGTCACGATGTTTAAGATTCCCATTTTTCTTACATGGGTTATGCTATGATGTATGGTTTATGATTTTGTGGCACACATAAGAATGGTATCATTATGAGATTTGTGGGACCTATATCTCCCTCCAATTCATTGGGTAAAGATTTTATATCTCATGATATAGACATGGCTGGAATGGTAGGTTATTCTGATTCAGTGACACATGACTGAAACGAGTGTGACTCGGTTCAGAAATGGACTTTGTCCACTAAGATAGTCTTGGCAATGAGTCTTGACTAGTAAGAAATGATTCTCTATGATTATGTGTGCATGCCACAAAGTTTCATGTTTTATGTTATGATTATTGGGATTACATTTCACTACCATGATCTATCCCATGTTATGAAATTATGATCTCTTTTTCAGGTTAAGATTTCCAAAAGTTATGTTCTTATGAATATGATGAGATTGATATTTCTTTTGTTTACCCTTACTAAGAATTTGAGCTCACCCTTTTGTATGTTTTCTTTCCCCAGGTCAGGAAGAAGGTTATTAAGTATAATATTCCAAAAAGGTACTCTAGATATGATGAAATAAATGGAAGGAAAAGTATATGCTTTATGAACCAGTTGTTTATTATTCCCAGTTTCTAAAGACACTATACTTATATGGTCCTTTATTGGTTTTGTTATATATTGTAATAAGTGTGCTTCAATTCTTAAGTAATAACAATGTATGTAAAGTATGGGTCATTATAATTATAAGATGATTGAAATAATTTTTTTGAATGGTATGATTCTCAAATGTGATTTTGGGATTCAAGAAGTAATAACTATAGTTTATGTAATATCGATAGGGGTTTCACAATTGTTCCAAAAAATGTATACGAAGTAATGTCAAAGTATTTTCCATGAAATGTGTATCGGGTCTGTAGCTTCTTAATGGTGTATGGTTATTATTTTTCATTTTTAGGACTTCTCTATGCATTCATCTATGATGATTTATTTAACCCATAAAGCTATAATGTTTTATTGGAATGAAAATTTTCAGATATTGTTTGAGTCTTTGAAGTTGAGGTTGACTATGGATCCATTTTTTGATTCTTTCGGAACCCATTTCTTATAATGGAGTTTTCTTTGAATCTTCTAGAATAGTTCTTGGTAGTTTATCGATATAGGAGAAACATGTGGTGGCCTATGGATCTCTCTTATTATTCCATCCTGACAAGAACTAACCTACTTATCATCAGGTGTTTTTAGTGGTTGTGAATGAACTAAAATTGTGGTATTACTACCTATTTAAGGAGATGTTTATAGTATATTCTGATAAAAAAATAATGAACTATATTTCCAATAGGAGGGATATGAACATGCAATAGACTTTTTGGGTAGAGTATCTCCAGACTTATTATTTTTATATTTCATATACTCTATCCAAAGGGAATGTGGGTTCCAATGCACTATGCATCATACTACCAATACAAGAAGTGATGTAATTAGGGGAAGAGTGTTCTTGGATGAGTTTTTTCTGAGATGATCTTGGGAGTAGAATAAGTATGTGGGAAGGTGTAATTTTTTTACAAAAGGGATAAATCATTTTTTGATAAACAGGTTCTACTTGAGTAGGTTCCTGACACTGAGTTCCAATGCATTTGGGAAATTAAATATGGTATGGAAACCTTGTGTGAGTGGTCTCAATCTCACAGTGTCTCTTTGTTTTTCCAAAGTAGGTTATTTGTTCCTTTTCTTTGGAGAAGGTGTTTTTGGTCACATGACATCATTGTTCTTTTTATGTACATCATAGGATTACCAATATGTATCATTAATTGTGATGTAGAAATTGGTGGTCAGAGATCATGTGTTCAATTGTATATTTTTATTAGACTATCTTATGTGTTAGACAATCAATATTTTAAACCAGAGACCTACTTTTTTGTTTCACCCCTCACATATTCTTATATATATATATGTGTTTTTAGATTTCTATGGACCTATTCATTGATTTAAAATGGAATTCTAATGATAAGGATATTATTTGGTTAAACATTTATCGACTCCTAGAATCAGTACATTTAATCCCTACCATAGAGATAAATAAATTTTATTAGATCCAGGACTTGTACGTCTGAATGGTTTTGAGAAGTCTTGGCGTTACCAATTAAATCATTATTGAAAAGAAACCTAGGTACACATCAATTTTTTGGGATGTTTTATAAGATATAATTGGTTACTAGTTGAAATTGAGAACATAGTATCATCCGCAATCAAATTGATACAAAAATATGGCTATAAAGGTTCTTTGGAATATGCTCCAGGAATTTTTTTTATTTCAAAAGTTTTTTGGAAAACCATTATTCATTGGGCTATTTTTCCAATAATAATATTTATCAGTCCTTGATTAAAATTGAAACCATTGATTATTTATATAGGTTGCCATATTAATCTCTCTTATACTATAAAGAGTTAGGAGAGTGGCCCTGGTTTAGTCCAGGAATTGTTGAATAAATGATGGAGATGGAGTAGTTGATTTAGGGGATACTGGTCATCAAACAATGTAAATAAATATTATGTGTACCATCATAGTTAGCCTATATATTATGTGGTTGGTGGTCAAGGTTTCCTTAGTGATTCACCTCATATATGTCACTATTTATTGGGTAGATATGGAATGTTGGAAATGTTATTTATTATCACTTTTTAGATTTTGGATCATCTTTAAATGGTGGTGTATCGGTTGAAATTAAACTCTGGTTTTACTTCGATCGAAGATGTATTTCATGTTTCATAGCTGTGGAGTTTTCAAAATGATCCATCCCATTGGATCAAGGAGGAGGAGGTTGATCTTGGTCTCAACACAATTGTGGTTGATTAACTAGTTTGGATTGTGGATCTCTGAGTGAATGTAGTTCTTGATATTAAAATTAATTTTCTCTGTGTACTATGGTAGTACAAATGAGATAGCCCTGAGATGTTGGAGAAATAGTTTTTGATGAACTAGTAGTGGTTTTCAATTTATTAGTCCATGATTGGGGATAATAATCTTGTATGGTATGGAGATTGTAACATTTTTCACCTTCCATTAGGTACCTCTTGAATATAGTATTTATTCCCTTTTTGTTAGGGTTCATTTTTTTCCCCATAAGTATATAGATTTTTTTTCAGTAAAATGTATTAATGTCTATGGATTAATGGTTTTTTTATGTTAATGGAGTCTGGATAAAAATGTTTCAATGGTTTACGAGGGTTCTCCTTATGTTTAGAAGGATTCATAATGATTTACTACTTTTCATTATAATCTAGACCACTAGATTCTCGGTAGACATATTAACATTGTGAACTAGTTAATTGATGTCAATCCGTTGGAATAAAGATAAATTGAGTTCCATTTAATGTATGATACAATATATTCCAGGAAAGTATTTCACTTCATGAATGATTTTATCAGGATTCATTTTACCTGAGGAGATTCCATTTTCAGTTTATCGATAAAATCATCGAATTGATGTTGTAAAAGGGGATAAAAATATGAATTATTTGTGTTAAATTGTTTTTAATATCGATGAATATATTAATTTTCTCATATTAAATGTGGATGAATTCCTATAAACCCCTCATATTATTTTGATTAATTTGGAATGATCTCCCTCCATTCATATTTCCCCATTCAGTGTTTGATCACTGCGTTGGTTTCGTCGCTTCTCCTTAGTGAGAAAACTTCTGGTTTTATCTCTACCTTTGGCCAAATAAATGTAGTTGGAATCATTTATATATTGTATTGGGATAATTTTGGGTTTTCCATCAACAAATTTCATATTTCAATGATACCATGTCTTTCTGAGTCTGATATTTTTGTTTCCACTCGTTGTTGTTGGGGGAGAGTAGGTTTCAGCCATTTTTGACGTAAGTGAATGTATAAAAGTGGTTCAAATTCATGAATTTCCTTACATTTTTTTAAATTAATTTTCGTCTTTTATATAAATTTATTGGTTTAAAATTAGAATATATTTTTTGGAAAAGATATATATTTTTAAATGGGCTTTATTTAAAAATGGTTTTGTGTGTACCTAGTATTTTATTAAATTCCTTAAATGATAGTTTTGTATTTGAAATGTATCTATGCTCATTAATAATAATAAGGTCAAGCATCACATATGTAGATATTACATCTTTTTTTCCTAAATATTCATTACTATATAAAAATTGACACCTAAGGGATGTAATTGTTTAGTTCTTTTGAATGATAGAACAAAATCATCTTAATTCATGAAAGGTCTTACCCTATTATTCTCATACATAAAAATTTTATTCATAACCTAGGGAAAGTAATAACAAGTAATGTTAATGTCTTGTTTTAAACAAGTATAAAAATATAGATATGTATTCATAACATGAATTTAACATTATGATTAAATGAGTAATACAATTTGAAAATTGTGGCTTTTATATCAATGACCATAATCCCGAGTAAAGGAATATCGATTGGAAGTTCCTAATAGATAAATCATAAGATAATCAAAGATCATTAGCTAGGAAATAATAACATTTAGATAATTCATATAAATATTTCATATAAATAACCATATAAAATTATTATCTTTTGTAGTCAATGATCATTTACAAAACATATAATGGAACTCTTTAGGCAGCTACACCTCTTCGACAGGACACAACCTCATCCCCAATGTCCTCCCTTTTGTCATAGTGGAATGGGTTCAATCCCCAAACCATTATAGTTGTCAAGGGGAACTCTCATAACTATAAAATTGGATGAATCAAATACTATTTTATGTTCCCTACCCATTCCATTACTATCTATCTCATGAGATATGAATATTTACCCAATTCTTGGAGAGAGATATTGGTCTCACCAGTCTCATAATGGAAACCATATTTATGTGTTCCAAAAGATTATAAAACATTAATTGTATCATTACCCATGAAATGAAATTGGTTTTATAAACATTTAATCATATCATAACATATAAAAAAGAAACAAGTTTCATAATCATATAATAATTTAATCATAGCAAACCCCATGGAAAAATAATCAGGTTTAATAATAATTTTATCATCACATAACCATTAGAAGAGAAAACAGATTCATAAATATCATGTAGTTACAGATATAAATAATTTATAGAAATAATAAAAATGGTATCGTTGGATCATATACACAGTAAATCAAGGTAACATCAAAGGATTTCATTAAAGATGAAAATTTATTTTTAAAGATGAAATTGAACATTTCTTGAGAAGATTAGAATTACTTAAAAATAACTTTTTTAAAACTAAGAATTCATAAAACATTTTAGAAATAATTTTATTTTAAAATAACCATTAAAAAATAAAATTTATCTTCAAATAAATTGTTGTCCACATTATTTGAAAAATCCGTTCATGCCATTCATGTTAAAAAACTATTCCCTTACTTTTTTCATTAAAATAAAAAAAAGGATTTTTTAAAAACCGACATGATGATTCCATTTATTTTTTTAATGTAAAACATGGTTAATAATTTAATTTATGAATTGTATACGTTTATTAAAATATTTTTGGAAACAATTTTCAAAAAAATGGTTTTGAAGGAAATAGATTTTTGACCAAAGAAGATTTTTATTATTATTTTTTGAACTCTTTAGTACATGAATAATTGAAAATGAGGGGAAAATATTTATTGTAATTTCATAATTAGAGGATAAATTTCATTATATTATTGAGATATGGATTATAATATTTTATCATCGGAGACATAGGTAAAAAAATCCCATTAATTGATGTTACTATAACATAATATATTTACCTCTTTTTTCACATTAAAATATAATCTCCATTAATGAATAATATTAAATTAATTATAAAATATCATGAGAATAAAATAATTCAACATATTACATGTCAAATTGGATGTATATACACCTCACAAAATAAAATTGGTGAATAACATGAAATAAGCCTCAAATAAACGAAATTGTGATAAAAATCCCTTACTACTATTGTAATGATTTGTATCATAATCATAAATAAGGAAATAAAATAAAATAAAACATTAAATACACATAAAATATTATTATTTTGGATAAAACATGTAAATGGTTATGTTTATAAATCACACAAAGAAACACGTACTGAATTTACAAATGCCTCGTATAAATAAAAGAAATATAAGAAATCCCTTACCATAAGTCTTTGCTATATTTTCATTCATTTGAACCTCATATATAATAAATATAATTTTAAAATACATATAATAGATAAAAATTATTATATATATCATACCATATATTTTTTGCTTATTCTTTTTATTACCTATTTCTTAACAATTAATTGTTAAATCCATGTTTCTGGCAACAACCTCTTTGTTTTTCATATATGTCTTGATCTATTATTTTTGGTCATATTACATTGATCATGGTACCATAATATAATTAATTTTATGTATTATATAAATATAATATATATTTTTTATATATTTATTTATAGTAATCTATAAAATATATAAATATAAAATGAAACACACTGTTCATGGAGACAGTAAGCTATACATAAGCATGAATATTGTTTCCATTTTTTGGACGTATTGAATAAAAGAAATGAAAATGATATATTAACATTAAATAATATTCTTCATGTAATATATATTATATATTTTCATTAAACCAATCCTTATTACCTACCATATAATGTGTGAAGGAATCACAACACCTTGCGAGTTGATTGTCCGCCCTATACATGAGAAACATTATCTTATTGCCCCAAAAAGGAAATCATGATGTTATTTCTTGTATAAAAATTATTTCAGAATAATAATATCATAAATACCAAATATAAAAAATAAATAAATCATTATATCAAACTTTTTAGGAGGTAATGGAAATATTAATTACATCGATTCAGGAGATAATAGTCCACTGTACACATGAATGATGATTTTTTAACCCATTTGGTGGAAGTAGAGATTATTTTGGGTCATTAAAATAACTTATAAAAATATAAAAAAATTATTATAATAAATATATAATATTATAATGTTAAAAATATGAATTTAAGGGGATGGATTAATAGATAAAACAAAACAACTCATTGATGAATGTTACCCCTTCTTAGGGTATCCACCATAGGTTTTCATCAGAATCCTTCCTAGGGTGGCCTTCCTACATCAATAAGAATCATAATATTATATGAGGAAATTAGGGAAGTGATTTTTGTATGTTTTTACTATATCAAAAGTGTTTTAAAATTTTAAGAATAGAAGTGAATTAGTCACTTTTTATAAGTGTTTGAGAGGATATACATGGTATTTTTGAAATGAATAGAGTGATACCAAGGTTTTTATATGTAAACAGAGTTCAGAATGGTACATGATAGAATTATAAAGGTTTATTGGTAAAATTACATAAATAATATAGTTTTTATACCTATTTATAGGTTATTTTATAGCTTATATATTTAGTTTAAACTCCTAGTAAACCCATTTATACATCAACTACTTTAAATAATTATCATTGTTTTCTGTATTTCATGTTGAAAAAAATTTTATGACCTTGTTGGGTAATATAAATTATTATGTTTCCGAATATTTAAACAATTTTTCAAATTAAATTCACGTAAGTGGTAAATTTTTATTTATAAGTAATCCCACTATTGCGATGAGAAAACTAATTTCCAAAGTGAATATGTTTAAATATTTTATAATTTTATATCCAATTTAAATATTAAATTCATTAAAATGAGATAAATTTGATTAATAAATATATACTTGAAATAATATTAGTTTAAAATAAATTTTTTGTTTATAAATATTTTAAATTAAAAGGGTTATTTCAATTAAAATTCAACATTATTTAATATTTATTTAAAAAATATTTTTTTCTGAAAATTATCAAAAAAATAATTTTTTAATTATCAATTACAAGATTATTTTTTAAAAAATATTAAATTTTATAAAATTTTCAATAATTAAATTTGAAACAAAACCTGAAGATGGGAGAAAATAATGGGTTTTCAAGAAGTTCATTTTTTAAAGCATAATATGATTTTATATCAATTATATGTATAATAATAATAATTGTATGAATATAAAATTAAAATTTATTAATATATGATATATAAATATAATTTAAAACATTTATATTTAGGATTAATTTTAATTAATTATAATTGGGAAATATTATGTTACTTAAAAGAGTTTTTAGAAAACCCTCTTTTTACCCTAAAATAATCTTATAGAAAAGTACAATATAAATATGATCCAAAAGAAATTTAGTGTATTTAATATTAATAATTAGTTGTCATGATAATTCAATACATAAGTTTTAATTTATATTACTAAATATATTTAATAGAAATGACAGTGTTACAAAAATATGTATTTATCACTATTCATTGAGAAATCAATATTTTTTGAAAAATCCCCATATTTCACCACAGGATAATTTTAGTATGATGATTAAAAATATGAACATAATTTTATCAAATAAATTATCTAAAATATATATTAATATATTTTCTCATAAAAATAAATTAAATCATTTTTTAAGAAACTTATCATTATTGAATAAAATTAATTTAATGAAAATTTATTGATTATTTAATAATAGTTTATAAATAAGTTTATATTTAGTATTACATTTATATGTATATATCATAAATTAGTTAATACCATTTATACATTCCTATTTCACGTATAAGTTGTAATGGTCATATTTAAAAAATACCTTTTCATGGATCGTTAATGCTTAGTGGCTGAAGTCATGTATGCTATCATTATTGAATGTAACACAACAAAAACTTGGTGTTTTTTATAACAAAAGATATACTTAGTATTACATGTAACACAAGATTAAATAAATGTTTTTTATAATTAAAAATATCAAAAATACTAAATTTAACAGAAAAAAATATTTTAGAAAATCTCAAGATGTTACAATCTACAAACCGAAAAATGAATTTCATCATAATGAATCATCTCATTATTCAATGGTTTAACATTAGAAAATTTCATCATATAAACAATAATTGTAAAAAGGGATAATAAAAAATCCTCTGGAAAAAGAGATAGGTTTGTGAAATGTTAATCTCGAATAAAACATACTAGGTTTCCAAATAAGAGAATAAAGTTTGGAAGGGAATAATTGGAAATAGAAGAAAAGATAAAATAATCATAGATACATGCAAAGATAATTTATGAAATTAAATTCAATTATCCATATAATTTTAGAGACAAAAAAACCACAAACCAATGAGGCATGAAAAAGTTCACTAATATCATCAAAATGATGATAAAAAGAAAATACTATTCCGAGATCCATTTCTTAATGTTGATGAATTTTCACAATAATATGAACATAATTGATATCATTCCAATTCATAATCAAAGTCTTACCCTTTGGTTTCGGATTTATCAATTTACACTTCATATCTTATTCCCATAAATGATGGTGACTTTTCAATGCCTAATGAATTAATCGATCAAAAGATCCATAAATAATTATAATTAATTACTTCTATCTCTAGTGGTATAGAAAATGGTTAGCATATGTTATCCTATAAAAATAGATATTATTAAAGGGAAATAATAAATTAATCTCTAAAACCTCATCTAAAATCTAGCTTAAACCATTCTATAAATCATTATTCTTATGACCCTCAAAAAATTCGATATTTATAAATATGGTCCCTAAATTCCCCAAAATTAACTAAACATTAATCCCCTATATTTTATAATATGTCTATTTTATTTTAATATACCAATTGTGTGAATACATTCATTATGTATTCTCATGAAAAATTTTAATAACCATAATTACATTGAATTTTTTTTAAAACATATATTCTTCCTCATTAATTACTTAGAACACATATTATTTCATATATTCTATCAATAAAAAGATGATGTAATGTCCATCCATGATACCATAAACCACTTTGTCCAAAAATCATTAATCAGTTCCAAGGTAATAAATACTATCCAATTTACATTATTCAGGTACAACATCTCCCTATCCAAACATCATTAGATCAATATCCATTACATATTAAGTGTTATATTAAATTAATAAAAATATAACAATTCCATTAAATCGATTTTATATTCCATCAATAACATTCAACATATTCTATTAAATCAATTTATAAAAACATATATTGAACAATTGTTATATAATTCAACATTAATTCCATGAATTCCTATACATAAACATTGTAATCATCCCAATTCATTCCGAAAAAATTAACTAGTATTCATCATCGTATTCTATAACACCGGTTTCTTTCACAATTCTTTCTCAGTCAATCATTCATCATCTATATAAATATTACTTGTACAACCATGTGATTATATTCATAATAATTCTATTTTGAAGAACCATTTTCATAATACCCATAATTTACAGATTTTAAACATTGGGCCATTAATAATATCTTAGAAATTCCATTATTCTCGTAGATTGTGCTAACAAAAATTTATATTATTTACTGTGTTGTTACTTGATTTTTTTTCTTCTTTTCAACATACAAAAAAACTACTCATCCCTCTAATTCATTCCCTTGAGTGCTTCTTCTCACATTATCAACATATATGAAAATTAATCATATTTACTACATGGTCACCACTAACTAAAATAACCGCAAACTATATAATTCTCTTATTTGTGTATTCTAAGAGTTGGATAAGGTGAAAATTGTTTAAAAAGTTTCATGATTGTTGATTAGGAATAATGAAAACATCCATCACTCCAATTGTAATCCCATTTCACTTCTCATTAGAAATATTTTCATCAAACTAATTGTTAATTTTTTTCCATCTTATTACCACCATTTAATAAAACAAAAAAATAATAGTGAGGGAAACACTAATCATAGTAGAAAACCACATAATCATGAAAAATCACATATATTATTTCTTCAAAATAACACAATATTTTTAATCTATGACACATTAAGTTTATCCATGTTCATTTATAGTCATCATCTATTTAACACCATAATTATGGTCCATAAATTGGTTATGTATTTAGAAAAATTTCCATTGGGGGTTTCAAATAATGCGTACAATAAGGCCTCTTTCCATTATCCAGTTTAGGATCGAGTCCAGCTCAACGCACCCTTTCAGGAGGTATATCCCCTATTTAATTCTATTATTGAGCTATATCAAATCTTAGTATCTAGATATAAATATAAATTCATGGAAAATACAATCCATACAATTTATTAATATTCCAATACATTTTCCTAAACATTAACTCATCCTTAGACTTAATCATAGAGACAACCCCAGAAATATCATCATAAATATCCCTAGTGTTCTCGTTGTTTTTTTTCACATCCTAGTTTCTAATGGTTTACTAAAAAATTCATAAGAAACCAAAATTAATGACCCCAAATTATCTTATATGGAAATTAGAACTTTTTAGATGAATATTCATTACATTATATAAACACACAGTTGACGATCATAACAATTAAGTGACTTTGGAAACATGGAACACGATCATCAAAATTCAAAAAAAATATTCAATGTCTCGTAGAATGATCTTCCCAATTTAAAATACTACAAAACAATTCATAATAACATTGTGAATGTAGACACAAGAAAGGGCCAACTCAGATTCTCGATATGGGTAAACAAAAAATACATGTATGAATAAAATAAACGTAATGGTATGAGAAAATGAAAATAAAATTAGAAAACCATACCTTTCATATTAATGATAATAATAATAATTCATGGAATAATTATCAGATTTTCATTAGAAATAAATGATTATATAATCAAAGAACATAATCCCAGAGTGTATAACATTGGCATTATACTTAGAATCTTAACATACATATAAGAATATAAAATCATTTCCTTATTATTCTAGGAAAAATTCCAAAACATATAATGGAGCCCTAAGGCTAGATACAACTCCTGGCTGGGACACACTACCACCCCAGTGGTAGCTCTTTCCTCCTAGTGGAATAGTTTCCATACCTAAACCATCATAGTAGTCTAGGTACACTCCAAAATAAATCATCAAAAACAAAATCCCATAATTAACCAAGTTTATTCTCCATTATAAGCATGTATATCTCAGGAGATATAAATCATTAATCAATACATTTGATAGATTTATAAGTTCCACCTGCCTCATAATGAAAACAATATTTATGTGTTCTAAAAGATAATTAAACATTTATTATATTATAACCCATGATATGAAATGGGTTTCTTTAAAATTTAATTATATCATTACCTCTATAAAATAGTTAGGTTTTTTTGATAATTTCATCATATCATTACCCTTGAAAAAAGAATTAGTTTTTATAAAAATTTTATCATGGTATAACCCCTAAAATAGAATATGTTTCGTTAAATTAAATCATTTAAAAAACATAAAATATTCAATGAATGAATTGAAATGGTATCCTTGGATCATATCCCTTATAAAGAATATATTGCATAAAATGATTTAATCATAGAAAAAAAATTATTTTGAAAGATCATAAGAAACATTTCTTAGGGAAGATAAGATATCTTTGAAAATAAAATTTTTAAAAATAAAAATTCTTAAGAATTTTTGAAAATAATTTTCTAGGAAAATAAACATTGAATTGTATAACAATAGAATTGAATCAATTATTCACCATGATGTCAAAAAATTTTGTTCATACCGTACATATTGAAATTAATATTCCTTTAACATTTTGATTTAAAGAGATATAATTATTTTTTGGAAAACAATATAAAGAATCCTTTGAATTTTTTTAAAATTAAAACTTATATAAAATGTAATTTAAATACTCATAGGATTATAATAAAGAATAATTGAAACATTTTTATAATACACGGTTTTTAATGAAATAATACTGTTAAACAAAGAAACTATTTTTATTAAAAAACATTCTTGAAATCTAGAGTACATGAAGAGAAGAAAAAGATGGGAAAAATTTTATTCTCATTTCATAGAAATATGAGAAAAAAATTAAGGTGTTTCTTGGTAGATTTAACTTAATAGGTGACTATTATAAACATAGTTATAAACAATCTTGATAAACAATGATATTGTAACATAATATCTTTACAACTTTGGTAACATGTAATTTCAATATCCAAAAATGAATAAAATTAAACGTAACATAAAATATTTTGAGAACCAAAAAAATCAGAATATAACATGTTAAATTAGTTGTTTATACACATCATAATATAAAATTCATACATTGCATGACATAAATCTCAAAGAAATAAACTTGATAAAAAAATTCATTACTGCTTTATTAATCATTTGAATTGTGATCCCTAATAAATAATAAAATAAAATAAGACTTTATTAATCCTGAAAATAATGAAATTCATGAAATAACATGTACAATGGGAAGTATATTTACCAGAAAAAATAATCTAGTTGTAAATTTTCATATATATCCCATAACTAAAAGAGAGACTAGATGCCCCTGACTATAGGTATTGACATCCTTCACACTAATTAGAAGATAATATATAATTGATATATGTTTTTATTAATATATTATATAACCATCACTATATATAAATAATACTGTATATTAATTCCCTAATTTTTTATCCCTTTATTAAATATTCCATATTAATTCCACGTTCCGTGTAATACCATTTTTTTATTGTATATGCCTTGATATTTTATTTTCTTCCCTATTACATTTATTATGGTTCTATAATATCTAGAATGTTACCCATGATATAGTTATCATATATATTACTTATATATGTATTTATGGTAATCTGTAACAGGTATAGTTAGAAAATAAAAAACATCATTCTTGTATATGGTAGGTCGTATGTACACCTTAACTATGTTTCCATCTTCTTGATGTATTGAAATAAATAAAGTAAAATTATATATTATAAATATAGATTATTTTCAATGTCATATGTATCTTATATTTTCATTAAAACCGTCAATATTACCTTCTATGTAAAGCAAGAAAGAATCACATCGCTTTATGATGCAGTTTCCCACCATACAGGTGATCAGCGTTAATGTAATTCCAAAAAATGGAAATAATGAAGAAATGTGTGATAAAAAAACTTAAATAATAACAATAATATCATAAATAACAAATATATACAAATAAACCATCATTTTCTCTAATTTTTATAGGTTGTAATGGAGAATGGAATGGCATCGGTCCACAAGGCACTAATCTGTGGTACACACAAACGATGATTTAATAACCCATTTTATGAAAGTGGATATGGTTTTAGGTAATTAAATTAAAATATATATATCTTTTTATATAGATTATATTTAGGATATTATATAATTATTTCAAAATAAGAATTGATTAGGGTGGAGGAGGAGATCAAATAAAAACTGTTGTTAATGAATATTACATCTTCATAGGGTATACTCTTTATGTTTTCACCAAAATCATTCATAGGGTGGGTTTCTATCCAAAATAATTATTTATAGGACTTGAGAAGAGAATTTTGGAAGTTATATGTGTGGGTATTGGTTAAATCAAAACAATAGTAAAGTCTGAAGTGGAGATGGGAAGGGGTGGATTTTATAAGTGGGGGAGAGGACGCACATGGTATTTTTTAAATGAGTAATGTGTTCCCCTGTTTTTCACATGTAACAATGGTCCACAAATTTTCCAATATCTAAAAATAGAGGTTTAATTATAAAAAAAAATTAATGAAAAGAGTTTTTATGAATTTTTATATGTCATTTCTACCCTTATCTTTTTAGTTTAAACCCTAATAAACAAATTTTATACTTTAAAGATGATAGATATATTTTATTGTTTTCACTATTAATTTTCATAAAAAATAATTTGAGTATATTATAAAATATAATCATTCTAATTCAAATTATGGAATATATTATTACATAATAAATTCAAATAATTTAAAATTTTGAATTTAAAATTAACTTCTAAGAGGTGACCAGAAAGTGAGTTTTCAAAGAGAAAATGTTCAAATGATTAGAATTTTTTTACAACCAATATAATTATGAAATTTATTAAGATAAGAAAAAATGGATTAATATATATATAATTTAAATAAATATAATTTTTAAAAAATTGTAATATAATTCATCTTTATAACAAATTTAAACAAAAAACGATGTTTTTAATTAAAATTAATTATTTGTTAATATTCATCAAAAAATTATTCTTTTAGTAAAATTATACAAAATTTACAATAATATATTTTTTTATATAATCATTAATAAAAATAAAAATTTATTTTCATAATTAATTTCATAAATTTTGAAAAAATCAAATTAAAAAGACCCACAATAGTGATAAAGATGTGGTTTTACATGTAGTAAATTTTTTCATGCAAGAAATGAATATATAATAATAATATGTATAATAATGATCATTATTTGAATATTAATAAAAATATTTTCACTTGTAATATATAAATATAATTTATAAAATTCCAAATTATGTATTATTATCATTAATTAAAATGGAGAAACATCATATAGTTCAAAATATTTTTTTAGAAAACCACTTTTTTAAACCTTAAAATAAACTTATACTAAAATCCGATATTAGTTTTATTCAAGAGTAATTAAGTGGATTAAATTTCTCTGAGGAACAATTACGTATAATTAAATCATAATTAAGAATTTATATCACTGAATTAATTGAAATTATTTTTACTTTTACAAAAATCGGTATTTTTCACTATTTACTGAATACTGAATATTTTTTTCGAAAAAAATATTTCACCATAAGTTAATTTAAATTTTATGGTTCAAAAAAATTAATTTAATTTTATCAATTATTTCCTGGAAATTATTTATTATAATATTTTCGAAGAAAAATAAATAAAATACCTTTTGAAGAAAACATATTTTTATGAATATAATTACTTTAGTGAAAATTGATTGATTATTTTTCTACAAGTTTTTTAAAAAAAGTTTGTATTTAGATGTAAATTTCAATTAAAATTCTATAAATTAGTTCATTATATTTATACCCACCAATTTAATGGATAGGTTATAATGGAGATATTTAAAGTAATATTATTTGGTGGTTCTCTAAAGGTTAGTGGTGAAAGTCAGGTATGATGTTGTTGTTTCATGTAACACAAGTTAAACACCTTGTTTCATATAAATAATTCTATACATATTATTTCATGTAAAGTAAATAAAATATGTGTGTGTGTAACAAAAATATCACATAGATAATGTTAAATTGAATAAAATATTTCACAAATGCTATGGGTGTTACATAAAACATTGGATAACCATGGGTGTGTCATGAATAGACTTGTCACCCGTTATGTGAGTAATGAAATAGGAGGTTTTATGTCCCTTTATTGTGTGTAATTTGACAAGATTTTATATTGGTTGTACCTCCCTTAGATATGAAATCACCTCCTGGGTCATCCTCCCTGGATCCTACCTGAAGGGTAGGTACAGATAGCATAGATCTTGGATCGTCCACCACGGATCCTACCTGATGTGTAGGTACATATAGCCACCACAACGCTCTCGCCCGTCAACCTCCTCCGAGTGTCGCCTCGTCGTGAAGTCCACCTCCGGATACTGACTCGTTGTGAGGTCCACCTCTGGGTACCGTCCAGTCCTCGAACACTCGGCCTCTGTCAACGCTTCCCGATGTCTACAACGAACACAACGAAGTGCGGGCATAGGCCGTGCAGGGGTGAGTATACGATACTCAGTAGGGACCCCGAGACCCTCATGGTCTCACTAAATCCAACAAGGATAACAACAAATCAGGATCTCAACAGATAACCCTTACTTAGGTATAATCCCATAGTTATACCTAAGTTATCAAGTAACCCATCTCAAACATGAGGAAACACAATGGTTATGAAATCAATGGATAACCACTGCCTAGGTATATTCCCATACATATACCTAAGTTATCAAGTGACTCATCTCAATCATGTGGTAAACACAATGGTCATAGACTCACCTCAAAATAGGATTTTCATTATCAAAATCGTAACTGCTGAAGAGCCCCGTCTCTAGAGAGTACAATGATCCTATCACGACTCCGAGGTACTGCTCACTAACCTAGACTGTTGAGGTACTCCTCCTGTCGAGTACCTCGGGTCAGCCACCCAAACACAGTAGTGCTCCCGCCGGGGTTTGCCACCCAAACACAATAGTGCATTCCCCCTAATAGCCTGCAGAGTTACTCTTCGGACGAGTACCGCGGGTCTGCACCCAAACTCATTAGTGCTCCGTCCGCCATGGGTCTGCACCCAAACAAAGTAGTGCTCGGTCCACTGGTCAAGTCGACTCATTCCAAGTCGAGTCGGTCAACCTGTCGTCAGGTCTCAGCCGGCTACACGGTCTTCGTACTCCGTACGCTCATCTCTGGGAGGGTCCGCTCCACAAGCTTCAGGTTGATACTCCAAGTATCAAATATTTCCACAAATAGATATATCAAAGGACCGCCTCGTCATAGGGGTCTCAACGCAATAGACGACGCGTCAATCGGACGCCCGGTCTGTGAGTTATTATCCTTTTCGTCCTAGGGGCCCGGTTGGTTTCGTGTGCGAACCAACCCGGCCATATATCAACTCATTCCCGAACTCTCATAGGGTATACTCATAGGGACCGTTTCTCAACGTGATCACCAACGCCGCTGACAGTTCATCAAACGGACATCCGGTCTGAAAGCTATCAGTTTTTCCGTTCCAGGGGCCCGGTTGGGTTTTGGGTATAGTCCAACCTGGCCATACTCCAACTGCGTCCAAATCTCAGGTGAAGTATGAAAAAATTTCTGTCTCATCAAGAGGAATCCAACAAATCCCACGACACGTCAATCGGATGTCTGGAGCTCAAGTTATAAGCATTTCTGTTCCGCGGGCCCGGTTGGTTTCGTGCTCAAACCAACCCGGCCATACCCAAAGTTCTTCGAAACCTTGAGTGTAATATACCAAAACGACCGTCTCGATCCAAGGATCTCATAGAAACTGACGGTGCATTGATATGGGGTTGGTATCCCATGTTATGGGAAAAATACTGAAATCTGCCCGAAAATAGGGGGTTGGGGCCCGGTCCGACCCGGCTCGAGACCCCCTGGGTTGGCCCGAACCAGGTCGACCGGACCCAGGTCCGGGTCCGGCCCACTAGGGCGCGACCCACGTGGCCTTCTCAGCTGTTTGAGCTGAGCAAAACAAGGGGGGCACGCTGCCACCCCTAATTGATGAAACCCCCCTCCCCCACGTGGGGGCTGCTCTCCTTCCAGCCGGGGGTTACGAACCCCTGGTCTCTTCGATCGGCAGGCCCGGCTGGCCGGTCGTGCTGCTGCCGCAGGACCGCCGGGGTCCCACCCTCCTGCTCTGGTGCGCCATCGGCTGGTAGTCCGGCCGCCGCTCCCTTGTCTGCTGTGGCCAAAGGCCACGCCTTGGTCTGATCGGCACGGCGCAACGGCGCTACGCCCCTCCGCCGCAGCCCCGCTCCGGCCGCGGTGTCTTCGGGGTTTTCCGGTGCGGTGCGGTGTGACGGCGCTGCGCATATTCGCCAGAATTTCCCATGTTACCGCGCGGTGTCGTTGCACCGCACCGCCTTCTTTCGAACCGCAACAAACATAATCATCAAGGGGGAGGAGGGGCGGTCGTTTTTGTGCGGTCCGACCTCCTCCCATTATTGCGAAAACATGCGGCTTATTTAGAAAATGATGAATGATGGCGAAGTATTCACGAAGAAGAAATTAACCCCTACCTCGATGGAGTCGTTGATCGAGGTTTTTCGAAGAAAAAGGCGTCACAGAAGCCAGCGTCGCGGAACAAGGTTCTGTAAGCGTCGTCGGTGTTCGCTCGATGAAGAATATGGACTCTCGCTTCCTTCGAGGTGGAGAGAAGATGCAAGATGAGACGGCGTTATTCGTCAAAACTTTAGTGTTCTTCGTGTTCTTCAACAACGGAGATGAAGCATTCTTCTTCGGAGGAAGAAGTTCTTCAAAACACAAGATCTCCCTTCCCTTTCACTTAACACAACAATTCCAACCAAAATAATATAAGGCTCCACCTTATTTTATTTACCCATTCCATGCATTCAACTTTACAAAATTTAAATCCAATTCACTTAATTAATTAAAGCATGAGTTGTTTAATTAATTAAGAGATAGGTTGGAAAATTAAATAAGGAAGTGGAAGAGTTACTTAATTAAAGGGTGTTAACAAGATTAAAGGGGGAGTTTTTGAGAGTTATGGGAATGTGAAAGGTTGGGGATCTTGTGGTCCCCACCTCACATTTACCATCAAATTTATCCTCACAAGGGTAGTTAGGTGCCACCCCAACTTCTCCATGTAGGATAAAACCACCTTAGACATAAAAAAAATTGTTTTACAATTTTATTCATTCCTCATTTAATCTACAAAATTTATCTTCTCGACCCACACAGACGCAACTCCGGAATAGGTGTTCCTAAGCAATTACCGGTGCTGCGGTTTCATCCGTGCCCTCAGATTTCAATTCCGAGCATCGGTTCAAAAGTTAGAAAAACCTGCTCGTTCGTTCACTGAACATACCCGAGCTAAACTTTGGAAATTGATTCCGGGCACACAGGGCCTTGGAATCAGGTGCCGTCAGAAACTGCGTTCTTGTAAAGTTTCAAAGAAATTAAGAAAAAATTTCCTTTAAATTTCCGGGTCTTTATATATAGATTTTGGATTTTCTTTCATGCATATTATGTATACCCATATGTTTGAGACCAAACGGAGTACCATGTCATTTATTATTGGTTTATCACATGATATTAAATTTTAATGTTATTTCACACACTATTATATATATTCATGATTGTTTACCTGATTTTGTAACATATTCATATATTTGGTTAAAATGGTATGATTTATTAAAATCAAATAATTTTGTTACAAAATACATTTTATGAGAATTCTGTAACGTCCCGGTTCCAAAAGTTGTCCCGAGGCGCCCCGTACCTAGTTGGTCACATGGCCCCAAGTGCATTCTCCCAAACACTAGAGGCTACAGACTAGAAGTGAGGGCCTTGGGTGTGATAATGGGGATACAAAGCCCTCATTTGAAGAAAAACACAATGGAAGTAAAAAATGGAAATAGTAGAAATAGTAATGATAACATATAACAGTAAATAGCGGAAGACTGATAGTGGAACAACTGGAGAACATATATATAACGATGCATGACACATATGTCAAAACAATCATCCAAATATGTCATAATTTTGAAATACAGTACTAAACCAAAGTACAAATGAAATCAGATAAAATTCCTCAGCATTGAAAGCCTCATCTTAGTATCATGCTCTCTAACTCCACAACAGTCAAGTACCTGAAGTAAAAGGGAACTTTCCCTTATCTATACATGCAGCAACATAATCTGTTTTGGCCCAGAAGCATGACCCAAACAGGGCATGAGACAAATCCCAGTAGTCAACCACCAAAATATCTTTTCCTAACAGTCTGTGAATATATATGGCAGGAAATAAGAAAAGAGAATCAGTAATAAAGGATGTACTCAAAAGTAAACAATCCTTGAGTTTCAAGACATTCAGTTTCATATATCAAGTAAGAAGATAATCACAAACAGGTAACCCTCTGTGAAATATTCACAGCCTAACCCCTCTAGTTTAACCAAACAAGACAAGAAAGAAGCTAAATAAACAGTAACCCTCTATGAAGTACTCATAGCCTAACCCCTCTGGTTCAACCAAACATGAAAATCAACCCTCTAGGCAGTACACTCAGTCTAACCCCTCTAGTTCAGCTAATGCACAGACTCTTTGAGGAAGCACTATCTACCAATTATTCATATAGTCTCGTATCAGTAACTAATGGTGCTCTGCGGAATCACTTAAACACATTCCCCATGTGGCCTGCATCCAGTAACTACACACAATCTGCGGAATCACTTACAACAATTCCCCCTATGGTCTCCCATTGTAACAGTAAAATAGACACTCTGGAGAATCCCTTACATCCATTCTCCTAATGGTCTACTACACCAGGTTCTCGCAGCCCTTTGTATGTCAAGAAAGAATAGAAAAGCATAACGGCCATAGTAAACCTTATGACCAACTAGGCTAGTAGTCTACAACTCAACAACAAGACAGATAATATCACTCCATCCAACAATTCTAGGGATGGGAAACAAACAAGGCAGCCTAATAGGTTAAGGAAGACCAAATGGTTGTAAACAAGAATGTAATGTAAAACACTTCCAAAGCATATCAATTAAAACTTTTCTCAATAAATTAACCTCTACCCAAGAATACAATCATATCAGGAAATTAATAGGGCTAGAACAGTAAACACGCAATACCCTATTCAAGGGTATTGGGAACATTTGCATCTAATACTCAAATAATTTCAATGGAAAGGCACAAACCACCTACCTCGGTGTTGTAGGATCGTTATACATGAACCTCAAGCCTTGAATCTCCCTATAACACTGTAGATCTACAAAAACATATAAAACGTTCAATCGAGGATAGCTCTTGAAAGAGGAGGAATCAGAAAATGAATCCTTAGCATAAGGAAGAGCTTATCGAGGCGATCCCAACACAATTGATGGTGGTTTATTCGAAGAACATATGCTCGATCGGGGGCTCGGAAAAGGATCGTGGTCGTGCAGACGCTCTCAGATGAACCGGACCTAGAAGGAGGAATTTCTGTCAATTAGACACGACCGCAGTCCATTTAATGAAAAAAAAATAAAGTACATGCCTTGTACTTTGTAAGTACACGGCGTGTACTTTCCCATATCGAGCCCTACTTTAGGCAACCTACAAGTCACCACACTTGTTCGTGTGCACCGTCGCTACACCGCTAGCACACGGCTACCTGCGGTAACCGAGTACACAATGTGTATTCATAAAGTACATGGCATGTACTTCAAAAATTTATAGAAACTCTTGTTTTCCTATGAAAACAGAAAAAGGAAGACATACCTAGAAAAAAAGATTCAGGTTCTTACAAACTTCCTCACTTAATGAAAATTCGACCCCAAATTTATTTAGCAAGGCGGCGTAGAAGAAGAATCCTTGAACAGCTTCGGCCACTGAGATCGTACATTAGCCTCCGTCTCCAATGTCTCATCTTGTACTCGCTCGTGCCACCATAGAACTCGTACCGGAGGAACAGATCGGCTATTAAGAACATTCGTACTTGGATCAACAATCTGAATATGATGCCCCTCAAATGATGCATCCACCTCCAACATGACTTCCTCGAGTTGGAAAGCATGAGACAATTGTAGGAAGTAATGATGATGCTGAGAAACATGAAATACATCATGGATATCCTGGTACCTATGAGGTAACTACAACCGATAGGCAACCAGCTCAACTCTCTCCAAATCCTCAAATGACTCGACGTACCTCGACGAAAGTGTACCTTATCTCCTAATCCTCATATGTACCAACATCGGTGTGACACGCAAAAAAACCTGATCTCTGATGTTGAACTCCAGAGGTCATCTCTGTCGATCAGCATAAGACTTTTGTTGAGACTGTGTAGTAGTCATCCTCTTCAGAATCAACTCTATCTAATCTATGGTCTCCTAGGAAAGACAAGGTCCCAACATATCTGCCTCTCCTGCCTCCATCCAACATAAGGGTGATCGACAATACCTAACATACAAAGTCTCATAAGGTGCCATCTTCATTGTATCTTGAAAATTATTATTGTAGGAAAAATATACAAGAGTTATGTGCTTCTCCCAAGAACCTCCAAAATCTAGGTTGCATGCTCGAAGCATGTCCTCAAGCAGCTGAATTGTATGCTCGGACTGGACATCTATCTGAGGGTGGTATGTTGTACTCAAAAGTACAAGTGTACCCAAATCCCTATAAAGTCCCTACCAGACCTAAGAAGTAAAACATGCATCCATGTCTGAAACAGTGGAGTGCGGAACACATTATAAACGCACAATATCTCGGATGTACATCCTTCCCAACTCATCAACATTGAAGGTCTCTCATATTAGTAAGAAATGAGAAAACTTCTGAGTCTGTCAATTAAAACCCAAACTACATCATTCCCTCAAGGCGACATCATTGAACCCATTAAAAATTCCATTGTAACATCGTTCCATTTCCTCTCGAGATTGGATAACTGTTGAAAAATCCCCGCTGGTCGCTGATGCTCTGCCTTCACCTATTGACATGTGGAACACCTCATGGAGAACCTCACAATATCTCTCTTCATATCAGGACACCAATAATAATGGTGTAGATCACAATACATATTTGTGACACCAGGATGAACTACCCAAACTGAGGAATGGAAGTATCACATCAACTCCTCACGTATGTCTATCGACACCCATAGGCTCCCATGAATACAAAAGATCTCAACCTCACATATGGTCCATCCAGGAATAGGGTCCTCTCCTGACATGTTTTCACATAGTACTAGGCCTACTGAATCTGATAGGTACCTAATTCACACTCGATCATGAAGAGTAGAGGTAACGGCTATAGAAGAAGGAACGTTTGACCATGTCTGTTGTGCACCTCCAAATGTATCTCAGAGAACAGAGCCACAAACTGCCACTCACTACTGGCCTCCTGAACTACTTTGATTTGATTCCTCCTTCTCAGTGCATCAGCCACCACATTTCCTTTCCCAGAATTATAGGCTAGCTCAAAGTCAAAAGACTAAAGGTACTCAACCCACATTCACTGTCTCAAATTCAGTTCACATTGAGTGAAGATATACTTGAGAATTTTGTGGTCCGTGAAAACCTCAAAATTCTCTCCCAATAGATAATGTCTCCAAAAGCATAAGGCATCAACAACTGTTTCCAACTCAAGATCATGCATCATGTAATTTCTCTCATGTGGCCTCAACTATAGAGACTTGTACACAATGACTTTCTCTTCCTACATAAGCACTTATCCAAGTCCAATACCTGATGCATCACAGTATGCAGTATAGCTCCTTCCTGGTTCTGGAAATACTAGTATCGGTGCTGAAGTCAGTCTCTCTTTCAGCGCCTGAAAGGATAACTTGCAAGAATCTGTCCACAGGTACTTCACACCCTTCTTAGTCAATTCCGTCAGTAGTGCTGATAAATGTGAAAAGTATTATATGAAACTCCAATAGTATACAACTAGCCCTAGAAAACATCGCACCTCAATGACGTCCTTCAACTGCTCCCAAGAAACTACTTCTCTCACTTTCTCTGGGTCCACTGATACTCCTATCTCTGAGATAACATGTCCCAAGAAGTGAATTTTTTCCATTGAAAAGTGTCATTTTGAGAGCTTAGCATATTACTGATGCTCTCTTAGTGTACTCAAAACGATCTCAAGATGAGTAGAATGGTCGTGTAGAATGTGAGATTACACCAAGATTTCATCCATGAAAACCACCATGAAAGAATCAACGTATTGATGGAACAGTACATTCATCAGTGTTATGAAAATTACAGGTGCGTTCGTGAGACAAAAAGACATAAATACATACTGGTATAGACCATACCTGCTCCAGAAGTCTGTAAGAAGTATATCTGATAGTCTAACGTGCTATTGATGGTAACCAGATCTGAAGTCAATCTTCTAGAACACCTGAGCTCCTAGAAGCTGATCAAAGAGATCATCAATCCTTGGTAAGGGATATCAGTTCTTGAACATCAATAGGTTCAACTTTCAATAATCCACTCAATGTCTGAGGGTATCATCCACCTTCTTCACAAATAGGATAGGTGAACCCCAAAAAGACGTACTGGGTCAGATGAAACCCTTTTCCTGCAACTCCTCCAACTGATTCCTGAGCTCCTACAACTTTGGTGTATCCATCCTATAAGGAGGGATAAACACGGGTGCCACTCCTAGCATAAGCTTGATATAAAAGTCCACCTCTAACTCTGGAGACAAACCTGAAAAGTCCTCTAGAATGATGTCCCTGAAATGATCCACCACTGTAAGAACGTCCATCTATGAGGTCCCCTGGAAATCCAAATATAGACAAGAAATCTGGGATATAAATCCTCCCTACCCATGATGCTTGGGTCCCGCTCTGCCCACATGGACATCCCATTCACCCTTACGAAGAAGCTATTAGCCTTCTGGTGATGTGAAACTCACCCTACTGTGATAGAAATAGACAACGGCCTAGAAAGGGAACTAACCATTCCATTCCGAGAATGACATCAGAGTCGGTCATCTCTCGGACATAGAGGTCCCATAACAAGTGACACCCACCGACCTCAAGAGGGAACTCCTTGCACTATCAAACACTAGCCATTCTAGTCCACAATGGAGTGTCTTATGTTAATATATCGGTCGAAGAAAGGATACGGAGCTTAAAGATCTCCACAAATGAAATGATATTAAGTTATGGGAAACCCATATATCAAAAAGAAAAGAAGCTAAAATGGAGGAAAGTAGAATCGTACCTCGACTATAGAGGTTCCAAGATCCTGCTTCTACTGGGTTTGTTCCACTGAAAATGTCTGAGCTACACTACAACCATGTGACCCCAATTGACCACTCTAAGCTGGTCCACCCTATTGTCACCGAAAGCCTGGAAACTGGCTACCACGACCACGACCTCCACCTTGTCATGAATGGTTGGAATAACTCTAGTTCCCTGACTGATGATTAATTGGTGGCACTAATCTTGAATGAGGAGTCATAGAAGACCCCCTATTACGAGCCGCTAGTGGGATGATCTGACAGAAGCGCTACAGATGCCCCATCATGCCACATGATCATCACTCTACTGGGTCTCTTAGGCAATGTGTTCCGGTATGCCTACTTTTCCCACACTGGTATCACACCACCTGGATACTAGAAGATATCCCTCTCCTCCATGGATTGCCACTCGATGAACCCCTGTAGTGCTTCCTGCTATCAGTAGGAGGGAAACTAACTCCGGATGTCGAGATTCCCTGGCTCACAACTCCAGAGTCCCTCAAATTGCGCTCATTGATCAGTGCCTGGTTAATGATAGACGTGATCAAAGTCAAACTAAAGATTTTAACTTGAGATCGGCTGTCGTGCCTCAAACCATCCTCAAACATCCTTTCTAGGAATAACTCATCACATCCTGGAATAGGAATGAAGCGCTACAGATCAGTGAAATGAGAAGAAGACTATATAACTGAAAGAGTACCCTTCTCTAGACTCATCAAATCTTGGGCTCGATCGGCCATCAAAGTCTCCAGATAGAATTAGTCGTAGAAGGAACACTGGAACTAATCCCAAGACATATACTGCTGGAATCCCAAATGTGAGATTATATACCACCATCTCTTCGAGGAATCACATAGTATGTAAGAAGAAAGCTTGAACCTCCTCTCCGGAAGTGTCTCCGGGTGATGGATGATAAAAATAATGGATTCTAACCATGACTTGGCATCCCGAGGTCCTCCTTCCCCGGTGAAATTGGGAGGATGATACTGCTAAAAAACTCGTGCAAGCTCTGCCATCAATGGCTCAAGAAGAGGTACTCTGAAGAAGGTCTGCATGATCCTCATGAAGCCCTCTCACAACTATGTATTAGAACCTATGTCTGGAATGATGGTTGGTGCCAAGACTGGCACAACTGGAGGATATGCTAGAAGTCCTTGATTAGCTATGTCCGGTGTCTGATCACTGTGCTATAACTCGCAGATAATCGAAGGATGTCTCGGTGGCATGACTCTGCCAGGTCAAGAACACACGTTTGATCATGATTTTCATGGGCTAAAGACTAGAAGAGTAAGAGGGGAACATGAGAAATAAAGCATTCAATTTTTTCAAAACTTGGTTACATGGTGTGTTTAATTACTACATGGTGTGTTCCCTGAAGTCTTTCACTTGGCATGTAATCCTGCCACAACAGGTTGTGTTACACCCCAAACACACATCGTGTGGTCCTAACAAACGACATGTACATGAATCCACTTACACTACTAGAGTTATTTACACGGCTAAGCCACACAGTTTTCCTAGAAAAATACTACACATTGTGTTCGTTCCAGACATGGTGTGTACTAGACGAGCTTCACCAAACTGTGTTGTTAGTGACATGGCAGGATACACAGCTCACACTACATTTCTTGTTCTAAATGGACAGGGTGTGTACTACTTAGGTTTCAACTACATGTGTTGTTAGTTACACGAGTAGTCACATAGTTACAACTACACGGCGTGTTATATCAGAAATGACGTGTATTAGAATATTTAACTGACCTGTTTTTCTCCCTACATGGCCCAATATAGTGTTCTACAACACAACGTGTTCATCCGGAACATTGCGTGTTCAACCAATATGTCCCAACCCCATGTTTCTTCCCACCCATTTAGTGAAACGGTTAGATACTACATGTCGAGTACGTATGGTACAGGGAATATACTTAAGAAAAAAGTTACTTCCCAAACAGAAGAACACAAGGTGTGTATTCAACATTACACGCTGTGTATTAGGGGTTTTACATGATAGTAAGCCTTAGAAACTACTAAAAAACCCAAAAAACACTTAAATGAACATTGAATGTTTAAAATTGTGACCGTTTAGGGCTCATACTCCCCGCGAATCAAATATTGGAATCTTATACATGTAATATACAAGGAAACCAAGTCAATGGTCCACCAAATTCCAATTCATGAGGTAACATAACACCTCAAGAACTAATGTTTGGAATTCATTCAAACAAGACCTTACACAATGAAATACCCTTTGGGAAAGTAGGTATTCTATCAAGGAATCTATCACAATAGAATGCATATCTAACACAACGCCTATCATAGCAACAGAAAATCGCTAATTCACCTTAAATGTCATGGCAAGAATGCATGACACATGATTTCTAGCAAGTGCCAATATGATGAATGAGATGGAATAACCTCATATCATCAAGTTGTAATAGAAATAGAACCTCAATAATATCAATAATAATAGCGTAAAACATTTGAATCACCCTACGGTGAAAAGTAAAATTGGAAAACCATAAAAGTTACAATAACGAGGCTGATTGGATTTTCCCTGAACAAGGGTTTTCTACTCCCAAGCACAGCTTATTACCAAGTGCCTATTCCTTCATATCCCTATCTATAGGCTCCAAACAACAAGTCAAGAAGAAAATAATTCCCCTGATACCAAATTGTAAGGTCCTGGTTCTGGAAGCCACCCCAAGGTTCCCTGTACCTAGTTGGTCACATGGCAACAAGAGCATTTCCACAAATGTCAAAGACTGGAGACTAGAAGTGAGGGCCTTGGGTGTGATAGTGGTGAAACTATTCCTTCATTGGAAGAGAAACATAGTGGAAGTAAACAAATGGAAATATCAGAAATAGTAATGATAACATAGAACAGTAAACAATATAATACTGATAAAGAAACAATTGGAGCACATATATAAAATGATGCATGATACATATTTCAGGGAAAGAATCCAAACACATCACAATGAAGAAATACAGTACTAAACCAATGTACAAATGAATGTAGATAAAACTCCTCAGCATTACAAGCCTCAACATGGCCGCATGCACTCCAAATCCATAGCAGTCATGTACCTTAAGTAGATGGGCGCTTGTCCTTATCTATAGATACAACAACATAATCTGTTTGGCCCCAAAAGCATGACCCAAATATGGTGAGAGACAAATCCTATTAGACAACCACCAAAAGATATGTGCCTAATAATATGTGAATATATATGAAAGAAAATAAATAATGATTTACAGTAAACAAGTAATTACTCAAAAGTAAACAATTATATAGTTTCAATGCATTCAGTTTCATATATCATATAAGAAGATAATCACAAACAGGTTACCCTATGGGAAATATTCATAGCATAATCCCTCTGGTTCAACCAAACAAGACAAGAAACTAGCTAAACACAAACGGTAACCCTCTAGGAAGAACTCACAGCATAACCCCTCTGGTTCAACCAAACAAGACATGCAACCCTCTAAGTAGTACAATCAATTAAACCCTTCTGGTTCAGCATAAGCATAGACTCTCTGAGGAAGCACTCACCGCCAATTCCTCCAATAGTCTCGTATTGGTAGCTAAAGGTGCTCTGGGGAAGAACTTACATCACATTCCCCTTGTGGCCCACATTGAGGATCTAAAAACACTCTAAGGAAGAAATGACGTCAATTCCCCCTATGGTCTCACATCGTAATAGAAAAACAGACACTCTGGAGAATCCCATACATCCGTTCTCCCTATGGTCTACTACACCTGGTTCTCACGGCCCTGGGTAAGTCTAGAAAGCATAGAAACACGTATTGGACAAAGTAAACCTCAAGAACTACATGGCTAGAAGTCTACAACATATCAACAAGGTAGATAATACCACTCCATCCTAAAATACTAGGCATGGGAAACAAACAAGTCAGCCGAACAAGATAAGACAGACCAAACGGTCATAAACATACATGCATGGGAAAACACTTCTAAAGAATATCAATTAACCCTATTATCATTCAATTAACCTCTACTCAAGCATACTGGCATAGAAGGAAATTAACAGGTCTAAAATAGTAAACACACATTACCCCGTTCAAGGATTTTGGGAAATTTTTCACCTAAAACTCAAATACATTCAACATAAAGGAACAAACCACCTACCTCGGTGTTGCAGGAGCGTTATATGTGATCCTTGATCCATGAATCGCACATGAACACCGTAGATCTATAAAAACATCAAAAACATAAAACCTAGGATAACTCTTGAAAGAAGAAGAATCCGAAAATGAAGCTCTAACAGAAGAAAGATCTTACTGAGGTTATCCTAATGCAATAGATGGTGGTCAATTTGGAGAAAAGACGCTCGATTAGGATACCAGAGAAGGATCCCAGCCATGCATATTCTCTTGGAAAAACCACACCTAGAATGAGGGCTTTCTGCCAATTAGACGTGACCCCGTTCCATTTATTGAAAAAAACGTACACGATGTGTACTTTGTAAGTACACGGTGTGTACTTTCCCTTACTAAGCCCCACTTTAGGTGGCCTCCATGTCACCACACATGGCCGTGTGCATATCCACTACATGTCCAGCACACTACTACCCATGGTAACCGAGTACACGGTGTGTACTCATAAAGTACATGATGTGTACTTCAAAAATTTCCAAAAACACTTCTTTTCCTCCAAAACACCAATAAAGGAAAACATACATGAAAATAAGATCTGGGTTCTTACAAATTCAATATAAAATCGATTTTTTTAAAGTTAGAAATAATGAATTATTGGTATTAAAACATTTTTAGATTATTTTCTAGCATCCTAATAAACTTTTTTCTCACACCTTACTTTTTAATTTCGGTAGTTGTAAATGTTGTTTTGTAGGACTTTGATACTGGGATGTGTATTGTGTAAAATATTGATTTCTGCTGTTGTCATCATCTTTGTAGCATGATGAATTGGTCATTATGGATGGTGACATAGGGAATTATTTATACTGGTAATCGTTTATCATTCCAGTTGGTCATTTTGGATTGAATTTTTATGTCTTGGGGTTATGTTCTACCACATTCATGTTATACCCCAGTGGTCTTACTTATTCAGTTTTGTTAAGAGAAATGTAAATTCTATGTTAATTTAATTCCCCATATGGAAGACCATTATGGGTGAATTTTTTAGATACCCCAATTTGGTTTGGGACAATAAGGATTATCATAAATATTCTTAATCAATTACTCCAACTCAATCAAGGCCGCTCTATAGGGAGTTTTTGAAATTGGGGGTATGCCCTGTATGGGTTGTATTGAAAATATAACAGAATGATTTAGGGGAAGAAAAATGATGAATTCATGAAATACCTGATTATATCCAAAATAATAGACATATATTTTTTTTAGTCCATCCCAAACCATTTGTGATAAATATCACTCATTAATATGTTTTAATACCCATTCGAACAAAATTAATTTTAATTTTAATTTAATATTCATTCTCACATTGAATGAAAATCATTGTTTTATTTTTAATATAAAATATTACATCCACCTAATAATTAACATGGGCTCAATATAGAGAGAGAAAAATCCATTCCAAAGGTTAAAAAAAAAATCAATTATAGGGGGAATTAGAAGACCTGAAAGAAGCATATCGAATTTTTTTATCAAAGCTAAACTATAGACTAGAGATATGATCCGTGTACAATGAATGGTTTTTATTATTTAATAAACATATAATTGGTTAGGTGGTGACATGATACCCTATAAAAATTAATTAGGTATAATGTTTTGGGTAGTGATAGAATCAAATAAGACATTTTCAGTTGTTGAGTGGATAATAAGGGTATCTTTAGAAACTTCATTATTAGGACCCACATCCCTAGTGGTAATGGTATCATATTTCACTTTATATCTTGGATTATGGGGATTTTGAAACTTATTGTAATCAGTAATGATCTTATTCATAAAAATATTAGAATAATGTATGGACTATATTCAATTATAGAATTAGAGTGTGGGTGACACATTTGGATGATATTTCTCACCATAATTGACTGGCCTTTTCACATGACATGAGAATTATTTTCATCAACATCCTTATTTTCCACACATAAAACATTTACCATACCCCATTAGGAAATTTCCTCAGTGACCCCATACACATTTTTAACAGGAATGAATATTAATTTTCATTACACTATGGGTTTTATTAATATAATTCACTTCGAATTCCATTATATAATTTTTCCCCCAAACTATGAGAACAATGAGAGTCTCTAATCTCTATTTAAATCTTGATAAAACATTTAGTGGTTTATTTATGAGGATAAATTAATATTACACCCAATATATATTAGAGATATGGTCACATGCTACTAAATAATCTATCAACAATGATTTAAGGATCAATAAAAAACCTTACTAGTGTGGTATAAATATGAACTCATAGGTAATAATGGATTTATCATCATTATGTTATAGCTATATAAATCCTGTTTTTATTTTTTCATGAAGAGTTCAATGAAGAAACTTATTAAAACCCGCTTTTAATTCACCTCCCATGCTGTTCAGTCAATTTATCCTCTTACATCATATTCTTTATAAGAGTCCAATATTCACCAAATTCACCATACAAATGATATACAACCAAAAAAACATTCTCATGGTTTGAACACTAGGGAATTGAGAATAGATTTTTTATAAAATTTATTCATTGATAAAAAATAAATAGATTATAGGTGTTACTAAAGGACATTAGATTTTTTTCTATAAGAAATACTCAATTGTGAGTTGTTATTTCTATTATACATTTATATTATTAGTATGATTCAAGTTTCCATTCATAACTATAGTGAAGTTAGTGTTTATAACAAAAAGATATAATATTCATACTATAATTTGATTTTATTCTTCATGAGGATGGTCATTACCTTAACCATCACATAATATATTCCCAAAATTAATCCATTTTACAGTCATTATATAAAAACCATAAGACATTTTATGAGTATCAAACATCATCAATCAGTTTATATAAAAAAAATATGATTACGAATATCATTATTTTAATTTCCAAAATTTAAAAACCTTATTTAATCCCCAGAAAATTGAATATCATCTCATATAACAAAATATTATCATTGATTTTCATTAGTTATATCTTCTCATTTGTAAAAGTGGGTCCTAAATAGATTATTTACTGATAAAATATTATCTAATGGTAGTGTTTAGCTAGGATTGTAGTCCCAATCCATACCACCATGCAATAGTGATAATTAACTGAATACCCAATCCAAGACATTCAGAGTTGTAACCCATAGTTTCATCTATATCCCTACTACATAAACATGCCAGTAACTAGACATTGTTGTATTTTCTAAGAAAACCACAAATATTTTATTACAATAACAACATATTTTCTACTATAAATGAACCCATCCTAATGGTAATCACTAATGAATTCTAATATCATTCTCCAAATTTAACAAATACACCCTCTAATACCAATTGAGGTGACCTAAGAATAACATAAATAAAAATTACATCATTTTATTACAATATTAAATACTTTTTGTAGTAATAAATTCTTAAGGACTGTAAAGGTTTAGTGTATATGGAGACTAGAAACATAATAAACATATTTCATAAAAAATATTCAACATATCCCAAAAAAAATTTCTCCCATAGTACCCTTCCTATAAATTTTATACTTAACTGATTTCTTCATAACATGGGGAAAATGAAATAAAAAGGAATGTTTAGCTACGGTTATAAGTATGGGTATTCAAAGAATATTTAAATAAATAAACATATGTGGGAATATATATATGGTTATGAAACCAAGATCATAATTTATGAAAATCATACAGAATTAGTCAAAGATCATTAATCATGAATAACAGAATAATGTTTTCTCATAACTAAATATAGATGTTATAATAGTGTGGAATCTTGAATTATTAATCATGACCTATAAGAATATAAAAAATAATGATACAGTAGAATTTGGAAGACAAAAAATCAGTAATAATCATTTCCAAACTCAAGGATTATTTCCTTGTCTATCAGAGTGGATTGGGTTTGTGTAACAACCCGCTCTATTCGTAAATATATAATACATCTCAATTTATCAATATTAATTAAATATCAATACCTTTCTAGACTATTATGGGTTTAGTGTCTTTAAAATATTGAAAGAATAACTGGTTCATCAAATATCTAAATAATCTTCAAATTATTCCATTATAACTAGAAACCTTTTTGAAATATCAAACACCATACCTTTCTTTGTATCATGGGGAAAATAATGATTGGAAAATGGTGATATTGGATGATCAATATGGGTAAAAAAGAGAGATATTCATCATAACATAAACATAAGGATATAGGAATATGAACATAACATTGGTAAATTATACCTTTCCTATAATTAATCATAAACTTGAGTCATAGAATAAATCATTAAAATTCATAATACCTAAATCATAGAATAATATAATTTGAATGAAACATGGAATTTTGGCGAAAACACAAGAATATAAAGTCATTTAATTAGTATTCAAGGATATTTACGAAGACTATCATAGTGGAATTAGTTCACTCCATACACTATATTCGTAGTCAAGGGTCCCTACTAAGGCTACCATGGAAGACATATTCCTTTACTAAACCGGTTTCATTTCTCGATCCAGTCATGTATATATCGAGATCAATAACCATTCCATTTATGTATATATCATGTAATATAATACCATTACCCAATGCATTAGAGGTAGATATTGGTCGTACCTATCACATAATTAATACCAGACATATGTGTTTCACATAAACATAAATAATTCATCATAACAAAACCCATGAAAAGAAATAGGTTTCATAAACATTCAATTATAGCATAACCGATGGAAACCAAATGGGTTTCATAAATATAAATTCATCACATGAATAAAACAAACATAAATTGAACAAGGATAATTTCATTGAATATTATACCAGGTAAATAATATGTAACATCAAATAATGATATCTTAGATGGAAAATAATTTTGCAAGATGAATGGAAATTATATTTGAGGAAAATATTTTTTAATCATTATTTTTAAAATGGAATAAATATAAAAATTAGAAAAATATTTGAAAATAACCTTGTAAACTTGAAAAGGAATATCTTTGGAATTAAAGCATACGTATGGTAGGAAAATATACTCCTTATATTGAAGTTAGAATAACATTTATTTCATATTTTTTGACGAAAAATTATTGAAGAAAATCCTTTAGAAAATGATGAAATATAATTTTTATAAATTATTTGGAAAATTATATCATGATTACAATTTTATTTATAAAATAATTCTATAATATTAAAAACCTTTTAACAAAATTTTTTAGAAAAAATTGACATGGAAGAAAAATATAGTTTTTAGGGTATGTTAAAAATTATAATTTTTAAATGAAACCCCCTAATAAATATCATGTCATCGATGTAAGGATTTATAAAATTAATTGATTATGTTTATTATATATAAATACATATAAAATAATGGGAAACAAATTTTATTATATTAAAACATCATTTCATACCTAATATAATAATGACATAATCAAGTAGTAAATGTTTTACCTAAGAAATACCAAGTGGGTTATTATTTCCCTTACCACATTGTAATCAGTCGGATCTTATTACCCATAAAATTAATAATTACAAAATGTAACAATAAATAACATTAAGATAATTAAATTAATGATATTATATATAATAGGGAATTATATACACCACACATAAGTAATAATTGGTGAATAAAGAAAATATATTATATAAGAAAAGGAGAGATGAAAAACCATTACCTCAAAATTCCCTTTAGTTTTGTGTACTTAAACCACTTGTATAAAGGTTTAATTAACACTATTAATTAAAAAAATAACCATATTAGTGTTTATAATAACATATATGATATATTTATAACATCTTACCACCCATTACATAATAATATGTCATGATTTCTATTATTTTGAGTGAGTTCGTTTCATGATTTTCATGGTTGCTTAATTTGTATATAATTATGGATTTCTATTTTGTGTGGAAATGAAAAAAATAAATGTAATTAAATATTATTAAAGGACATATATATTCTTAAATATTTATATTTATCATTTCTATTTAATACATAACATTTATTTATTTGATAAAATGTTTATTAATAATGTTTAGTTTAATTTGGATATTTTTCCAAATATAACAGACTAGTTTTATTTTATTTAACATTGTGTCTTTATATTAGTTTTAAAACAATAAATAAGTTATTAAATAAATAAAAAATATTATCTTAATATAATTATATATTTATGACCATCCATTAAAGAGGAAATAGAAAATGAAGAAATCATTATTCATGGAGGGAATTAACAGACATAATTTGGAAATAGTCTGGTTTCATTGAATAAGAAGATGAAATAAAAGAAATGGATATAAGATATTAAATAAAAACATAAAATTAAAGTATACACATTATTCATTAATTATTATGTCATGATGGGTGAAGGAGGTTTGGGGAAATTGGATAATAAATTAAATTAAGAGAGGTGCATTGAGAAAACTACCTCTTGAATTTCACCCCCTTAAGAGACCCTTAAAGGCATTGGATTTGTTATTTCAGTGAGACTTGAAGAACTAGGATATGGGAAGAGTGAGTATGAGATGTTTGAGTGGATATTTTAGAAGTTTCAATTCTTGTGTGAAGAAATTTGGTGGCGAGGGTTGTTATTTATTCTTCAGAAGTGATGGGTTTAAGTGATTAAATTAATGATTATTTTATATTTAATGCCAATCACACTATGACAGAATTAATTTACATGAATTATACTTTTAATTTATGATTTATAGTATTTTTATATTCAAAAAATACCTCATACATCCCTGAAATGTTTTAAAATATTTATATGTTAATCTTTTACCATTTAACTTTAACCCTTGTAACTATTTTCCCTATATTGTGGTAAATAATGTTTTCACCATGGTAAAATTTTTATTCTTAAAAATGAAATTCACCATAAAAGATAAATTTTACCTAATGATTATAAATATGGAATCCATTTTTCTAAAATAAATTAACATAATTGGGAAAATAATATTTTAAATTATTCTTTTAGATGAAATGAGAAAGTGAGTTTGTAAAGTGAAAAGGTTCAAAAGTTTCAATTGTTTTTATATAAAATTTCAATGTGAATTTGATTAGAAATAAAATTATCATATTTAATCTATTATAATTTAACTAGTTATGATTTCAGTCCAATTTAAAATATGATTTAATAAAGAAATAAATTATATGAAAAAAATTCAATTAAAATGGAAAATTTTTCAGTATTCATAAAAAAATGAACTTTATTAGAAAAATACCCAAAATTCACCCTAAGATAATTTTTTTACCATGATTTAAAAAACTATTTTTATTTTATCAAATAAAACTTATAAATCTATCAATATTTTGATCTAAGATCAGTACACCATTAAAAAGAAGAAAAATACATTTTAGAAAGAATATATGTTTTTATACATATATTTTGATTTATTCTTATATTATATCTTTATATCAGATTGATTAAGCTTAATTTTTTTAATGAATATATAACATATAAATTTCATTTATATATCTCAATAATAGTTATTAATTATTTTTATTAATATAAAATTTCATTTTGGTGATAAAAATAGTCTTTTTATAAAACATTTCCTTTATACACATTTGGTTTTTATTTTACTATAAAGGAAAATTTTAACTAATGAATTTATTTTATAAAAACATTTAATATCATATTTTATAAATTCTTCAATACAATTTATTCTTTCCATTCCAATGGCTATTTGATGACTATAATAAATTTTTCTATGCCCATAATTTTGTGTAAAGTAATCTATTAAAGTGATTATCTTTTTTATAAAAAAAGTCATAGCGTAAAATCTTGAAGTGTTACATTATACCCCCTTAAAAATAATTTTTCCCAGAAATTTAATTTCTATAATATAAAAAATGTATGATACCACTTCCTCATCACATTATCTTTTTCCCACACAACTTCAACAAAATGTAAACCAGGTGAGTGGTGTTGTTTCGTAGAAAATTATCCCTATGATTCAGAATCACTAATGTTGGTTCATTATAATAAATGTATTGATCTTGAGGTATCACCATAGAATATATTTTATTTGTAGGATTAGTTATGTACTTACTCTGTTGTGATACATGGAACACATAATGAACATGAGAGATATTTGGTGGAATCGTTAATTGATAATCATCCATTCAAATATGACCGAGAATAAAAAAATTTGTTTCCTCAAAAATATTAAATTTTCCTTAAAAATAATAGAAGTATTTTAAATAAATTTCTCTATGGGAATCCCACATCAGAAAAGGGGTCAATAAAACATCCTCTTAAAAAGAGGGAAATTAAAAGGTAAAGATCACCACATAACTAAGATTCAAGTTAGGATAAAATTAGTGGAATGTAAAAACAAGGACATGGGGGAGAATTCAAACTGTCATATTCTGATGGTGAATCATAGAGATCATGGACATTATAATTTTAATTACCATGTTACCATAGAATAAATAGGCCTTAAAAATGTCATTGATATCATTAACAATTATTATAATAGGATAAAATTTTATTTTTAAATTATTTTACAAGATATAATTACTTTAATTCATCTCATAAGTACAATATCATTCATTGGTCATGTCTTGATCAATTTCCACATCATTTATTACTCTATGTAATGATGTTTAATTTTGACTCTCTATAGATCTAGTGGATCATAATATCCTTAATGGGATGATAAGTCATTAAATCTATCTCAAGTTATCATTATAAGAAATTGTTGGAAAAAATAATTAAATATGAAAAAATATTTATATGGTTATAAAATACATTAATATCTCAAAACTCCACCAAATTTCAATGTAATTTTTTATAAATGTTTACACTTATGATCATTTCAAAAGATTAAAATCTAAATTATTCAAATGAGGGAAACTATATTTTCAAAATCAACTTATCATTAATCCCCAAAAAACATTATATTGATATTAATTTTTACACATCAAACATATAAGTATCATTGTAATATATTCTATTGAAACATGGTAATAACCTAAATTACAAAAAAAACATAGTGGAATTATTCAGGATTTCAATAATTAACTCTTTCCTAGGATTGTGAAACCAAAAATTCTACAAAATCAATCCATAAAACACCTTTTCAATATAATATTAATTATTTCCAAGGTTATCAATACTATACCATTTACTTTTTCACAAAGAAAACATATATTTACCTCATTATTATCCTCTTATCAGGCACATACTAAGGGTTTTCTTACCCTTAATTGTGTGTTCGCAAAAAAATAAAATTACCAATAAATCACTTTTAATTTCCATTAGCATTATTAAACATATCCCTTAAAACCTCTATGTAAACACAATAGTGAGCCAATAATTTTATGTTTCAATATTCCATAGTACCATAAAAGTACTTCCACAAAATTATTATTGATTTATAATAAATTAACACTCAATCATTCCACCATTTCATTATCATAATCTATAGTTTCAATATGATTATATGATAAATAAATTTTCTTAGAATTAATATGTTGTGGAAAATCATCTTCCTTAACCCTTGTATTTGCGCATTGATTACCAAAATGAACATTTTATTTACACTTGAATCATTGAATTGTGTAATTAAATTTCACTCATATATCTCTTTATTAGAATCATTATCTAAATCTTTCCCATTACTTCTATACTTAGTTTATTGATGTCCTTCATTACCAAATTAAAAAAATTTATTAGTCCCCTTGAGAAAATTAACATTACTCAACTTCCCATACTTTGAAAATAAACAAAGACTCATCTTCTTTTTTCCATAGTTATTATTATCTCATTTGTATTCCATTTTTATTTTCTTGTAAAACCCACTTGATTGATGGGTAACTCCAATTTCCATCTCCACTGTGAGAGAAAAGAAAAAAATACCTTAATTGGAACTTATTTTTCATGTATCTAATTCCCATAGAAGACTTCAGTTTGAACCACTAATTAATGAATTAATTTTACATTCATGATTGATGACTAAACCATTTTCAAATCTATCTTGTATTATAAAATGTTTCTCAAATGTACTAAGGGATTCATCATCCTTTTGCTTCAACTCAAGAAATTTTTTCTAAATCATTGATATTATAATAAAAGGGAATCAATTAATGAGTAATATCTCATTAAACACATACCATTCCATTGATTTAATTTTTTCTTATTTCCCTATATTCTTGATAAGATTCCATCACTGATCTACACCTTATTCCAGATGATAAACCCATAGGAAAAAGATTTCATGTCATGTGCATTGAAGAATATAAATCATTTTCTCAATGGTGTTGATACACTACTCATCCAAAAGTGGATAAAAAGACCCACTAAATTAATTTTGATATTTCATCATAAATGAGTGAAAATAATTTTGTTTCATATTTAACTCATTTGGAAGTATAATATGACTCATATATAATTGGAGTAAAGAAGTATGATTTTTCATTCAATATCCCACAAAAATGTTTTGCTTAAGAGGGAAATCATTGAATTTATCATAACATTTGTCAGTAACACAATTCCTTCAGTTCCTAAACATTTTCTATTAAAAAAAATAAGAGTGTTAATATCACTAATCATACTGGGAAACTAAATAATCATGGGAAATTAATATTAATTTTTCAATACATGACACCTTATACTTAATTATGGGCTATTTATGATCACTAAAAAAATCTAGGGATATGAATTAGACTTAAACATTGGGTTCATACTAATTTTTTCACATTCTAGTTTTCAGTGGGTTTGTAACCTTTTCTCTGATACTAACTATAACAACATACTCGTTTCATTAATAGATAATATATGGAAATTAATTACATATCAAAACCATTATAGAATCATATGGGTTTAGTGTCATTGGGATCTTGGAATAAAAAACAATACGTATATAAAATTTCTACATCATATCGCACTTATTCCATTGTAACTAGAACACTTTTCTACATATTAATCTTAATACATTTCTTCATATCCATAGGAAAATAATCATATGAAAAGGGTGAGATCAGTTTATATATAAGGGAAAACAAGGGATATATGAATTATAACATAAAAATAAAGGAATAAGAATATAAAAAACATTTCAATATTATATCCTACATATCAATTGTTATAGACATGAGTCACAGAATAAATCATAAAAATTATTGAGACCTAAATTAGAAAAGAAAAACATAAAAATAAAACATAGAATCATGGAAAACACAAAAACATAGAAAATAATTTCATTAGTTGTAAAGTATATTTTCAATGAATATCATAGGGATTGAGTTCACTCCCCAAACCATCTTAGTATTCATGGATCACTTCTATGACTATCATGGTGGACAAAGTCCTTTACTAAACTAGTTTCACTTCCAATTCTATCCCTTTTTTAACCGAGATCAATACCAATTCTAGTCATATATATCTCCTGATATATAATATAACTACCCAATGAATTGGATGGAGAGATAGGTCTCACAAAAAAATAATTAATACCATAAAAATATGATCCAAAATAATATAAATCATTAATTATATCACAACCCATGAAAAATAAATAGGTTTTGTCAAAATTTCATTATAGAAAAACCCATTGAAAAAAATTCGGTTATAGGAATATAAATCCATCATAAACATATAAAATCCATAAGAAAATGATAATTTACATGAATAAAATCCCTAGTAAATAATAACTAACATAAATAAATGTTACCTTAGATGGAAAATATTTTTGAGAGATCACTTGATATAATTCATGTAAAATGATCATTTTTTATTTTAAAACATTATTTTTAAATTATATGAAATTTAAAAAGAAAAATTTTATTTGGAAGTAAAATATTGAATATTGTAAATTAATCCTTGTTTAATTATGGTGACATGATGGAAACATAATCCTCTCATTCTTTATAATTTAAAAATTCATTTCTTTAATATTTTTTGTCAAAATAGTTATAAAGAACCTCATTCAGAAAAAGAAAAAAATATAATTTTCAAAACAGTTTATAAAAAGAAAAACATGATTAAAAATATATTTAATAAATAATAAATGAATATAAAAAAATGGAAACAATTTTAGGAAACCTGAACATGGACGAAAAATAGAGTTTGAAGTGACATTTAAAATTTTAATATTTAAAAGATAATCCCTTATAAATATAATATCATATAAGTGAGAATTAGTAAAATAAATGATTATGTATATTCAATGAAATTATAAATAAAAAAATAGAACACATCTCATGATATTAAAATGTAATTTCACACATAATATTAGAATTTCATAATCAAGATGTATAAGTTTAACCCTTGGAATAGAAATTTGCTTAAGAATTCCATTTCCACTTTGTAATCTGACTAATCTAATTCCCGATTAATGTAATAATTATAAAATGAGATAATGAATGAAATTGAGATAATATTATTAATTATATTGTATATAAAATTTAATTATATAAAAAAAACACAAGAAATAATTGGTGAATAATACATATATCTTAGAGAAGAAAAAATGAGATGAAAACCCCTTAACACCTGATTCCCTTTAGTTTTATATACTTAAAAATATTTTATAATGTTGTAAATAATTTTATTAATTATTGAAAAAATAATATTAATGTTTATAAAACATTATCTGTAATTTTTATAACAGCTTATCACCCATTCATTAAAAATATTTCACAATTTCCATTGTTTCAGGTGAGTTGTTTTCATGATTTTCATGGTTGGTTTGTTTGTGTATAATTAGTGGTCTTTGTGTCGAAGGTAAATAGAACTGTAGAAGTTTAATTATATTTTATTTTTGAACATATATAATTTTAAATGGCCTCAGTCATTATTTTTCTTTAATACATGAAGATGATTCATTTGATAAAATGTTAATTATAAATGTTTTGTTTAATTTCGAAATCTTTCGGAATATAACAAACTAGTTTTTTTTTAAATTAAATATATAATTGAAATAACATTAAATAGGTTATAATATAGATATTAAAATCTCATTAATATATAATAATAGTATTATTACAATCCATGACATCGGTAATGGAAAACAATCAAAATCCATATTCATAGAGGTGATTAACTAGCATAATTTGGTCAACAATACTGTTTCTTTGAATAAGAGGAAGTAATAAAATGGATGGATATAAGATATTCAATTATAAACATAAAATTATACCATATTCATTATTATAGAATTATTATTTCATGATGGATGGAGGTTGTGGTGGGATAATAGAAGAAATTTTTTTTGAGAGGTGATTTGAGAAAATCACCTCTTGAAATCACCCCTTGAGAGACACTTGATGACCTTGGATTTGTTATTTTTGTGGGTCTATAATTACTAGGACGTGGTTATAGTAAATTTGATAGGGGTTTAAGGTATTTTTTGATTATTAAGGGTTTTTATTCTAAATGGTGTGGTGAGGGTTGGTATTTATACATGAGGATAGGTGGGTTTAAGTGATCAAAACAATGACTTTTTTTATATTTAAAGACAACCAAATTCAGGTAACATTAATTTCATTGAATTTTATTACTCATTAATTTTGTGACAAATTTTTGGGGTTGATAAATATGTCAGAAAACCATTAAAGTATGTTATTGTTAGGTATTTTAATCTTTTACCTTTAAAATTTATCCCTTATCATTATTTTACCAATGCAACGATAAGTGATTTTTTTCACTGTAAATATTTTATAACTAAAAATGAAATTAAACATATAAAAATATTTTTACCTCATGAATAAAAATATTTAATCCATTTTACTAAATTAAAATCATATATTTGAAAAAATTATATTAACTATTAATCTCGTAGAAGTAAAGAGAATGTGGGTTTTTAAGGCGAGAAGGTTCAAAATATTGAAGTGTATTTATATACAATATCATTTTAAAATTGATTCAAATGGGAGAAAATATATTTATTGATATTTAATTGAACTATTTATATTTTAAATCCAATTTCAAATATAATTTATCTATATAAATATATTAGAATAAGAAAAATTAATCAATTAAAATATCACATTTTCTCTATTCACTAAAAAACTAAACTAATTAAAAAAACAAAAATCCACCCTAGGATAATTTTTTTTTTCTGTTTCCAATTTTTTTTATATTGAAAAATAAAAATTATAAAAGTTTAAAACTTTAGTTTTAAAATAATTGTGCCCTTAAATAGAGGAAAAATTACCTTTTTTAAAAATAATATTTTTATGTATAAAATTGGGATTATTCATATCTTAGTCCAATCAATGATATTTAACAAATTTATATGAATTTTAATGAATATATAACATATAAACATCCTTATTAAATATCACTAATAGTGATTACTATAATTTATTAATATGAAATTCCATTTTGGGGATAAAAATATTTTTTTATAAAAACACTTACTTTATGTTGAATTGGTTTTTATTTCCATCACTAATTAATTTTAAACCAAATAATTAATTTTATAAACATGTGTAATGTATGTTATTATAATTTTTTTAATATCATTTATTCCCATTATTCCAATAATGAGGTGATAAACATAATTGTATTTTTTAGTTCTTTTATGCATAGCATTTTGTGCAATGTAATATATAAAAGATATCATACTTATAAAAAAACACTTAGTGTAAAATAATGGGGTGTTATAGTTCACTTCCCATTCCATCATTTCATTAGTCATGTTTCACTCCGAGGTCAATAATTTTGGGTTTATTACCTTTATGACCCTTATTATGTGATGATATATCGTTTTGTAAGAAATTTATTGGTGGGATATATAATTCCTTTTCCCAAATCACATATGGAAAACCATAGATTTGTTTAAAACTAGATCATAAATAATTAATTTTATCATACACCACAAATAGAAAATGATTCTTAAACATTAGAAAATTTCATTATAGCATAACCCATCTAAAATAAATATATTTCATAAATAATTAATCATAACATAATAGACACATCAAAATAAAATGTGTTTTACAAAATAAACACTAAATTATAGTTATAATTAGAATTCTTCCATAGAAGTAAATTTAGTGGTATCATATGAATATATTCCCACTAAATCATTAAAATTCCTAATGTTTGTTGACATAGATAAAAAATAACTTTAAAATTATAATCAAACATTATTATGAAAACATAAGAACAATATCCCTATATTTTTATAATATTATAAGCATAAATTACCAAAATATAAAGAAAAATTAATTTCAATAAAAAAACATGAATAATTTTAAATTAATCTTCAAATAAAAAAAATCATGACTATAGTAAAATCTATACATGATGTATTTTTTAAAAGAAAACATTAATTTCACACTTTTTTTAAACAACAAAAACTACCTATTAAGAAGAAAAACAATTCGAATAAAACATCATTTAAGACACTATAAATAAATTAAAAGTTAGTAAAAAATAAAATTTTAAAACATTTAATTTATATTTAACTATTTAAATAAAATAATTTTAAGAGAATACACATGGAATAAAAATTTCAACGACCAAATAAGAAATAAGGAAGTCTTTTCATTAAAATAATTTCTTAGTTATTTTAAATACCAAAAACATGAAAATAATGAAAATAGAAAAATAATAACTAGATTAAAGGAAAATATATGGGTTTTAAAGGATAATGTCTATATAATATCTGTTCAAATGATTTTTGCATAAATGATATCTAAAAGAAATAAAATTATGAAAACAATCCCCTACCTCAAGTATTGTCTTACTTCATAAACATTCTATAGTCAAATTTAATAAATATAGATATTTTATGAATATATTAAAGAAACAAACTCACTCATAAAATACTATGTATCATTCCACTATAATTATTAATTATCACATTATTATTAATTTCTTCATTAAAATGAATATTCTGGTGAAAACTGGTCTAATTTCAATTAAATTTTTAGTTCGAGGGTCCTGTTACATACACCTTCTTCATTTTTTTCATGATATAAAAAATACAATTACTCCCATAATAATTTTATTTAATAATTATATAAACCTTTATAACCAATCATATAATTATATGATGAAAAGTGAATTATACCATTTCGTAGAGGCATTAGTCTGTACGCACAAACTAGTGATGTTTCCACTTTTGAGTAAATGTAACAAAAGAAAGTTAAATAATAATTCACTTTTACCTAATCAATATTTTACCATAAATATCACACACATATATATATATATATATATATATATCTCAATTACTCTATATTTTAAGGTAAATGAAAAATGAATCACATCGCCTTGTAGAGGTTGTAGTCCATATGTACGCTGGAGCGACAGTAAAGTTTTGCAACGGATGTGATGGTAAAGTGGTATATAAGTTATTATAATTAAATGAGAATAATTATTTCATATATATATATAATATATTTTAATTCAATCATATTAACCAACTATATAATATGGTGATGGAAAATGAATTAGATCTTTATATGGAGGTCGTAGTCTATATATTTGAATGAGCGATACATTAATTTAATATTTGTTGTAAAGGATTAATAAAATGGGTTTCAAATAATAATAATAAAATATTATTATATTTAAGAATCTAAATTCATTAAGTTAGGGTAGATTCAATATATATATATTCGAAGTGTAAGTATAAATAATCATTGAAATAGTCGGCTATGATGATTCCTTCTTCTTTGAGAGACCCACTTTGGCATGCACCTTAATCCATTATAAAATGGTCTTATGGTGAGAAAAAAATCTCAATAATGAAGTTATGGTATCTTAAAATGTTTTTAAATATCTATTGGATAAGCTATAGGCTTCAATGTTTACTTGTATGGGAGGATAAAAAGATCCCTTTCATATATGATGGGAGGGACACATGTCAAATTACATAAAAGATTTAAATTACATAATGTAAAAATATTTTTTATGAAGATGAAAGTTTAGACGAAATATAATGTTAAATTTTATAATATAGAAATATCACTATCCAATAAGATTTAGACATGTTGAAGTGTAATTGTATCCCTTATCTATTTTTTAACACTCTCCAAACCCATTTTAACCCCAAAATTTGTAATGAATTCAGAATGTTTATCCTTGTCATTATGAATAATTTTTTTTTTATCTAACTAAATTATATTATTTATTTTCATTAATAATATAGGATATATATAAAAATATTCAAATTCCCTATGTTTTTTTAAATTTATTTTAAAATAAGTGCAAAAAATGCATCAAAACTATTTTTATAAAAATGCTTCTTTATGAATAAAACTAAGTATTCATTCATTCCATTATATATATCATGTAGCACCTCAAAGAAAAAAATACATATTATATGATTTATTTATTACATTGGGATAATATACAATGGATTTCACCATGTTGGATTGACCATTTTAGTATGCTTTGAAAACTATATATTTACATGATTCCCAAATTACAATGCGAATATTAAAACATAAGATAATAAAAATTATTGATTCCAAGAAATCATTCATTATATACATACACATATTCCAGGGAAAATAAATAATAATTGTATGAGTATATATTAAAATTAATAGTTATGTTTTTTAGAATATATCATCATTAACTAAGGAATATTCTTAATGGTAGAGTGGATAATAAAAACACATGTCATTCATTTAAAACTTCAGATCAATGAACATAAATGGATAATATTAATATATAAATCACATTGATAATGGAAACATAATTCATATTAATTATAATGTTTAATTCTACACATTAATGATCAATTCCTCTCAAAAAAATACATCAGTAATCTGACTGTTAGGGATTCTCATCTAAGGAATAAATCTTAAGAAATATGTAGGTGTTAATTAGATACCCATATAATATGTAGATCATGTTTTTTATATAATTAGGATTGTTGCAGAATTTAGGAGATATCAATAACAAGGTATCACTTGTCTATTTACCGTCCTATGTGTTCGTTATATTTTAATGGTCAATGTAATTCATTCCAAAAATGATCTAGAAGTTAATAATTATTTGTTTCTAATCATGTAGCACCCTAACCCAAGATATCCTAGAGTCGGTGTATGATACTATTAAATTGGAACTGTAAAGACCCAAATATTGACGTACATGGACATTACATTACTTTTTAGAAATACGTAATACATAACAAAAACAAACACATAAGGACCATAATAGTTTAGTGTCTTTGGAAACTCGGAACATTATCTTCTAATCGTGGTGAAATATCATCATCATCTCCCATAAAGATCTCACCCTTTTGTTTTCATACCTAAAAACTTTCTTTATATCGTGGGGAAATCAAACATATAAAGGGTGTTCTCAAATTCTCAGTAAGGGTAAGCATGGAGAAAATAAAACAAACCATATACATTTGAACATAAAAACATGAACATAATGTTTAAATATCAGAATCTTGAGTAATGACATAAAACATGGCAGTATGTATGGAATATATCATAATGGAACATTAATCATGATAAAATAGCTTGGAAATAAAACTTTTAATTGTGGAAAAACATTAAGCACATGATATGATTTACATAGTAGCCAAGGAATTGCTGCCAAGACCATCTTAGTAGACAATGCCCCTTACTAAACTGAGTTCACTCCTCATTCCAGTGCTGTATCACTGAACCAGATTAAATTTTCGTTCCAAACATGTCTATCTCTTGAGATATAAATATTTACCCAATGAATTGGTGGGAGATATAAGTCCCACAAATCTCATAATGAAATCATTCTTACTTGGGCCACAAAATAAACATAAATCATTCATCAAAACCAAAGGAATAAAATGGGTTTCATAAACATCATACCATCATAAAATAATCCATATAAAACAAATAGATATCATTTCATCATAATAAAAATAAAACTCTTTAAATAATAGATATATTATACATGAAATATACACATATGAAATAGTTTCATCTTATATGGAAAATGGTTTTGATAAAACACAAGAAATGAATTCTTGAGGAAAATATCATTTCTTCTTCAAAATATTTTTTTTCCACAAAATACAATGAAATTTTAAAAGAAAAGGATTTTTGTTGAAAATATTCATGAAATCATGTAGAGTACTCTTCCTGAAAATAACGTGTTATAAAACCGAAAAAATCCGTTCAGGCCATACTTTTTCTGGAAATGTCAAAAAGTACCTTATTTGGTAACCAATGGAAAGATTTCTTCCATAAAATGTGGTAAAAATTCAAAAAATGGTAAAAATGACTATAAAAATACATTGATGAATACTATACATTTTATGAAAAAAAATTTAGAAAACTTGGACATGGATGATAAAATAACCCCCGTAAATGCTTACGTAATATCAATCTCAGATAAAAATGAGATTGAAAAATTATCCCTTACCTTATGTCCAATTTCTTCCATATGTGTCTGAGACTCTTATATAGTGGGTTTAAACATATTATAAACTTGTAATAGAACCATAATAATATTTATGATATCATATATGATTGACTTATGACTTTATATTATCTGTTCATTTGTCAATTCCATATTAAAGCGACGTTTTGGGTAAAATCATTTCATTTATCATCCGTGTTTTGACTTGTAATTATTAATTCGATTACGTATATCATGATTAATTATTTCCAGAAAATAAAACATGATTTATATATAATATATATTCAGAATATAAAAATATATAATATATCTATAAATGGAACGAAATACACCGTTCAGGGAGACGGTAGGTCGTACGTACACATAAACGTTGTTTTTCGTTTCCTTATTGAATTGAATGGAATTAAGTATATTAAATAAATATATATACATAAATACAGTATAAATATTATGTAATATATTTCATGATTATATATTATATATATTTTATAACCATTCTTGAATTGGTAACATGGAAAATGAATCTCATCGCGTCGTGGAGACGGTAATCCGTACGTACGCACGAGCGATGATATCATTACAATATTTATAGAATGGAATATTAGTGGAGGATATAATATCTTATAATCATTATTATGTTATTATAATCATATATAGTAATTCTTTACACCATTATACCCATCCAAGTAAGGTGGTGGTGGAAAAACTGATTACACCACGACGTGGAGACGGTATTCCGTACGTACGCACGCATAGTGATTTCATTTTCCATAGGATGGATAGAAGGTGAAATAGTATTGTTTAATATTTATAATAACATATCAGTATATAATTAATACTGATGTTATTAATTTATAATTAAAAAACTAAATAAGAGGAGGGAGAAGAATAATGAAACTTGAAAGTGTCGTAAGAAGAGATTACCTCTTCCTCGACACACCTCCTTTAAACTTCTTCTTAGGGCACTAGAGTTGGTCAATTGAGAAGACCAAAACCTCTATGATATAACTATAGAGGTTGAGGAGAGTAATTTTCAAGTTTTTGACGAGCTTCATGGCTCAAAAGGGTGTGAAGAGAAGAGGGAAGGGGTGCCCTTTTTATAAGGGAGGAGAGGGGCACCTTTAAAAAAACATAAAATATTAATTTATAATAAAGTCATATTCGGTTTATAATAGCTCTAAATTAATTTATTTATAATATAAAGTGGGGATGGGTCGAAATAATCTCAACCAATAGTTCTTAGACAAGTTTAGGTTACTATTTTAACCTTATCATTTAGATTTAACTCTATGTTAAATAATTTAACTATTACAGTGTCTTCTTGTTTTCTTACACTATATGGTTAATTAACTTACTATAACAAGCCAAGAAAACACCAAGTGGTTAATTATTAATTTATATAACCTTATATAAGTAATTTTTCTGATCCTTATATTTTTATGAATAAATAACAATTAATAATTTAATATTTGTTTTAAAAACTATTTTATGTCAATTTGGACACTATTTGGGAATTGATTTTTTTGAAAATCATAACAACAATATTAGTTCTAAAAACGTTAATTTAATCAATACTAACATGTCATATTAACCTTGAAAATTAGTTTAATGCATAAAAAGTCTCAAATTAAATTTATTTGGGTTTTTATAACATAAATTATATTAATATTTCAATAATAAATTAATTACTGCATCATCATTGTGTCATAAATAAATTACATTATTTAATGTCTAAAAATTATAAATAAAATACCATTATATAGTAAACCTTTTTATCTTTCTAATAAATATTTATAGACGAATTTATCTTATGTATAACCCTATATTAAAAATGTTCTAGTTATTAAACATTGATTTTAACTATTTTAACTCTTTTTTAAATAAAATAATAATAAGTGTCCTAATCTTATCCAAGTGGACCTAAAGGGTAATATTTTATTCATAAGGTTGTTTTTGGTCAAATTACACCAATCCAATAAAATTAGGACATGTGTTAGGGTAATAATAATATCATTTTAACCTTTAATTACCCTATATAATTTGAACCGTGGTAAATAAAAGTAAAAAGTTACTATTCACCAAAAATTATTTTTATCTTATTGAACCACATTTTAATCTTTGATATTAACCATGTCTCTTGGATTTTTAAAATTCCACTCACAGAAGTGGTAAAATTATGTTTTATGTAAATTTTCAAATTCTCCTTGGAGGTGGGTAAAAGACGGTGAAAAGTTCAATAAAATTATTATATATCTAAAATTATAAAAAAATGACTGAAATGAATTGAATTTAACTTATATAGGTATTATGTATCAATTTTGACATAAATAAGTTTAAATAAATTAAATAAGTATTTAAATAAAAATTAGGTTTTTAATTAGTAACCTAGTGTTTTCACTATTCATAAAAAATTGATTGTTTTCAGAAAAATACCAATAATTAACCCTTGGATAATTTCGATATTCTGAATCCAAAAATGAAGTACATTTTGAACGATAAAAATTATAAAATTTCAAAAAGTGAGTATTACAATTCATAACAGCTGGTACATAATAATATTATAATAATAACTCGTTTAGTGAAACATGGTATTGCATACTACACACGCTATTGAAGAAGGTCTTGATTGCGTTTAATGCAAGCCAAGTCAGGGATGCGTGTAGTGAATGATATGTTTGGTGTTTGATATAACATAATCAAGACTTATTTTATTTATTCATTAAACAAAATATATACTTAATTTTGCGTAGAATAATTTCCACAAAACGAACATGAAATTGTGTGTAACACGAGCCAAGAATAGTGTTGTGTATTCTGCAAGCTAATATGGTGTTTCATGTAGTAAAAGATAATCTTGGTGTAGTGTATAATAGAAGACATCAATGAAATTAAAAAATATATTTCTCATAAATTCTCGGGGTGTTATAAGAAAAATTACAAGGAATCTAATCCCAAGGGACTAAAGTGACTAGTAGTCTTGGTGTACTGGATACATATTTGAGACTTATATTAAAAAATCTTACACTAATTATGTAATATTTTTTCCCTCTATCCAAATAAATAATATTTATGATAAATATAATTCATCTAGTAAATTCGATCAAATACTTCATTGTATGCTTCTCGGAATCCTGAGAAAAGATACATAATAATGGAGAGCTCAAATTCTCATTAAGGTTAAAGTATAGTTGATGTAATAATGAATCAAAGAGAATATTCAATATAGAAAGGTAAATAACTAAAAACCCCTTCCATATAATCAATAAACTGAATAGAAGCGACTAAAAAATATTTCATGGTAATAACTCGAAACACATTCCAGTCAAATAACTAGGTAAGGAATAATAAATATGGAGTGGAAATAAATGGAAAATCAATCCATTAAAATAACTAGATAAGTAAAAATAAATATAGAAAGGTAAGAAACGAAAAACACATTCCGTTTAATCAATAATCTATGAATGAATTGAAACCATAGAATTTATCATGTGAAAATTTCATGGATAATAAATAATTAATCCAAATTATGGTAATGCTTAATTATTGGATGTTGTGTCTTAGGAACATGAAAATCTATAATGTCAAGATGCATCCTATATATAGTTTAAAACTATGGATAAACCCTATTTAATTTACACAACATATTTGTCTCATGAGAACCTATTTATGAATGTAGGAGAAATATAACGTCTGGGTTGCACTCTTCATTGCATTTTCAAATCATTCTTCATATCAAGTAATTGATTTAATTATTAAACACCATTACTTATTAAATATATGTATTGAATAAAAGATATAGATTCTCAATAACTCCATAGTTAATCAAATAACTTTTTAAGTAGAGACCATTTGTAAAATGGATTATGATTTGGGAAATAATAATATCCATGATAAATGAAATGGATAATTTAGGGGAAATTAAATTTCAAATGATCATAGGAAATCAAATATTTCAATGGGAAATAAATGAATCTCGGAAGTGAACGTGAATATTATCCTTGTAAGAAAATATTATAAACTATATAGAGAAATATTAATGATGGTATCAATTTTTTTCCCAATTATAGTCAAATAAAGGGCTATAGTCATTGATGAATGATAATATTAAAAAACAATATTTTAAAAAAATTCTTGAGGAATATATCCTTTAGCTTAAAAAAAATATTTTGAATAATATTTTCATTGAAAATTTATTCTGAAAAAAAAAATTGTTAAAAAAACATTTTTTAAATATGCAATCAATGTTTCATATATATTATAGTAGGTAAATATGTACATGTCATACGAGGTAAATAGAATAGTCCTTTTTCACGGTAAAAAGGATTGAAAAATGTATTATTTGGAAAGTAACAAAAATATTTATTTTAAAATAGTGGTAAAATAAGAAAGGGTATAAATGTCTTTAACAAATAATTTTTAAAATGTTTTTGAAAAGGGTTTTTCAAACAATGTTTTTAGAATAAAATAGGTTCTCCAACTAAAGTGAGAAATGATGTTGGGTTTTCTTAAAAACAATTTCAAAAAAAACATTGATTACCCAAGTGTGTAAAAATTGTAATAATGGTTGAAAATAAACATGAATAAACAGATAATAATGAATAGGAATTTTTAAAAGTGTTTATATAATTTCCCCAAAAGAAAATTCAATCAAAATATCATTAGGATTATTCTTGAGGAAAATAATTATTAAATAATACAATGTGTCCCATAACACTTTGAAACACTTCAAATCATAAAACTCATGAAATTATAATATAAAATAAATGATTAAAATGATATGATGAAAAAATTACTAATGAAATAATATAACAAATGGGGTAGTAGATACACCACATGAAATATATAAGGGGTGAACCTGAAAGTTATCTCACAGATGTAAAAAGTGATACAAGAATCTCTTACCTTGTGTTTCCTTTCGGGTGAATGTCCTTTAACTTCCTGTATGATAATTTATTGTGCCAAAATTTGGGAAGACATAGAAAAAATGGAATGCCTTAGGGGCTGCCTTGAGAAGATTTTTTTTCAGACCCCCCGTAACACCACCACTGGCACAAATCTACCCCTCCACGAAGCCGCTGCGGAGAAAGGAGGTGGGGGGCTCAGTGAAACCATTTGGCGTTTGCGAAGCTACTCCAGAGCAAGGTGGCATGAGGCTATGTGAACCCATTTGACATTTGCGAATACACCGTAGAGCAAGGAAGTGGGAGGCCCCGTGAACCCATTTAGCATTTGCGAAGCCTCCACAGAACAAGGAGGAGAGAGGCTCCGTGAACACGTTTGACTTTTGCGAAGCCTCCATGGAGCAAGGAGGGGGGAGGATCTGCGAACCCATTTGATGTTTGTGAAGCCACTTTGGAGCATGGAGGTGGGAGGCTCTGTGAACCCATTTTACATTTGTGAAGATGATGCAGAGCAAAGAGGCGGGTGGCTCTGTGAACCCATTTGATGTTTGTGAAGCAGCCATGGAGAAAAGAGGCAAGAGGCTCCGTGAACCGGTTTGAAATTTGTGAGGCCTCCACGAAGTAAGGAGGTAAGAGGCTTCACGATTATGAAACAAATTCCATGGATCTTCACACCCAGACTTCTCTACTTCATGTAGCCACTTTCCTATAAATATTTGGCTCCCCTTGAGGCCAACGGACGGATCCTCTGACCTTTTTCCCTCTTAGATATCAAATCATGAATCAATTTATGCTCTACAAACCATGTGATTTTAAAGGTACATTAGTATCACAAAGTCCCCCCTTTCTTGAATTAAAACCCTCTTCAAATATGTATGCCCTTTGAGAGGACCGGTTTTTTTATATACAAATCACTAAGAGGGGGTGAATCAGCATTGGGGACTTTTTAAATCAATTCCATCTTTTATCCATGTACCTCTTGACATGTTCGAATCTTAATTCTCTAATTATCTTTTCCAAGTCACATGCAATAATAGAATTAATTAAAAATATTCACACAATATTTTTAAAAGGTTCACTACTCAATAAGAGTAGGTGCGTCATTGAAATGTATCGATATGACCAGTTCATGGATTCTCCACTATGATGAGATATTCTATTATAGTGGAGTGGCTAGGAATGTAATCCTCTGCCCAGTGTGAGTCCCTACACTTTAGGGTGGGTGTGAAACAATCCTATTCCATGGACTGGTGATGTCCAAGTCAACTTAAAGCCACTAGATAGTTCTTTATAATGCCTCTAGAGACCGTATTCTTTCTTCTTGATAAGGTAGGTTTTGCTATTGGTCTTCTTTAGTGTTATTCACTTGATTACTTGAAAAGCAGTAGGGAAGAAATTCTTCATTCTTTCTTTCTCTTCTTCTCTAGTTCAACACTAACTGCACTAGACTTCTTCTTTATTCTTCTTAGTGAAACAACCAACTACACTAAAACATCTTCTATCTTCTTGGAAAGAATCACATACACAAAGGTGATTATTCAGGAAATGAAGATCGTTTCACATTGCATCATCTGAATCTAACTACCCTGAATAATTGTCAAACTTCTATTGGGCATACTCTGTTCTTATTCTTCTTTTCTTCATTCTCTTTGACACAATATAATAATGAATAGTACTACAATGTCTTAATATCTTTCTTCAGTTCTCAATACCAACACTGGAGTGTATCAGTATACTACCTTTTTTCTTCATGTAGATATGAATTCAGTTTCACATCTAGTTTTTCTTCACTTTGCAATGCACAATTAGAGTGTTAAACACTAGTTGTGTGAGTGCAGTTCTACTTCTCTTCATGAAACTGAAGGGTTCACGGTACTAACTTCTTCACAATGTTAATTCGAGAGTTCTATTCTTGTGTCGAAGGCCTGCAGGACCCCAGTCTTTCGCGCACCCCCTTTTTGGAAACTAGTGCGCAACATTAAGGACTTGCGCAAAACATTCAACTTTTGTTGTAGAAGACCTCTTCCACACAACTTCTATCATGCACAAAAATTTCTTCTTTCATGAAACTTCTCCTTCATGCGCGCAACTCCCTTCGTGAACGAAACCCTATTTCATTCATATAACTACCTTTGCGTATTTTTCATATGCGCTTTAGAGCTCTGATTTCTTCTAATTGCTGAGAATTTTAAATGTGAGGGGGTCACGTCTTATTTATAGACCATGTTAACACTGCACGCAAAATCCCCAATGGGTTGCGCAATATCTTGACGAGTCACAGAAGACCTCATTTGATGTCACCTTTGGTGTGAATGTTTTTGTCCTGCCAACCTCATCTTTCACACACTTTTGGAACCTTCCGCGTGCTTCCTTCGTTTTCCATTTTCTGATGTTCGGATTGCGAATTATGCATGGCACGCAAAACCCTATTTTATTTCACCTTTGGCGCACAAGATTCTTTGGTGCCAACATATTCTTTCCACCAATACATCAATATTTCGCACAACCTTCTCTTTTGTGACAATTATCCAATATTTCGTGCAACTAAATCTTTCACACCAATTTTCCCTTCTTTCATGAAACCTCATGCCTTTTCCATTTTTAAATGTTCTACTCTCGAAAAATTCCTTGCGCGCTAGTTTCCAAAGCACCATAGATCTTGTGTGGATCTTCCTTCACCAAAAGTTTGTTTCATCATCTCCCGATTTTCAGGCGCTAAAATTTGGAAAACACTAAAAAATGGTGCCAACATAAAATGTTCTTTTATGCCACCCCCAAATCATCCATTAATTTTTCATGTCTCTCTTCACTATATCTCATATCCATTCTTTAGTTTTCATCAAGAAATATACTATCATGATATGAATTCTTTGATAGAGAAACTTTATCATCGTCAGACATTCAATGGGATGCACTGAAACTTCACTATATTTAAAAAACATCATTATTATCAATGAAAAATGCTTATATCTAGAATCACTTTTAATCCCCATTTCTTTATAAGTTTTTCATCACAAGTTCTCCAAAATTATGATATTTGTGAAATATAAATTTGTAAAGCATCTTATGATTTAGATACAATGTGAAATGCATGGCTACCACAAAAATTCCAAGACCTTCCACATTCTTTATTCTTCTTCAACCACCGTTCTACACATCATGAAAATCATATGATTCTATTCTTCATGTATGCTCTTTCATGGTTCTCATGAAATAATGAAGAGATGAATGGTATTATTCAAATCATCTTTCTTGTTCAATCATACTCAAATGGATGATACCTCACAATTCTTCATTGTTGTAAAAAATGTGTCACCTTTGACACAAGTTCTTTGAACTAATGATCAATGCATCAATCATCTGAATTTACATCATATATAATTTCCCAAGTATGACATTAAATGATATGATTTCATAATAAATTTACAGGCATCCTCACTTCAGCTGATCTCCATTAACTTTGGTTTCCTTCTACATTTTGACCGATATTGACAACTGTTGACAATAAATACAATATTCATACACAAAGCGGTCCCAAAAATCTCCCCCTTTGTATTTTGTTGTCAATACCTAAAATTATCCTTAGATTAATGTGTAAAGGTCAAAATGAGAATTTTATCTCTCCCCTTTACTTCTGTCTCTCCCCTAGAAATTAATTTTATTTCTCTCCCACTTATTGACATGAAATACAATATTCATTGTAGAGAGAGGGTATCATTCCATACTTAAGAAATGTTCAATCAATCAATCACTCTAAGTCTACTTGAGCAGTGCAAGGTGTAGAAAACTGGATGATTTGATTTAATCAACAAAGTTGTCCATTACCCACTGAATATGTCAACTCATGAGATGAGACCCCATACAGTTGTCTTCAAGGGTTTTCCACTTTTATTCCAATCCGAATATGTTTAATGTGATAAGAAATAATCAACTAGAAATTCCTGCACTCACTTCAACAAACGGATAAATAAAATTCATGTGAAATTGGAAGGATAAGTGGCCTTGGGGCACATTCATTCTTTTTATGCCTTCGATTAACATTGTTATTATCCTTGTGTAGATTGATAATTATTTTGAGTAACCAAGGGTGAGATATTTAGAAACAAAATACCTTTTCCAATAACATGTTCTTCTGAAAAAAATCAGAGTAATTGAGTTTCATACCAACTGATGTTGATACAAATTGAGATACTGACTCTGGAAGCTTCTTCATGTATCTCCCCCTAAAGGGAACACTTCTCACCATTTATTTTTAGGATATCCCCCAGAGATCTTGTTTCACATTCAGTTACCTATATGATAAGAATAAATACAATACACATAAAGATTTAAGGTAATATGGTGGATCTTCCATGTGTCTTCAATGTGATCTGGAAGGCTGAGATGATTTAATCAACCAAGATGATCCATTTTCTCCACTACTCAGACATTTACATTTTATCATTAATTTTGAATGTGGTTGTGTGGATATCAATACTTCTCTTATCTCTTTGTGTGTGAATATTCATTCTCCAAGAGCATACTAAGAACTAGAATCTCCTGGTGCAACTTTCATCCTCATCATGAATTCTTTTTGGGATTGAATAAATTCAAATCACATTATGACAATATGACCAGAATTGTTGCACCTCAGACACAAAACTTCTTTTTTATTCATGTAGAATGTAATTTTTGATTTTAACACAAGTCTTAGCCTGTGCATCTTCCATATTTTTCATTATTTCCAAATCTTCTGGCCAAACCACCAAAATATCATTAGGGAATGAGGCATCTATATTGGATATTCTACATGGTTTCTTCTGAGTGGATTCCTTCTTAGTGGTTCTTTTGGATGCACTACCCTTCACTTTCTTTTTTTAGAATCCAAGTACTTCTAAAATTTCATTCTTGATATCTTCTTGGAAGAATTTTTTTTCACATTATTCATCTGATTTCTTCCCAAGCATGCTTCTTCATTTTTACCCAGCTTCTGTGATCTTCTTTTCTTATCAGTTTTTGGTACCAGTTGAATGAACATGCACCATTCCTATGACCACATCCATTTCATACAACATAGATGTTATCTAACATTCCAAATCTTTTTTCAGTATATAGATGTTTCTAGATTTGTGGATGTTGCTTCTTCTTATATGGATTTATCCCCCTTGAGATGGGCTTGTTATGTGCTTTTACATTTAAGGGGTTTTACCAAAAATATAGTGCACAATGCCTAAATATATTACAAAAATAGCATTGACAAAAAAACCTTTAATTCTTCCCATCTACCTTCTAAGGTTTCTGAATATTCTTCTTGAATTGTTGTTCATTCTATGGGGAGCTATCTTCCACACTCTTTCCACTATCCACCATATCCATGGTGGTATGTTTCTTCACATTATTCTTCATCCATACTTGTTTAGAATTTTTCGTCCAACCTGAAAATTTTGTAGAAGAAATTTTAGACACATTAGTACAAGTTGGTATAGATGATACCTTTACTTTCTCATCTACTTATGATAGATGAATGAGTGAATCCATGATCTTCTTAACACATTTTGGAGGTATTTTGATAGTAGAATGATACAGTGTGCATTTATTACAAGTAGAAACTATTTCTTTCTTTTGGGGAGACTGAATATGTGTCTTCTCTATATTGATCAACTCATATTCCAATTATAGACATCTCATATTGAGGATGAATTCCTGATGTTCAATCATTGTCATCTTCTCTTCACATGCCTTCTTTAATCTTTCAAATTCATCTTCATGCATCTTTACATTGTTTTGGAAAAAATATTCAATTTCATTGATCTTTTTGGAGTTTTCTTACAATTATACCTTCTTGACATCATTGCCCTTTTTAGCTCATCTTCAAGTGCATTGATCTTCTTTTCTAGAGACCTATTGTCTCCCTCTTTCTCTCCAACATATTTGAGCCACCATGAAGAGATTACTTCAAATTCCCTCTTTGTTTCTTCAAAGGCTCCAACCTATTTGTAGATATTTAAACATTCGATAATTTTTGCTTGTAAGCCTTTCTCTAAAGCATCAGTTTCTTCTTCCATCTGGGTGATATTTACTTTCATAGATTGAAATACACCACAAACCAGGGATTTAATTTCATCAAGGATCACATGAAGAATCATTATTAATCTATCAACTGCTATTTCTTGAGTAGTTGTAGACTGATCATCACCACTTGTGCTAGAATTTTCATCTTGAGAATAATTTCCAAATGTAATAACACATACCTCTTGATCAATTGAGGTAGGAATGTTGTCAATATTCTGGGTGGGAACTTGTGCCACATTCTAATTACTTTCCAATTCTGGTGTGTCTTCAATGTCATCTATATGTGGAGAACCATATGCTTATTCTTCATTAGATAAGATGGAATTCTTCTTCAACATTCTCTTCTCTTTATTTTTCATTTTCATCATGGTCTTGGTAGATATATCCTTCTGATCATGGGTAAGTGAATCTCCACCAACACTAATCTTCATTGTTGACTTGAGAAAGGAACTCAAGTCTTAAAAATAGAATAGCTTCATTGTAGAGAATCCGACAGAGGTGAACCTCCCTTTGATACCAATTGAGAGGACCAGTTTGGGATATACCTAACACTGAGAGGGGGGGGTGAATCAATGTTGGGGACTTTTTAAACCAATTCCAAAATATTATCTAGGTACCTCTTGAAATGTTAGGATCTTGATTCTCTATTTCTCTTTTCCTTATTTCATGCAATAATAGAAAGCAATAAAAATATGCACACGATATTTTCCAAGGTTCCGCACTCAGTAAGAGTTGCTACGTCTTTTCCATTCATGGATATGACAAGTTCATGGACTCTCTACTATGATTTGATATGCTATTACAGTGGAGTGGCTAGGAAAGAAATCCTCTAAAATGTGTGAGTACCTAAACATTAGAGTGGGGTGGGAAAAAGTCCTCTTCCCTGGACAGGTGATGTCCTAGTCTAACTTACATCTTATACCTAGTTATATATACTACCTCAAGAGATAGTATTCTTCCTTATTGATAAGTTATGTTCTGCTATTGGTCTTCTTTAGAGATCTTTACTTGATTACTTGCAAAGCAGTAGGTAAGCAATTATTCCTTCTTTCATTCTCTTCTTCTCCAGTGCAACTTTAACTACACTAGACTTATTCCTTCTTATTCTTAGTGGAAAAAACAACTTCACTAAAGATTCTTCTCTCTTCTTTGAAAGAATCACATACAACAATGTGATTATTCAAGAAATGAAGATCAGTTCACTTGGAATAATCTAAATCAAACTGTCCTGAATAGTTGTCAGCCTTCAGTTGGGCATACTTTGTTCTTCTTCTTCATTTATTTTTTCTCTTTGACACAATATAATAAGGAATGGTACTACAGTTTCTTAATCTCCTTCTTCAATTCTCAATACCAATACAGGAGTTTATCGGTATACTACCATTTTTATTCATGAAGATATAATTTTAGTTTCACTTATAGTTTTCCTTCACTTCTCAATGCACAATGAGAGTGTTAAACACCAATTTTTGTCTGTGTGGTTCTACTTCTCTTCATGAAAACGAATGGTTCATGGTACGTCCTTCATTGCAACATTTCTTCGAGAGTGCTATGCACGTGTCGAAGGCCAATAGGAACCTAGCCTTTCACGCACCACATTTTGGGTGACTTGTGAACTACATTGATGATTTGCGCACAACATTCAACTTTTGTCACAGAAGACCTCTTGTGTGCTACATCTATCTTGCACACAAATCTCTTCTTGTGCGCAACTTCTCTTTATGGTGTGCAACTCCCTTCTTACGCACAACTCCGTTCTTGCGTGGAACTCTATTTCCTTCGTGCAACTACCTTTGTGTATTTTTTATATGCTCTTTAGAGCATTGATTTATTCTAATTGTTGAGCATGTCAAATCTGGGTGGGTCACCTCTTATTTATAGACCACATTGACCCATGTGTGCAAAATCCCCAACTGGTAGCGCAAAATCCTGATGCTTCACGCAAAACCCCAATTGATGTTTCCTTTTGCATGGATGACTCTTTCGTTCCAACCTTATCTTTCGCGCACTTTAGATGCCTTCCACCCGCTTTATTCCTTTTCCATTTCCCAAAGTTTGGAATGTGAATTATGCATGGTGCGCAAAACCCTGTTTTACATCACCTTTGGCATGCATGTTTCTTTCATGAAAACCTTTTATTTCATGCCAATTCTTCAATATTTCATGCTACATTCTCTTTCGTGGTAATTCTGCAATCTTTCACGCAACCTACTCTTTTGTGCAAATTTTCCAATCGTTCGGGCAACATCATGACATTTCCATTTTTCAAAGTTCTACTCCCGAAAAATGCCTTGTGCGATAGTTTCAAAGTACCATAGATATTGTGTGCATCTTCCTTTACCAAAATCATGATTCTTTATCTTCTAATTTTCAGGCTCCAAAATTTGGACAACACTGGAAAATGACACCACCTTAAAAAGTTATTTTATGCTTCCCCCAGATCGTATGTTCCTTTTTCATATTCTCTGTTTATTATATCTCATAACCATTCTTCATTTTCATCATGAAATCCACTATCGTGATATGTATCCTTTGATAGAACAGATTTAGCATCATCAGAATTTCAATGGGATGTATTGAAACTTAACTATCTTTCAGCAACATCATTCATTCCAATCAATAATTCATATGAATGGCATCACATTTACTCCCCTTTATTCATAAGGCATTCATAAAAATTTCTCCAAATTTATGAAATTTGTGAAATAAAAATCAGCATGGAATCATCTGATTTAGATACAATGTGAAATTCATGGCTACCACAGAATGCCAAGACCTTCAACATTCTCTCTTCTTCTTCAACCACCATTCTACACATCATGAAAATCATATGATTCTGTTATTCAAGTAAGCTCTTGCATTGCTCTCATGCAATCATAAAGAGTTTCATGGTCTTCTTAAAATCCTATTTCTTGTTCAATCATCCTCATATGGATGATACCTCACCATTCTTCACTGTCGTAAAAAATGTGTCACCTTTGACACGAGTTCTTTGAACTAAGGATCAGTGCATCAATCGTCTATATTTACTTTAGAGAGAATTTCCCAAGTATGACATTAAATGGTATGATTTCATAACAATTCTCTAGGCATCCTCACTTCAGTCGATCTCTATTAGCATTGGATTCTTTCTACATTTTCACCGATATTGACAACTGTTAACAACAAATAAAATCTTCAGACACAAAGTGGTCCCAACACCCTTCACAGAGCCCACGGGCCACCATGAAGGAAGGGGATCTCCAAGGGGACTTGGGTCTTCATGGAGCAATTATGCTTCATGAAATACCCTTTATCCACATGTGACCCACATGCTAATGTAGGGCCAATGTATTTCGTGAAGAACTTTGCTTCACAATGCTTTGCTTCGCAATGCTTTGCTTCTTAAGGCACCCTCACTTCAAAAAGAACTTCTCCATGAATGCTTTTCCTATTCGTGTAGCACCTTCCATATTCACCTATTCCCAAAGCCTAGGATAGACCACATAACTTTGAGAAGCACACGGCTTTGTGAATCCCATCCACTACATGGAGCTCCAAAGCTTCATGAGGTTTCTATTTATGAACCCCTTTGCTCCCCAACTCCTTTTCTCGTGCAACCCTCCAGGATTAACCAAAGTGATTTAAAAGTTCCTTGGGCAGTACTTCTAGTTGCATTGCTTCGCCTCATGCTTCTTCACATAGACATGATAATGTCTATTTCTTCTTCATATAGCCACACTAATGTGGACCCCTCAATGGATCACTACATTACACCCCTTCACCCTGGAATTTCTGATTCCTTCCCTTCCCCATGGGGCAGGAGGTATCAGTTATGGATGTCTTAAGGCATGTGAAGTGAACCCACCTCATCCAAGAGGTAGGATGTTAACCTGCCATGCACCATCATCCTCAGAACAAGGCATTAATTTGTGACCCCTCATAGTGAATCATATGCGGGGTGCCCATATCTGACATTCTCTATGCCCACTGGTCTCCATGGGAGTGAGATCATTCCTCACATGGCATGAGATCCTCTTTACCTAAATGACATTTATCTGCGGGGAAAGGGAAACCAGCTTGGTGTAAGCCCCATATCCTTTCTTGCGGGAGGTAGCATCTTTTCTCATCTAATATTCTACCTGGAAAAAGACCAGAGAGCGGGGTATGGGCACTGGATCCATCCTCTATTCCATGCCAAATACCTCTTCCTTTGGGATTTGTCTCCATCGGGCCTCCACCCCAGAGTAAGTCCCAATCTCCATCTCCATGGGCTGCTAACCATGCATAGGCCCCTGTTTCCTCTTTGGGTTGCAGACCACGAGAAAGCCCCTATTTCCATTTTGGGCCACCAACTACATGTCATCCCCACTCCACATCCCAAAGACTCATCTGTTGTGATGTGATTGTCTGATCTTTGTTTCCTCTTTTTTACCACTCTGATCATGACTCACGTGGGCTTTGAGTAAGAACCGACCATGACATCATCTCCAGGAAACCTAAGGTGTAAGCCTCAAACACTTCTTCTGAACTACGTGGAATTTTATCCTTGTTAAGTTAAGGTATGTAGGAAGACTCCTTGGGGTTCAATCCCACCATCCATTGATCCCGACCTCTTCACTTCGGTTCACCAACACTTCTCCTAAACTACATTGAATTTGATCCCTACCAAGGTAAGGTGCGTAGTAAGCCTACCTGAGGATCAATCCCAACTCCCATAGGTCCTGACCCCCCTTCACGTTGGTTCCCCAAAAACTCTCCCAAAATACAAGGACTATCATACATTCCATGGAAAGGTACGTAGGAAGCCTCCCTGGGGTTTAATCTCAACACCCATTGGTCCCAACCACCATCATGTTGGTTCACCATCCATCCTGAACTATGAGTACTTTGATCCTTGGAAAGGAAAGGTATATAGGAATCCTCCTTGAGGTTCAAGCCCAACTCCCATCAGTTATAACCCCCCATCACATCATTTCACCTTTGTCCTATATGACGTTTAACTGTACACCTCTTTTTTCCTGCAGGACACTAAACTATCCCCTACCCAGCAGTGATACGTTGCGAACCTCATTCAGTGGTAATCCATTGGGAACCTCACGCAACATTAATTTGTTACCCCATCAAACCATAAGACGTTATTACCCCATCCAGTGTTAAGACATTGTATTCCCCTCCATTGGGATCCACATTTCTAGTCTTCCCCTCTGGCGTCAGAGTAACTATCGGGCCACTAATCTTATGTAACCCCTAGCATGTCATCGGGTAGTTTTCCTCTTCACACAACCCAATTTCATGCCCCAACCTGGAGTTTTCACTTCCTTCGAGTCCAATATATATGGTTTTCCTTGTTAGTTGTCCTATCGCCCCACCGAGCTACGCGATCTTTGATTCCATACCATTGGGATACATAGGAAGTCACTTCGAGACTCAAGCCCATCCTCACCGTCATCCTCAGGTCAGTTGCATTTCATTATTAATCAACTCTCAACCCTCCATAACCAATCCTGATTCCCTCAAAAGCCATCTCTATTACTTCTGCATCGTCGTCTCAGTCGTCCACTTCCCAGAATAGCAAGAATCAATAGTGTATGGGAAAACAAAGTACCCTGCAAATGTTTTAATCATCCCATACTCTCGGAGAATTCATGACCTCAAAGATGGTGATTCCTCCCAGAATCCATCCAGTAGTGGATGAATCTTCGAGTGATAGTCATGGTTATGCCTCGGTAAATACCGTAGAGATGGAAACCCCTAAATGAGTGTTGATGCTCCTTTTCATCACATTGTCTAAAAGAATGTAAAGGGAAATGAATTAGCACAAATTGATTCATCCTTTAATGAAAAATTCAAAAATCAACAAAGGCATTTACAAAGCTTCAAAAGCACAGGTGCCATGAAACTTCCATCACTGTCGCGCAAGTCAACTTGCGCGACACCTAATAGTCGTGCAAGTGACTTGCGCACCCTAAAGGATAACCGCCCGGGGTCTTCTCCGGCCTATAAATAGACCCTGTGGACCCCCCATTTCTAAAAGGTATATTTCCAGAAACTCAGATTTGAGCTCCGGGCGCCCAAGTCACTTCCCAAATCTTCTAAAACACTTCTATGGTAATTTCTTACCTAGAACAGAAGATATAATGAGGGGGAGGAAGGACTAAGTGTTAAAACTCATCAAAACATGTGCGCCTGGGTGGCCAGCCTATAAGGGAAATGGGCACACTTGTGCGCCATCTAACTCCTTCAATAAACCTTGCGCGCCACTCTTCTGGATGAACCTCAAGATGATTCTAAAGGCTTTAACCAAGAGTCGCTCAAGTATTACCCTGTTGGTTAACCGTCGCGCAAGTACCATGTGTCATGCAGGTATACCTGCGCGACCAGGACTTGCGCACCCACGCAGTACCTGCGCGCCTGCCAGGACATGCGTGCCCCTTCCTTTTTGGGTACCCTTCTTTCCCAATTCACCCCTCTTAAGCCATTCCACCTCTCATATTCATGATTCAGTCTTCAAGACACTCCTCAAATCCATATATGGCATGATTTCTTGATTTGGCTTCCTTATCTGAAACGAATTCTGTGGAATATCTCTCAAAACATAGTGATTTACACATCTTTATGTCACTAATGATTGATATTTCATTCATTCAACCTCATCCTTTAAGATTAGAGAACTCATTAACCTGGGACTCCTTTTCAGGAATAAGCCCCAAGTCATAATCATTAAGCTGGGCCTCCTTTTTAGGAATAATCCCCAGTCATAATTCTAAACCTGGGCCTCCTTTTCATGAATACTCCCCAGTCATAAATATGGCCAGCCTCTTCAAGAGTAAGCCCCGAGTCCCTTAATTTTTCAAGTCTCTTAACCTGGGCCTCCTTGTCCGGAGTAAGACCCAGTCTTAATTTCTCTTAACCAGTCCTAATTTACCTTTTGATCTGGGATTCCATCTCAGGATTAAAACCCAATCATAAGCCCTCTCCTAATTTGGGCCTCCATTTTTGGAGTAAGCCCCAAGTTAGAGTATTCAAATATCCATGAAGCACATATACCTTTATGGACCGTGTTCCTTGATTTATTCCCTGAAGTAAATCCTAATATTCATTTATCTGGGCTGTCATACACACATAAGTCCCACATTATTTCTTATGATTGCATCTTTAGTGGAACAATTGTCTGATTTTTACCAATACCTCTTGTTTCTCACAACGAGCATGACTCATGTGAGCTTAGAGTTTAAAAGTAATTATGAAATCCTTCTTTGAGACATCAATCATAAACATCATACTCCCATACTCGAACTACGTGGGTTCTGATTCCTTTTCTAAAAAAGGATATGTAGGTAGCCCATCTGCGGGTTCGATCCCAACTGTGAAATAATCCATGTCCTTCTAAATGAAAATAAACTTCAAGTGCCCCACTGAGTGGATTTAAAACCAGCATGGTCATCATAATGACCAAGAGACTTCTATATAAATGTGTCAAAGGATACCATTGACCAAGAATCTCTAATAAATAAAGATGATTCTCTATCAATGAAGAACCTCGAATATATATAAAAGATTCTCTAAATTTCCTACATATTTAATCATTGATTGTCAGATCTGAAGGAATGCTCATTTTATACTTGGTAATGTAATAAGTATTCATGAAGAGAGCATAAATCTATAAAGAGAGTACCTGAGTCGATAATAATTCCCCTAAAAAAGGTGTGATGAGTCCAACCTCCCATCCTCTCAACTAATGAAAATTCTTAATCCTCATCAGTCCGTAAACAAATGAGCTCCTACCTTTGGAAAGTAGGTCCAAATGGATGTGGAATCATTGGATGTTTCCGGTTCTACGAAAAAATCTGTTAGATACCAATTGGAATGTTTGAACCTTCAATCAAGGTGGTTATCCCCAAATTCCAAGCGAAACAAAAAATGGTGAACCCGATGTGAATCCTTAACCAATTTAAAATGATGTTTTACCTATTTGTTAGGACCCTATTTAAAATTCAACGAGAGGGCCAAAAAACAATCATTGATATATGTGCTCATTCAAAAGATGTAGTGGCTGAATTTATATTGATTACGTCTGTTATATCAAATAGGAAATCTTTTCCAAGATCTTCTGCATTTCCAGAATGGCTGCTCTCAAGTTCACACCTATGAATACCACTGCTGTGAATGCCACTACTTCTACTCCTACTGGATCGTCGTCCGCTCTAAGGATGAAATCACCTACTCAGCGTTTTCAATACTGGGTATCAAATGCGCTGGTTAAGGAGTATCGTCAAAACTATACCATCCCAACCCTAGAGGCTTCCCGACAAGCCCTCCAAGTGAACAACTCACACCGGTCGTCCGAAAAATGACGACCAGTGATCAAGAAGCAGGAGGTGCTAACCACTGTCTCCAACCATTTCAGGTCGTTATCCCCGGAATAGAATCACCATTCACTCCCATATTCTGGGGAGGTGATTGAGCAGGTCCCTCAGGGCCTTAATTAAAGGAAGCATGAGTCCTTATCGAGTGCTCCCATCAACAATCACCGCCAGAATCGTGCGGCAGGGCGCCCTCAAAATGATGAGGGTGTCGACTCCAGGCATTCGGCTCAGGTACCTCGAACTTGAGCAGGCAAGACGAATCGCCAGAGGTGAAATATAGTTAACAGTGAGCAGGTTCTCATCTCTGCCATCTCTGGAGAAGTCCACCAACCTAACCTGGTGGCAAGCAATGAGCGGACACACACACCTACCCATTTTAATTCTGCTGTCCAGTAAACTTGTCTAGCAGCGTCACGCCAATCCCACCAGGCAATTACAGTGGAGTACTATAGGCAGGAACATACACCTGTTTATACATCATCATCTAGTCAGCAGGTTTGTCTGACTACATATGATGAAGCTTATCAACTACGTTCGGCAAAGTGCAATCAGCAGGCACATACAACTGTTCATACTAATAAAGCATACCAACAGTCTCGCTTGCTTGCATTCGGACAAGTTAGTCGGAAATCCCCGACAACAAACAAGAGGCAGACTCAACTCTCTGCCCCCACACATGAGTACTGTCAGATTCAATGATAGGAAAAGGAGGACAGAGGCAGGCACATACACCTACTCCAATCACGGAATGGACATATATCCCCATTCCGGCAGCTGAAGTCACCAAGTATATTCTATCAATGGTGAAAGAGCAGAAGCAAATCCCTGCTCATATTCTGGATACCTGCCCAGATATTATAACAAATTCAGTGGTATCATAGGGAAAGACACATAAATCTATCCCTACTAGTGGAGTGACACATCAACCATTCACTTTGGAACAGACACACACATATTTTTCATTCCAAGAGGGTTGTGGGGAATACTCTCTCATATCATACGGAGAACCATGTCAGGCACATACACCTGATTTGAGTGGATATCGTCATCCTAAACTGTCAATCCTTCCTGATCAGGCACGTACACCTGTTCAGAGCATCCACATTCATCAAAAAGTGGTTTCCAAGGCGACTAAGAAGGCGTCTAAGTAGAAGACCATCCTAGCACAGTCAAAAGATCAAGATCCAATCTGTAACAAGGCCTTGCTTGATGCTGGAGTTCTTGAAGCCATCATACAATTATCTGTTGGAATCCAAGATTCTACTCCCTCATTTCCCAATAGTTGGAACATTAATTCTGAAGGTCTTCAACAGAAACATCCTCATGAAGGATTGATTCATGAAAATTCGGTCGATCTCAAAGTTTCTTCTTCAGATGAGAGCCACAGGAACCCTCTGTGAGTTCAGAAGACCAAGGAGAAATAGATCTCATCTTTTGTTGTAACCCATTATGGTGGTCCTCCCCATGATGAAGAATTTATCTGCGAAAGTACTCTCCGTAGTAGTGATTCACATTGACAGGAAAATGATCTAGTGGACAATGTAGTTTCGAGAAAACCCTCTTATCTTGAGGCACATGAAAATGCGAAACCAGTCATGTATGATGCTTCATTGCTAGCATGTGAAATAATTTCTCAATCAGAAGATAGCCCAGGGTGTAGGTTATTCTCCGAACCACCCGTAAGTCATGAATCTTCTAGTTTGATCAATGATTTCTCTACCAATCTTATTGAATCCGATGAAGCAACAAGGAAACACCAACTCTGGTCAAACCAGGTAGAAGAATTTTCATTGAATGATAAAGAGGAAATGTTCAACATGAGAAAACAACTAGAAAAAGGTGATGTACCAGTCATGTTTTGGCCTCTAGAAGACTCTCAGTATGACATTCCAAAGATGTTGACAGAAGATGGAAATCATGATATTCGTCTCAACATATGGAAAACTCTTTGTCAGTTGAAGAAGAAAGTATTATCTTATGATGAATATGAAAATCATCTTAAGATAATAGAAGGGTTACAAAATCAGATTGATTTGGAATCTCTATCAGTCTCTGGATATCCGAAGGCTGAAAAGCAGGAGAGAGCCCTTCAATGTTCATGCCTGGGCGCATTAAGAAGATTGCGTTAGTTAATTTCCATTTCCCCATCTAGTATTCATGTCAGAGGATGGGGTGTTCATGGAGCACTACATTTCACGGTGCTCTGCAGTCAGCAAAGCCCGCCAAAAATGGTCTCATGCAATCTTATTGCCCATGGCCGGCCACAGTCAATGGGATTTTTTTGTAATCAAAAGCTTTCTCAAGAACGGGCTTCAACTACTTACTCTAAAAATCAAGCATACAGAGAACAAGTTGTTGAATTACTATTTCATCAAGTAAATGAGAATATTGAAAATGGCTCTCGTATGGAGAAAGAACATCATCAAGTGACAGAAGTGTCAAAAATCATCCAACGGCCTTTTGAACGAGGTAATAAAAGTGGATATATTTTAATGCATCCAGCTAATTTCCGGACCAAGTTTCACAAGATCATGAGAGATTTTAAGAAATTCTCAGACATATCATGTCAAGAGCCACCCCAGCTTTCCAGACGGGGGACTCTTTTAAACCAACCCTCGGAATCAACAAATAGGATTCAAGGAGTTGAGCGGGAACACCAAGAACAGCCCTAGTCCATTGGACTGGAGACTTTTTCAAATCATCAATCCCCTCCTCAGAGAAAGTCGGTCTTTTCTAGATTGGAGAAGAAGCCTCAAGAGGAATGAAGAGCCAAATTATCAGGAGATTCCCTCCAAATTACGGTTCGTCAAGAAGTTCCTGAGGGATCAAATCAACAAAAGGCAATGTCTCATAAAAGACATGGAAGAAGACAATATCACATAAATGCTGATAAAAGGCATGTGATGCGTTATGCATCAATCAATGTCATCAATTCCATTGTTGTTGATCCACCAGATGAGGCTCACTCAGGGGAATCAGATGAAGAGGTTCATGCTCAAGAAGATGTATGCACCGACACAAATGAAGAATGTGTGCATACATGAAATCAAAGGATTACTCAGAACCTAGGTAATCCTTCGAGTAACCCACATCCCCCTTTCTGAAAAGGATCCAACAAAGGGAGGGGAGTGAATCAGGTTACATATCCTTCCACTAGAGAAGGCCAATCTCTCTCACTAGAGTAAAGGTTTGCACAACTAGAGGAAAAAATGAAGGAATTAAGGAGGTTGAATATAGAGATACTTCTAAGTAGTCTTCTTCTTAAGCGTACTGGAGTCAGTTAGCCAGGGGAATTTGTTACAGCTACTGAGATGGATCAAGAATATCATCTTCTATCAGTACACCCTCACAGGTCTAATCCTACGGGTCAAGTGCAACAACAGTTGGCAGTGGTACCATCTGTTGCAGCACTAATCATCACATATGTCTAATCTCCAGTCATTGCACCAACCCAATTCCAAGTTCAGCCGGATGTTTCCCAAAAGTTAATAAGTTCCATTAAGTCATTAATAGCTTGGTTAAGACCTATGGAAAGGAAATGTGTGCAGGTTCGACCAGAAATGAATGTTTACCCTGAATGGGTAGATTCAATCTCTCCTCCATCCAGTTTTGGAAACCCTGTATTCCCTATTTTCAATGGATCAGGCGACCCTGAACAACATTTGACGCATTACGTGTCTTGTTGTGATCATATGATGGGAACTCCGGAGTATAAAGAAGTAGTAACAATTAGATTCTTCGTACAAACCTTGCAAGGACCCGCCTTTGTCTGGTATACAAGCTTGCAATCCTGGTCGATTACAGGATGGGAAGTTCTCCGTAAAAAATTCAGTCTTCATTTAAGCTCAACTTTTCCAAAGACAACTATTTTTTATCTTACAAACTGTAAGAAAAGGGAGAATGAAAGGATCTCGGATTTCATTACTCGCTTGAAGGGATTAACATATTTCCTAAGATTAGTACTCCCTCAATAATAATTGTTTCCAATCTGTGTGGAAATTTGCGTGATGAGTTATGCACGACGTTGATCCCTTTGAAATACACAGGTGGGTTTCGAGACCTTACTTCAATCGCTCGGAAGATTGAAGATTCCATTATACAGGCTAAGACTAAATTTCATGTAATTCCATCATCTCTATGAAGGAGAATGGGTAAAGTAGAAACTGATACAATTATTCTTAAACAAGAACATGTACCTGTTTCTACGTCAAAACCTTCATCTTCTCGAAGGGATCCACCTCCTGAGTGCCAACAACAAAGTCCGTTTCATCCAGATGATCAAAGATATCAAAGACAAAAACAATTTGAGGATCTGAAGAGAAATACATACTCTTTCTGAAATGAACAAGTTCCTGGTTACTTCATTTCGGCTCTGGAAAATAATCTGGTTCAATTGCCAAGGCCTAAGAGGTCAAACAAGGAAGGATATGAAGACGGTCCCAATTATTTCCCTTTTCATCAAATGTTGGGGCATCCCATCCAAGAGTGTTTTGTCTTCAAAGTCATCTTGAAAAAGATAGTCGACTCGGGACAGGTCAAACTGAAAGGTTCTTCAGCTCAGGTAGCATGTGTTACTGCTATAGTTCTAGAGGAGGAAGGTGAATAGCAAGATGTCAAAAGCAAAAATGCACAGAAGTATGATTATTGGATGGTCAGAAATACAATCAACCAAACTCATGCTATTTTGCAAACACAATTAAAGAAACTGATTGTGTCTTATTCCATGAATGTTGTGGCAAAACCCTCTTCATCAGAGGGAAAGTCCTCAGAGAAATGACATGATTCAAATAAAGAAAAAGAATCAGAAGAAGATGAGTATGTGTCAAAGCCTAATATGTCTTTGACTCTGGCAGACTTCATGCCATCTACATCAAAGCCACAGGCACCGCCCCACCAAACGACACAACCTAAACAGGCTAATCAGGCAGATTCTTCATCAGATGAAGAGTTAATCTTCGGTTCTGTTAATATGATTCAATTAACGGGTCCATATGCCAGTCATAGTTTTGAGTTCGATGAGCCTGAATTCCCTATATCAAACAGGGGAATCATATGAAGTTTTAGAGGCTCAAGATATATGGGATGACATGGATATTTCAGAAGCCACTATTACAATTCTACCGCTGCTAGAACTGTGTACGCAGGAGAAACTCGTGGTAGATCCCTTCAGTGAGCTCAGTAAGAACAAACAAGTTCTTATACAAATAGAAAATTCAGTCCTGGCACAGTTATTTTGGAAGACCGGTTGAAGGTTCCATCTTCTTCCTCTCAGCAAGTAAATGGATCTATTTGGTCTAATATTCCAAAACCAGGAATATTGCCAACTCCTATCCCAATACATGATGCAACAATTTCCAAAGAATTTGCTTCCAAGGAACCTGCTAAACCACATATTCCTATTGGGAAACGCAGACCTCTGGATCAAGATTATGATGTATTGAAACACTTGGCCCATGTATCATCCTTGTTATCAATTCTGGATACTTTGAATCTATCAAAATATCTTCGAGATGAACTCATCGAGGCTTTGTCAAGTCCTCAGGAGTTTGAAACTGAAATTGTTGCAGCTGAAGTCTATCACATAGAGAATAATCCTGGAGAATGCCATGAAATAATATCTTTTACTAATGAAGATGAAGATGATGTTGGGAATGGGCATATTAGACCTTTGTACTTATCTGGAAAGGTCAATGGCGTAGACGTCCGAAGAGCTTTCATTGAAAATGGTTCAGGAGTCAACCTCATGCCCATTCGTACACTTCGTCGATTGGGCCTCACAAAATATGATTTATCTCATTCTACCATGATGTTACAAGGATATTATAAAAATTAACAAGAACCACTGGGTGATGTTACACTCAAAACTCAGTTTGGAGATCTTGTATCCAATTCGGATTTCATGGTTGTTGATCAAGACTCAGCTTTCAACATCTTACTTGGAAGACCCTGGCTACATCAACATGCGGCTATCCCTTCGTCATGCCATCAATGACTCAAATATTGTTTCGATGGTCAAGTTGGGACATTTTATGGTGATAATTCCCCGTTCAAGACATGTGAGTCTCAATACATTGAGGCGGAATTATATCACATGAAGGGAAGGGAGAAATCCACAACAAAGGAGATTACCAAAGTTAATGCTCTATATGGTTTGGAGAAGATTCCAGTAAATCCATTTACACATGTGAGTAAAGATTATGTGTTTCCTACCAGTCAATTTGAAAAGATAGACCCAAATCAAAATACTCTTATAGAATGATCCATAATGTCAGTTACGACAATCGAGCCAGACAACATGGGAGAAATTGGTAACCCACCAAGCAGTGATGAAAGCACAAATGGCAACGTCTTCATTTCATCTGCTGAAATCCAACAAGTCTATACATCACCAATTAGACCAGAAGAAGTTATAGAAACATCGGAGGTGGACAATGATGTCGATTCATAATCCATCATCTCCTCTTTATTACCCAAAGAAGACCCTTCATCATCAATCAGGTTGGAAATGGAAGCTTCTTCTTCAAGACGTGAAAATTTTGACATCTCTTCTGATCATGAGGATTATGCATTATCATCTACTATGGAAGTAGAAATGGAAGAAATAACACATGATGAAGAAGAAGAGGAAGATCTCAGTGATGCTTCTCCAGCATTTGAAGTGGGTATGTCTACCACTGTGGATGAACTCAGAGAAATAAATCTGGGTACAAAAGAAGATCCACGCCCCACTTTAATCAGTGCGGCCACGACTCTTGAAGAGCCAGAGATGTATATTTCTTTTCTAAAGCAAAATAGAGATATATTTTCTTGGAACTATACATAAATTCCCAGGCTTGATCCTGATGTTTCTACTCATCATTTGGGTTTACCAGAAGAACATCGAGGATTTAAGAAAGCTGCCAGAAGAACACACCCAAATTATGCTTCCAAAATTGAGGATGAAGTGGATAAGATTATCAAAGATAACTTCATCATAGAAGTTCAATATCCCAAGTGGTTGGATAATATTTTCCCTGTAATGAAGATTAACGTACAAATTCGATTTTGCATCGATTTCAGAGATCTTAATTGGCATTTTCCAATGGATGATTTCCCTATTCTGATTACAGATCTTTTAATTGATTCAACAACTATCTATGAAGAACTTTTCTTAATGGATGGATGTTCTAGATATAATCATATCAGAATGGCCCTAGAAGACGTGGAATCCACAGCCTTCAGAGCCCCTCAGGGTTTGTTTTGCTACCGGGTAATGCCCTTTGTCTTAAAGAATGCAGTTGCAACATATCAGCATGCCATGAATCGTATCATCAAACCCTTCTTAGGGAAGTTTGTTGAATGCTATATAGACAATTTTTTGGTTAAATCCAAAAAAAGTTCTAATCACTTGGCTGATTTGGAAGTCATATTCCTTAATCTTAAAAAACATAATTTGAAGATGAACCCCTTAAAATGTGCTTTTGGGGTAACCTAAGGAAAAATTATCGACTTTGTTGTACGCCATCGTGGTATTGAAGTCAATCCTGAGAATACCAAGTCAATCCTTGGTATGTCACCTACTTGAAATTTGAATGAATTAAGAGGACTTCAATGACACTTGGCCTATATTCGGCGTTTCATCGCCAATTTGGTAGGAAAAAGTTTACACTTTACCAAATTGATGAAGAAGGGAGTCACTTACCAGTGGAATGAAAAATGTCAATAAGCATTCGATATTCTCGAGAAATACCTCTTGAGTCCACCGGTACTCATGCCACCTGTTGAAGGGAGACCACTTATCCAATACGTGACAGCTCTAGAGCGATCATTGGGTTCCTTTATTGCTCAAAAGAATGATGCTGGGAATGAAAACAACCTCTACTATCTCAGTCGAACTATGCTTGAAGAAGAAACCCGATATTCAAGTTTTGAGAAGTGCTTCCTGGAATTAATCTTTTCAGTTCATAAGTTGAGACACTACCTGCAACATCACGAGGTCCAATTGGTATCTCGCAATAACCCGCTCAAATTCATCCTTAGTCGTCCAATGCTTACAGGACGTCTGGCAAGGTGGGAAGTTATTTTGCAGCAATTCGACATTCAGTATATGTCTCAAAAGGCGATAAAGGGCCATGCTCTGGCTGATTTCCTGGCTGAACACCCTTCAGTGGATGACACATCTTCAGATATTGAACTCCCTGATGAGCAAGTCTTCTCTATTCAAGAAATTTCTCAGGCATGGGAAATGTATTTTGATGGTGCTTCCAGAAGTCCAATAGGGAGGAAAATGGAAAATCCAAAATTCAACAAAGTTGGCATAGGAATTGTGGTCATTTCTCCAGAAATGGCAGTGTTACCTTATTCCTTCTTATTGTGGGAAGGTGCTACCAATAATGAAACAGAATACAAAGCTCTCATCATAGTCTTGGAATTAGTGCTTCAAGCACAAGTGAATCACTTAAATGTGAAAGGTGATTCTGACCTGGTAATCAAACAAGTCAATGGGTATTATGCCATCAGAAAAGATGAACTAATCCCTTTGTATGATTATGTTTGAGAGTCAATGGAGGAATTCCCTTCGGAACTGATATTTTCTTATGTCCCAAGATCACAAAATGCTCAAGATAATGCATTGGCTAATATAACCACAGCTCTGGAAGATCCAAATCGGGACGAGACAACCATCATTATTGCCCACCGTCGTGCAATTTAACCTTATGTTCGAATCAGAACAGAGGAAATTAATGAAATTAGTCCCATTCCTGAACCATATGGTCATACTACAGGATGGTTGTCACCTATCACGGAAGACCTTCAAAATGGAACACTTCCACCTGATAGAGCCGAGAAAGAACAAATCCGGCTACGTGTGGTCAATTTTACTCTTTATTATAGCCCATATCACCTAGAGAAAATTCTCTACAAACGTGGTATTGATGGAGTTATCTTCAGATGCATTGATGGTGAAGAGACAATGGATGTCAGGAAAGAAGTGCATGCAGGAGTCTGTGGTTCCCACCATTCTGGACATAGACTGTCAGATCAGATTCAAGTCTTGGATACTTTTGGCCTTCAATGATACAAGATTGTGTTGATTTCACAAAGAAGTGGCATTCATGAAAATTTCATGCCAACTTCATTCATCAACCTCCAGATTTGCTTCATACAGCTATATATTCCTGGCCATTTTCCACATGGGGAATGGATGTGGTGGGACCTTACCCTTCGGCTACAGCCAAGCAGTTTAAGTACATTCTTACTGCTACTGACTTCTTTTCCAAATGGGCAGAGGCAATACCTCTCAAGGAAGTCAGTTCTAAATGCATTGTTAGCTTCATCAAGTCTAACATCATTACCAGATTTGGTGTCCCTCATACCATATTGACGGACAATGGCACCAACTTCTGTTCATCTGAGGTGAAGAAATTGTATCAAGATTACAACATCAAATCCAACCATACATCTCGGTATCATGCAGCGGCCAATGGCCAGATAGAAGCTTTCAAAAAGCCCCTGTCAAATATACTTCAAAAGATGGTGTATAAATATAAGAAGTTATGGCCTGATAAACTCTTTCATGCTTTATGGGCTTATCGGACTACAACCCGCACTACAACTCGGTCAACTCCATATTCATTGGTATATGGAATGGAAGCAGTCTTGCCAATTGATGTTCAACTACCCTCACTCAAAGTTTCCATTTGTGATCAATCATCTACAGACGAACAATCTCAAAAGTGATTAAATTAATTGGAACAATTAGATGAGAAAAGATTGTGCACTTTCCACCACTTGGAAGTCTATCCGAATCGAATAGCATGATATTTTAACAAAAAATATCGTCTTCATTAATTAACTCACGGAGAATTGGTATTAGTTCTCAGAACTCCAATGATACCAGGAATGAAACCTCCCACGCATGATCCAAAATGGTATGGACCGTACTCAATACATAGGGTCTACTCCAATGGAGCTTATTCATTAATCTTGATGGATGGAGAACTCATCACTAATCCAACCAATGCCATATTTTTTAAGAAGTATTTTTTATAATCACAAAATATATCATTAATGGTCCGGTATGACATTAAACTGCACCACTGTCCAGCAAGACGTTAAACTGCATCATCAACGGTCCATGCATATGACCCTAAACTATTTTCATATACGTCCAACATGACGTTAAACTATGTCCCCTTCATCATCCTTGCTATATGACGTTAAACTATACAGCAACAGTCCATACATATAACATTAAACTATTTGTATTCCTTTCATCTCACATGACGTTAAACTGTGACATCCTAAATACTTGATGGTAAACTATACAGAAGTCCCTTACGTCCATCATGACATTAAACTACACCATCCGCGGTCCATGCATATGACCTTAAACTATTCGCACTTTCGTCCAACATGACGCTAAACGGTATCATCCCTTTTTCGTCCAACATGACGTTAAACTGAGAAAAAAGACCCCAATACATCCAACATGACGTTAAATGGTGTACTCTTTTGTCCTTAACACATGAAATTAAACTGCACATTCGTCTTTTTCTCCAACATGATGTTAAACTGTGTTGTCTCCATCGTCCTAACTACATGACACTAAAATGTATAGAAAGTCCTTTGATATGTCCTACATGACATTAAACTGTACTTTGTCCCTGCTACATGACACTAAACTGTGCAGCACCAATAGTCCTAACTGCAAGACTTTAAACTGCATAGTCCCTTTATATGTCCTACATGACATTAAACTATGCATTGTTAAGGTTGTTGTTACCTCTTGTTTCTCACACTGTGTATGACTCATGTGAGCTTAGAGAAAACCTCAACCATAACACTCTATCTAGGCTACTAATAATGTGTAAGTCCCAACAACATCATTTTTAGGTCGTTGTCCCCAAGAACAACTTGATCATTAATTCATTATTTAATTGAACTATGCGGACTTTGATCCTTTCCTTTGAGGCTGGGTACGTAGGCAACCTCCCAAGGATCAAGCCCAAAACCAATCTCTTCAAATTGGTTCACCTCCATCTCATACGATGTTGATTCGTGAAACGACCCCTAGAATCAATATATTTACATTGGTTCACTTTCGTCCTTGTTATACGACGTTAAACTATACAACACTTTTATCCAGTATGACAATAATCTACAATATTCTTTGATACCCTCACCTGAAAGGGAACCATTATTTACATTGATTTTTCAATCATGTTTCATTTCAAAGACTACGTGCATACATGGAAATGCCCAAACCTTTTATCTTGGGTTAAACCATCATTGTATTAAAGTCCCCTTTCACCCTTCACATGTACGAACCAAATTTGTACATAGGATATTTTTAGAACTATGTGGGCTTGATTCCCATCATTATGGGATACATATGATTGTTTGAGTGTCCCTCGAATCCAGACCCAAGTCTTTTGGGCCTAACCCCAAATTACACTTCCATTCCCTTGGCTGAAAAGTCCCCATGAAAACACACATTGTGTATTTCTTAAAATGGTCCAAGCTCTATGACCCTAAAATAAGATCTCTAATCCTTTTGTCCCACACGACGTTAAACTTTAATTTAAGAACTACGTATGGCTTGATTACCATCCTTATGGGATACATAGTGAAGTCCAACATTTTAATTCAGGACCTAGACACAACATGATTATGGTTAGCATTGATCTGTGTATCTTTGTATACATTGGACAATACCCATATTTATGTGTCATGATCATAACCTTAAATCTTTTCAGATCTTCATAGCCCTTTTCTTGACTTTTAGTCACAAAAATGTCAAATTTTTGAGAGTTCTTTTACCTGACTATGCAGCATGTTCCCTTAGGAGGACTTGCATAAACAGTCTACATAACAGACTTTTCAGCCAAAAGATACTATTATTTGACTATGCATCTAATGCCCTTAGGTGGCCCTACATAATTCAACCCCCTAACGGGTTTGTTAAATAATGGTAACTTCATTCTTTGGAAGAAAGCCTCTTTTGTTTTTATTGGTCTTAAATGACAGAATGTAGGGATCTGCAAAAATATCCATCCTTAATATATTTGTCCCATATGATTTTTTAATGATCTGAAAGTATTCAAGTCAATGGTTTATATTCTCCTTCCCTACGTTTGGGTCAGACCTTCGTAGAAGTGATATCCATCCAGTTCTTCGATATTCTTGTTCAGAAATATCTTCTCCATATTCAAGTACCTTTTCCATACAACAAAATCTATAATTTGGAAAATTAGAATCTCCAAAAACTATCACTGGATTTTTGATGTAGAAAGGTAAATTTCTGAGAGTTCTTTTGCCTGACTATGAAGCATGTGCCCTTAGGCGGCCTTGCATACAGTCCAAATAACAGACTTTTCATCCAAATGATACTGTTATTTGACTATGCAGCCAATGCCCTTAGGTGGCCCTGCATAAATCAACCCCCTAACGAGTTTGTTAAATAATGGTAATATCATTCTTGGGAACTACTTCTTCTAATTCCATTTAGATCTTTTTCATATCATTCCTCATATTCAAATATTCTTAAGTCATAGTTTATATATTTTTTCCCCATACATGAGTATGGTAATATGTTTTCAGATAAATTGTCAAAAAATTGAGTCAATTCTAATTCATTCGGTCAAAGATATTTTGACCATACAAATTAGCCTCCTTATGTCTGACGTGCATGACTTTAAACTGCCCAAAAAAGACAAGGGAAATATGAATAAAAGTCAAGTACCAGCTCACTAAACATACATTTTGTATGATTTAGGTAATATTGAGCAATTAAGAGTATCAATGTTTGTAGGGTTATTTATATTAATCCTAGTAAAAATAAAACTATTCTTACTAGGCCCATTGGCTTAGGTTAAATTTAAAGCAGGTAGTGAAAGAATAAAAGAATAAATGATTGAAGATGAAAGTGTTTTAAATTGATACACAGGAGATAGAAGGACATCCACAGACTTGAGTCTCTTCTCTTTTTCAAGAATTACAAGAGGCTTTAAACATAGCACTTTATTTGATTTACAGAATCTCGAGCTTCATCCGCAACCACCTAGAAATCATTCATTCAATTGGATACAATAAGAGATGCAGTGATACCAGCTCTTCTTGGAACAATTGAAAAGGATGTTCTTGAGTGCGGTTTGAGAAAATTTTCTGATGATCAAATAGTGACTCGGTTTCTATCCAAAATACTTGGAAGATGGATACATGGATTTGAGAATGGAGCATTGGAAGTAAATATACATTTGGAGAGAGTACTATTTTCAGATATTTCTCTGACACCATGTCTGTCTTCTCTCCACCAACCGGAAGTGGAAAACATTTCAACCCATGGGTTTGCCATTTTCATATCTGTAAGGAAATGGCATGGAAGGAAAATTTGAAAGTTCACACCATTATTGTTGCCCTTAATGCACAGCATAACTGAAATAGAGGAGTAGCAGTACAACTGCATTTTAGGCATATAGTTCTTTGCATCTGGAACATTGACTACTTGCAGATGACCATAACCATGTAGGGACTGGTAGATTCTCTGTGGGAAATTAAGATGATAATTCTTCATGTACATAGCCAAATTTGGGAGAGTGATGTCGCAGATATCATAGTAATCATGGCCAACAATGTTCATCATGTCATCAATCCACTGTCTTGCTAGTTCATCAGCCAATCCAATTCCCTTGGGGGCCCTTGAATCTGCACAAAATTTGAATAAACAAACACTTAAATGGGTCTTTTTCATAAAATTTGTGACGGAATTCAGAAAAATGGAAAAGTCATTAAGGAGCGCATGTTTTAGTGTGCCACGCTAGTTTTTGACATGCAATTATAAACCACGCAAGTCTAAACACCTCTACAATAGAGCGACAACAGAGAAACAGTGGAAAATAGAGAAACCTGCACGGCGAAGGCCACTTGCGCGGCGATAGCTGAAAAGTTTGAAATACAGATGCTTTTTATATAAATGGGGCCTCATATTTATAGGCCACATCCATACCCTGTGTGCTGAAGTCTTTCCAGCTAGAAGTTGTGCGCCATACCTTGCGTTCCACATCCTGTGCCCCATGTGTTGCGCCCTGAACACTTGCGCGCCACCTTTCCTTTAGTTTCTTCTTTTCCTCAGAGTCACACCCTCATTTCTTTCGGATCCAACTATGTGGGGGGACTTTTTTTGATTCTCCTTTTCGTCACATTGTCTAAAAGAATATAAACGGAAATGACTTAGCACAAATTGATTCATCCTTTAAAGAAAACATCAAAAAATGATAAAGGTATGAACAAAGCTTCAAAAGCACATGTGCCGTGCATATTCCATAACTGTCGCGCAAGTCAACATGCACGAAGCCTAATGATTGCGCAAGTGACTTGCGTGCCCTAAAGGATAACCGCTCGGGGTCTTCTCCAGCCTATAAATAGACCATGTGGGACCCCCATTTCTAAAAGGAATATTTCCAGAAACTCATATTTGAGCTCCTGGCATCATATTCTCTTATAAAAGCTTCTGAAACACTTCTAAGGTAATTTCATACCTAGAACGGAAGATCTAAAGAGGGGGAGGAAGGCCTAAGTGTTGAAACTTATCAACACTTGTGCGCCTGGGTGGCCATCCCTTAAGGGAAATGGCCACACTTTCGCTACGTCTAACTCCTTCAATAAAACTTGTGCGCCACTCTTCTGGAAGAACCTCAAGATGATTCTAAAGGCTTTAACAAAGAGTTGCTCATGTATTACCCTGCTGGTTAACCGTCGTGAAAGTACCCATGTGTCGCGCAGGTATACCAGCGCGACCAGGACTTACGTGCCCATGTAGTACATGTCCGCCTGCCCGGACATGTGCGACCATGCCTTTTTGGGTACCCTTCTTGCCTATTTCACCCCTCTTAAGACATTCGACCTCTCCTATTCAAGATTCAGTCTTCAAGACACCCTTCAAAGCCATTTATGGCATGATTTCTTGATTTGAATTCCTTATATGAAAGGAATTATGTGGAATATCTCTCAAATCCTATTGATTTACACATCTTTATGTCACTAAATATTGAGATTTCATTCATTCAACCTCATCCTTTATGATGAGAGAACTCATTAACCTGGGCCTCCTTATCAGGAATAAGCCCCAGTCATAATCATTAACCTGGGCCTCCTTTTCAGGAATAATACCCAGTCATAATTCTTAACGTGGGCTTCCTTTTCAAGAATAATCCCTAGTCATAAATATGGGCATCCTCTTCATGAGTAAGCCCCAAGTCCCTTAATTTTTCAAGTCTCTTAACCTAGGACTCCTTGACAGGAGTATGCCATAGTATTAATTTCTCTTAATCCATCCTAATTTACCTTTTGATATGGGATTCCTTCTCAGGAGTAAAACCCAATCATAAGTTCTCTCCTAATTTTGGCCTCTTTTTTTAGGAGTAACCCCAAGTTAGAGTATTCAAATCTCCATGAAGAAAATATACCTTTATAGACCCTGTTCCTGGACTTATTCCATGAATTAAATCCTAATATTCATTTATATGGGTAGTCATACATACATAAGTCCCACATTATTTCTTATGATTGCATCTTTCATGGCATAATTGTCTGAATTTTACCAATACCTCTTGTTTATCACACCGAGCATGACTCGGGTGAGCTTAGAGTGTAGAAGTAATTATGAAATCCTTCTTTGAGCCATCAATCATAAACATCATACTCCCTTACTCGAACTACAAGGGTTCTGATTCCTTTTCTAAACAATGGATATGTAGGTAGCCCATCTTTGGGTTTGATGCCAACACTGAAATAATACATGTCCTTCTGAATGACAATAAACTTCAAGTGCCCCACTGAGTGGCTTTAAAACCAGCATGGTCATCATAATGACCAAGAGACTTCTATATAAATGTGTCGAAGGATACCATTGACCAAGAATCTCTAATAAATAAAGATGATTCTCTATCGATGAAGAACCTCGAATACATATAAAAGATTCTCTAAATTTCCTACATATTTAATCATTGATTGTCAGATCTGAAGGTAATCTCATTTTATACTTGGTAATGTAATAAGGATTCATTCACATAACTTATATCTATAAAGAGAGTCCCGTAGTAGACAATAATTCCCCTAAAAACGGTGTGATGAGTTCGACCTCTCATCCTCTCGACCAATAAAAATTCCTAAGCCTCATCAGTCCACAAACTAATGAGCGCCTACCATTGGAAAGTAGGTCCAAATGGATGTGGAATCATTTGATGTTTCCGGTTCTATGAAAAAACCCGTTAGAAACCGATTGGAATGTTTGAACCTTCAATCAAGGAGTTTATCCCCAAATTCCAAGGGAAACAATGAGTCAAGAGGATGAGGAGCGCTAGGCGGGTCCTCCCAACATCCCCAGCCATCATCTGTGTCGACAAAGCTGTGAAAATATGGGATGTCAGAGTGCCTCATTCAATATTTTCATCCAGGTTGTTCATGCCATAGAAACTAGTCTGCAGGCCCAACATAGAGCTCAGAGCACACAACCCTCTCATCTAGTGTGTCATCACGTCAGACTTCATTGTCGTTCATATTGTTGGATCAGGTAGATCTACCTCGACTATGTTGTGACTAGCCGCGCTATGTTACAGACCAGTGTCAGTCTTTGGGCCCCCATCTGGTAGTCACTCTGAAGGATTCCACTTGTGAGCATTGGGATATTCCTATCACTAGTCAGCCACCGGTCCAGTCATCAGGGCCCACCAAACCTCCTATCATAGAGGGACCTCTTATAAGCAGAAGTTCATGCTTGACATAGAAGTATGATGTTTTCAATCATCTTTCCTACATTCCATCAAGGCTCTCTATCCATGAGGCCCTTCCCTTGTCATCAGATATGCGTGAGGCCCTCTCCAAGGCTTTAATAAGCCCCCTCCAGTTTTAGACATAGTTAGCAGCCACAAAAGCCATCCATGCTGAGGCGATCAAGCATGCTGAATGCCAGGCCAACATCTTTTTTTTTGAGAAGATGAAGGATCTCTCATATAAGAGCACAATATTCCACTTTACATCACCTTCCAGTTCAATGGAATGGGGTTCGTCATAGTCTGGTCGACACGGGCTCTGGGATCAACATAATCTCGACTCAGACACTATGAAAAATGTGGTTGTCTAAGGATGATCTAACTTCCTCTAACCTAAGAATACAAGGTTATGATAGGACATGACAAGCACCAGTCGGCAAGATCCTCTTGAAAACCTAGTTTGGTGCCCTAGTTTCCAACACCAAGTTTATGGTTGTCTCCTAGGACACTGCCTACAATGTATTGATGGTCAGGCCATAGATCCACCTGCATGTGGCGGTTCTTTCATCGTATCACCAGTGCATTAAGTACTCCCTTAATGGTCGATTGGTGTGCTTCAAGGTGACATGTCTCCATTTTCCTCTTGTGAAGCTCACTATCTAGATGATGAATATTACAAGAGAAAACAAAAGTATATTCTTTCTAATGAGGTTGAGCATTCCACGGCTGCGACCGACCCATGGACATATCTAGATGATGCCTACATCTTTCCAATCCACTGGTTGGAGGCTACAACTCTCAAAATGTGACAATTATTTTTTGTTTTTAGAACACGGGGGTGCACATTCCTAAGTCTATGTGATTCCAAAAGATCACCGCATACTCCTACACGAATCAGGATCAATTGAACTTGGAGCCTCCTACTCCAATAAGGTATGAGGATGTCCACCCCATGGTGACAAAAATACGTCATACATGCTTGTTCCGGTGGGTTGGGATAAACCACCTCATTCTGACACACCACTGTTGCTTCAATATTATCTTTTGTGACCCCTTAGGCTAATGAAGATATGGGATCGGATCAACAACCATCATCTCCATGGTTTCGGCAGCACAGGAGTTCCCCGATTCGGTGTCCACTGTTGCTCAGGCTAGTACTAGCCTCCCATTAGGATCTGTAGACTTAGAGGAAACTCTTCCTACCGAGGATCCATCATCCATAATTGAATAAGATAATTTTTAGGATGATACTCCATCCTTTGAAGAGGAATTCTATGCCACGATCGATGAATTGGTACAGGTGATCGTCGGTGGCGAGGCAGACCCGAAACCCACATTGATCTCTACTGCCATGACCCTTGAGGAGAATTAACAGTACATAGACATCCTTAGAAAACACCATGATGCATTCACCTAGATGTATGATGATATTATAGGACTAGATCCTCAGGTATCCATCCACTACTTTGGTCTCCTGGAAAATCATCGCGGGTTCAAGCTGCCTCTCAGAAAGACGCACCCTTCTCACTGTGCCATGGTGGGGGAAGAAGTTGATAAGCTCATCAGAGCCAATTTCATTAATGATATTCAGTTCCACAAATGGCTGGTCAATATTATGCTAGTCAAAAAGAAGAACATACATATCAGATTCCACATAGACTTCCGGGATCACAACTCTCAGTGTACGGAATATGATTTTCCGCTTCCTGTGGTGGAATTGTTGATCGACGCTAAAACTGGGTTCCAAGACCTCCCCTTCATGGATGGATACTCTAGGTATAACCAGTTCCAAATGGCCCCTGAGGATGAGGATTCTATATCCTTTAGGGCACCACAAGGAACATTCTGTTACCAAGTCCTGACCTTCAGTTTAAAGAATGATGGATCCACCTATTTGCGGGCTATGCATAGCATATTTAAACCGATCCTCGAAACAATGGTGGAATGTTACATGGATGATATGTCGGTCAAATATCACCAGCATCAGGACCATCTCAAAGACCTTGAAAAAGTGTTTGGTTTCCTATGTTGTCACCACTTGAAGATAAATCCATTAAAGTGCACCTTCGGGGACACCTATAGAAAGTTTATCAACTTCGTTGTCCGATACACGAGCATCAAGATCGATCGGGAGAATATCAAGGCCATCAGTCAGATGTCTCCCCCAACCAACCTCTGGGTGCTTTGATGTTTCCAAGGCATCATGGAAAACATACGTTGATTCATCAAAAATTCGACAGGCAAGTGTAAGCCCTTTTCTCAGCTCATGAATAAAGGCAATATCTATGAGTGGGATAAGGAATGACAGACTACTTTCAAGGAAATCAACCAGTACCTACTCTAGCCTCCGGTCATAAGGAAACCTATCTCTAGAAATCTTCTGGTCCTTTACGTGACCACCATGAAATAGACTCTTGGAGCCCTTCTCACCCAGAAGAATAATAAGGGGATGGAGAACAGTCTCTACTATCTCAGTCGCATGCTCCTCGATAAAAACACCAGATACTCCCCTATCAAGAAGAGCTACCTTGAGATGATATTCTCAGAACAGAAATTATGGAATTACCTCCATCATCATGAGGTAAAACCAGTGTCCTGGGTAAATCTAATGAAGTACATCCTGAACGGCCCCATGTTGATAGGATGTCTAGATCAATGGTCAGTAATCGTTCAATAGTTTGACATCAGGTTTTTCCCTCATAAGGATATTAAAGGGAAAGCATTGGTGAACTTCCTTACTAACCATCCAACTTTTTCGGACCAGTCCCTCAATCTCAATTTCATTAATGAATCGATTCTCTTGGTAGACCAATCCATGCCATGATGTAAAATGCACTTCAATTGTGCTTCCTAGAGCCCCATCGGAAGTAGTCTCAATGACCTCCGGCTCAATAGTGTAAGCATGGGTATTGTCTTCATTACCCCATCACAAGCCATTATTCCATATTAATTCTTGTTGTTATAAGGATACACCAATAATGAGGCCGAGTATCAAGATCTCATTACGATCCTTGAGCTGGCCCTTGAGATTGATGTACCCCATTTACACGTGAAAGGGGAATCTGAACTAGTGGTGAAGAAGATAAATGGTGACTATGTCATCAGAAATCCAAATCTCATACCATTGTTGGAATTCACTCTCCATCTAATGGACCAGTTCTCTTATTGGCTAGATGTTACTCATGTCCCTCGATCTCAGAAACACCGTGCTAATTCCCTAGCCATCCTAGCTGCATCACTGGCAGAGCTTGAATAGGATGATCTGATTATCCACATGGAACACTGATGTTTCATTGCTCCCTTGACTCTAGATGATGATGACAGTCCACAGGTAATCCACCTTACTACTGGAGCCTCCACGTCAGGACCCCCAAGTCCCTCAGATGTAATGATTGAAGTGACTCCTCACTTGAGAACCACCTTTGTCGAGTACTTCCAAAACTGTAATATACCACCAGATCGGGCTGGGAATGAAGGAATCAGATGCCAAGAATTATATTTTTCCCTCTAGGACGGTCCTGGTCAATAGTAGATCCTTTAAAAACATGGTTTTTCTGGGGTTCTCCTTTGTTGCATTCAAGGAGTCGAGATTGCCGAAGTCATGCCGAAGGTTCATGCTGTATCCTATGGGGCTCATCAGATAGGGTTGAAACTATCTCACCAGATCCAGAGACTGGGGTATTTTTGGCACTCCATGATCCGTGACTGCATCAAGTTCACCAAAAGGTTTTATGTGGGCCAAATTCAAGCTAGAATTATGTATCTTCCACTAGAGCCTCTCTATACTATCGAGTAATCTTGGATATTTGTGGTATGGGGACTCGATGTCGTGGGACCAGATCCACTGGCAATATCTCGCCAGTGCCAGTTTATCCTGAATACTACAGATTTCTTCTCCAATTGGGTAGAGGTAGTTGTTCTCAAAGAGGTCAAGTCCCATTCCATCATTGACTTTGTGAGCTCCAACATCATCTACCGATTTGGTGTCCCTCACACTGTCCTCACTGATAACAGAACAAACTTCTAGGTAGCAGGGATAAAGAAACTGTACGCTATGTACAAAATCCATTCTAACTATTCCTCCCGTTATCATGCGCATGAAAATGGATAGATAGAGGAATTCAAAAAAAAACCCTCTCTAACATTATACAGAAAATGGTTGGTCATAATAAGACGATTTGTCCAGACAAGCTACCCAATTCCCTCTAGGCATATCGGACGACGACCCGTAATTCCACCCAGGTGACTCCATATTCCCTGGTGTACAGAACAGAGGTCGTCCTACCCATCAAGATTCTATTTCCCTCATTGTGTATAGATTTCTATGATCATAAATAACTAGTTAAAGTAGCTGAAATTCGTCTGGATGAGTTGGAAGAACATGATGGGCACATGCTTCGTGTCCTGCATAATCTGGAAAGGCATCAGGACAAGATAACTTGAGCTTTCAACAAGAATGTTTACCTCCACTCAGTCTTTCAAGGTGACATGGTGTTGGCCCTATGCACACCAATGATATCTGGTAGTAAACCACCCAAGATGGATCCCAAATGGGAAGGACCATACATCATTCACAAGGTTTACTCCAATTGTGCATATTCCCTGGTTACCATCGATGGTGATCTGATAACACCACCCACCAATGCCATGTTCCTCAAGAAATTCCTTTCCTGAGTCACCTAGTCCCACATGACCTTAAATTGTATGGTCCCGCGTGAACTTAAACTGTATGGTCATGCATGACCTTAAACGGTATGGTCTCGCATGACCATAAATGGTACGGTCCCACATGATCATATACTGTATGGTCCCATACGACCTTAAACTACATTGGGGTCCTACTTGACCTTAAATTTTCTGGTCTTACATGACCTTTAACTATAAAATTTCCTACATGATACAAAACATTATGTTGCCCCTCATGACATTAAAATGTTTACCGTCCCACATAACATTTAACTGTGTCTCATCCTGCAAGATGTTAAACCGCAAAAACTATGTATGTCTTGATTCCCATCCTTCTAGGATATGTAGGGACGCTTGGACCCATCATCATGAGTCCTACCCCATTTTTTCCTCTTGGAGTATCCCATCTGGGTATAGTTCTCTTGGAGGATCCCACATGGTTTCGGGTTGGCTTCCATGGACCCACTCATGTCATGATTATGATGACTGCACCATGTTCCCTTCCTTGTTCTTCTCTCCTCCCACATCCTCACTGCACAATGCTAAACTACATGGCTTTCAGAAATATGTATGGATTTATTCCCATCCTTATGGGATATGTAGGAATGCCCAAAAATTTTGTCTCTAGTCCTAACCCCTATCATTAGGACCTCCCATTGGGTCGAAGCACATGGTGTGGTGCATGATATTTCCCTGATTCACTTTGACTTCATCATTACTGTACCATGTATCCCACTTCTCTATAGATCTCCACCACTTCAACTGTCCATCTTGACTTTAAATTTCACAGGCACGTTTATGCAACACACACTCCATGTACTAGAGAATTCACTTTCTTTCATATCCCAATGGACCCTCGAATGGAATGGATGCTCGGACCAAGGGCTCTCCTACCATTACGGGCCAACATCCTCAAGGTTTTCAAATAAAAAATTGATGCAAGTCCAACGATGCAAATGTGTTCAACGGTATACTCTCACTTTTTGTTCCCTTTTTGGGTCAAATGATATGGATGTTCTGTTTCAAATCTTGTACAAAACTATCCTTTTTCATTGTCACTATCGCCAAATGCCCCAAAAATTGAGTGTAGTGGTTCATTCTTCCATGTTGTCTCTTTGAGCCTCAGTTTTCATTGGGCAGGAGTGTGATTCTAGCTGTCAGACCCGTATGTGATGTGGAGATCCTAGTCTTACTCCTTGTTTCTCACACCAAGAATTTCATACGTGGGATCAGAGCTATGATAAGTCAATTCCCACATGAGAGGTCATATAGCTACAGTTGGCTAGGATTCCTAGCCTCAGGTCCCTCGACCCTTTCGGCCCCTTGGCCCAAGTTCTCATTTAGGATTGTGCGATGTGGTATAGATTCACGTCCTTATTCAATTCAGACTATTTTTTATGCCGAACATATCCCCATGAGACATCCCTCTTTTAATTATCACCCTTTCTGCGAGCACAAGACCATCCATGATTTTCAGACCCAATCATTTGGGTTTCTGTCATATTCTACATCCAAAAGGACCCCCAAATAGTGCAGGTGGTTAGCCCAAGGGCCCTCCGACCAATTCAAGACAACATCCCCAGTCATTTTGTGAGACAAATTGATATATGTCCCATGATTCAAATATGGAAAACGGTCAACGCTCAATTGTTTTCCCCCAAACATTGGTCACACAAGGATGGTTACTATGTTTCGAACTGGGTCAACAGTTATCCTCTATCATCAATTCCGCTTTGTGGTTTTCCATAGGTAGGATTATTCTCCCTCTCCACTCATTTGTCCCATGAATATGACATTAAACTATGAATCTATGGTCCAAGAACTACCACCTTAAACTAAGAGCACCACTGTTCTTGCTTCAAGATGATAAAATACACATCATCCTTCTATAGAACTACGTGTGGCTTGATTCCCATCATTATGGGATACGTAGGACTTCCCAAAAGTCTAATGTTTTGGGTCCATACCCATTTCATAGAAACCTCTCTATCATTCTAGCAACTTGGCCTAAGTCCTTCCAATGGAGGGGTACGTGGTGTAGTATGGGATTGTGTCCCCATTCATGTCAGGTTTAAAACAACCATACTATGTACCTCTCTCTCTCCTGAGTTCCCTTAACTCCCTTTCCCAACAATCATCGTTTTGAGTCAGGTTATCTTATGTTGGGTCCCTCGACCATCTTTGGTCATTATCTAATGTGCCCAGGAGTACTCTGGTTCAGAGCGTAGAGTGTCAGATTCTACATGGATATGATTTCTCCCATTTTTCAGGCTTCGTGTTACCATTCATTTGGGAGTTCATTGTCTTTCACATCCAATGGGACCCATATGTTGAATGGATGCTCGACCTAAGGGCTCTCTTAACATTACATGCCAACATCCTCGAGGGTTTCTAAAAAATAATCATACAAGCCCCGCGTTGCGAAAATGGTCAGTGGTAGACAATCATTTGTTGTACCGATTTCAAGTCACATGATATGGATTATTTGTTTCAATCATGGTTAATAGTTATCCTCCATTTTCATGTCAACCCTATGAATCCTTAAATTCCAGTTACATGATTCACATCATTTTCCACCCCATTATGTTGAAGTGGAATTTCGACACTCTTGGTACTGTCCCTTAGTGCGCATTTTCACGTTATGAAGACAAAGTCGTGGTAAGGCATCATTCGTGGCTCCGCACTGACTTCCCCATTATGTGTATCCAATGTGTTTCAAGGACCTCTTCCATCCTTTTTTCCCACACAAAGTTTGAATCATGTGGGATTAGGGACTATATTGAGGTCTGCAGTTGCTTGGAAGAGTGTTGATTCTTCACGGTCCGAGCTTTAAGACCTTAAACTAAGATCTCACCTATTATCTATCCTTTTCCTGGCCCCTATGCCTGAAGTTTCTTTCTTGGATTCAAGTGCGGTGTGATGCAGACCTCATCCTCATTCACGTCAGGCATTCTTTATCACGCCATGCACATCCCCTCTTGAACCTCGTTTCTCCCGCATATGTCTGAGCCATATGAGTTTAAACTATAATTTAATGTGCCACAAGACTTTAAACTATTATTTCTATACTGCACAATGTTAAAATTCATGGTTGTTCCCATCACATGACCATAATATGTAATATTATCTTCCTGGTCGCTTGACAAAAAATAGCATTGCATCATGGTGTCCTCACTTGATGAGACATCATGTATGGTATCAGTCAACCACCATACAATTTTTCAAGGCCTGTATATGCCTTGATTCTTGTGGTGACACCTGGAAACTCCATCCTAGGTCCAACGCTTAAAAAAACACACACATATTCATCCTAAAGGGAAAAAAGATCAATCAAATGCCACTTCTTTTGGTGTAAGGGAAAGACCCATACGACCCTATTATATATGGCACTGGTATTTTACCGTGAAAAATTTATAACTACATAATGCTTGATTCCCATCCACATGGGGTTCATTGAAATGCCTAGGAACATCTCCTTGGGATCATCCTAACATTCACTTTTGGTTCCCGGACCCAGATGTTTCATGGGGAGCACATTGCGGGGATATAGACTCCTGTGTCCCAATTTACAATGGGTTTTAGTAATTACATCACCATGTGTCAACCTCTTCTAGTTTTTCATGGTAAAATCTCTATAACCATAAACAAAGACCACTCCACATCCTTGCCGCAAGATGTTAAACTACACGACATATTAATGAACTATGTATGGATTGATTCCCATCCTCATGGGATACATATGAATGCCAAGACATCTCATCTTTGGGTCGAGACCCTGTAATCTAAAATCCTGACCCCTACCTTTATCCCCTTGGCCCGAACTCTTTCAGGAGAATGTGGTGTGGCGAGTACCTCTTGGGTTCTCATTCATGTCAGATTTTGAAATAGCTCACCATGTGCCTCCCATGCTTTTTCCCAACCTAGTATGAGCTATATGACCCAAAACTATGATCTCCCTATGGGAAATACATGTTGGGTTTGGCCACATTATTTCCCTATAGACAGTCTATTAAATCAGGCCCCCCTTTATGGCCCAACCAATGATCATTATGTTGGAAGCATGTGACCCTAAGACCCCTGTCCTTGTAAAGGGAACCAACTCCCTCTATCAAATACGTCTTAATGTGGGACTCAGATGAGTTGTGTCAATGCGACTGAAGTGTTGAATTTTACTAGGTACATTACCTCATTCCATTTCCAAGAAATGGGAGACCATTATTTGGATCCACATCCTCCTTCACATCTAAAGGGACCCCCTTTACGGCCTGGTCTCATGCCACATTAGCTTACCTACCCTCTTGGGCCAACGTCCCTGAGGACCTCAGACGACATTTGTGACTGGTCTCGTGTTTTGACCATGGTCAGTGATCAACCCTCGTTTTTATGTACCCATTCTAGGATAACGTGAAATGGATACTGTGTTTTGAACATGGTCAATAGTTATCCTCTTTCATCACACAACTATCATTGTGACCCAAATCTAGGGAATCATGATTCACATTTTTTCCACTTCCTTATAATTAAGTGCAATTCCAACATACTCGGCTTTAACACTTCGAGCATCTAGGTGCATTTAAGAAGGTGGGTCCGCATTATTGGGACGTCATTCACCTTGCATCTCAATACACCTAACATGTGCCTTCCTGTTCTAGGAAAATACCATCCCTACACCTTTGTTACCCACATTGAGCACAACTCACGTGGGCTTAGTAGTTATGGTAGGACGTGTACTAGTGCAGCCATGCCACACATGACTTTCATCATCTCGCATGACGTTAAACTACTTTCTCAGAACTATAGTTGGCTTTATTCTCATCCTTATGGGACACATAGAAAACCCAGGCATTTTTCCTAGGGCCCACCCTCAGGGTCATTTTCCCTATTGGCCCCTCGGCCTGGTCCTGGACTAGGCAGTATTACCTTTAAACTATGTGCAGTATCCTCACCCTACAAAATTTAAACAATGCTTCTATCTTCCTTATTGGTATGACATAAAACTAAAGAGCATTCCAAGTCCCTCCCAAATATGTTCTTCTCAGAAGTATGTTTGATCCCTGATCAGACAGATATGCCCACCTAATGTGTTTCCACCACTGCGGCATGATTTCATGAGTGTTGGACTCTATTTGAACAACCCATCACTCCACCGTCCATGCTTTTCGTGCCCTTAATTCAGACCCTCTTACTCATTCATGTCTAAAAGAACCCCCTAATAGTATGGATTCTTAGCCTATGGATTGCTTACTATCCTGGGCCAACGTTCTCGAAGACCAATGGATGAAATTTTAAGGTAGGACCGGTGTTTTGAATATGGTTAATGGTCATCCCTCATATGTTATCTCCATTTCAAGCTAACTGAATAAGGATACCGGTTTTCAAACATGGTCAACAGTTATCCTTTATTGTCATGCCACCTCGAATGTGCTCCAAATATAGGGTATCATGATTCACACTTTCCACTCCCTTATGTTCGGGTTGATTCCAAACACCCCTGGAGTTACCCCGCTCGTGCTCTAGAGCTCATAGGATAGACGACACGTCGATTGTTTTGAGTTCCTCTTCCTCTAGTCGAGCCTCTCCCATTCTTCATGGATGTACAGATTGGTTGTTCAAACATCGGATGCCAAGAGTTTAATTTTCAATCTTAAATTCAGATTGAATGGAAAGGTGGTTGTCCCTTTTTCTCGCATCTGGCCCAACCCACGTGAGCTTAGGGACTAATAATTGGATGTTCCATGATTGTACGGGAAATGAAATAGACCAGAAATGAATAATTGAACTCATTGATTCATCTAGAATGAATAATCAAAACATTAAGGTGTTTTAAAAAGTCAAATGTGTCACAGTACTCAAGGATCGACACCTCCCATGGACGATTTTACCACTTCAAAAGGTTGTTGCAGCTCTGCCACCCTCTGGCTTGTGGCATCTAGGATTTGATGTCCCTTGTTCAGTTCCCAATCCTCCCTGGCAGAAATGGGGTGAAATTCGTCAGATGTGATCTAAGCATGTTCCTTGTTGTTTCGGATAACGATCATCTCCTCACAGGCTTGCCTCATGCACTCTTCTGCCTCGACCATCTGGGCCTTCATCTTCAATATAATCATGGACTTCACGTTGAGAGAAAAATAATGTTCATATTCTCAGATGTGTAGTTTCTGAATCTTTTTTTCCACCTCATCGAGCCTCATGATGTTCACCACTTTTCTCCACTACCAACCCACATCAAGTCCACGGTCATATCGCCAAATCTTCTCTGCCATGAGATCTCTAACGAGCATGTGGGGATGTTGGGTATCTACTCCCCCAGAACACAGTTCTCATAGTCATGAATAAAGTCTCTCCATCTATTCTATCCATTGTGCTTGAGGGGTGTCATCAATAAAGCTCTTGATCAGCTTCCATGACCAGTGATGGACTATCTTGCTATCCACTCCATCAAAGGTTGTTTCCTCCCTATTCGTGGGGTTTCCATGCTCATACATGAGGAACACCCCCAGGAACTCGTTAGAAGGGTCAACATCTGGTGTCTGATCGGGTATGGTGGGACCTATGTTGTCCGATCAATCTTTATCGTCGGATCCCACCTCAATAATCTATAGCTTAGCCCTGCTAATGGTCCCACTACTGATTGGAAGCACCGTAGCTTGGTCGGTCTGGATATTCACCTCCACAACCACTGGCATTCCTCTGGGAAAGTCACCTTTAGAAGTACCAACCAACCTTCCCATGGAAGCCCACTCCATTTGAAGAACTATGCATACCATAAAGTGCACAAATGGTAGTTCACCTGGTCAATGGGAGGTAGTCATGAATTTTGTAGATTAGACTTATGGGGATGAAATACTTGGTCTCATTACTTGGATGTTTCCATCGAGACCCTGAGGTGGGGCCCTCCGTATATTTTTGGGATGTCTAAAAACTCCAGAAGAACCATCTAAAGTGTCCCTGCCCCACTAGAAACATTAATTCCCATAGTCGTGGGAGTAGATCCCAAAGGCCTTGCATATGCATCTGTAGAGGGGAAAGAGTGTGTTTTGTGTATGAGTCCCTCCTACATAGTTTAAATATTAGTGAGAGGTCTAAAGTATCCTAGAAATAGATCCTAAGGAAGGGGCTCAGGATTTTACCTTGAGAGCGTCTGAAAAATCTTCAAGCATTGGGTTTGTACCACCAACTCCACCCTCCTCCAATGAGATCCATCTACCGGCCTCCTCCCCCTGGAGGAATCATCTGATTCATCTAGAAAAGGGAAATGATACCTCAATTCTTTAGCCAATAACTATGGAGGGGATGTTCGACCCAACAACACCTTCACTCAGCCTGCCATTGGATACGGGGTACCCCAGGAGTGCACAAAGTTATCCAACTTTTCCAGGTATTACATTGCATCTGCCCTGGGGTACTGCAATGTTAGCCGTAATGGGGCCTATTTTTGTCAAATCCTTCCTGAGATGGTTCAAGTGTTGCCAAATCTCGGATGAGCTGAGGAATTTTTGGTTCAAATCCCCAATGTCCAAAGCTTCCAGGAAGATGAAATTCTATGACAAGCCTATATAGCACAGTCGCTTCCCCAGAGCCCGGGTGTATATCCTACAGAATCGACATAGTGGCCTCCCCTACGAATAACTTTTCTCTTCTGGGACTGCATGGTCTTCTAATGCCGCTGGATCTGCTACCGCAACCTCCCCCTCAATCGGTGCGGGCCTTGCCACCACAATGGCCCTGCCACTTCTTGATGTCCTTTCCACCTTCCAGCTGCATCCTTGATGTTGGGGATGCACACCATTTCTAGGTCAAATGGTTGGATGCTTCAGCATCTCCCTGGGGTAGGCCACCTTCTAGCATTTGGCGTACTCTTTCCCCAGTATGTAGACATTTGTGGGAAGAGGTAGCTCATTTCGCATCTTCCTATCTTCTCATTTGAACATGATCCACATCTTCTTCATTACACATGGGTGATCCTCATGGTGCACCCACAAGTTGACCCACGAAGTCAACTTCTACATACACCAAAATTTCCTCGCAAATTAGTTCTTGGTGTACGACTCACAGAGGGGATAGAAGTCCACCAGTGCCACTAATACTCCACCTGAAATTTCCTTTAGGTAGGACAGATGCACTTCCGTTCCCTGGCCATTGTGAGTGACTGCACCCGTTGACAATAGGAATGGGTGAAAGTTGAACTCCTCAACATTCTAAATCCAGTTCAATACTTCATGCATAGTCAGCATGGTTGGAACACTCCCCGAGGAATTCAAAATGGACAGGGATATGTTTTATCCTAGAGGAGAGATGTGGTTCATATATTCATAGATCCCCCTGACATGCACCGCTATCCACCCATACAGGAGGTGTAATAGCCCACATATTATCTGTGGCTTCTTCCCCTTGCTGATATGCCACTGCATCTTGTACATCATGTCGAGCATCGGGATCCCAAGGTTGACCTGTCCTCCTATCACTAGTATGGTTGCTATGATAAATATGCTCGGTCGCACGCCCATGCACTACTGGAATTTAGTCTTTTCCCAACAATAGTATACCAACGGTTTACTTAAACCGTTGGTATAGTGAGCCTTTTCCAATGGTTTAACAAAACCGTTGGCAAAGGGAATTTCGGTGGACCCTTTCCCAATGGTTCACTGGAACCGTTGGGAAAGGGTGTTAAACTCACACATTTCCCAACGGTTCCAGTGAACTGTTGGGAAAGGGGTGATAAACTCACACATTTCCCAACGGTTCACTGGAACTGTTGGGAAATGTGTGCCTTTGCCAACGGTTTTTATAAACCGTTGGCAAAGGTTTCCCCCAAATTCCAGATCGCGATCTCCTCTCCCCATTCGGACAGAGCCCTAATCTATTCGCTCCGCTTCTCTCCCGAACCCCATCCGAATCCACTGCTCTCGCGAATCCGAACACCAGAACCCCCATCCCAACAGGTACATCCCATACGAATAGGTAAAATTTGATCTCAACCATATTGTTTTAGTTGTTTTAATGAATATATTTTTTCCAGGTGTTGGTGGTTTAATTGATTATTGAAATTAATATCTAAATAGGATATTGTTTGTGTTTGTGAAGACTTATTTAATGTTTTTGTATTCTATGTTTGGAAGGAGAGTGTTCAAAACATGTAAATCAGAGTTGGGGGAGGCTATCGTGAATGTTTACATGTTTTGGATAATGGATTGTGGGAATTATGGATTGTGTTTAAACCAATTTGATATGTTTTGGATAATGGATTGTGGGGGTAGGGGGTGTCCACGGGGGTGGGTGGGTTGTCCATGGGGGTGGGAGGGGGTGTCCACGGGGGTGGGAAAGGCTGTCCACAGGGGTGGGCGGGGCTATCTAGGGGGTGTGGGCTATCCTGGGGGTCTGGGTGGGGTGTCCTGGTGGGGGAGGGGTGTGTGGGGTGTCCAGGTGGGTGGCATGTCTAGGTGGTGGTGGTGGGGTTGCAGGGGAGGGGGGTGTGGGCTGTTTGGGAGGGTTGGCGGGGCTATCCAAGGGGGTACGAGGTGTCCAGGGGGGTACGGGGTGGGCGGGTTATCCACAAGGGTGGACGGGCTGTCCACGGGGGTGGTCGGGCTGTCAAGGAGGGGTGGGTGGGCTGTCCAGGGGGGGTGGGTGGACTGGACACGGGGGGTAGGGGTGTCCAGGGGGGTGGGCGGGCTATCCAAGGGGGTGAGGGGCTATCCATAGGGAGAAGGGGTGTCGAGGGGGGTGGGTGGGCTGTCCACGGGGGTGGTTGGGATGTCTAGGGGGTAGGGGGTGTCCACGGGGGTGGGCGGGGCTGTCCAGGGGGTGTGGGATGTCCTGGGGGTCTGGGTGGGGTGTCTTGGTGGGGGAGGGGTGTGTGGGGTGTCCAAGTGGGGTGGTATGTCTAGGTGGTGGTGGTGGTGTTGTAGGGAAGGGGGGTGTGGGCTGTTTGGGAGGGTGGGTGGGGCTATCCAGGGGGGGTATGGGGTGTCTAGGGGGGTACGGGGGTGGGCGGGCTGTCCACAAGGGTGGACGGGCTGTCCACGGGGGTGGCCGGGCTGTCAAGGAGGGGTGGGCGGGCTGTCCAGGGGGGGTGGGTGGGCTGGCCACAGGGGGTAGGGGTGTCCAGGGGGGTGGGAAGGCTATCCAAGGGGGTGGGGGGCTGTCCATAGGGAGAAGGGGTGTCGAGGGGGGTGGGTGGGCTGTCCACGGGGGTGGTTGGGCTGTCTAGGGGGTAGGGGGCGTCCACGGGGGTGGGTGGGTTGTCCACGGGGGTGGGTGGGGCTGTCCACGGGGGTGGGAAAAGCTGTCCACGGGGGTGGGCGGGGCTGTCCAGGGGGTGTGGGTTGTCCTGGGGGTCTGGGTGGGGTGTCCTGGTGGGGGAGGGGTGTGTGGGGTGTCGAGGGGGGTTGGTATGTCTAGGTGGTGGTGGTGGGGTTGCAGGCGAGGGGGGTGTGGGCTGTTTGGGAGGGTGGGCGGGGCTATTTCGGGGGGTACGGGGTGTCCAGGGTGGTATGGGGGTGGGCGGGCTGTCCACAAGGGTGGACGGGCTGTCCACGGGGGTGGTCGGGCTGTCAAGGAGGGGTGGGCGGGCTGTCCAGGGGGGGTGGGTGGGATGGCCACAGGGGGTACGGGTGTCCAGAGGGGTGGGTGGGCTATCCAAGGGGGTGGGGGCTGTCCATAGGGAGAAGGGGTGTCGAGGGGGGTGGGTGGGATCTCCACGGGGGTTGTTGGGCTGTCTACGGGGTAGGGGGTGTCCACGGGGGTGGGTGGGTTGTCCACGGGGGTGGGCGGGGCTGTCCACGAGGGTGGGAAAGGCTGTCCACGGGGGTGGGCGGGGCTGTCCTGGGGGTCTGGGTGGGGTGTCCTGGTGGGGGAGGGGTGTGTGGGGTGTCCAGGGGGGTTGGTATGTCTAGGTGGTGGTGGTGGGGTTGCAGGGGAGGGGGGTGTGGGCTGTTTGGGAGGGTGGGCGGTGCTATCCCAGGGGGGTACGGGGTGTCCAGGGGGGTACGGGGGTGGGCGGGCTGTCCACAAGGGTGGACGGGCTGTCCAAGGGGGTGGCCGGGCTGTCAAGGAGGGGTGGGCCGGCTGTCCAGGGGGGGTGGGTGGGCTGGCCACAGGGGGTGGTCGTGCTCTCGCGAACCCCCCGTCCGAACATCATCGACCCCCGTGGACAACCCACCTTTTATCCCAAATTCCATAGATTTATACATTATTTTATTATATTATGTCTCAAATTATCTAAAATATGTGTTTGATGTTCTTCACGTGACCTATCATAATTCCTTCTCATAATCTATAGTGATCATGGGAAGATCCCATGCATGATTCATGATCACTCAAATTATTCTACAGATCATACATAATGGAAGCCTTACAGGATGTGAGATGATTATATCTATGAAATCTACTCAGGTACCTAGTGAGGAAGTGAATATTAATTAAAAAAGGTAAATCGCATATGAGGATACCCTACTAATATGGTTATGGGATGAGGCATGCTCTGATGTGATAACACATTAAGTTCTTGTTGGTTTTACATTTTTTCAATAACACATTAGTATGTTTTTTTCACATGTGTAGTTGATACCATGATTATTTTCTTCCTTTATCATTTACTTAAATGTATTTTATATTAAAGTTCAATCCTATTGAATTGTTTATGACAAAATGACTTATATGAATTCTTTTTACAGAATGGACAGAAGTTGGATGTATGAAACCGATCGTATCTCAAGCGATTTTCAAAACAATTTGGAGATCTTTATAGATTTTTCATTTCACAATGCTTCAGATAGTGGTCGCATACATTGCCCATGTTCCAATTGTGTTGGTAGACCTTGGTTGAGTTGTGAAGAAGTCAGCTACCACATAACCAAAAATGGTTTTCAAGCAAACTACTTTGTGTGGTATCACAATGGGGAGAAAATGAAATCTCAAATTGGTGATGATCGAAATGAAAGGACTGGAATGGAGAATTTGTTAGATGATCGGTTTCCGTTTATTCGTCATCATGAAAAAGAAAGGATTTTGACTCAAGAAGACGTTGATATGAGGACAACTGATGCATCTAGTGAAAATTATGATATTGATAGGGTGAAAAAAAATTGAATGATGCTGCCATGAATCCAGTATATCGACAATGCGATAAAATGAAAAAGATGGAATTTTTAATCTGATTGTTTCATGGAAAAACTATGTATGGTATTTCTAATACAGCAATCGATTACATTCTTACCCTCTTGAAGGATTTACTTCCAGATGATGCAGATATTCCCTCAAACCACTATATGGCATGGAAGTTAGTTGAAGAACTTGGATTTTCCAGAAACAAAATTCATGCTTGCCCGAAATATTGCAGTTTATTCTGGGAAGAAACCGCTGAACGAAATGAATGTATAAAATGTGGCACATCCCGCTGGAAGTCAAAATTTGATGGAACACCATCCCGCGTTCCACAGAAAGTAATGTGGCACTTTCCATTGATCCCCAGACTCCAGAGTCTTTTTATGTATGATGACATATCAATAAAAATGAGATGGCATGATACTGAGAGAAAGAAGACTAATGATGAGTTGGTTCATCCTGCAGATGGATTTGCGTGGCAGAGATTTGATGCTCGACATCCTGATTTTGCAGCTGACGGGCGTAATGTGAGGCTGGGTCTTTCATGCGACAGTTTTAATCCATTTGGGAAGATGCTTACTTCGCACAGCACATGGCCATTTTTTATACACATTTATAATCTTCCCCCATGGTTGTGTATGAAAAAATCTTTCACTTCCATGAGTATACTCATATCTGGTCCTTTTGATCCCGGCATTGATATTGATGTATACATGAAACCTTTAATAAAAGAGTTGAAACTTCTTTGGGATGTGGGTGTGCGGACATACGATGCATGTTCAAAAGACATATTTCAGATGCGTGCTGCACATATGTGGACGATCAATGATTTTCCGGCTTATGCAATGATGTCTGGATGGAGCACGAAGAGAAAACTATCATGTCCAGTTTGTATGAAGAATACACGATCTAGAAGACTGAAACATCGTTGTAGTTTCTGTTTTATGGGACATCGACGATTTTTGCAAAATGATCATCCATATAGAATGAATCGTCGAAGATTTGATAATACTATAGATACCGATGATCCACCTCAACGTATGTCTGGAACTGATGTGCTCAATGAATTGAAAGATTTCAGTTTTTCATTCGGGAAGGGTCAAATGAAATCTGTAAAGAGAAAGAATGTTTCCACAGAAACCTGTTACAATTGGCGGAAGAGGAGTATCTTTTTTTATTTTCCTTATTTGTCAACCAATTTTCTACGTCATTGCTTAGACATAATGCATATTGAAAAGAATATATGTGAAATGTTGCTTTCAGTTCTTCTAAATGTCAAGGGGAAGACAAAAGATGATTTACGATATCGATGTGACTTGGTGGATTGGGGCATCAGACCAGAATTGCATCCTGTGCGTATCAGTGAAAATAAATGGAAACTTCCATGTGCTTCTTATGTGATGAAACCTACTGAAAAAAACAATTTCTGGAAGTATTAGAGACTATTAGAGTTCCTGATTGCTATTCAAGAAACATATCTAAACGGGTCAACAGAAGCGAGTTGAAGATAAAATCTTTGAAGACTCATGATTATCACGTTCTACTGCATGAGTTGCTTCCAATAGCAATCTGTCATCTTTTGTCCAATAATGTAAGGGTGGGTGTTATTCGGTTGTGCCATTTGTTTAGAGATCTTTGTGCTAAGAAGTTGTCCAAGTCTTTCTTGCAAAAAATGTTGACAGATGACCCATTAATTTTGTGTGAGTTGGAGAAAATATTTCCCCCATCATTTGTCACATGCATGCTGCATCTGACTGTCCATATTCCAACTGAAATACTTCTCGGATGACCTGTTTCTTTTCGTTGGATGTATCCAACTGAAAGAAATATGTTCACATTAAAGTCTCATGTTCGAAACAAGAATCATCCCGAAGGTTATATCGTGAACGGTTACTTAGGTCAAGAATGTATGGATTTCTGTTCGATGTATTTGTCTGATCTTACTACAAGAATGAACAGACCAATGAGAAATGAAGAAGAAAAATATGAGAAAATTGAACCCAGTTTTCCATCACTTCCTCAAACATGAGGAATTCCTGGATCATATACATTAAAGACATTAAGCCATGAAGAGCGGGAGATGGCACATCGCACAGTTTTGTTCAACTGTGATTTTTTCGATGACTATATCAGGTAACAAAATTGAATATGTATATCTTACATATATATCTGTTAAAATATTCATATTTTTTTATCTATAGGGAACATAAAACAATGATAAATAGGAAGCATCGTTCTTTATATTTGAGAAGGAGATAGACTTTGCATAGGAAAGAGTTTTCTGCTTGGTTAAAATTGAAGGTAAAAATATTACTGTTTAAATTAATTATTTCAATATTTACTTAAGTTTAACTGTCATTTATATTGCAGGTATTGAGTTTGTCTGCTGACTTTGTCTCTGAGGAAATAAGAGCTTTGGCTTTTGGTCCTAATACTGTGGTTCGTGACTGTAAATCAATTGTTATCAATGGGTACAGATTTATTGTCACTGAACGAGCCAAAAACATGAGAACACAACATGATGGTATTATGGTTACTTCCACAGCATATTGTTATGCCAGTGACTCAGAAAGTAGACCGCGACTTGAAAATGTGGGTTATTATGGAGTCGTTGAGAAAATAATAATATTGGATTATTACTCTCATAGACGAGTCACAATGATGAAATTCCATTGGTTTGATTCGATGACGAGACATGGCACATTTATTGATGATTGTGGATTTCGAGTAATTAATATGACCCGCACTCTTGCTACCGAAGAACCATATGTGTTGGCATCAATGGCTAAACAAGTTTTTTATGTCAAAGATCAACTTCAACCTCAATTTGGTGTCATAGTTGAAGTAATTCCAAGACATATTTTTGATGATGCTGATGATGGAATTGACACTGTCCCTATTGCCATTGGAACCAATCCATTTATTTCTTTTCATGACTCCAATAGCTCAATTGTCAGAGTTGATTGTGAACCTGAAGTTGTGGATGGAAATATATAGAATCATTCATCCATGTTCTAAATTATTTTGGTTTACCTCGAGTTGGGTTGTTAAGGTAGGTAATATTCATATTTATTTAGTATTGATCACAAATATGTTTTAGCTGACTTGACCGTTATGTGAATTTTCAATGTTTATTGGTTTCTATTTTATTTGAATTGCATTTTCTAATTTGGAATTGAACTGTATTCAAACCAAATCAAACAATATTTCTAATTTGGTGAACATTACAACTTGTATGTTTTATTAAATTCATTCAAGCTCTTCTAAAACAATTGATAGCTAAATTACCAATGAATCCCCTCATTCCCTCATATATTTAGTTTTTTGGTTTACACATTAATTTCCTTTTTCTAATTAATTACATATTTGTTTTCAAATGCAGGAAATGCAGCCAATTGAAGAGAGACGAAGAAAAAAAATGGCGGAGAACAATCGTCGGATGGAGGAGCTGGGCGTTCCACCATTAGTGCCTACAGTGAGTACTTTATTTCAAATATATATATATATATATATATATATATATATTTACAGAATATATAATGTCATGTGATTAATTTTTTTGTAAACTTTTTTGTAGGATCCACCGTTACGTCGACAGTTATTTGAGGAGGAGCCTAGTACTGGTCCTAGTACTCAGGCCGGTGGTACGAGGAGGGTTCGTACCAGAGGTGGACGTAGAGCTGCGCGTGCCCGACTAGACCCTGCCCCTCCCACTGACGTTTCACCCTTCCCACATTCTGATCCCGATGTTTCGTTAGGGACAAATGGGGTATTTAGGCCTCCCATGTTTTCGCTACCTTCTGCATCTTCTGCCCCATCATTTTCACATCCCATGATGATTCCCACTCCCTAGTCAGCATCAGGTCATACAGATATTCCATCTTCTTTTCATTCTACTTCTGTCTCTCCGAGCTTTTATATTCCATCGTCTTCGACTCCTGTTCCACCAGAGGGTGTTCCATCAGGTTCTGTGGATCTGGCGCCACTCATTGATCAGACTAGCGCAGGTATATTTATAAAACCCTAAAAAACTTTTATAGCAATATTTATTTTCATTATAACATGTTTTGATAAAATATTTGTTTTTCTTTCATGACAGATACATCTACTGACAGGAGGCGGGGGCGGGGCCGTACACGCATGCGTTCGCTGTGGAACCGTCGCACACAGGTTATGGTGGAATATAATGAAGACAATCAGATGGTTGAGAAAACAGGGAAGCAATGTCGGAGTTTTCTGGCGATGCTTTCCAAATACTCCGACATCATTCCCGTTAGCCCGCTGTCGTGGAGACATTTGACACATGAGGTCAAATATAGAGCTTGGGCAGAGATATGGGTAAAAAAATCTGTTGTATTTAATGCCATGAATTATTTTTGTATTTATATGAATTAATATTTTGATTTCAGCTTCGATTTAATTTTCCTGATGGTGAGGGTGAACGACTGGAATGTCTAAAGGATTTAGGCAAGCTTTGGAGAGCCTACAAGCATGAGCTGTATATTGGATGGCGTGCTAGAGTTGGCACTGAGTTAGAGGCAGTACCAGTCGTGGATGATTGTCCTATAGAGCAGTATCGTCAGATGATTATTCATTGGACGAGTACCCAGTTTAAGGTATGAATTACATTTGAGGTATTTAAATAATAACTTTCAAGTTTTGCATTAATATTATCCTTTGAATTATCGAATTTTATTTAGGAATCATCTGGAAAAAATAAGAAAAACATTGATGCAAAAAAATACCTCCATACACTAGGACGCACGACGATGCCGGATCATGAGAGGCAGCAGGTATGGCAATTGTTTATAAGTTTTCTTTACGACTTACATTTTCTTTTGTTTCCTCAATTATTTAATCATTTTCTAAAGTTTTTATATAAATTTTATTTTCAATTTCATTGTAGAGGCAAGTACAAAATATTGAAGGACGTGTGCCTCGAGCAAAACTGTTTTGCTCGAGTAGACGAAAAAAGGATGGAAGTGTTGTCAACGAAGCGACTCAGCAACAGATTGTAAGTTTTAATCTGTTGATTTTATATTTTAATATCTATTTTTTAACCTAATAATATATTTATATTTGTAACAGGATGCTTTAGAGGCCCTCGATGCCCATGAAGCAGACAATTTTGGGCCATCTGATCACTTACATCAGGTGTTGGGAGAGGATCATTCTGGCAGAGTACGCTGCCGACCTAGGATAGCACCGACGAGGTATTGGCCTGCCTCAGGTACGAGTTGTAGTGCCACCGAGCTGCAGCAAGTTAGGGCACAGGCAGAACAGGCTGAGAAAAGGGCCACAGAGACGGCAGAATAGTCTGCTAGGTTAAACAGTGCATTTATGAAATTTATTGAAGTTCTACGTCCAACACTTCGAGCAGAGGCCAGCCCACCGATTGATGAATACATGTCATCGATACATTCTATATATGGTGCACCAGGTGGCAGTTCCAGTGGTGGTCAGGCCAATGTCCATCTTGAAGATGATGATGGCGAGGAGTCTGATGCGGAATAGGAGGGAGATGAGGAGGGCGAGGAGGTGGGCGAAGGCGAGGAGGAGGGCGCTATGGAGGGTGAGGACGATGAGGAGGACGATGACGAGGGTGATTATGATGATGATGATGGTGATGGTGATGCTGATGTGGGACATATTGATCAGTTACACTTTTGACTTATATTACTGAGATTTGATGTTTAATCTATTCTAGTTGTTGGTTTTATCTAGACTCGTAGTATAGTATTGGAGTTGAGTTATTTTTATATATTGTCTATTTTTATGGATGTTGTTGTCTTTTAGTGGTTGTGTGTTTGAGAACTCCCTGGAAAACCCCCCTCATTCTTGAACCCTGGACAACCCCCCCTCCCCCTTGGACCCCGAACACCCACCAAACACCCCTCGGACAGCCCCGCGGACAGTCCCCTGGACAGCCCCCCGTACAGCCCCCCACCCTCCACCCTGGACCCCGGATAGCCCCCCGTACAGCCCCCCCGGACAACCCCCCACCCTCCCCCTTGGACCCCGGACAACCCCCTGAACAACCCCTGAACAACCCCCTGAACAACCCCCGGACATCCCCCTGAACAACCCTGGATAGCCCCCTGAACAACCCCCAAACACCCCCCGGACAGACCCCGCACAGCCCCCCCACCCTCCTCCTTGGTCCCCGGACAGCCCCCCGGACACCCACCTGACAGCCCCCCCGGACAACCCCCCGGACAGCCCCTCCACCTTCCTTAATTTCATTAGCTCTGAAATGTTTCATAGGACGATCAAATAAAATCTAATCCATACTAAATATGATATAAAAATATTCTATATGAATTTCCATAAGATTTTAAGTGAAAACAAAAAGTGACATACGAAAAACTGACCAAACGCATTCGAAATGTGTTGATACATTAAGACAATGATCCATGGGTCATATGTGACGTGTACGAATCAACCCCGCCTCAATCCGAGGCGCGGTGTGGCCGGAACAACTCAAAGTTTATGTCTTTTGTTTCAATCCGAGGTCGGTCGCTATGAATTTGACCGTTTGACGCCCGTTTTGGCCGTTTATGACACCAGAACTGCGTTGTCGGTCACCGCGGGCACACGGCACGTCCAATTAACATGTCGTCTTCTTGAACAATTTAGAAATCACTCTCCCGTATTTTTTGTCTGATTTCAGGCCATTCTGACTTCGTTCGGCCCGTTTGGACCCCCCTCACGCGCGTTTACGAAGCGCGCATATCACTTAAAACACGAATATTGAGCCGTACCACGCAAACCACACATCCGATTGACATTCCGTCTGTGCGTACACGTCACGAATAATAATTAGAATGTTGCACGGTGGTTTCAGCTCAATCCGAGGTCGTCCTCTATGAATTTGACCATTAGACGAACATTTTGGCCGTTTATGACACCAGAACTGCGTTGTCGGTCACCGCGGCCACACGGCACGTCCGATTGATGTGTCGTCTTCTTGAACACTTCATAAATCACTCACCCGTATTTTTTGTCTGATTTTAGGCCATTCCGAAATCGTTCGGCCCATTTGGACCACCCTCACGCGCGTTTACGAAGCGCACGCATCACTTAAAACACGAATATTGAGCCGTACCGCGCAAACCGCACGTCTGATTGACGTGCCGTCTACGCGTACACATCACGAATAATAATTAGAATGTTTCACGGTGGTTTCAGCTCAATCCGAGGTGGTCCTCTATGAATTTGACCGTTTGACGCCCGTTTTGGCCGTTTATGACACCAGAACTGCGTTGTCGGCCACCGCGGGCACATGGCACGTCCAATTGATGTGCCGTCTACTCGACCACTTCAGAAATCACTCACCCGTATTTGTTGTCTGATTTCAGGCCATTCCGACTTTGTTCGCCCCGTTTGGACCCCCCTCACGCGCGTTTGCGAAGCGCGGGCATCACTTAAAATAGGAATATTGAGCCGTACCGCGCAAACTGCACGTCTGATTGATGTGTCGTCTACGCGTACACATCACGAATAATAAATAGAATGTTGCACGGAGGTTTCAGCTCAATATGAGGTCGTCTGCTATGAATTTGACCATTTGACGCCCGTTTTGGCCGTTTATGACACTAGAACTGCGTTGTCGGTCACCGCGGGCACACGACACGTCCGATTGATGTGTCGTCTGCTCGACCACTTCATAAATCACTCTCCCGTATTTTTCGTCTAATTTCATGCCATTCCGACTTCGTTCGGCCCGTTTGGACCCCCCTCACGCGCGTTTACGAAGCGCGCGCATCACTTAAAACACGAATATTGAGCCGTACCGCGCAAACCGCACGTCCGATTGACGTGCCGTCTGCGCGTACATGTCACGAATAAAAATTATAATGTTGCATGGTGGTTTCAACTCAATCCGAGGTCGTCCTCTATGAATTTGACCGTTTGACGCCCGTTTTGGCCGTTTATGACACCAGAACTGCGTTTTCGGTCACCGCGGGCACACGGAACGTCCGATTGACATGCCGTCTGCTCGACCACTTCAGAAATCACTCACTCGTATTTTTCGTCTGATTTCAGGCCATTCCAAAATCGTTCGGCCCGTTTGGACCACCCTCACGCGCGTTTACGAAGCGTGCACATCACTTAAAACACGAATATTGAGCCGTACCGCGCAAACCGCACGTCCGATTGACGTTCCGTCTGCGCGTACATGTCACGAATAATAATTAGAATGTTGCACGGTGGTGTCAGCTCAATTTGAGGTCGTCCGCTATGAATTTGACCGTTGGACACCCGTTTTGGCCGTTTATGACACCAGAACTGCGTTGTCGGTCACCGCGGGGACACGGCATGTCCGATTGACGTACCGTCTGCTCGACCACATCAGAAATCACTCTCCCGTATTTTTCGTCTTATTTCAGGCCATTCCGACTTTGTTCGGACCGTTTGGACCCCCCTCACGCGCATTTTTGAAGCTAGCGCATCACTTAAAACACGAATATTGAGCCGTACCACGCAAACCGAATGTCCGATTGACGTGCCGTCTACGCGTATACGTCACGAATAATAATTAGAATGTTTCACGGTGGTTTCAGCTCAATCCGAGGTCGTCCGCTATGAATTTGACCGTTTGACGCCCGTTTTGGCCGTTTATGACACCAGAACTGCGTTGTCGGTCACCGCGGGCACACGACACGTCCGATTGACATGCCGTCTGCTCGACCACTTCATAAATTACTCTCCCGTATTTTTCGTCTGATTTCAGGACATTCCGACTTCGTTCGGCCCATTTGGACCCCCCCCCCCTCACGTGCGTTTACGAAGTGCGCACATCACTTAAAACACGAATATTGAGCCGTACCGTGCAAACCGCACGTCCTATTGATGTTCCGTCTGCGCGTACACGTCACGAATAATAATTAGAATGTTTCACGGTGGTTTCAGCTCAATCTGAGGTCGTCCGCTATGAATTTGACCGTTTGACTCCCGTTTTGGCCGTTTATGACACCAGAACTGCGTTGTCGGTCACCGCGGGCACACGACACGTCCGATTGACATTCCGTCTACTCGACCACTTCATAAATAACTCACCCGTATTTGTCGTCTGATTTCAGGCCATTCCGAAATCGTTCGGCCCGTTTGGACCACCCTCGCGCGCGTTTACGAAGCACGTGCATCACTTAAAACACGAATATTGAGCCGTACCGCGCAAACCGCACGTCCAATTGACGTGCCGTCTGCGCATACACGTCACGAATAATAATTATAATGTCGCATGGTGGTTTCAGCTCAATTTGAGGTCGTCCTCTATGAATTTGACCGTTGGACGACCGTTTTGGCCGTTTATGACACCAGAACTGCGTTGTCGGTCACCGCGGGCACACGGCACATCCGATTGACGTGCCGTCTACTCGACCACTTCAGAAATCACTCTCCCGTATTTTTCGTCTGATTTCAGGCCATTCCGACTTCGTTCGGCCCGTTTGGACCCCCCTCACGCGCGTCTACGAAGCGCGCGCATCACTTGAAACACGAATATTGAGCCGTACCGCGCAAACCGCACGTCCGATTGATGTTCCGTCTGCGCGTACACGTCGCGAATAATAATTAGAATGTTTCACGGTGGTTTCAGCTCAATTCGAGGTCGTCCGCTATGAATTTGACCGTTTGACGCCCGTTTTGGCCGTATGTGACACCAGAACTGCGTTGTCGGTCACCGCGGGCACACGGAACGTCCGATTGACGTGCCATCTACTCGACCACTTCATAAATCACTCACCCGTATTTTTCGTCTGATTTCAGGTCATTCTGAAATCGTTCGGTCTGTTTGGACCACCCTCACGCGCGTTTACGAAGCGCGCGCATCACTTAAAACACGAATATTGAGCCGTACCGCGCAAACCGCACGTCCGATTGACGTGCCGTCTGCGCGTACACGTCACGAATAATAATTAGAATGTTTCACGGTGGTTTCAACTCAATACGAGGTCTTCCGCTATGAATTTTACTGTTTGACGCCCGTTTTGGCCGTTTATGACACGAGAACTGCGTTGTCGGTCACCGCGGGCACACGACACGTCCAATTGACGCGCCGTCTGCTCTACCACTTCATAAATCACTCTCCCTTATTTGTCGTCTGATTTCAGGCCATTCCGACTTTGTTCGGTCTATTTGGACCCCCCCCCCCACGCGCGTTTACGAAGCGTGGGCATCACTTAAAACACGAATATTGAGCCGTACCACGCAAACCGCATGTCCGATTGACATGCCCTCTGCGCGTACACGTCACGAATAATAATTAGAATGTTTCACGGTGGTTTTAGCTCAATCCGAGGTCGTCCGCTATGAATTTGACCGTTTGACGCCCGTTTTGGCCGTTTATGACACCAGAACTGCGTTGTCGGTCACCGCGGGCACACGGCACGTCCGATTGACGTGCAGTCTGCTCGAACACTTCATAAACCACTCACCCGTATTTTTCGTCTTATTTCAGGCCATTCCGAAATCGTTCGGCCCGTTTGGACCACCCTCAAGCACGTTTACGAAGCGCATGCATCACTTAAAACCTGAATATTGAGCCGTACTGCTCAAACCGCACGTCCGATTGACGTTCCGTCTGCGCGTACACGTCACGAAAAATAATTAGAATGTTTCACGGTGGTTTTAGCTCAATCCGAGGTCGTTCTCTATGAATTTGACCGTTTGACGCCCGTTTTGGCCGTTTATGACACCAAAACTGCGTTGTCGGTCACCGCGGGCACATGGCACGTCCAATTGATGTGTCGTCTACTCGACCAATTCAGAAATCACTCACCCGTATTTTTTGTCTGATTTCAGGCCATTCCGACTTCGTTTGGCCCGTTTGGACCCCCTCACGCACGTTTACGAAGCGTGTGCATCACCTAAAATACGAATATTGAGCCGTATCGCGCAAACCACACGTCCGATTGATGTTCCGTCTACGCGTACACATCACGAATAATAATTAGAATGTTTCACGGTGGTTTCAGCCCAATTTGAGGTCGTCCGCTATGAATTTGACCGTTGGACGCCCGTTTTGGCCGTTTATGACACCAGAACTGCGTTGTCAGTCACCGCGGGCACACAACACGTCCGATTGACGTGACGTCTACTCGACCACTTCATAAATCACTCTGCCGTATTTTTCGTCTGATTTCAGGCCATTCTGACTTCGTTCGGCCCATTTGGACCCCCCTCACGCGCGTTTACGAAGCGCGCACATCACTTAAAACACGAATATTGAGTCGTACAGCACAAACCGCACGTCCGATTGACGTGCCGTCTGCGCGTACACATCACGAATAATAATTATAATTTTTCACGGTGGTTTTAGCTCAATCCGAAGACGTGGTGTGGACGACACCACTCAATGTGTCTGTCTTTTTTTTCAAAAGGACGTCATTTTAAGTGAAAAGCATCAACTGGCATACGAAAAACCGAACAAATGCATTCTGAATCTGTTGATAATTTATCCCAACAATCCATGGGTCATATGTGACGTGTAAGAGCCAACCTGGGATGAATCCGAGTCGCTGTGTGGCCAGGATAAGTCTAAGTGGCTCTCTTTTGTTTAAAATGGACACCATTTTAAGTACATAGGGAAAAACGACCAAACGGATTCAGTTTCCGTTGAAACTTTAGGATAACGATACATGGGTCATATGTGACGTGTAAGAATCAACCCCGCCTCAATCAGAGACGCGGTGTGGCCGACACCACTCAAAGTGTCTGTCTTTTTTTGAAAAAGACGTCATTTTAACAGAAAAGCATCAATTGACATACAAAAAACCGACCAAAGGCATTCGGACTGTGTCGATACTTTAGCACAAGGATCCATGGGTCGTATGTGACGTGTACGAGTCAATCCCGCCTCAATCCGAGGAGCGGTGTGGCCGACACCGTTCTAACTGTGTCTGTTTTGTTTAAAATGGACAGGATTATAAGTGAAATGAACAACTGGCATACGCAAAACTGACCAAACTCATTCTGAATCTATTGATAATTTATCACAATGATCCATCGGTCATATGTGACCTGTACGAGCCAACCCGGGCTCAATCCGAGTTGCGGTGTGGCCGAGATCAGTCTAAGTGTCTCTCTTTTGTTTAAAATGGACAGCATTTTAAGTACATACGGAAAACCGACCAAACGCATTCGGTTTCCATTGAAACTTTAGGAGAACGATCCATGGGTCATATGTGATGTGTACGAATCATCCCCACCTCAATACGAGGCACAGTGTGGCCAACACTGCTCTAACTGTGTCTGTTTTGTTTAAAATGGATAGGATTATAAGTGAAAAGAACTGGCATACGCAAAACCGACCAAACACATTCGGTTTCCATTGAAACTTTAGGAGAACGATCCATGGGTCATATGTGACATGTACGAATCATCCCCGTCTCAATCCGAGACGCGTTGTGTCCGACACCTCTCTAACTATGTCTCTTATATTTAAAATGGACATGATTATAAGTGAAAAAGAACAACTGGCATACGCAAAACCGACCAAACGCATTCCGAATCTTTTGATCATTTATCACAACGATCCATGGGTCATATGTGACCTGTACGAGGAAACCCAGGTTCAATCCGAGTCGCGGTGTGTCCGGGATCAGTCTAAGTGGCTCTCTTTTGTTTAAAATGGACACCATTTTAAGTACATACAGAAAACTGACCAAACACATTCGGTTTCCATTGAAACTTTAGGAGAACGATCCATGGGTCATATGTGACGTGTACTAATCATCCCCTCCTCAATCCGAGGCGCGGTGTGGCCTACACCGCTCTAACTGTGTCTGTTTTGTTTAAAATGGACAGGATTATAAGTTAAAAGAACAATTGGCATATGCAAAACCGACCAAACGCATTCAGAATCTTTTGATAATTTATCACAATGATCCATGGGACATATTTGACGTGTACGAGCCAACCCGGGTCAATCTGAGTCGCGGTGTGGCCGGGATCAGTCTAAATGGCTCTCTTTTGTTTAAAATGGATACCATTTTAAGTACATATGGAAAACCGACCAAACACATTCGGTTTCCATTGTAACTTTAGGAGAACGATCCATGGGTCCTATGTGACGTGTATGAATCATCCCCGCCTCAATCCGACATGCGGTGTGGCTAAAACCACTCAAAGTGTCCGTCTTTTGTTTCAAAAGGACGTCATTTTAAGTGAAAGACATCAACTGACATACAGAAGAACGACCAAACGCATTTGGATTCTATCGATACATTAGCACAATGATCCATGGGTAATATGTGACGTGTAAAAGTCAATCCCGTATTAATCCGAGACGCGGTGTGGCCGACACTGCTCTAACTCTGTCTCTTTTGTTTAAAATGGACATGATTATAAATGAAAAGAACAACTGGCATACGCAAAATCGACCAAACACATTCGGAATATTTTGATAATTTATCACAACGATCCATGGGTCATATGTGACATGTACGAGCCAAACTGGGATGAATCTGAGTCACGGTGTGTTCAGGATTAGTCTATGTGTCACTCTTTTGTTTAAAATGGACAACATTTTAAGTACATAAGGAAAACCGACCAAATGCATTCGGTTTCCATTTAAACATTAGGAGAACGATCCATGGGTCATATGTGATGTGTACGAATCAACCCCGCCTCAATTGGAGACGCGGTGTGGTCGGCACCACTCATAGTGTCCGTCTTTTGTTTCAAAAGGACGTCATTTTAAGTGAAAAACATCAACTGGCATACGGAAAACCGACCAAACACATTCGGATTGTGTTGATAATTTAGCACAAAGATCCATGGGTCAAATGTGACGTGTACGAGTCAACCCCACCTCAATCTGAGGTGCAGTGTGGCCGGTATCACTTCAGGTGTATGTATTTTGTTTAAAATGGACATCATTTGAGGTAAAAATATACGGTATAGAAAAAACAGATCAAATTATGAATTGAATTTCGGATTCCACATATAATTTTCATCTAAATTATAAATTGAATTCTATATGAATTATGTACGTTTATAATTATGTTATGAATTCTAATTTAATTATGGATGTGTATAGTTTCAGGATCCATTATATGTTAAATGTGTATGAATTTTTTCGTAATTGTATATGTATGTTTTATTTTATTGAAGGTACAATAATTGGATTGAAAATGAGGTCAAAATGAGGCCTGATGGAGAGGGTCCGGATGGACAGGGGCTGTGTAAATTGCAGGGTGCTGCAATTTGCATCACAGGGTATGCCAACGGTTTAAAACCGTTGGCATATAATCCTAAAGAAGTTTTTACCAATGGTTCATTGAACCATTGGTAAATATCTCTTTTCCCAACGGTTCTAAACCATTGGTAAATAGTTTGGGATATTGATATTTCCCAACAGTTCTCCCAAACCGTTGGGATAGGGTGGCTTTTGTGAGCCTATACCAACGGTTTCCAGTAAACTGTTGGGAAAACCTTTTCCCAACGGCTTACTTCCCTACGGTTATGACAACCGTTGGTATATCATATACCAAAGGTTAGAGGGGCTTTCCCAATAGTTGTGAACCGTTGGGAAATATTATATTTCTAGTAGTGATGATCATGTCTCTCACCGGCATGATCCAACTACAGATGAGCACCGCAAAGAATGCATCCAACCTAACTACTAGTTGATACTTAGTACTGACGCTGAATCCCCACATTTTCCATTTGATATAATCTATGGGCCACTAGTATGAGTGCTCCCTGCCTTGTTGACCCCCCTTCGGGTAGGTCCGAGGCCTCACAAGGAACTGCCGATTTTCTAGGAAGTTCAAGAACAGCTTAAACCACCATTTGAATTGTACATATCTCACTGATTTATTGTACTCTCTTGGTACTAGGTTCATCAATTCAATCTCCTGTAGTGGAATTTTATCCAAATCCTCCCACGCACCCATAATAGGGAGGAACTCATCATACATCGCCCCAAGTATTGGGACCCCTGAGATCCGATGTAGGTCCCAAAAACTGATGTCGACCTCTCCATGGTGCAAGTTGAAGGTATTGGTCCTCGATGATCATCATCAAATCAACTCTAGCATCAGATTATTTGGCATATAGATGTGGAATTGGGAGGCCCTAGCTACCTCAAATAGGCCCACTCTTCTCATCTCTACCTCAAATTCATCGCATGAGGCACCTACCAAGTAGGCCCTGGCCCAATCGTCTGTAAAGTGGACGCCCTGGCGTAGATCCCACTCATAGGACTACCCCTTTTCTAGGTTCCTCAGGGATGTCTTCAAGATAGTATGGTACTTTAGGGGAGATGCCTCTCCTTACAGCCCCTTCCCATCAGCATTATTTAAATGATTGTATAGACAATTAGTGTTGGCAGGCGTGAAGTCCACCTGGGCAGGACCGTCAGCTGCCATGAACCACCGACATTGACACGACATGCTCCTACACCAGTAAGCTGGTTCATCCTAGTTCGCTTCAGTGATGAAGACGTCATCCCTCAGGATGAATCCATACAGAGGCAGCCTCCTTCGCAGTGGATAGTCCTTCTGGATTTCTGACAGTAGTTCCACCCGTGAGTTATGGTCATTATGGCTTTGCACAAAATCTCCAATACCTGAGCTATCTGCCAACTCCTCCATCAGGGTACAATCTTCAAGGACCCCCCTTCCAGCCTCTTGGTGATCCATTAATTTTTTTTGTTTCGGTGTTTTTTTATTTTGGTTTGCGGGGCTCATTTGCAGAGTTCGTTCACAAAGAAAGTTCGCGGAGCCCTACCTCGGCCTTCAGACCTGAGCCGTAGAGTGCACCATCGCAAAGTCAAAGACTCGCATTGCACCACGAAGTAGAAGGCCTGATTCATAGAGAGTAATCACAGAGTATGCAGAGATTCATGAATCGAGAGTGTTAAATGCCAAAACATGGAGATATGAATGGAAAAAAGAGATATCGGCCTCCCCTATTTATAGGTGGGGACCCCTGGTGCTTTGAAGCACATCCAACCACAATGATCATCGTGACACACTCATCATGCACATCACCTCTACACCTTGTGAGCCTCTCTCATGAGTCATCTTCGCAACTGGCCAAGGAATTCTGGTGATTGACCCTTAGACATTGACCCTCGCTATCTCCTCGGCTCCCAGTTTGAGAGTGGCATTTGTTGGCACCAAAATTTGGGAAGAACAATAACAAAAAATCCATAGGGGTTTCCTCATGAAGCTTGTTTGCGGAGCCCTTGTAGCACCATCACCGGCGCAAAAGCTTCCCCATCATGAATCCACCATGGAGAAAGGAGGCGAGAGGATCTACGAACCTATTTGTCATTTTCAAAGCCACCATAGATCAAAGATGTGGGAGGATTTGTGAACCCATTTGAATTTTATGAAGCTATCGTGGAGCAACGAGGCAGGAGGCTTCGTCAACTTTTTTGACAATTGCAATGCTACTATGGAGCAAGGAGGCAGGAGGCTCCACGATTATAAAACAATTCCACTTGTCTTCACGCTCGGACTGCTCTACATTGCAGTGTCTTTTCCCTATAAATACTAGGCTCCCCTCGATCCCAATGGATAGATCCTCCAACCTTTCACCTTTTTATCTCTCAAATCATGAAGCAATTTCTACTTTGGGAACCATGCGATTTTCATGGTAATTTTGCATCGCAAAGTGCCTCACCCATTGCTTGAATTCAACACCTCATCAAAGATAGATTCCCTTCACAGATCCCATGGGCCTCCATGAAGGAAGGGGATCCCCAAGTGGACTTAGGTCTTTCTGTAGCACTTATGCTTCGCGAAATACCCTCCATGGACATGTGACTCACATGCTAAGGTATGGACATTATTCTTCGTGAAGCAAATTTCTTTGCAATGATATGCTTCCCAAGGCACCCTCTCTTCGCGAAGCACTTCTATGTGAATGATTTTCCACTTCGTGAAGCACCTTCCATATGCTCTTATGCCATATTCCTAGGCTCAGCCACTTATCATCGCGAAGCACACCACTCAGCGAAGCCCCTATGCAACATGGAGATCCATAGCTTCATGAGGCTTATACCTATGAACCCCTTGGCTCTACAAATCCTTTTCCCGTGCGACCCAATAGGTTTTCATGAAGTGATTTAAATGTTCCATGGCTGGTACTTCTGCTTGTGTTGCTTCACCTCATGATTCTTTGCAGTGACACAATAACGACAATTAGTTCGTCCTGTAGCCACGTTAACATGGACCCCGCAATGGATAAATCCATAACACCCCCTCACCATGGAATTTTTCATACATTCCCTTCCCCAAGGGAAGGGAGGTATCAGTTATGTTGGTCCTAGGGGTGCGGAGTGAACCCACCACGTCCGAGTTATAGGACGTTAAATTTCCAAGCACCATCATCCTCAACACATGACATTACTATGACCCCGCCACATGCAACATACACGGGGTGCCCATCTCAAAAATTCTTTGTGCCCATTAGTCCCTACGAGAGTGAGATAATTCCTCACATGGAATGATATCCTCTTCACCGGAACGATGTTTGTCCATGGGGAAAGGGCAACGCCCTTGGTGTAAGCCCCAAGCCTTTTTTCCGAGAGGCAGCATCTTTGCTCCTCCTATCTTCTTCCTGGACAAAAACCAGAGAGGGGGGATTGGCATCAGATCCCTCCACTCTTCTATTCCAAATCCCGCACTCTTTGGGATTTGAAACCATCTGGCCTCCACAGAAGAGAATGTCCCAATCTCCATCTCCTTAGGCTACTAACCATGTGTAAGCCTCTACATCCTCTTTGGGTTGCGGACCACGTGTAAGCCCCTATTTCCATTTTGTGCCACTAACTATGTGTCAGCCCCAATCCACATCCCACGAACGCACCTTTCACGATGTGATAGTCAGGTCTCTATTGCCTCTTGTTTCTCACACCGAGCATGACTCATGTGGGCTTAGAGTAAGCACCGATCATGATATCATCTTTAGGTATCCTAGTGCGTATTCCCCAAACACTTCTTCTGAACTAAATGGACTTTGATTCTTTCCAAGGTAAGTTATGTAGGATTCCTCCATGAGGTTAAATCCCACCATCCATTGACCCCGCCCACTTCATGTCAGTTCACCGACAATTCACTCAATCTATGTGGAAATTGATCTTTTCCAAGGCAAGGTACGTATGAAGCCACCATGAGGTTCAATATCAACTCCCATTGGCCCCAACCCCCTTTTGTGTTGGTTCACCAAAACCTCTCTCAATCTACGAGGACTTTGATCCTTTCAAAGACATGGTATGTAGGATGCCTCTTTGAGGTTCATGCCCAATACTGATTGGTCCCCACCACCTTCACGTAGGTTCACCAACCATCCTGAACTATGAGGACTTTGATCCTTTCCATGGGAAAGTACGTTAGAAGACTCCATGTGGTTTAAGCCCAAATCCCATTAGTTCCAACCCCCCATCATGTCAGATCACCTTCGTCCTACATGACATAAACTGTACGCCTCTTTTTTCAGAGAGGACACTAAATTGTCCCCTACCTAGTGGTAAGCCATTTCTGACCACATTCAGTGGTAAACCTTTTTGAACCTCACACAATGGTAAGCTGTTTCCACATCCAGTAGTAAGCTATTGTGACCCCATCCAGCGGTTAGACATTGTAGTCCCCTCCATTGGGACCCACATTTCTAGTGTGCCCCTCTGGCGTCAGACTAACTCTCGGGCCGCTAATCATATGTAACCCCATGAAGATCGTCGGGTAGTTCTCCTCCGAACACACAAAAATTTCATGCCCAAACCTAGAGGTGTCACTTTATCCAGGTCCTCTTCATATGGGTCTCCTCGTTAGGTGTCATATCACCCCACCGAGCTATGTATACTTTGATTTTATGCCACGGGGATATGTAGGAAGTCTCTTTGAGAATCAAGCCAAACCTCACCGTCTTCCTCACATCCTTTCCATTTCATTCTTCACCAACTATGAACCCTCCATCATGCATCCTGATTTTTATCCGAGCCAACACATCCCTATGAGATCATGCCACCTCATTTCCCATCCTTTTTTAGCAATAACTGGTTAACTAACCAGGTGTTATCCCCAATATCAGTGTTCCCTCCAATGGTCGCACCCATATGATCCCCTATAGTCAGTGTTCTAATCAGTCTGACCCGTCTCTGCTAGAAGTTAAACTCATGGCATACCCTATGTTAAACATGGGAAAACGAGAAAAAATTCAGAAACATGTCTATGGCATATAATTCCCCGCATTCGATTTGGTATTCCTTGGGCTTCTATGCCCTTGATAATCGCTATAATAAGGGGAATAAACCCAGACACGCTAGTGTTCTAGTGTCCTGTCAAGCCAGTGATGTCCACGATGACTACTCTCCTGACCGAAGGTTGCTACCCTGACCTTACCCCTTGGAATTTCCAGACAGAAGTAGTGTAATTAATCAGTGTCCATGAAATATGGCACTAGGAAGAGTTTCACGAACAACGTCTTAATCTACATGAATAGGTAACAAGTTATGTGGAAGAATACATGGAAGGAGGAACCAACATCCCATCACCCCATTTAGATCAAGGAGAAAACATCCTTAAATAAGTGATGGATTCCGCCTGCCTTTGGAAAGCAGAAATGTAGGGCAACCGTTAGCACATCCTCGTCGTCCTCAAACAGACGGATGCACATGCCCTGGTAAAAGCATCAGAAATAATAATAATTTGTTAATATTCTACTTTCTTGTGAAACTTTTTCATGTTTATCATTAATTTTAATCCAATTTTTCAATATTTTATACAATAACTTAAACAATTATTTTTATGTCGGCTGTTTTCACCAGATTTGGGTTACGTGTAAAAAATAACTTTGTTAGTTCAACTATGGTCAAAGGGTTAATTACATGACATATCCAAAATTATAATCATGAAATAATTATCTTATTTTTACAGAAATAATATATTTATTATCAAAAATTAATTATGGTTATGAAAAAAAAATCAACGTAACAGTGATGGATATGGCAGGTTGTACATACGTATGAGTAACGTTCTTATTTTTCAATGATCGTTGTTCAAAGAATGTCAGTACACTATATATTTCCATAATTATCATTATATCATAAATAGAATATTATTTAATCATATATTATTTTATATTTAATTTATATGATGAAAAAGGAATAACATTGTGTAAAACCCATGCTTTGAACTCAATGACAACCTAATATTTCTGATCTGATCAATCATTTTAGAGTTATTACAATTTTGTAGGAAAACTTCCAAAAAATGAAATTAATATGATTAATATATTTCAAAAATTAATTTTGTGGTCAACAAGCCTCAAAATCTCATGCTGTCACATAATCTAGATTCGAAAATAATCCATATAATATCCAAAAGTAATTCCTGGAGAAATTAGAGTTATAACAAGCCTAAATCCCTTACCTCAATTTTTAAATTCCCTATATGTTCTTTTAACCTCATATATTATAAATGTAAAACTATTATTATTCTATAAAAAAAATATAAATACTTATAATTTAATATATAATCCACATATAACATTTAATCAATAGTTAATTAATAATGATGTATTAAAATCATTATTACCGAGTTCTAACTTTTTCATTTTTCATTTAATTTATAGTTTAGTAGTATCTGACCATGCATATTTCTCTCTATTCTATAATATCCAGAATATTAAACATGTTATAAATATAATTTATACTCGTTTTATACATATTTTTAAACATTATTTAATGTATGAAAAGAAAAATGAACCCTATCTCATTACAGAGGTGGTAGTCCACACATACAAAGAATGGATGTTAACATTTTTTAACATATGATATGGTATGAAGGAAAATGTTATATTATAATTATAGAATAATTTTTTTACATAAATACCATATATATTAATCATTTAACTATTTATTAAAATCCATGTCAAGTAATGGTGAAAAAATAATTACGTAAATGTTCGGAGATTGTGGATCATACACACGTATAAGTGATATTTTTATTTTCAATTAGATGGATATGTAGATGGAAAGGGTTATAACATAAATAAAAATAAATTTAAGTAAAAATGATATATTTATGTTGTTTTTTCACTGTTATAGAGAGAGGTCTGATGAAAGAAAAAGATAAAATGAAAGGAAAACTCAAAGTTATGAACTATGCCTCTTATTTTGACAACCTCCAAATGTTTAAACCACAATCCTTCAATGTATGATATTGTGATAAAACAATTACCTACAGGATGTGGTTACAGATGTTAGAAATTATTTTAGTAGTAAATTTTAGTAATCATAGGATCCTTAAGTATGGATAATATAAGAGAGGTGTTTTCAATTTATATTTGAAGGAGAAGACATAGTTGGAATTTTTCAAAACATAAAATATATTAAAATCTTAGTCAAGGAAAAAGGATCCAAAATGAATCGTCTTAAAATAATGGATGATATATGTATTAAAATGAACATAAAATAGTATTCTGAAAAAAATTTAGTTCATTTATGTACTAAAAATGTATCTTTTACTCTTTTAACTTGTTTGAACTCTTATTGTGGTAACATATTTATTTATCAAATTTTAAATTCATATTGATAAAAAATTAGAGTGTAATCATTAATTATTTTTTTATTTTAATTAAAAATAAAAACCCATTGAATAATATTTAATATTTATATATGGTATAAGTTAATTTTAAATTAAACCCGAAAAACATAAAGGAGATAAGTTTTTTAAAAAATTAATTTTGAGTTTAAAATTATTTTTATGATAAAAAATGTATAATGTTCATTATAATGGTATTATTTTTATTATGTAAAATAAATGGAAATAATTATTTATCTAAAAAAACAAAATGTAATCCTTTGAATACATCATTAACATATAATAATTAAAAAATGTTTTTATTTGAACCAAAACATTTAATATATTGCGAAAATTTCAATCATATAATTCTAAGTTCAACATAATATATTTATATTAATTTTATTAAATAAAATATGAACTTTATTTCAAGAAATAAATTCTTTAATTTTTTATTTTATTACAATATCATTTTTATTTTTGAAATATGATAGTTTTTTTAAAACTATTTTTTCACCAGTCACCTCAAAAAACTATTTCTTATAAATATAAAAAAATTCATCCAAAGATAATTTTGAATTGATGAATTAAATAATTAAAATAATCTTCAATAAAATTGGGACATTATTTTTTAATGATATTATTTAATAAAGGTTAATTAATTATGGTTTAGTTTATCTAGAAATAAAAGATTACGTTAATTGGTATATAGAGATATATTCTTCCCTCCTTCAAAAATTTAATATTTAGAATATATTGTATATGACAACTTGAATAGATTTTGGTAGTTATTCATGAAAAATTATTTTGGATCCCTCTTCACAACTTATGTCATATGATGTGTCCATATTAAATTTACCAGTTTAGTCATCTTATTCCTCAATACATGATACATACTGTCAAATTTCTAGGTTGGATTTCCATAGAATAATAAATCATATTCTGATTATAGTTCCCAACGGTGAAAATATGTTATGGTTGGGTTATTAACTAACCTAATAAATATGTCATTAATGCATTATGATCATTATAGAGGCTAGGTGAAAGTCCCAAATACTATATTGTAGGTACAATTCTTCCTATGATTTTAATAGGCATGATGTAACTTGGATTAGTTTCACGTTATTTTCAAATATTATATCACATTTCCTCAAGAATAAATTTAATAAAATATGATCTCCCACTATGAATTCAAAATATATCCTTCAGTTATTCATATAGATCTACTATCTACATAGATCTACCTAATATGACACTGAATATTACCCACCTTTGCAAATGTCTATTCAACATGTTATTGACCTAAGATATTATTTTCACCAATATCATCTAAAAAATCAGTGTATACAATATTTTATCATACACCTATTTATATGATAGCTTTTTAATTCTCAAATGTAATCAATTATTATATCTAAAATACACATATGGAAAATACTAATTAAAAGTTCCTTGAATTTCTAATGATTATAACAAAAAAGAGTCCTATAATGACTTAATATTCCATATAAAACTATCCATATTTAGTATGATGATATTTCGTGCACAAATTTAGATCTGTGTCAAGAGTTTTTTAATGAATTTTATAGAAATTCAATTAATATTTTTGGTTATGTTCATATAAAATCGGTAGAGGTTCATCATGAAGTCCCAAAACATCATTTATATATTATATTATGAGAGACTCATGAGGTAGATCTTCCCTTACAAGGAGAAAATGTGTAGACCTAGTAAAGTGATAAAAAACCAATATGGTATTATTCCTCCTTAGAGGATTTTGAAATATATTAATAAATTACATAGTCATGTCAAACCATTTCCAAATCGAAATAAAAATTATTTTCATGAATCTCTTAGGATCTTTCCCTTCATACATTACCAATTAAAAAACCAAACATCTTGATGCAGATTTTCAATTTCTCATTTCATATTATCCTAATAAATTTCATTCAAATCCTGATACAATTTTGTTTCTACGCAGTTGTATGTAAAAATTTTAGATGTCATATTTATCTAAAAACACTATTTTCAACATTATAATGAATGAAACACATAGAATCTTTCTAAATTTAATAATATAACATTTATAGATGAAGTAATATATTTTCTGTTTATTTGAGGCTTCAATTTTCTTTTTAATATTCTCATCATCAAGAAGGGAACTCTCTATTTTCTCTAATATAGATGGTTTTGAAAACATTTGAATTAGATTTGTATTTTCCCAATCCATAGTTATTCATAAATCCAAATTTACCATTTCTTTTAATATATGATCTTTATCCAACTTCATTGTAGTCAAAATTCAATGATCCATCTTAATAAATGTATCAACCACCTAATTTTTCATCCTTAGGTGGTACATTATAGAGAAATCATCATCCTTCTATAATTATATCCATCAATTTCTCATCATGTATTATTATATATATGAGTTGTTGTATTTAAATTTTTTTATATTTATATATGTCATTTTTTAACATAATTTGAATTCCTCCATATCCTAAATGAAAATATTACAACTACTAACTCAAGATCATAGGTTAGAAATTTATATTCATGAATAGTTAACTACCTTGATTTAGAAGAAATAACCTTATCATTATTCATAAGAACACATCCATATCCTTTATTTTATACATCATTATATATAAAAAATATATCCATTTCTGAGGGAAATATTAATAGTAGTGAATTGTAAAATATTTTATTTAATTCATTAAATCATCTATCACATTCTTTTTCACATATGAACATAACCCCATTACATGTAAATTTTTTTTAAAAAGTTAACTAATTAATAAAAATATTGAATTAATTATCAATTTTAAACTATTAAAATAAGGAAACTATGCACCTCAATTTTTTTTGATGAACATAAAATCACTACCTTTTTTATTGAAGGATTAATATATATTTTATATATATAGATAATATATTGATGAATATAAAATTCATTAATCCATAAATCAAATTTGATAAATTTTCTATATCGCTCACTTTCTCTTGGAGTATTATGAATAATTTTCAAGAAAATGTTATGCTCATAATTTATTTGAGGATATTTCATGATATCATAAATAAATACCACAAACAATTATCTTGTTAATCATTGAATTCTCTATTCATTAGATTCAAATTAAATGTAGATGCATTTTTAAATCCAAATAGTATTACTATAAATTCATAATGATTTTAACTTGATTGAAATGTCATATTTTGAATATATTCATTTTATACTCATAGTTGATGATAACCAAAATGGATATCAATATTGAAAAATATAGATGCAATTCATGTTGACTAAAAATTTCAACAATGTGCGGTAGAGTTTTCATAGCCTTTATGGAAATGAAATTGATTTCCCTATAATCAATGTACATCCTCATAGCCTCATATTTCTCCTTAAAAAATTACCATAGTCTCCCCATAGTTAAACATTAGAGAATAAAAATCCAATATACCACATCTTCTACATATTTTTATTCAGTTCCTATAAACACACTACAATCAACCAATAATGATTCATAAGTATATGTTTTGAATTAGGGTTGTGATAAATAAAAAACACAACTTCATTCTTAGGTGAATTTTTTGGTAGTTCTTCATGAAACACATTAACGTATTATTTCACATTTCGTGCATCCCATATTATAAGGATACCTTTCCTATTCATATGTTGGGTCATATATTATTCTCCAAAATTTTACTAAATAGGGCTACTAGAGGTTAATGAAAATAGGATTCATAATATGTTGTCACCCCTCTGATAACAAAAGAATCCATATCTCAATTGTAAATCTAAATATCCTTCTACTGTAAATTAATTTTTTCATTATAATTTGAAATAAATTCTATAACATGAATTATATGAAAGTAAAAAATAATAATAATAATCATTTTTGTTAACATGATATATCTATGTGTAGTAATAATAACTAATTACACATCCTTATTGCATTAAGATTCACACTAGGAGTACTGATCGAAAAAATACCTTGTTATAATGATAGGGAAATATATAATTCTCAATTAAAACATAGAAGATATTAAAAGTTTTCATATAAAGAATCATTTAATGCATTAAATATATTACATGTTGATATTATATTACATGAAACCATATATTTGGGATCTTTAAACTCAACTGTAGTACTCATATATTCTTGGCCCTATCACCTTGAAATTTTCAATGGGATGGTCCTTGGAAAACTAGGACATTAGGTTTCATAATTCCCTATATATTTACCACAAAACCACTAGATATAATATGTTTCTTTATTATCCTTACATTAATGTGACTTATAACCCCCTTCCTTATAATTGAGTAAAACCCAAGTTAACATTAATTACGAAACTAGGTGTTTCTTTACACAATTATCACATGTTGTAAATTTCATCCCCCTTTGTACTATATTAAAGAATTTTTTTTCTTGATACCCAGTTGGAATCTTCATTTTTTGATTTTTTTTGAAGATATAAGAAAAAGAAAACTATTTCTCTATCTTGATTGAATGGGATAATATATCCTTATATGATGAAATCATTTTAAAAAATAGTCCCCTTAGGATACCCATATAAATCTCATCAAAGTGATAGTGTGTATAGATTTATTAATTATGTATGTAACTCATAGAATACCTAGAAAATTTATATTAATAGATACATACTATGACATATTCTTTTTTTAATTATTATGAGGAACTTACTCTTCATTTCAACTTAATATTATCGAGTAAAATATATCTATAATTATGTCAATTTAAAATTTTTCTATTATATACGTTTTTATTTTATAATACTATTTACTAGTATAGATCAATGACATCCATTGATCAACATCTCCCCTTAAATAATATTATTTTCTAATAAATATTTAAATTTCCTTAAATCCAGAGGAATGTAATATCTTTTCAAGGGTCTTAATTAATTATAAATATACCAATTTATCAGTAGTTACATTAAAATATTGAATATTTTTTCACATAAAGTTATCCAACATAGGCGAATCATGTCGAGGAACAACAGATTGCTCAATATTGTAAAGGTTATTCATCATAAACTCAGTTTACTACCTGAATATATCCCTGATAAACCCATCACCAACAACAATTTTATTTAATTTATCCTTACATTTACTATGTGTGTTGAATCTATTTCTTTTATAAAGAATTATCGCTTAAAGTGAAACACACTGAGTTATCTTATAATCACCATAAATGACTATTCATTAAATAAAATCCATATATTTGTAAAATTTCAAAATTACCCAAAGGGGTTTTCATAATTCTCATCAAAGTTATGATCATTTAAAATATAATTACCAATGTTCATAGTAAACATGAAAATGATACGGACTATAACATTGTAAATCGTTGAACCCAGAGTCAGCGATTAGATTATTAAATTTATATAAGATATAATGAATCTAACCAAAAAGGATTGGTCACTTTAGAAGTAAAAAAGAATTAAATACATGCATTATTCATATATTACATTGTAAATATAAAAAAATAGAACATGTAACATTCTTTCATCATTGAAATCATTCAAAATAACCCTTACCATAGCCGGGTTAAATGAAAAAAATTAAGTGTTTTCTTAAGTAAACAATAAGGGTTACGTATACCCATAGGTTTCCTGATTAAATAAGGAATAAAAAATAATAGAGTAGGTAATAAAAACATATGTCATTTAATAAAAATATTTTGTTCAATGACAATTTGTTGATAATATCAATATAAAAATAATAGGGAAAATGGACACTAAATTCATAATAAAGTAAATGTATAATTATTATTATTCACGATAAATACCTCTCAACCATTATATAATGAATCGTATTTACAAGGACTTCCAACCATGACATAATTCTTAATAAATGGGTTGGTGTAAAATATATACACATTCAAATGGGAATGTTTATTAGTTTGTATCACAAGACCCATTGATGCATCATGGGGATGTCAACGAACTAGCCACATTAAACACTTGCACCTCATATTCATTCCTCATATTTTTAATTATCAATAAAATCTATTATCATAATTCATTATAATCAATAATTTTCTATTTATTCAAGAATAATGAAGAACAATATTTCCCTAGTAAATACAATAAATTTTTTAACAAGATTCCATTAAATGGTACTATATATTGAAATTGTATAAGATTGAAACATCATCATTGTAATATAAATTACTCTAAAATATTCAATAATAATAAAAATGAAGACATAATGAATGAAAATAATATGTATTGAATAATTAATATTGATATGTAAAATGTTCACAAGTGAATGGTCTCAAAATATGGTACAATCCCTTATCATTAATGGATTATAGAATACCATTGGTTCATCCAAAAAATAAATATTTATAGTAAAACCAATTCATTAGAATGGAAAATATAAACAATATGTTAAAAATAACATCCTTATGATTGAATTTATGTATCGAATTAGAGATCACTTTTTAAAAGTATTTTTCATATTATAGAAACTAATACCCCTTAATTTTGATAACATTATAAATAAAGTTCATTGGATATTTAAAAAATATTTTACATTAAATAACCACTTATACACATTATGTAATATTTAAAAACTATAATTACTATTAGGGATGTAAATTATGGTCAAACCATACACATTGAAAAATAATTATTTTTGTAATTTTCTAAAATTTTTAAAATTACCCATACAGTGTTTTAAAAATGTTACATTTTTAATCCATTTTTATTAATAAAAAAATTATTTAAAAAATATATTTATCACCTTCTAAATAATAATTAATAAAATTATTGAAACATTTAAAAAAACATCAATATAGATGAAAATAGTTGGAAGTAAATTGTTATAATAATTTGTTTAATCAAATGTTTGTTACATGCATCATACTTGTTCATTTGTGATTAATAAGGGAAAAAATTAAAAAAAACCATGTATAATAAATCAAAACTAGAGGGGAAAAATATATTGGTTTTAAAATATTATGTTCATAAATGTTTTTAGTGGATATATGTAAAGACCCCAACCCTAGTAACCCAGATACAATACCTAACATTACTATATTGGTATAATATATATAGAATTTAAATCATGAAGGACCAAATCGTTTAGTACAGTTGTTAAAATATATTACATAAATGGACTTTACATAAAATTTATAGACATAAAATATAGAATAAATAATCTGTTGATGACAACATATTTCTCATAACATAACATTACTTATCAGTCATAATTTAAATCTTGTAATCCTTGGAAAAATAATTCATATGAAAGGGATGATATTTGATTCTCAGTATGGATAATCAATATAGTTGAAGCCATAATAAACATAAACATTCCAAAAAGGTGAATAACTAAATGACATTCCAAAAAAATAATAATCTTGAGAATAATATAACTGGAATAACAGATAAATACATAATTCCATATATATAATCTCATGAAACGTTTCCATGGATATTAAACTAGTAGAATAATCACTTGATTTATCAATTAATAATATCATAATGTGGGAATGAACATTTAAGACAATATAAACATATCATCGAGGACTTATCCATGAATTCTAAAAATAAATGGTCAAGGCCTAATCCAAAATCCATTTTTGTTTTGTCTCATGAGACCCACTGATGCATCGAGGGGATATAGTGGGGCCCACACATCACTTATTAAGTCCAATTTATTCCTCATATTTTTAATAAAAATGATTCTTTAAATCAAAGTTTCCCATAGTAGATTAAAATATATGAATCATAATCAAATATAAATATACATTGATAAAATCATTGATAAATTCTTTGGAAAAAAATCATTACACATTACAAAGTATCCCATACCACATTGAATCTTATAAATCATAATACCGATGATGGAATAAAATAAATGAAACCTATAATATCATATGAATATTAAGGATAATGGTATTATATATCAAAGGGATTTACATACATCGCATAGAAGTAATAATTTGTGAACAATTAATATATCTCATAGAAGTAAAAGTGAGACAATAAAAATACCGTTTTACTTTGGGAAGAAGAGTTATTTTGGAATTTTTTTTTTCTGAAAATATGATTTTAAAAATGTATATCCTAAAAAATAAAATGGACAGAAAATTAAATTATATTTTTGGAATAAATTATGTCCAACATAAGTGAATACATGTAAAAAGATTTTTAAAAATATTTAGAAATAAGCCTCATTAATACGGTTTAAAGATAATATTTATGAGTCTTTAAAAAGTAAAAATGTATAATTTTTTTTAAAAAAAATAAATTAAAAAATTATTTATTCATGATAATTTTTTTGATTTTATAAAAATATTGGAATATTTAAAATGATTATGTGTGGTACATGAAAATGGGTAAGAAATTGGAAGGTTCCCTTAAATTGGGTTCGATTATCAAGATTTATTGAAAGGATAATAAGCTTATAAAACACATTTTCTACCATAAAGAAAGATTAAATGACCTATAAATATGATTTTGGAACTTATAAATATAATTGATAAGATTTATATAAGAATAATGATTAATTTCATTGGGTTTAAGAGGCATAAAGCCTATACCAAATGGAAAATGGAGGTTCAGGAAGAAACACTTACCTTTTATCCAGAAGTGTTATACACATGAAATTAATGTGACGGATAATGAAATTTGATTAATTGATACTTTATTTTAGAACCATTTATACTTGTATTTTATTTATAGTAATTTTATGAAGCTCATCTATGGTCTTTTTGATGAGTTATAATATATTATTTTATCAATCAGGAGCATTTGTTTCCTTGGTTTTCATGATCAGTTCACTTTTATATGAGTATAGATGTTCATGTAAAATGGGAATAGATAACCAAAATTAAAGTTATATTTTATTAACTAACATATAGAAGATTAAATGTTTATATAATTAATTTGGTTATTTGGGGTGATGATGAATCATTAAATAAGATGTTAGTGACATTCGTTTAGATTATTTTGGTGGTGTTTCGATCATCACAAACTAGTTTTTTTATTAAATAATATCATGTATATATAATAACTCCAGATCAAAAAATATGATGTAATAAATATATTATAATTTTTTAGCCATTAAAATGGTTTTATGACTAGTCATTATGGGGTTATTGGAAAATGAAAATGCATCATCCATGATGTCGGTAAATTGAAACATCTTGGGTGAGGTTTTCATTTATAGAATAATAGAGAGATTGAAAGTAGATTGATGATTGAAATTCAATTGAAAGGGTATTATTTAAGTAAATAAATTATACTGGTGTTATCATGTCACTTTTTACATGGGAAGTGAGGGAAGGATAATAAAATAAAATAAATTGAAATGAAAAGAAAAGAAAAGAAAGATGATTTTTACCACTTAAATTCTTCTCATTGAGAACCTCTTTAAAGGAAATTTTTTTGGTTCTTTTTTAGACAGAAGGATATTTAATGTTTGGGGGGTCTTGGGAAATGTATTGGGTTGAATTTTTACATGACTCGTAGCATGGAATGTGAGACAAGAAGGGGTGGAGAGGTGTGGTATTTATAGTTGAAGAGATGAGTGTTTTTTAAATATTATATTTAAATTTTATTATATTTTCTCAAGTCTGTTAATAGATTTTGAATTATCAAAATATATATTAAAATAATGAAGGATATTTCAAGATTATGGTCTTACATCAGAAATACATGACCTATGTTTCAAAAAGTCATGTATCTATTATTTATCGTATATTATTGTATTTTATTGTTAAAAAAATTCAAGTATTTTATAAAAAAACCAAAAATCTACCACACCAATTTTTATGATGTATTGATTTAAAAAATTATATACATTTTATGAAAATAATTTTCATAATTTGGGTTATTTATTTTTTAACTAAAATCATCATATACATGGAAGAAACAAATTTTAAAATTATAACCGATTTTATAAGACTTTGACAAAATTAATTAATTTCTTATAAAATTATCTTATAATTATGAGAGAAATATATTAATTTTTCAATATATTTTATTAATATGAATGTTATTTTAAATTATTATATTAATTAAAAAATTGAAAATAAACATTTTTGTTTCATAAAATATCTATTCTTAATTAATAATTTCTATAACATTTATTTACATATACTATGATATAATTATATAATATAACAAATAATAATATTCATAAATTTTGTTTTTACTTTCATAGGTGAGGATATTGTTCTAATTGAAACATTATTATTCTTAATGGTCACTATATTCATCCAACAATGACATTAGTATTCCTAAAAATTGATACCTACCAGAAAAATACCAAAAAAATTAAAAAAAGTAAATTTTGACATTAAAAATTAAAGAATAATGTTAATTTTGTAAAATATAATTTATAAAAGTTTAAAAATTAAAATTTAAAACTATTTATCCATTAAAATGATATAAAAACTGTGTTTAGAAAAATATTGACTTTTTATTTATTAAATAATATTTATTATTATCTCATGCCTATAAGAATATTTTGGATGAATGTAAAAAAATTATTGAATATATAATATATGAATTTCATTAATATTATTCATTCCCACCAATTTAATGGATAGTTTATAATAGTTGTTTTAAAATAATGATGATTAATTATATATCATTTTTTGTTTCAGCTTAGTTTTGTGTCAAACCTATGCTGTCGAATAAATTAATTTCAAAAAAGACATACCATAAACATTTGGGGTGTTACATTCTTCCATACTATGATAAATTTCTACCTCACACTTCGAAATTGTACTACTAAGATAATAGGTTTATACTTGAATATTCCTTTATGGGAAACCCATATTGGTAATAGGGTTAAATTATCCTCTTAATTTTGGGGAAAGGGAAGTGTGATGATCAACAAAAAACTAGAAATTTAAATAGATTAAATTTTGTGAGAAATGAAAATTTGTAAATGGAAGAATAATCCAACAATATTATTCTGATGGAGAGTGATAATGAGCATAGTCATTTGAAAAATAACCATCACAATTTCAAAAAAAATTATCAGTTAAAAGAATAATTATTTCTCTAAAATTAATGTTAATGAATAACATTTATATTCAAAAATAATTTGCCTAAAGTTGAGGGATTATTTTAATATTCATATAGGGACTTGATAAAATTAATTTTCTTGTTTACTTTCCATGTCAGAAGAAAAATTTCATCGTTTTGTTTTGAATTGATATATTTTAACTTCATCCCTTACACATGTAAATGAATATTCAAGATGAATTTTTCATTCCTAGATAACTTTTAATGAATAATATGGTCTTTAAGTTATTAGTTAAACCTTTAAATTTATACTAAAACTAAGAGGGGTATAATATGTTATCAATGGAATATAATTTACAATTTTTTACAAGATCCATCACACAATTTTTTAATATTAAGACTCATCAAAAAAATTTCTTCCCAAAATCAGAGGCCAATAATTTATAAGGAAGTTAACTAAATTTCCAAAATGATGTTATCATAAGATAGAATAAATAATGTATATCTTATTGCCACGTACATAATATATGAATACCATAATCTCCTTTAATCTTTAATGAAACATGTATGATTCCACAAGTAAAGTGTTTAAATCCAAACATCTAATAATTTCAGCATAACATAAACCACTATATCACAAACCACCTTCACTTTCCCCAACACTATCACATATACATCTTTCTACTATTATCTCAATAGAAAAAAATGTTTGTAGTGTTATCTTTCGTAGGTCTTGTTTTTTCAATTTGATTAACATACACCAGAATCACTTCTCTTGATGCTGGTGAAAATAATCACATGCTTCCAGTTCCATAAAGAAGAAGTTTTGGAGTCCAATCCTTATATATCTCATGATTATTTTAACCATAAAATTGTTGATAAAATACTCAAATAACCCAATTCTTGATTCCAAACACCTGTTGTAGTACCCCAAGTTTTAGGTACATAACCCCTTTCTTCACAATTTTTTATTGGTGTCTTTAATATAGAGTTTCCATAAAATATAGAGTTTCCATGAAATATAGATTTTCTATAAAATATAGATTTTCCATAATGTTTGTTGTTTCCATAATGTTGGTTGTTTCCATAAAGTGGGTTGTTTCTATAAAGTGGGGTGTTTCCATAATGTGGTTTGTTTCCCTAAAGAGGGATGTTTCCATAAAAAATGTGTTTCCATAAAAATGGTAAATGTGAAGAATGGGAGAGTTTTGGGGTTTTATAAGTAGTTTTGTGACCAAAATTAATGACGCGTAATCCATACACGTTTGGCCTAAACCGTGTGGTCAAACCTTTGCACAAAGGTCAAATCTAGATCCAAATTTCTAGGACCATACTCTTTTTTGCTCTATATATTTGTTTTTTTCTTCAAAACGCACCTATTTTAATATTACTATCCCTTTAAGGCTGTATAAACCACCTCACATGAGTTGGAGCCAACCTAGAGCATTCCCATGGTGATCTCGAGTCCGATTCTTGAGGAATGTCACCATTCTTTACAGATTTGTCATGTTTTCTTAGATATGCTTAGATCTACTTCTCTGATCTCCATTTTTTATTAGATCTGAACCTATGGTGGGTAGATCTATGTTTTTTTATGCCAAATAATTCAATGTTGAGTTATGATCGTGCTATGATAAGGTAACTAAGGCCGTTCTAGGACAATCGATCCGCTTTCATGTGTGTTTTTCGTCTGTTGTCAATGTTTCACCCAAACCTTCAAGGTAGGTGGTTTCACTCTCATATCATATTTCTCGAACTGATTTTATTATATTCAAATTGGTTTATTGATTGTGAAATGCATGGAAAAATCTTCATTTATGATGATTTGTGTTTTTTGTGAAATTGTGTGATCTTGGTGAATAGTTGTGCAAAAGGGGGTTTTCTTTCATGAATTTAAAATAATGATTTTAAATTAGGTATTTTCTGTAATTTCTAAATGGTTGATGAAAAATATAATTTCAGTAGAACTGGTTTTCAATAAAAATGGTGTTTTATTGAAAGGGTTTGGAATTGAAATGTTTTGGCATTGAAATGGTTTTGACAGAAATGGTTTTCAATAAAAATGTGTTTTTACTGAAAAATGTTTTTTTTGAATGATCCTTTGGAATATATGGTGTGTGTTCATGTTGCATATACGGGGCTTGGTTTAAATATGACCTTGTGCTCGGTGCCAAAGGTTTACTTGGAAATTTCATACATGGGGCTTTGTTGAAATATGACCTCGTGCTCCGTGCAAAAGTGTTAATGGCACATGGGAAACAATTAACTTGTGATGAATTGGTAGATTGATGAGAAACTGATCATGAGTAAGGAACTGTCATAATATAGCATGCATGGTTTGTTTCATGGGTTTTTGTAATGGTTGGGTATGCTGATAAAGGGATATTGTGAAATGGTTGTAAGGATTGTTTAGTTATTTTTCTGGAAAAATATCTTGCAGGGAAAATTGGTTTCAATTGCACTATTATGCTTTTGGTAATGAATTGTTTTGGAAAATTGTTTATATTAAGTTATAAATTGTTTCTGAGAAATTGTCTTATATAAAATATTTTATATAATTCTTGCTAACTCTTATATTATATTGGAATGAGTAGGGAAGTCACTAGAGAAAACCTACTAAGTTTTATACTCACCCCTGCATTGGCACTTTGGTGCTTTTGTAGATGCTATATTATGGGACAAGGGAAATGGTAATGTTTCACATGTGTTTAGCAATACCTCATGATGTTTGGGATGTTTGGATATTTTAGAGCTTGGATCTTTTAGAGAATGGAGTCTTGACGTCTTTGGAGAATCCTATGTAGTTTATCTACTGTGTACTTTGATATTTGGTTATTCTTCCGTTGTTTCTTACTTTGATGTGGTTTTGAGATTCATGAAGTTAAGGAGTTTCCTTTCATTTGTTCATGCATGATATAGTGAATGTTGGGTAATGGTTCATAGGTTTATTGGTTTATTTACTAAAGGGTAAATCATCCCCCACTTGTATTTGAAACCATTCGGCATTTATTTCTAGCCTTTGGCATCTTGGGGATGTTGCTTAAGGCCTAGTAATGACTTTTTGTACTCTCAAGACAATAAGAATTGGTGGATCATTACAAATGGTATCGACCTGTTCGGTCCTTACCTAACAAGATGTCATCGATGTTCTTATTTATTGAGATTAAATCCCTTCTTGTCTATTCCTTGGGTGGAAATCTTAGGAAGGAGTAGGATTGTTAGAACATGAAATGTATAGAATAAAAGGATGTAGATAACCCTTTTATGTTAAACTTCATGTTACCAGGGTATTGGGTAAATAAGTATTTGCAGACAGTTCTAGAATTTTGAAATCTCATTGTCATGGGTTTATCCAATGAGTTGAGATCGACATGCATTGTAGAGGAATGAGTTTCCATTAGGAGTGAAAACATCATTTTTAGTAATGATTCAAGTTTTGAAAAAAATGTTAATTTTTTAAAAAGAATGAAGTTGGTTTTCAAATGAATGAATTTGAAAAAGATATTACTTATCATATTTTGAAAATGGTTTAATTTTCAAAAGTGTGGGAAGTGCTTTAAAAAATGTCTGAACATGGAAAAAAGGTTGTTTTGGAAAATAATGTGTTGATAATTGAGGTGATAGAATTTGAAATGCAAAGACAATAGTTTCTAGAGAGTGATATTAATGGAGTTTGTTGTTAGTTTAGAAAATGGAACCTAGTTGGCATCGTCAAAACCAACCTCAAGAAGCTACAGATAATTTGTTTTCACCTGAACAACATCTGAATCCAGAGTTGGTTCAGAGTACTGTCTATGCTTTTCAAGCTGTGGACATAGGGAACTGGAGGAATGAGCCATGACATGTGGATCATACCATCTAGTTCTTGATGTAGAAACAACCTAATTTCCATGGTGATTCTAAACTTGAGAAGGTGGAGGTGTGGATATGTTGGATGAATCGTATCTTCGACTTCATCAGCACACTAGTAGAGCAAAAGGTCAAACTAGAAATGTATATTATAGAAGATCTTGCACATCAGTGGTGGGATTTAGTGGTGCTAGATAAATTGGATGAAGTAATTACATAAGAGGATTTTAAGGATTTGTTCAACAATCAATTCTATCCTCACAAGCTCAAGCTCCAAAAAACGACGAACTTCCTCAGCCGGAAACAAGAGAATATCTATGTCACAAAGTATATGGCTAAGTTCATGAATTAGTATTCTATTAACCAGAAGTTGAGGAAAGTGCCACTTTGAAGTCAGGCATCTTTGAATCAGGGCAACGACTTGAGATTCGATCAAATATTGCAGTACATTTTATTTAAAATTATACATAGTTGGTGAACAGAGTGATAGTGGCTGAATGTGACATCTCAAGATCTTTGTGAGGAGGCACGATGATACCTATAGGAAACTGTTGAACTCAACCACTAGGAAAATGTGAAAAAGGGACATCTATTTCCATGGTAAAAATGGAAATCAGAACCAGATGAATGGATCTGTAAATCTTCCTCCCCAGCCCTAGAGCGAAGCAGGTTGTTTTCAATGTGTTTCTCCTTAACAGATAAAGCGAGCTTGTGCGTAACAACCTAGATCATATCATAATTTCAATAAGTTGGAACAACTTCAGTGCTATTGGCATAGTGCTCCAAGGTCAGGTTCTCAAGACACTTCTTAGGTGTCACAAGCATCGTATTCTTTGACTGGACGAGGACAACAGAATCAGTCTCGTCAGTAGAGTAGAGCTAGCAATTGTGATTTTAGAAATACCATGACTCCTCAACCAGGTCAACCTCAGTATGGAAAAAAGGAGAACAATGTAGTGAAGAAAAAATTATATGGATCTGAGCATATGATTATTGATGATCAGGCTAGACCATCTACAGTGAGTGGTATGATTCTTTAGAATTCAAACTTTGTGAAAGTATTGTTTGATAATGTTGCAACACATTCCTTCATTGCTTCTCATGCAGTTTACTTGCAATGTTTAAAACTAGAAATGATGCCTTCTATTTTGAAACTAAAAATCCTCTTGGTGAAAGAGAATGTCAAGCCTTTGTGTGTAGAGAATGTGCTATAAATATTGATGGAGATGAGCTAAAATGGGAATTTTCGATGTTGGATACGGATGTTGTTGATGTAATCCTGGGTATGGATTGGCTGACAACGTTCAAGGCTCAAATTGACTATTATAGGAGAATAGTTAGTTTCATGACTGATGACGACATCAAGCATCTCTTTATAGGATAGAAGATTGTTGAGAAGGCTGAAAATATCTTGTTGGAAACAATAGTGGGAACGATTTCTTACCAGTTGGAATCATTGACTTTGACATAAATAGAAGGGATTGAGGAAAATATTTTTTTCATCTGTTGTGGATCAATTTCCAGAGGTCTTTCCCAAGAACCTCTCATAGTTACCTCCTCTAAGGGAAGAGATGTTTATGATTGATCTCCATCTAGGAACCAGTCCTATTTCCATCCCGTCTTATAGGATGGAACTAATAGAGTTACAGGAATTTAAAGTGTAGTTAGAGGAGCTGGAATGCAAAGGTTTCATTCGACCAAGTACATCTCCATGGGCAACACCAGTTTTGTTCATGAAGAATGTAGATGGAACTCTTTAGCTACGTGTTTATTTTTGTACACTTAAACAAGTTATGATAAAGAACAGATATCAAATTCCATGCATTAATGATCTGTTTGATCAATTAAGTGGAGCTCAGTGGTTCTCCAAGATTGACTTGCGATCAGGATATCACCAATTGAGTGTTTGGAAAGAGGATATTCCAAAGACTACTTTTAGAAGTTGATATGGACACTATGAATATATATTCATGTCTTTCGGTTTAACGATGAACCATCGGTTTTCATGGCATTGATGAATCAAATATTTCAACAATATCTGGATTCTTTTGGTGTGGTGTTTTTGGATGAAATTTCGGTCTATTCAAAGACATGGGTTGATCATGAGGTACATCTGAAAACCGTGTTACAAATCATGAGAGATCATCATTTGTATTCCAAATTATCAAAGGGTAATGTTTGGATACAATAAGTACGTTTTCATGGCCATGCCATTTCCGAGATAGGTGTTTCAGTTGATCCTGAAAAAATTGAAGTCGTTATTTCTTGAGAAACACCGAAGAATGTTTTCATGATATGATTTTTTCTTGGTCTAGGTGGTTACTACCAATGATTTTTAATTTATTTCTAGCAACTAGCTTTACTAACAATAGATTTGACAAAGAAGAATGCTCCATTCCAATGGACAAGGGAATGTCAGAAGTCTTTCCATGAAATGAATGTTCAGCTTACATCAACACCTATCTTGATCTTTCCACAATTAGGATAGGGGTAAGTGGTGTATTATTATTCTTAATGATTATGTTTGGGTTGTGTTCTCATGCAAATATATTATGTGGGTTCTTATGGGTCATGGAAGTTGAGGTTGCATGAGAAGAATTACCCAAAAAATTATTTGGAGTTAGCTGCAGTCATCCATGCTTTGAAAATATGGATACATTATCTATTTAGTGAGAAATTTAATATGTTTACAAATCACAATAGCTTGAAACACATTTTATCATACTGAGATTTGAATATGAGGAAAATGTGATGGATGGAGTATCTCCAAATGTTTGACTTTGACTTGATTTACACACTAGGGAAAATAAATTCGGTGGCTGATGCATTGAGTAGAAAGTCATATTCTTAGTTGGTGAAGGAAGATTCAGATGAATGGAAGTTGATGTCGGTCTTAGCCAACATGCTTGTGGAATTAAAGATGAAGATGATGTTGATATTTTATTTTCAGCTACACTTGTTCTTTATTTAGTAAAAATGATCAAAAAGGCACAAACATTGGAAGAAAAATGTCTGGTTGTAAGTTCAAAACTCAATGGTGGGGAAATAATTGGGGGCTTGAAACTTTATGGGGGTTCAGTTTTGTGTTTTAGAGATCGGATGGTTGTACCTATGGGTTTTCAGAAAAAATGCCTTCATTCTTAACACTATTCAAGATGGGATATTCTACCAGGTACACAGAAGATGTATAAGGCATTTAAGGCATAGTTTTGGTGGAGTGGCATGAAAAGGAAGGTGGCCGAGTTAATCTAGTGGTGCTTAACTTGTCAGTTGGTTAATGTAGAGCATCCAAGACTAGTAGGTATGTTGTAGTATTTACCTATCCTGGTGTGGAAATGGGAGTACATAGCAATTGATTTTTTTATAGGTCATCCAAGAATGGTTAGGGCACACGATTCTATATGGGTGACAGTGGATTGTCTTACCAAGTAAGCCCATTTCATCCCTAATCATGAAACTCATACAGTGGAGGATTTGTCAAAAATCAAGATCTGAGAAGTCGTAAAGAGGCATGGTGTACCAGTTTCAATAGTCTTGGATAGATATATGAGGTTCACCTCTCCTTTCTAGAAATACTTATAGTAAGTCCTCAGGACTCAATTGAATATGATCACATCTTATCATCATCAGACAGATGTGAAATCCGAGCGGATGATACAAACGTTGGAAGACATATTTCGGGCTTGTTTAATGGATTTTGGGGGTTCATGGAGGGATAATATACCATTAGTGTAGTTCTCATTCAATAACAACTATCATGCCTCGATAAACATTCCTCTGTTTGAAGCATTGTATGGGTTTTCTGGTCATTATCCATGATGCTGGGTGGAAACGGGAGAAACATCACTAGTTGGGCCAAGACCTGTTCAAGAAACAATAGAGAGGATCCAATTGATTAGAAAGAGGATGGGGATGGCTCAGAGTCATTAGAAATATTGTTCATATCACCATAAAAGACCATTGTCATTCGTTTTGGGTGATCATTTCATCTTAAGGATCTTTCCAAGGCTTGGACATCATCACTTTGGGAAGTTGGGCAAGTTATATTCTAGATACATTAGCCATTTTGAGGTACTAGAATGGGATGAAGAGATGGAATATCTATTTTCATTCCCATCACAGTTTGGTTTGATTCATAACATGTTCTATGTATCCCAGTTGAAAAAGTATCACCCTGATCCTGACCTTGTGATCAGATGGGATCACATTGAGCTAGAAAAAGATGCATCACTGATACATATCCCAGTTCTGATCATAGATAGACAAGATAATGTCTTTAATGGGAAAAGCATCATCCTAGTAGGGGTTTCATGGATACATGGTCATATTTAGGAAGAGACTTGGGAACATGAGAATGGAATGAAAGAGCAGTGGCCAAAACTATTATTGTCCAGTGAGGGATTTCTACTTGCCTAAGATGAAAAGACCAATGGTGGGGAGAATATAGTACCCCCTGTTTCTGGTACATAACCCCTTTCCTCATGCTTTTTAATTGGTGTGTCTTTAGTAGAGAGTTTCCAAAAAATAGAGAGTTTCCATAAAATAGAGAGTTTCTAAAAAGGTGGGTGTTTCCATAATGTTTGTTGTTTTTATAAAGTGGGTTGTTTCCTAAAGTGAGGTGTTTCCAAAATGTGGGTTGTTTCCATAAAGTGGGGTGTTTCCATTAAGTGGGTTGTTTCGATAAAAAATATGTTTTTATAAAAAGGGTAAAGGGTGAAGTATGGGAGAGATTGGGGGTTTTATAAGGAGTGTTGGGACCAAAATAAAGGCCACACAATCCAAAAACGATTGGCCCAAACTGTGTGGTCAAACCCTGCGCATAGGTCAAATCTAGATATTATTTTCTTGGAGCATACTCGTTTTTCTTATATATGATTCATTTTCCTTCAAGACGCCACTATTTCAAGATTACTCTCCCTAAAAGGCTGGATAACCCTCCCCACACAAGTTGGAGCCAACCAGAGCCCTCCCTTGGTGATTTCGAGTTTGATTCTTGATGTATGTCACCATTTTTTGGATATGTCATGTTTTCTTTGATATGCATAGATCTACTTCTCTAATCTCTATTCTCTCTCAATTATGAACCTATAGTGGGTAGATCTACGTTTATGGATGCCAAATAAATCATTTTCAAGTCATTATATTTCAAGGATAAGATAACTAAGGCCGTTTATGGAGAATCAACCCGCTTTCTTTTGTGTTCTTCGTTTGTTGTCAAAGTTTTGATAAAACCTTCGAGGTAGGTGTCTTCATTCTCATCTACCCTTACTAGAATTGATTTTCATAGATTCAAATTGGTTTATTGATTGTTAAATTCATGTAATAATATTTATTTTTTATGATTTATGGTTTTTTTAAATTTCATGAGCTTGGTGAATAGTTGTGAAAAGGGGGTTTAGTTTCATGAATTTAAAATACTGATTTTTAATAATGGATTTTTTTGAGATTTATAAATGGTTGATGAAAAATATATTTTCAATAGAAATAGTTTTCAATAAAATGAAGTTTTATTGAAATTTGTTTGAATTGAATTTTTCTTTCATTGAATTTGTTTTGACGAAAATTGTTTTCTATAAAAAGGTGTTTTTATTAAAAGGGTTATTTTGGCATGATTGTTGGAATATGTGGTGTGTGTTCATGTTTCATATATAGGGCTTGGTTGAAATATTACCTTGTGCATAGTGAAAAAGGTTTAATGCAACATGGAAATTTCATACATGGGGATTGGTTGAAATATAACCTTGTGCTCAATGCCAGAGGGTTAATGGAACATGGGAAACAATTACATTGTGATGACTTGGTAGATCCATGAGAAACTACTCATGAGTGGAGAACTGTAATAATGTATCATGCATGGTTGGTTGTATGGGTTTGAGGAATAGTTGGGTATACTGATAAAGGGATATTGAGAAATGGTTGTAAATATTGTTTAGATATTTTTATGGAAAAATATCTTTCTGGGAAAATTGGTTTCAGTTTCACTTGTATGCTTTTAGAAATTAATGGTTATGGAAACAATTTAATATTTATTTATAAAATATTTTTGAGAAATTTTCTTATATAAACTGTTACATATAATTGTTGCTAAATCATTAATCATAGTGGTGTTAGTAGAGAATCCATTGGGGAAAAACCCACTAAGTTTTATACTCACCCCTACTTTGGAACTTTGGTGGTTTTGCAGATGCTATCTTCTGGAACATGGGAAAAGGAAATGTATCACACATGTTTAGAAATACCTCATGAGGTTTGGTCCATTCGAATATTTTGGAGCTTGGATCATGTAGATCATGGATTCTTGAGGTCTTTTGAGATTCCTGTGTAGTTTATCTACAATGTACTTTGATTATTGGTTATTCTTCCATTGTTTCTTTCTTTGATGTGGTTGTGAGATACACGAAGTTGTTGAGTTGTCTTTTGTTTGATCATGCATCATATAGTCAATGTTTGGTGTGGTTGGTAGGTTTATTGTTTTATTTCTTAAAGGGTAAATCATCCCACACTTGTATTTGAAACCCTTAGGCATTTATTTCCAGTCTTTGGCATCTTGGGGATGTCGCTTAAGGCCTAATAATGACTCGTTGTACTCTCAAGCCAATTAGAATTGGTGGGTCATTACACATGCATAATAATAATTTCTTTTTTATGTTGTACTATCATAAATATTACAATGATCTATTATCCACTTGTGGGATATATTATTTTGATGCTCGATAAATTAATTTTCATTGTGTCCCATCTCCTTTTAGTTCCATAATTTCACGTTTGAAACCTTTTTCTTAGCCGAGGAATCACATTCATGGTGGAATTTATCTATATTTGTAGAAACTTCTCATTCTATTCAATAATATACCAGGTTGGTTCTTTCCACAATTATCAGATGTAGTAATATACTAATATCTTTTGTTTTCATTACCTATTAATTTCTATACAGTTCTTGTATTCTTTTTATTCTATTCAAAGTTATAAAACATGGAGAATTATTTCATTATCTTGATAGGACATGATAATCTGTGATTGTATGATGAGAATGTTTAGGAGACATGTTCCCTTTGAATGATTATAAAAAGATAATAAATGATATAATAATTTTTATACTATGAATTATGCGCATTGATGTAGTTCCCATTCCTTTCTACGGGGACCATTTATAAACAAAGGCACACACTAAATTTGGTTATGAATCATAATTCATAATCTCAATCTATAAATACAATTAAAATAAATTGAATTTTTTTCATAGCTAATTTTATAATCATAAACATTGATTCTTTGGGGACATATTTACTTTTAAATCCTTCTTATTGGTTTGTAATGAAAATTTTAGTTATCCTAAGAATATCTCTCAATAGTGTCAAATATGGTGTGTGATAAGGCCTTTTGTCATGTACTAGGTTCCCCCGAGATAGGCCATGGACACATTTTTTGAGTTGTTTCCCCTAGGTAAATCTGTTCTAGTACCTTTTCCACTTGTAGTATACATACAGTGATGTATTTCTAGGAATTACCACAAAATATCCACCTTACCAAAAGTATAAGATGATCTTTTATTCTTATCCTCAATATCTATCTTAGTGTTATGTTCCCGAAACTATTTTTTCTAAATCTAGTTTCCAAGGTCTGTATTATACTTCTTATGATACCAATTTTTAAGACCCTGAAACTAGTACCCAAAGCTAGTGCCTTACATTCTTACATTGGAATAATAAACAACAATGTCACATCACGAAGGAAAAAAATAGTTTAGTAAGTATTGGAAAACCATATTATATACTAGAACATTGCATTACATTTTAAAACATAAAATACAAAAAAATAATTTTTTGATAACATCATCATTCGCCAAGATTAACCCTGCATATAAGTCATAATGTATATCATGGAATCCTACGAAAAATAAAACATGTGAAATGGGAGATATTAGATGTTCAGTAAGGATAATAAAAAAAGTTGAATATATTATTAACATAATAATTAAGAAAATATAAATAACTAATACATATTCCAATATAATATAATCATGAGCATAATATTGAAAGAATAAAATCTGGATAAATAATTCCATATATATATATATAATCACATGAGAATTAACCATAGATATTATATTAGTCAAATAATCATACGATTTATTAATTTATAATATCATAATGTGGGAATGAATATTATAGACATCAAAATAATACCATCAAGGCCTCGTCCAAGAGTTATGAAAATAAATGTACAAGGCCTCAGCCAAAATCCATTTCTTTTTTTGTCTTATGAGGCCTACCGATTCATTGAAGGGCTATAAGGGGGACCAACCGTCACTTAATAAGTCAAATGATTTTCTCATATCTATAATAAAATGTTCTATTGAAATAAATGTGAACCATAATGATTTGAAATATTTTAATCAAAATAATATATTAAAATACACTAATAAAATAATTATCTAATTTGTGAAAAAATAAATCTTTAAACAATCCTATGTGATTCATACCACTTTGAAGCATTTAAATATTAATCCATATGAAGGAATAACATTAAATGAAACATATAATATCATATGAATAATTAGACTCTTGATATTATATATAAAAGTGTAGTACATACATTACATAGAAATAATATTTGTTTAACAAGGCATAAATCTACCTGAGTAAAGGTGGGATGAGAAAAACTATTTTTTTACTTTGGAAAGTATTGTTATATTAGAAAATTATTTTTAATTTCCAAAAAATAATATTTTAAACATGTATAGACAATAAAAGTAATGGGATGAAAAATGATATTATATTTTAGGAATAAATTATGTCCAACTGTTATGAAAACATGTAAAAAGGGTGTTCATGAAACATTTGAAATGAGCCCCTTTAATGTTGTTTAAGGGATATATTAGTCTTTAAAATAGAATAAGGAATAATTGTTTATATATAACCAGAAATTGAAAAAGTTTTTTTATTGATAAATTTTATTTATACAATAAAAATATTTTTATCTTAAAATATATTATTGGTGATACTGAAAATGTATATAAAATTGGAAGGTTCCCTTAAATCCGGCTTGCATATCGGGAGGTACTGAAAATAGAAACTTCTAAATCATGTATTATCCCATCAAGATAGTTGAAATGATATGGATATATGAGTTTGGAACATATAAATATAATTTAAAATATATTTATAAAAATAATAAATAATTAAATTTGGGTAAATATAGATAAAGTGTAACCTGGATCGAAAATGGAGGATCAGAAAGAAACACTTACCTTAAGTCTGATTGTTTTCTTCACATGACCTTAATATATTGTATAATTAAATTATTTTAATTAATAATTTAAATAATAACACTTTATACATGTATTGGATTTATAATAATTTTATTAAGTTTTTATATGTTGTTCTTTTAAGTTATATCATACAATTTTATCGTTCGGGAGTGTTCATTTCTTTGGTTTTCATGATCGATATACTTGTATATGAATATAGAATTTAAAGTAAAATGGTATTATATATATATAATAAAATTTATATGTCATTAATGAATATATAGAATATTATATGGTTATATAAGTAATTTTTTTTAATTTGGGTGAGGATAGATCGTTATATAAGACATTAGTGAAAATTATTTAGATTATTTTGGCAGATTTTTGATCATCCCAAACTTGTTTTATTTTATTAATTAAAATATTTTATATATAACGGTTTAAAAGCAATAAATAGGATTTAATAAATATAATATAATTTTCTTAAATCATAAAAATGTTTTAATGACCCATCTTGAATACATTAATGGAAAATGAAAATGCATCGTCTATGTTGTTAGTAAATTGACACATCATTCGATATTTCTCATTTATAGTCTAAAAGAGATAGAGAAAGGAGTTTGATGATAGATCATATATTAACTTTATGTAAATATAGTATATAAATTATACGGGAGTTATCATGTCACATTGTATAGGGTAGTTAAGGGAAAGATAATAAAATGAAAGAAATTGAAAAGAAAATAAAAGAAAAGAAAGTTGATTTTTACCTCTTGAATTCTCCTCATTGAGAACCCCCTTAAGGGACATAAATTTTTTGTTTTATTGAAACCAAAGGCTCCAAGAAGTGGGGGAAGGGATTTTTAATATCAATGGGAAGAAATTTTATAAGTATTGAAGCTTAGAAGTTGTGAGGTGAAAGGGTGGTGAGGGGTGGTATTTATTATAAGGCCCCGACCTTAAACCTTACTTAATATTGAATTAAATGAATAATTTACATTGAGGATCTTTTCACGGTTTATAGTTTTAGATAATTATGACCAAACATGACATATCAAAAGATTACAAGGTAGAAACTTCTACTAAGTTTCCATAAAATAAAAAATCTTAAAAGGAAACATTTCTAGTTTCATGTTTTAGATAGCATGAATTTCCCTTGATCCCATCCATGACCCTATTCCACATTAAGTCCTGTGAAAAACGTTTAAAAAAACTTGGGGTGAGCATAAAAAGCTCAGTAAGGGATACACAATGAATGAATACTGTTATTTTTTCAAAACAACAAGTAAACCATGTATACTTTATCAAAGTAATACTTTTCACCCTTATGAATTATTAAAAACTCTTCACTGAAATAAAATATCATAACTTACCCTTTTGTAACCAAAATATTACCATAAAACCCATATAAATATCACATAACATATATAGGTAACTTGGGACATAAACATACTTAAATGGAATAACCATACGGTCGACTTTCACACATATCACTTAATGGAATAGCCATACAACCGACTTCCATACCCAATGCAATGGAGGTTATAACGTAACCACCCATCCTAGTATTCATGACACCACCTGTCATATGGTTTATCACGTAACCACCCGTCAAATGTCCCAGTACCATTATAAAATCATAAAACATAAAACAAATATAATGGAAAGAAAACATTTCCACACTTTGATCACAATATATCACATAAATATATTGACATAACAAATCCATTATAAAAACCATTTTCAATACCAAAATACATAACTGAGTATATGGTATTTATTTCATTTTAAAAACATTATGGCTTGTTGAGGAAGCCAAAGAACAAATAATACTCACGGTGGCGAAAAAGGTCTTTGTCACCGCATACGTTAAAAGAAACATTCCTTTTTGTCGTTTAGTAAAACACTTCGTAGAAAAATATTCCTTTTGTATAAAAGTAAATTTCAAAGTGGTTTATACACCGTACAAAAGAAAGTTGTGTATAAAACGAAATATTCCTCAATGAAAGGAGATTGAGACGAAGTCCCTTACCTCGGGTCCGACTTGACTCGATCGTTATTTAACGTCCTGAATAATAAACATGAGTTAATCTCTACTTGATTAAGAACCTTTTTCAAGTCCATTATTAATTTTATATCACTTATTACCATGTTATAAACATTATGTAATCATTTATTTTAATAATGTTTGTTTTGTCGATATTTGGTTCTTAAGTCGAATGTAGACTACTTACAATTACATGTTGTTTATGTGGTCAAAGGTTCTTAATATCCAGAATGATATTAATGATTTGGAAATCATATATATCATATATATCCAGAATATACATGTATTTATAATAATACAATAATCATTTTGAGGTAATAAATGAAATGCACCGTTCATGGAGAGGGTAAGCCGTACATACGCATGGACACTAATTTCATTTCTAAGTCATATTAATGGAATTACAACTAAATGAGAGGTATGTATATTTTAATTCCAAAATTATATTCATCATTTATATGTAACATAAATCATATATAATAAATTTAATTCCATCCTTTATACATCCTACATATGGCATTAACGAATCAAATCACTTTGAGGGGGCGGTAGTCCGCACTTCCTAAAATGAAGATATCGCGTATGCCCATAATGGAATCCATAAAGGTATACCACAAATGAAAAATACAGAAGCATAAGGAAAAAATAAACATAATATATATCATATATAAATATATTGACATCTTAATGGCCACCATTAAAGGTGTTAAAAGAAGATTGAACAATCATCCTTTCGTGAGGCTGAAATTCGCCAACCACAAAAAGAATATGTTCTTTAACCATTATACGGTGGTGTGTGTAGGTATAGCTCGAATAATTATTATAAAAATATCCTAGTATATTGAAGATACTGGTGTTGTTACAAAATAAAGGAATAAAAAGAGTTTAGAGGGTCGGAGAAGCAAAATAAAACAAAAGAACACAAGAGAAAACACTACCTTTAAAAGGGGTAACTCTTTTTGATTTGAGCTAAAAAGATTCCTTGGGAAGGCTTCTTCCCAAAGTGAGGCTTCTAAGAGTAAGATATGGATGTGGAGAGACAAAATGGGCAGATATTTGACAAAACAAAGGCTTGAGAGGTGTGGGTTAGGTGGTATAGGTGGGGCCTCTTATAAGAGGAGAGGAGGGGCACTCTTGGAAAGTTAAGAAAAGATACTTTATTATAAAATGATTTTCGGATAAAAAGGGTCCCAAAATTATATATTTAGAGGATAAGGTGATAATAGTTCTAAATCCACCAATCCAATATGTTTTTGACATTTGTAGAGCTTATATATTACATTATCATTTCATTTTATTTAAATTGTTAAATAAGGAGGCAATCGCTGCATCATCATAGTGTCATAAATAATTTCATTTATTTAACGTCTAAAAATTATAAAAAAATATCATGATGTAGTTAATATTTTTATATTTCTAATGAATATTTATAGTAAAAAATATAACTTGTATAACCTCATTTAATAATTGTTTTAGTAAAACAACTCATGTTTGTGACATTTTTATTGTAATTTTAAATAAAAAGTTATTAATGTAATTTTCCTACCAATGTGGATCCATGGGGTCCTCAAGTTGACCCATGGATTTTCTTGGTCGGCCATGACATGTAAAATAAGGGTAGGACATTTTTCTAGGTCATTTTATATTATTAAAACATTATTTTACCTTAAACTACACTAATTACCTCTAATTGCGATTAATAAACATAAAAGTTACTATTCACCGAAAAAATATTTTACTCCCATTGAACCAAATTTTACTTATTAATGACAACCATGTATGTAGGATTTTTTAAATTCAAAACAAAGAGGTGGTAAAATTTTATTTAAACAAAAAATCAGTTTTCTAAGTACCACTTAGTTGTTTCACTATTCATCAAAAATTGAAGTTTTTCAAAAAAATACCAAAACATAACCCTAAGCTATATTTGATATTCCGAATTCAAAAATGAAGTCTATTTATAAAATAAAAAACATATATGTTGCATTAATTAATTTAATAATTAATTCCCGCTGTCAGAGCAAATAGCGTGTTTTTATGAAACAAAAAGTATCAAAAGATTGACACTAGTTTAAGTCCGATTTCAAAGTGAAATTAATTTCAACGACCACTATTGGATTAAATGGTAAAAATATATTCTAATTATCATTAAAACCAATTCAAAATATAATCTAATTAAATAAATAAATTATATTAAAAAGAGTTTTTGAATTAAAATACAACAATTTTCACTATTCATTAAAAAATGATCTTTATCGGAAAAATTCCAAAAATCTACACAAAGTAAATTTTGATGTCCCGATTCTATAGGAGAGTTTTATTTGGTCCAATAGAATGTATAAGAGTGACCAAAACTATATTTAATGAAATCTCATCATGAAAAGGCGATAAGTCGACCTTTAGTGAATATTAGAGTATATATGTCTAAAATTGAATTCTTTTCATATTTTAAGCCTTTATCCTTTTTTGGATAAATGTAAAAACATTTAACAAACATATATAATCATATTTTAGTTATTTTTATTCATTCCTACCAATACAAAAGCTACGTGTTAACTACCATTTAAAATAATATTATTTTATTACTATTGTGCAACGTAAGATTTCAAAGAAACTCTTTGTTGTGTATCAGGTACGCTATCGAACATAACAACCCCTTTAATGTAAAATTAAATTTTATTTCATAAATTTTAATAAATATGAAAATGTATTATTCTTTATTTACCTGGGATGTTACATCTTTCCCCCCTTTTGGGAAATGCATCCTCACAATTTTATTCACTTATTAAAATAAGTGGGGGTATTTATCCCTCATAGCATTTTCAGATTCCCACATTGCCTCTTCAACCATATGGTTTTTCCACAAAACCTTTACCTGGTGAATTACATTATTTCGCAACACTTGCTCCCTTCGGTCAAGAATCTAGACTGGTTGTTCTTCATAAGAGATATTCTCTTCCAACAGAACTACCTCTGGGCTCAAAACATGAGATGAATCTGGCATATACTTTCTCAACATCAAAACATGAAAAAAAATTTGTACTTGAGATAAACTCGGATGTAATTCCACTCGGTAAGAAACTGATCCAAATTTCTATAGAATTTCATATGGTCCAATGAACCGTGGACTCAGCTTTTCTTTCTCACCAAATCGCATCACAGTTTTCCATGGTGAAATTTTTAGAAAAACATGATCACCTACCTCGAAAGATAGATCCTTCCTCCTATTGTCCGCATAACTTTTCTGTCTGCTCTGAGCTGTTCTCATGTGTTTCTGAGTCAACTGAACTTTTTCTACTAGATCTTATACCAATTCATGTCCCATCATCTTTCTTTCACCCACTTCATCCCAAAATGCTGGTGTTCTACACCGTTTACCATATAATGCCTCAAACAGAGCCATATGTATACTGGAATGAAAACTGTTATTATATGAAAATTCAACCAAAGAAAGATGTTGGTCCCAACTTCCCTGATAATCCAGTGAACAAGCACGTAGCATATCCTCCAAAGTCTGAATTTTTCATTCTGACTGCCCATATGAATAAGGATGAAAAGCTGTACTAAAATTTAATTCAGTACCCAATGACTTCTAAAGGCCCTTCCAAAAGTTAGAAGTAAACTTGGGATCACGATCGGATACAATGGATAGGGGAACTCCATGCAACCTGAATATCTCTTTAAGATACAATTGAGAACGTTGATATAGGGAGAAAGTATCTTTTATAGCAAGGAAATGATCAGATTTAGTCAAGCGATCAACAATAACCAAGATTGCATTGTTACCTTGAGGTTTCTTTGGAAATCCCACAACAAAGTACATGGATATATTCTCCCATTTCCACTCTGGTACTAGTAAAGGCTGAAGCATCACTTTCAGTGACTGTCACTCTACTTTAACCCATTTACATGTCAAACACTTCACAGTAAAATCAGCAATATCCCTTTTCATTCCGTCCCACCAGTAATACTCTCACAGATCTCTATACATCTTAGTACTGTAAGGATGAACTGAAAATAGAGAACTATGAGCTTCACATAACAACTCTCTCTTCAAATTTGAATCACAAGTCACACACAATCTCTTCCCAAATCTCAAAACACAATCATTATCAATGTTGAATTCAGGCAACTTACCCTTCTGAACCAGCTCTACCTTTTTCTATAACTCGCTTTCTTGCTTCTATGTTTTCTTAATTCTGTCCGATAGAGAAGATTTCACTGATACCTGAAACAAAACAGAAGGACATCCTGCACAAACAACTTCCATGCCAAAGTTAATCAAATCCTTAACCAAAGGATCATGTTCCAAACACAACATTGTTAATGAAGCATTACTTTTTGACTCAAAGCATCAGCCACTTTATTTGCTTTTCCTGGATGGTAATGAATTGTAAAATCATAATCCTTGATTAATTATATCCATCTCCTCTGTCTCATGTTCAATTTTTTCTGAGTGAATATATACTTTAAACTTTTGTGATCGGTATATATTTCACACTTTACTCTATACAAATGATGCCTCCAAATCATTAAGGCAAAAACAACAGCATCTAATTCCAAGTCATGTGTAGGGTAATTTACCTCATGAGTTTTCAACTGACGTGAAGCAAAAGCAATTACCTGATCTTTCTACATAAGGACACAACCAAGTCCCTTCAACGAAGCATCACTGTATATAACAAACTCACCATTCCTGGAAGGAAGTTCCAAAACTGGAGCATTCACCAATCTTCTTTTCAACTCCTGAAAACAATCATCACATTCTTTTGTCCAGATAAACTTAAAACCCTTCCAAGTTATCTTAGTCATTGGACTAGATAACCATGAAAAATTTCTAACAAACCTTTGGTAATAACCTTCCAAACCAAGGAAGCTATGAATCTCAGTTACATTTGTGGGTCTTGACCAATCTTCAACAAACTTTTTTTTGCTGGATCAACAGTTATCCCATCTTTAGAAACAAGGTGACCAAGGAAAGAATTTTTTGCAACCAAAACTCACACTTGCTGAATTTCCCATACAATTTCTTTTCTTTTTAGGATTGAAGAATAACCCTTAAATGTATTTCATTCTACTATTTACTTTTATAAAACACCAAAATTTCATCAATAAAAACAACCAACATTTTTCACCTGAGTCAACTGAGCCATCACTGCAACAAACTATTTAGTTCTGATTCTGACCATCTCAGGATACTGATTTGAAAGGTCATTTCCCTCTGTATGCCTTCCCGGAAAATCTATTCTATTTCCTTTTTGAAAACCATTCTTAACACAAAAATATCTTAGGCAAAGAAACGTGGTAATATTTAAATGCTATATCATTTCAATCATACCATAAATTAATATATAATTTAACACTTTTCTAACTCCTAACGTTGTCTAAACCGACCTCTGATACCAACTATAAGGCCCCGACCTTAAACCTTACATAATATTGAATTAAATGAATAATTCACACTGAGGATCTTTTCACGGTTTAGAGTTTTAGAGTATTAGGACATAACTATTACATATCAAAAGATTAAAAAGTAGAAACTTCTACAAAGTTTCCATAAAGTAAAAACTCTTAAAAGGAAACATGTCTAGTTCCATGTTTTAGATAGCATGAATTTCCCTTGATCCCATCCTTGACCCTATTCCACATTAAGTCCTGTGAAAAACATTTCAAAAAAAAACTTGGGGTGAGCATAAAAAGCTCAGTAAGGGAAACACAATGAATGATTACTTTATCAAAGTAATACTTTTCACCCTTATGAATTAGTAAAAACACTTCACTAAAATAAAAGATCATTCATTACCCTTTTGTAACCAACTGATTACCATAAAACCCATATAAAGATCACATAACTTATATAGGTAACTTGGGAGATAAACATACTTAAATGGAATAACCATATGGTCAACTTCCACACATATCACTTAATGGAATAGCCATACGGCCAACTTCCAAACACAATGCATTGAAGGTTATAACATAACCACCCATCCTGGTATTCAAGGAACAACCCGTCATATGGTTTATCACGTAACCACCCGTCAAATGTCCAAGTACCATTATAAAATCCTAAAACATAAAACAAATATAATGGGGAAAAAAAATTTCCACACATTGATCACAATATATCCCATAAATATTTTAAAATAAATAATCCATTATAAAAACCATTTTCAATACCAAAATACATAACATATTATATGGTACTAATTTCATTTTAAAAACATTACGGCTTTTTGAGGAAGCCAAAGACCAAATAATACTCACGGCGGCGAAAAAGGTCCTTGTCACCGCATATGTTAAAAGAAACATTCCTTTTTGTCGTTTAGTAAAACACATCATAGAAAAAGATTCCTTTTGTATAAAAGTAAAAGTTAAAGGGGTTTATACACCGTATAAAAGAATGTTGTGTATAAAACAAAATATGCCTCAATGAAAGGATATTGAGACGAAGTCCCTTACCTCGGGTCCGACTTGACTCGATCGTTCTTTAACGTCCTGAATAATAAACTTGAGTTATTATCTACTTGCTTAAGAACCTTTTTCAAGTTAATTATTACTTTTATATCACTTATTACCATGTTATAAACATTATTTAATCATTTAAGTTAATAATGTTTGTTTTGTCGATATTTGGTTATTAAGTCGAAAGTGGACTTCTTATAATTACATGTTATTCGTGTGGTAAAAGGTTCTTTATATCCAGAATGATATTCATGATTTGGATATAATATCTATCATATATAACCATAATTTACATGTATTTATAATAATACATAATCATTTAGAGGTAAGAAATGAAATGCACCATTCATGGAGACGGTAAGTCGTAGGTACGCTTGAACGCTGCTTTCATTTCTATGTCATTTTAATGGAATTAAAAATAAATGAGAGGTATGTATATTTTAATTCCAGAATTATATTCATCATTTATATGTAACATAAATCATATATAATAACTTTAAATCCATCCTTTATACGTCCCACATATGGCATTAACGAATCAAATCACTTTGAGGGGGCAGTAGTCCGCACTTCCAAAAATGAAGATATCGTGTATACCCATAATGGAATCCATATAGGTATTCCACAAATGAAAAATACAGAAGCAAAAGGAAAACATAAACATAATATATATAATATATAAATATAGTGACATCTTAATGGCCACCATTAAAGGTGTTAAAAGAATATTGAACAATCATCGTTTCGTGAGGCAGAAATTCGCCAACCACAAAAACAGTATGTTCTTTAACCATTAGACGCATGTGTGTGTAGGTGTAGCTCGAGACTTCTTATAACAAAATACTAGTATATTTAATATACCGGTGTTGTTACAAAATAAAGGAATAAAAAGAGTTTAGAGTGTTAGAGAAGAAAAATAAAACAAAAGAACACAAGATAAAACACTACCTTTAAAAGGGGTAACTCATTTTGATTTGAGCTCAAAGGCTTCCTTGGGAAGACTTATGCACAATGTGAGGCTTATAGGAGTAATAGAGGGATTTGGGGAGACAAAATGGGAAGAGATTTTCCAACCCAAAGGCTTTAGAGGTGTGGGTAAGGTGGTAGAGGTGGGGGCCTTTTATAAGAGGAGATTAGGGGCACTCTTGGAAAGTTAAGAAAATATACTTTATTATAAAATGATTTTCAGATAAAAAGGGTCCCAAAATTATATATTTAGAGTATAAGGTGATAAGAGTTCAAATTACACCCATCCAATATGTTTTTAACATGTGTAGGTCTTCAACTGTACATTATCTTTTCATTTTATTTAAATCGTTAAATAATAAGGTAATCACTGCATCATCATGGTGTCATAAATAATGTAATTTATTTAATGTCTAAAAATTATAAAACAAATATCATGATGTAGGAAATCTTTTTAGATTTATAATGAATATTTATAGTCAAAACTATTACTTGTATAACCCCATTTAAGAATTGTTTTAGTAAAACAACTCATGTTTGTGACATTTTTATTTTAACTTTAAATAAAAAGTTATTAATGTCATTTTCCTACCAATGTGGCTCCATGGGGTCCTCAAGTTGACCCATGGATTTTCTTGGTCGGCCATGACACATATAATACGGTTAGGACATGTTTCTAGGTCATTTCATATTATTAAAACATTATTTTTACCTTAAACTACACTAATTACCTCTAATTGAGATTAATAAACATAAAAGTTACTGTTCAAAAAAAATTATTTTAATCCCATTGAACCACATTTTAATTATTAATGACAACCATGTATGTCGGATTTTTGAAATTCAAAATGCAGAGGTGGTAAAATTTCATTTAAACGAAAAATCAGTTTTTTAAGTACCACTTAGTGGTTTCACTATTTATCAAAAATGGAAGTTTTTCAGAAAAATACCAAAACATCAACCTAAGATATATTTGATATTCCAAATTAAAAAATGAATCCTATTTTAAAAAATTCAAAACATATATGTTGCATTAATTAATTTAATAATTAATTCCCGTTGTCATAGCAAATAGCGTGTTTTTATGAAACAATAAGTATCAAAAGATTGACACTAGTTTATGTCCGATTTCAAAGTGAGATTAATTTCAACGAACACTATTGGATTAAATGGTAAAAATATATTCTAATTTCACATTTAAAGCAATTAAAAAGATAATCTAATCATATAAATAAATTATATTAAAAAGAGGTTTTGAATTAAAATTCAACATTTTCACTATTCATTAAAAAAATGAACTTTATCGGAAAAATTCCAAAATTCTACACAAAGTAAATTTTGATGTCCCGATTGTAAAGGAGAGTTTTATTTGGTCTAATAGAAAGTATAAGAGTGACCAAAACTATATTTAAATATGGTTTTCCATGAAAAGGCGATAAGTCGACCTTTAGTGAAAATTAGAGTATATATGCCTAAAATTGAATTCTTTTCATATTTCAAGCCTTTATCCTTTATTGGATAAATGTAAAAATATTTAACAAACATATATAATCATATTTTAGTTTTTTCTATTCATTCCTGCCAATTCAACGACTGCGTGTTAACTACCATTTAAAATAATATTATTTTATTACTAGTGTGCAATGTAAGATTTCAAAGAAACTCTTTGTTGCGTATCAGGTACGCTATCGAACATAGCAACCCCTTTAAAGTAAAATTAATTTTTAAATCCTAAATGTTAATAAATATGAAAATTTATTATTCTTTATTTACCTAGGATGTTACATCTATAGTGGAGGAGAGGAGTTTTTTGTGAATATTTTATTTATTATATTATTATTTTCAGCCAATAACATGAATATTTTGAGAATTATAACCATATATAAAATAAAATGATGATATATAATTTAGTATTATGTTATTTAGTCATCCATTCACCACATATCATTCAATAATTCATGTATTTATCATTTATTATAAATTATTATATTTTAGTATTCTACAAAAATGATGTCTTTTATAATAATCCCAAAAAATAAACATAACCATTTTTTGACATTTATAATTCAAAAATGAGATCCATTTTATGGAAAAAATTTCTAAATATGTTAAATTTAAATTTTAAATAAAATCATCAGTATTTTGGAAAAAATAAATTTTAAAATTTAAACTAATTTTATAACACTTGGAATAATTAATTAAAGTCCCATAAAATTTTATTATAATTGTAATATAAATAAATATTAATTTTTTTAATACATTTTGTGAATAAATATTTCATTTTAAATCATTATATTAATTATAAAATTTTAAAATGATCATTTATGTTTTATATTTATATCAACACATAGCTAAAAATTTCTAATAAAATTATTTATTTATACTATGATATAATTATATAATATTACCTTGTATAGGATTCATAAATTTAATTTATACATTCAAAGGTGATTTTATTGTTCTTATGGAAACATTAATTATTCCTAATTTTCACATTATTATTCCAACAATCAAATTACTATTCATCAAAAATAATACTTGTCAAAAAATGCTAAAATTTTAACCAGAGTAAATTTTGATATGAAGATTTAAAAAATAGTGTTTATTTTCCCCATTATAATTTATAAATGTGTGAAAATTTATATTTCAATAAAGTTCTCTATTAAAAGTTAGTAAAAACTGTGTTTATAAAAATATAGCATTTTATGTGTAAAATTGGATTTGTTAATATCTTATGCCAATAAAAATATTTGGGATGAATGTAAAAAATATTCTATTGAATATATAATATATAAATTCCACAAATACTATTAATTCCTAGAAATTTAATGGCCAAGTTATAAAAATCATGTTAAAATATTAGAATTTAATCGTATTTTTTTTATGCTTGGTGTTATGTGATACCTACTCTGTCGAAGAAATTAAATTTAAAAGTACACATACAATAAAATCTAGGGGTGTTAAAATATATGAATAAGAAGATTCCTATAATAAAATGAGATTTTAACGTAAATACCATACTACATGCCTGGGTTTCCTCTTAAGATATTTAAACCATCTGTATAAAAAATTTCTATTTATTATAATTATATACCTCACACATATAATTATAATAACATACAGTTTCCAGTAATTACATTTACAAAATGTTTTCTTAATAATCACATAACAAAATAAACATTTATAACTGTTATGCATTTCATTTTTATGTATGTTTTGGTTCTATAGTTTCACTGCTTGTATAATAGTTAAGGTTAAATCATCTAAAAAATGACAATCATCATATAAATATCATACATATTAATTATATACATAATTTTAATCATTCTAGAAAATATTATATGAAAATGGAATCACATTGCATCGTGGAGGTGGTCGTCCACACATATACACAGACGACGTTATCGGTATCAACATTTCAAAGGGTAAACAATTACAAGATATATTAAATATAAAAAATCATAATTATTTCATACGTATCATATATATTCATTAATTCCATTATTATAATAATCTCTGTGAAGTGGTGATGAAAGGTGAGTTTCACTACTATGTGTATATGTTAGGTCATACATATGTGGGAGAGATATTTTCATTTTCTATTTGGTGGATAAGAAGATAAAAATAGATTATAACATAATCATAATAACAATTATGTACATGCTTTATATGTTATTATTATGTCATATAGAATTAGATAGTTCTGATGGATGTAAGTGAAAAAAAAGAAGACTTGATTATGAAAAATACATATTCTTCGGAAAAAATCTTTATGATTATACCTAAATCCTTATTATGACAGTATCATGATCAAATATTTCCCACTATGATGTGTTTAAAAATGCATGGAAAGGATTTTGGTAGGTTTTTTTAACTAAAATATGTTTTTTAGTGTGTCAAAGCGAGGATAGACGGTGTTATATTATAGGTGACGGTGTTATATTTTAGTTTCATCACTTTTAACCTATATTAACTATTACAATGGTTACTATCCCTTTAACCAGGTCACTATTAATAAAAATTAAAATTGCAGCAGGTAGAAACTTTAACGTGATTATTTTAAATATGCAATATATTTTTTAAAATTTAATTTTTAAAATTTGAATAAATTAATTTAATAAAAACCTTCAATACACAATAAAAAAAGTTTATTGAAAAATTCCTTTTAATTATAAAAATGATTTTACAACAAAATAAAATATAATTTTGATTATAAGAGAATTAATTAGATTATAATAATTCAAAGGATACTTATTTTTTTAAAACTAAACCATAAATAATGGGGACCACATAAATATGTGATTAAATGAGAAGTTAAAACATATTTATTTGGAAAAAAATATCCCATATTATTTTAAGAATGTAATAATATATTTTTATGTTCAACAATATATTTTTATATGAATTATGTTACAAAATAAATATAAGTTTTTTGTATAATTTATTAATCTTTCAATATATTATTATATAATTATAGTATGTTGAAATTGATATCAGTTATAAAGTAGATATTTTTCATTATTCACAAAAACCCTATTTCAGAAAATTATCACTCAATGATCTTAAGATATTTTTAGCCTGATTGTTTTAAAAACTAATTTAATTTTTTCATATTATATGAATAAAATTTTAGAATTTAGGTTTTAATAACATTATTGAATAATGTAATATGTGTTATACTATAGTTTCTATAGAATTAAAATCCTATTAAAACTGAATCTCAAGTTTACATAAAAAATTACATGGATGTTAATATATATGATTGGATATGTTATCAACACCATTATATAATGTCATTCATCAATAGTTATTAATTATTAATTACTAATTAAAAGACATGTTTTCATATAAAAATATGTTTTTATAAAACATCACTTTTTTAACTACAAATTCTTTTATTTTTATTTCTATCCAATAAAATCAGTTTATAAATTTGTTAATAATATTTTTCAGAATTTGTATAGTCATATTCACACATTGATATCATAAATATAGGTGACAAATATTATATTATTTAATAATATTTCTATTATATATCGTGGTTCATTTAATCACAAATTTGTGTGTAAAAAATGAAATGAAAAATCGAATTTATTTAAAGAAAAATATATCATAAAATATAAAGGTTTCATAATCAAATTATCCTTCTAGTTATTTTTATATTACATGGATCTGTATAAGGTTACTGCATGATAATGTCTTACCATATTTATATAAGGATTTATAGTGACACAATTTAATTTATATCATAAAAGATGGATTGTTTTCCTTAAAATAACGGTATCCATGTCCTCTAATTCAACATTTTGGTGGGTTTTTTATGAATTTAATTTCCAATATTTAATATATATAATCAAATTTATTTAATTTAAACCACTAAGATAATTGAAATAATAACCATTGAAATAATGTCTAATTTATTGAGAGGAATTTTTCAGTTCTTCCTTAATTACATTCTTTTGATATGTTATCCCCCAAAATAGTTCATTTCCCCATACTAATATATCATTTTGCGACACATTTATCCATCAACATGGGGTTTCACTGATTGAATGGTTTAGAAAATTTAATTTTCACTAATTTTGAATATCATAAAGATTTTTTGAATTCTATTGATGCTTGTATTAGGAAACCTCCTCTAATAATTTAATATCTGTTCATTGTTCAACATTAGGGAATAATCTCTTTTCTTGAAGATTATTATTACTTCCCACTATATCAACGTATACTATTTTCTAAATTAGAGGGAACTTTTTTATCAAATATTTATCATGTTTATTTATGTATTTCATATATTTTTATTTAAAAATTATATTTTAAATGATCCTAAAATTATATTCATCTATATTTTATGTTATTTATAATGAAATTATATCTTTCTAATTCCATTATACCACATATTTATAATCCTATTAATTCCATTAGATAAAATATTAAATACATCAATTAGGTTTCTTATTTTTTTTTATTTTTCTTATATTTTTTAAACCTGAATGGGTTCACAACATCTAAGTTAACATGAATATTACATTTCTCATATAGTACTTTTTTTGTACAAGTAATTCCTATTTTGAACTCGCCAATATACTTATAGTACTCCTTTAATTATATTATAATATATATATTATATTTAATTTGAATACCAATTGTGTTTGGTGAATCATAATCCTCAACATTGAGTTAAAACAAATAATTTTTTTCATCAAATATTGTCTCCGGTAAAGTCTAATCAAGAATTTCCATTATCATAAATTCCTATACATATTTGAAAATGGATTTTTCTTTTTCAAGTTGTTATTCAATATCTCCTTTTTTTATCACATAACTTTATTTTGAGACTTTTCTACTATATTTCTAACCAAATCTATATTCTATGTTTTATTTAAATGGTTATTTTTTTCCTCTTTGTAGAAATCAATACATAATTTTTCACCTTATCCCCATGGAAATATAACTATTATATGTCAAAATCTACCACACACAAACTAGGTAAAATGTTGTTTATATTTAAATATTTCTTTCCATATTTTAGCTTTCACACATATTTTGATATGAATTAATTATTAAAAACATCATTATATTCATCATATCTCAACTGATGTTTCTATACAATCATTAAATCTATATGATTAAGGGATTGATTTTTTATCCCTTCAAAATTTACTCTCATTACATGTGACACACAAATACTATATATATTATCATGTTTGGAATTTGTAAAATTTTTATATTTTTAAACTCATACCTTTACATTTTTTAAATGGTGGAATATATTCAAATCTATATTAAAATTTCAATTTCACAAATAACCATTCATGTTATGAGAATTGATTAAACTTTATTGATGATTCATATGAAGAAATTATTTTTCCTTTATGTTGTAATATATCCATTTCATTCCATTTATTTCATAAATAAATTTCTTGGACACCATCACCATGTTGTCTCTATCATATATATTTGAAAATTTGTCATGTAATGTTTTGTAATAAATTCACCATGTAAATTATATACATAATTTAGTAATGAGTTCTCAAGATAAATTACACTATGAAATTGAAAAAAAAAAATTATTAGATTATTATTTGATTCATGAAATGAAATTTCCATTAGATCTATTATATAAATTAAATTATTTAAAATATATAAAAAAACCAACATAAATAATAAATTTAACACCCCATTACCAATATTACAGGTGTTCCTTTAACCTTTTCATGGATTTTCATTTTCATTGACTAGGTAAGGTTGAGATTAAATTGGGGATATACCTATTATGGTGAAGTCATAGATTTTTTGGACTGTCAAATTTAAGCGACATTTTCTAGAGGCTTTTAGAGGGTTACATGCAGAGTTACTAGGTTACACGATGCGTAATGGTCTCTAGGTGCACACCTTAAGAAGGTTCATGTCATGAGGTGATTCACACTATGAAAGGTTACACATCAAGACTATACTTTATACAACGTTAGTTATTTAATGATTTTTTTAAAATTTAATATGATGCATTTTTCGATGGCTTCAGATATTAACTACTTCACAATGTTTACTGGGATTATATATCATGTAATAGCCCAGCTGCGTTGTTTTAAATGTGTAGCAAAGATGAGATCTCTTTTCCCATGCTCACTAGTTTTTTTATCTTAACCCAAAGCTGTCCCCAGGTGATCCTGTAGCATTCGAACCCTTCTAAATCATCTTGTCTGGAATTTGATCATCATTGAGCTTACAATGTAATTCCTATATTATAAGGACCCATCCATAAAACATTATATAATACTGAATCAAATGAATAACTAACATTGGGTATCTTTCCAGTTTTAGTGTTTTAGAGGGTTAGGCCATAACTATTTCATTTCCTCTCAAAAATTTCAATGTAGGGACTTCTACTCAGTTTCCATTATTTTCATAAAATAAACTCTTTAAAAAAAAGAGTCATGTCGAGTTCCAGGTTTTAGACAGAATGACTTTCCCTTGATCCCATCCTTGACCATATTCATCTTTATCTCCTCTGAAAAACATTTCGAAACGTGGGATGCGCATAAAAAGCTCAGTAAGTGTTTTAAAACAAGGAAAGAAAATAATAGATCATCAATAAATACATTACATAAGCTCTTTAACATACCTCGTGAAATCATAAGATTTAGGAATAACACATTGAAATCATAAATCATAAAGGTAACTTGTGTCATTCTTATCATACTTACATTGTAGCTATCACAGCTACATAGGGAGTTACATTTTTAATACCCTTCACAGTATATTCCCTAAATCTCTTAGGAGAAAAATTAATGTTTACCTCCGTTACGTTACCAATTGCATTGGAGAGCTATCTAGGGCACACCTTCCCTAGGCTTATCATGGAACCACCCATATACGTAATAATGCCCATGAACCATAACATATTCCTAACACATAAAACAAACATAATGGAAAGTAAAAACTTCCACATTTAAATTAAAATATAACATTTAAATATATTTACATAAAAATTATGTTATAAAATCCATTTTCAAAACCAAAATACATAAAGGATTATATGGTATTTATTTTCATTTTAAAGACATTACAACTTGTTAGGGGAGCCCAATATCAAATAATACTCACGGTGACGAAAAGGTCATTGTCACCACATACATTAAAAGAAACATTATTTTCTGTCATTTAGTTAAATTATTAGTAGAGAAAATATTCCTTTTGAATAAAAGTAAAATTCAATGGGGTTTATACACCTTATAAAAGAAAGTCGTGTATAAAACAAAATATGCCTCAATGAAAGGAGAATGAGACGAAGTCCCATACCTCACGTTTGACATGACTCATTTGTTCTTTAATATCCTGAATAAAAAACTAAAGTTAATTTATACTTGATTAAGAATATTTTTCAAGTTTATTCTTCCTTTTATATCACATATTACCATGTTATAAACATTATTTAATCATTTAAGTTAATAACGGTCATTCTGTAGATATTTGGTACTTGAGTAAAAAATGAACTTCTTATATTTACAAGTTGTTTATGTGGTCAAAAGTAAATTTTCTCTAGAATGATAATATTGATTTAGATTTCATATATATCATATATATCTAGTATATGTATGTATTTATAATAGTACATAACATTTTTAGATAAGAAATGAAATGCATTGTTCATGGAGACTGTAAGCCGTACATATGCATGAATGCTACTTTCATTTCTCTTTCTCATATTAATGGAATTAAAACATAATGATACATAGTTATATTATAATTCCATTATAATATCATATATAATATCATTATCTAAATCCTTTTTATGTCCTACATATGGCATTAATGAGTCATATCAGTTTGTGGGGGCGGTAGTTCGCACTTCCTTAAATGAAATTATCGTGTTTACCCATAATGGAAACCATAAAGGTATGATATAAATGAAAAATACAGAATAATAAAGAATATATATATATATATATATATATATATATATATAAATATAGTTCTATTATAATGGCCACCATGAGTGGTGGTAGAAGATAATTGAACAATCCTCGTTTCATGAGGTGTTAGTTTGCTATCCACAGAAACAGTATGTTCTTTACCCATTAGATGGAGGTGTGTGTAAGTGTAGTTTAAATACTTCTTATAAAAACAACCCAGTATATTGGTGATAATTTTTTTTTATAAAATAATATAATAAAAATATTTTAGGGTGTTTGAGATGAAAAATAAAAAAATAACATAAGAGAAGATAGTACCTTTAAATTGGGTAGCACACTTCTGTTTGAAACAAAAAGGTTTGTCGAAGTGCCTTCTGCCTATTATTAGTCTTATATAAAGAGGATATGTATGTAGGGAGATTAATTGGGTAGATAATGTAAAATCCAAGGGGCTTGAGAGGTGTGAGTAATGGGTTAGATGTATGAACTTTTTATAAGGGGGGGAGGGGCTCTTTAGGAATGTTTGAAAATATTATTTTATTACATAATGATTTTTGGTTTCTAAAAGTCCAAACCATATTAAAGTGGAATATACGATGACTCATGGTCAAAATAAAATCATCCAATACTAATTTGATAGGTTTTGTATATTATTTTAATCATTATAATCTTATTTATTTAAATCATTTATTAATGAGTTAGACACTGCATCAATATTGTGTCATTAATTATGTTATTTATTTGATGTCTAAAAATTATAAAACAAATAACATGATTTATGAAATAGTTTTATCTTTCCAAATAATATTTATAGTCATAAAGATAACTTATATAACCCTATGTAAAAATTAATTTACTAAAAGATATTGGTTTTTGTCATTTTTGTCTTTACTTTAAGTTAATTAAAATAAAGTGTCATTATCACTCCCATGCGGCTCCATGTGGTCCCAAAATTGACCCAAGGATGCCCATGGTCGGAAGTGTATCAATAAATTGGATTAGGAAACAGGTTAGTGTAATTTTATATTATTATATTAATATTTTATTACCCTTATTAAACAGATTTACCATTAAACCATGAGAAAAAAATATTTATAGAAGTAAATATTCATAATTTCTAAAAATAAAAGTTACCTATTTACACAATTTGGACCTCCTAATTCCAAATATGGAATCAATTTTTCACAATTCAAAACATAGAATTGTCTTAAATTAATTTAACATTAATTCCCGCTGTCAAAACAAAAGGCGTGTTTTTACGAAATATTAACTATCAAAACACTGAAACTTGTTTATGTAAAATTTCAAAGGGAAATTAATTCCAATGAAAAAAATGGATTACATGGTAAAACTATAATCTAATTAAACTTTAAAACCAATTAGAAAGATAATATATCTTTATAAATAAATTAGATTAAAATGCTATTTTGAATTAAAATACAGTATTTTCACTATTCATTTTAATTGAACTTTATCCGAAAAATAACAAAATTTCATCCAAATTATATTTTTAGTTCCAAATCTAAATAATAATATTTTCTTATCAAATATAACATATTAATGTGAAAAAAACTATATTTAAAAAGGGTTCAACATCAAAAGGTAGTAAATCAACCTTTTAAGGAATATTATAGTATTTGTGCTTATGATTGGATTCATTAACATTTTAATTCTATACCTTTTACTGGATAAATGGAAAACGATTTAACAAACATGTAACATCATATTGTAGTTAGTTATGTTCATTCCCACTGATATAATAGCTAGGAGTTAACTACCATTTAAAATAATAATAATATATTATTATTGTGTAACGTAAGATTTAAAAGAAACCCATTGTTTTATATCGGGTACGCCATTGAACATAGAAACCCCTTTAAGTTAAAATTAATATTCAATTCACAAAATATTAATGAAAATGAAAATGAATCATTTCTTCATTTACCTAGGATGTTATATATAAATAATATTTATCCCCCATTCTTCATATTTCTCTTTTTCTCCTCCATTAGGATTTCAATAGACCATACTAAAATTGATGAATATTTTCTATATGTTATTATATATCATATCTAGGTTCTGTTATGTGGTATTATAAACCTTATTTCTCATTGAAAAGTGCATTTGAAAGTGTTATGTTTCCGGAAAAGTTAGGTGATTCCATCCTATTTAGTCAAATTTATTTTCCTTGAGTTTTATTGACTTATTTAAACTGTTGATTTAAAATAAATTGGTCAAAAATTCTTTGATTTGGTTCAATAATAAAATCCAATTCTTATGAATTAGGAAATATTAAATGGTTCTGGAATGAGAATCGGGAAAACACCAAATTCCGTTGAATTTGGGTGTGTTTATAAAAGTTGATTAATTTATGTTATTTATGTTAAAATAGAATTTGGATGGAAATTATTTCAATTAAATTGTTGAATTTAATTAAGGAATAAGATTTCTAAATTGATGGAATTAGTTTTGAATGGATTTTATACATGTTAAAAATGGATAATAATGTTTTGATCGAAATGAAATTGTTTTATCTTGTTAAAGAGGAATGTTTTTTTATTAAATCCCATTTTGGTTTTATATTGAAAATTTGTTCTTAAAATTGATGATGGTGATTTAAATGTATTTTATCTAGTCTTAAAATAAATTTCCAATCATTAATTTTGTAAGAGAACATGAAAAAATTAGTTAGTTGGTGAGTTATTTGGACACAACCAATGCTATCACAACGTTCTAAAAAATACATGCTACGAGTCATATCCCTGATTGGATAATGTAGAGTCTTATATGGATAGTGTTAGGGGACATTTGTATAAACATATTTATAAGATCACTTAGAGAGTGTGTAGTCCTATAGCCAAAAACATTCATACATATTTGGAACATGACCATGTTTTTTCGTTGTTTTATATTTGAGATATAAATGTATTCCAACCTTCTAAAACTAATTTACATAAATTATGAATATGAATAAACTATATTGTATAAATTTTTTATTTAAGCCATTGTTTTAGAAATATTCTATGAATTTTAAATCCTATTCTTGAAGTATTTATTATATCATTTTAACTGTATATAAAGATTTTTTTAAATATGATTTGAAAATTACAACATGTTTATTTTCAAAATTAAAAGTATTTCATTGATTAATGTATAGTTTGTATCTATTATGGAATCCTTAGTGGGACTCTACTAGGATTTTTTTCACACACCCTACTTGTTCCTTTGGGTGTTTGTATGTTATCTCCTTCCAAGTTAGATCAAGGGGAAAGTATCCCTTGGAGGTGGATCCAGTTGTTTAACCTAGGACATGGTGGGTTATATACTTAAGAAGATGAATTGTTTTCCTTTTTTTGTATATGGATTGTATTATATTGGGATTTGATGCTTTGTTGGATTTTGATACAATACACATAGCGGGGATTCTTTGGTATCCATTTCATCTTTCTTATCATTCATCCAAGATGTTTTTTGAAATATTTATCCCCACTTGCATGTTGTATGATGCGAGGGGCTAGTCGTCGACCTATGGAGATTAGGAATTCACTTCAGACTACATTAGGGATAGCTCAATTATTATGTTACTAGAGTACATGGTCTGGTTCGTGATAATAAAAAATGGGATCAAATTATATTCTTCAACAATTGATAGATTTCCCATCAATCATTTTATACCCATTGTTATTAATAATTGTTTTATGTTGATGATTCATTGAGAAAAAGTTCCTAAATAGATAATATTTTCATGATACACCTAGTTCTATAAATTTATGTCCCAAACACATTTATATTGTGTTTGGTGATTTTTTTAAAATGTAATTTAACAAAATAGATCTTATTTTTATGTCCCCAAGATCTTACGTGTTTTTCATAAAAAATCTTCCTAATAAAATCATTGATCAAGAGAAATTAAAAAACAATTACATGAGTATTTTTCTTATTTTTACTTGATGGGATATATTTATGGATCATGTACATGATAGGGAATTGGGGAACCCATAATCACAAGAATAACTATTTTTATTGTATTGTTTATGAACAATCCACTACATTTTTCTATGATACAAAACATACTTTTAACCTCTCCATGAATATCATTGAAAAATTATAGAATGATTTCAACTCAAATTTCAATATAATGACTATATCAAAATTAAATCAATAAACCAAACCAATTTCAGTGTTTCACATTAGTTCAATTAACATTATTCTAAAATGCTCATGTTTTTACAAATGTTCCTCAAATTATAATGTCACCAAATTTTTAAATAAAAAATACTTATATATCACTTTTTATTATTTTCTACATGTTCTCTTACAAAAATAATTTTTGATGTTTCATTTAAAATATATATATATATATATATTAATTAAATAAAATGAAAATATATCTATGATTATCTATAATATCCTTGATCTATTTAATTACCATTAAAGTGATTAAAACCCCATATATTAGGTGTGTAATAAATCAAAATATCTTCTCTAATGTTCTGAGAATTGATTATAAAAAAACTAAATATTTTTTGAACATATTCAAGACTATGAGGTGGTCATCGTCTACCATTCCTTTGTTTTTATAGTAATCCCTTTGACACAAAAATCTATGGCAAGAAATATTTTTCCTATATGAATATATTTCATTTAATTTTTTTAAAACTACATATCTTATTGATCCCATGTTGTTATTATATATCATCCATTTTATAGGTAAGAAAAACAATTTTTCAATTATTCTTCTCTAATTTTACCACGCCTTTGTTTTCCTCATCTCATTATTTCATTAAGAGATTATCCTCCTCATATCACCTCTTATCCAACCATAGTAATCCCATTAATCTATTTTTGATAAGAAGTATATCATTAATATTTCTAAAAAAACCATTATCTAATACATTAAGTCCTATGAAAGTGATTAAAAATAAGTAACACTAAATTTTTCTTAATTTATCACTTCAAGATCAACAATATCATTTCATATTAAAGATATTTCTAACAAAACTATTAAAAAAATATTATTTAAATTGATTTATTACAGGAATTTAATCCTCTCCCAATATCTTAAGGATTTTAACATGGAATGATTTTATCTATAAGTTTATAAATTTGAATTTCTATTTTTAAAAAGTATCTTCATTTAAACCTTATCTTACACCACATGTCCTTTTATGGGTCATTAATCTGCATGGAATCATCTTCAGTAAGATATAATGTTTCCTCCTTAGTTATCTCTTTCACTCATAATCTACATTAGAAATATAAATGAAATAAAATATTTCATGAATTTATAGTGATAAATGAAACAAATTAATTCCTATTTGGATATGTATATAAATCCATAATTCTTCTCTTTACTTGTTCTAATTATAAACATCACCCTTGTGGTCCTACTGGGGTTCTAACAACCACCAATGAGGATGAAAAAGTATCAGTTATGTGGGTATGTTTATGATATCATATTTGGTTAAACATAAGAATGATTTATATTCCATTATATATTATAGGAATGATATTTAGACCCTTAATTAAAAATAGTATGGATATCTGTGTCCATTAATAGTGGAGTAATATATGATTTTATCATCTATTTATATGAATTTTTTGAGATGTATTCATTTTAATAAAAAACATGAGATGTATTCACTAGATTTTATTAGTAGTTACAAGGAGAATATAGAATATATGATATGGACTATATCGGATTGATATGGTCTATATCAAATGGTTGTACATGATATCATTAAAATGGATTATTTGAGAAAGAATGCTATATGAGACACTATCTTTACCATAAGATCGATGCAATTATATAAGAGGCTGAATTAGTATAGTCTCTTTTAACCATATTATAGAATTTCTCTATTTTAATATTAAATTGTATAGGTTAATGGATCTCACTGCTACTCACACACATAATCTAAAGGCTTAAAATGAAAAAAAGTAAAATAAAATAATACACAAATATTTTAATGAGGTTCACACAAATTTTTTGACCTGGTCACTATTGTATGTTAGTTATTTTAAAACACACACATGACAGATATATTTTTATAAAAATAATCATATAGGAAATGTAATTTCCTTGATCTTACTTTGTTGGAACCAAGTATTTTATATAAAGTGAACTCATTAGTATTAAATAATAGCCACTTATAGAATCTTAAAAACCTTCACCAGTTGTCTAAAGTCTTCAATAAACACAATATGTTGGATCCTCCTTGATATCAAATCACTATAAATGATTTAGTATCACAAAGAAAAAATATAATATATTTTTTACCTCTATTGAATAGAAAAAATTAAATAAATTCCACCCTATATTCTATATATAAATTTTCCTATATCACTCTTTTTCATTAAGTCTTTTAGTTAATAAATTTACTAGGGAAAATAAGTATATACCTTTAAATATTTTATTTATTATTATTCGATTAACAAGTATAATAAATCTAAAAAATAATTTCTATTTTCTATCATTTGTTTCACTTAAATGATATCCAGATATAGTAGTATGTTATTATATCCTCCCATTTAAATTATCACTCTTTCCACATTAATCAAAGAAAAATCATGTTGATATAATTCTAAATGTTATAAATTTTATACATGGAAATATAATTAAAATAAAATACAAGACCTTCATGTTATTATTTCATTGAAAATAATATGATCCACCTTATATAAATTTTAATTTTAATACAAAGAATTCATACAATCATAGATTTCTAGGTCATCTCATTAACTCTCCATAATTTTCTCCTATTTTTAGATTTAATTCCTTAGTAAATTATTTATAATTATTAAACAAATTACAACATTTAACTCTCTTAAATGATTATATATCGTTATCTATTCAAATTAATCTAAAATATATAAAATATTTATGTAATCATCATTACCAACACAAATATTTTTTGTGTGTAAAGAATTAGTCTCAATGAAAATTCATTAAAATAAAAATTTATGAATCATAGATAATAAAAAAATAATGATATTTATAATATTAAATATCATATAAAGATAAAATTGATTAATTCTTAATTATCTTTGAAACTAACCAATTTAATCATTTTTATCATCACAATCCAATTGTACATATGTTCTGAGTGTAGTGTTTTCTATTGCCTGTTATCATATAAAAGTTATTTATCATAAAAATTATAGTTTCATATCCTTAAATATTTGTTAATTATTTCTTAATTAATATAATGATTCGTACATATCATAGGGTATGAAATAAATAACATTTTTAAATTCCAATAAGATGGATAATGTATACGCCTTGCCAAATGTTTTGTTTTCTTCTAGGAATTATAGATGATCTTCATCCTACTGACATATAGTTGAAACATTATCAAATATTCATAATCTACTAAAATTACATTCCAATAACCTAATAAAATCTTTATATCATTTTAATTCATATCCTAATTTACCGAAATCCTAATCATCACATATAATCTCTTTAGAGGTCTTCATTGTACTCAAATTACCATAAGTAATATCATATCTATTTTTATTATTTACTCTTAATAATAGTGAATAGATCAATCTATAAATAATATAAAGTCATTTAAAAATACTCATCTCATAATCAATTCCATTTTAACATCATCTAATTGATATTTATATAACAAACAACATAATTTAATTTTTATAGTCACAATAATGGATAATCAAAATTAGCACTCTTCCTTAATATTTAAAACCATATCCTCCATTACTGAATAGCTACTAAAAATTTTCTATTTAGATTATTATTATCCATGATACATAATATTAATCAAATTAAACACATAAATCAACTCGTTATCTTATTTTTCGTTTTATAGTTTTTACTTGAAGTAAAAAAGTAGTAGAAACATAGAAAATTATTCCCTCTTTACAAAAAATTATGAAATATAAAACCTTATCAATAAAAATATTATCTATTAAAGTACACATATGTCACATATTATCAATGATCAAAACTCAATTTTCCCTACTATTTAAATTTTTCCTTTAACATGATAATCAAAACAGATAGGTACTTCATTCTCTAGAATTAAGGGTGTTATTAATATTTAAAATTCAAACAAATATTCATAACCTTGATTGTGTAATTATATATTTATCTTCTCAAAACGTATTTTTGGGTACATAAAACAAATTAAGAGATTATTTTCTTCAGAAAACATATTGACATCATGAAATATTGAAAAAATAAATAAATAATGAAACTAATGGGTACAAAAGTCTACCCCTTTGGATTTATTTCCAATAAAATTTTAGAAAATACATTTAAATATGTTTCATTCAATTTTCTTATTCTATATGACATTATAAATAATAAAATAAAAGGATGATACACTGTTTTTTATAATTAATTAATTAACATTAAGTCTATGAGAAATTCCCAGTATATAAAAAGAGACAGACTAATAAAAATCCACGCAATTAACTAAACTAGATAACCATCTCAAATGGTTCCTAAAATGATTCACCATGGTCCCAAATAGTGTTAATTATCCCCAAATTCTAGAAACATGCACTAATAAATCAATAGGAATTAAATGTGAATAATGTCTCCTCAAAAATAAATATATATATATATAGAGTGGAATAAAAATTCAATCTATATTTAAGATGAGATAATTGACAATAAAAGAACTACTAGGGATACAATAGGATAGATAAAAAGTATGATGGTGGATAGAACTAAAAATAATGTAACAAATATGACATATCCAAAATATCCATTTTCAAATGATGTAAGGCCACATTTATCTCAACTAGGGCTCAAAACCAAATATATTTAAATGTCCCCTATGTTAAAAAAATGTTAAATCTAATATAAATATATATATGAATGAGATAAAAATATCAAATGGTATCTATATATTGACTGAATGGATAAATTTTTTAAATAGAATGCACAATATAAACATATATATATATATATGTATTTGATTATATGAATGAATTTTTTTTCCAAATTTTCTATAATTAAAATGTGTATCGTCAATTTTCCATGAAAATAACCATTTTCTGTAAAATTCCTTTCCATATAAAACAATAATTAATTCTATCAAATCAAAACATGTCACAAAAAAACATTTCATTGGCTAGTATAAAATAGGTAAAAATGATTTTTCATCAAGATACGAAGCATTGTAATTTTCTATCAAAATGGGCATGAATAAATAACTTTATCAAAATAGACACGATTAAATCATTTCGTTCATTAATTTTCAAGTAAACACCATTTTCAATCATCATACCATGTATATATCCTCATGGATTTGTTATTGGAGTTCATCATAGGAGGTTTGAAAAACCTTATTGAAGTTGTGGTCTAGTTGTGAACACACATCCCAAGGCTCAAACCAATGGGGACAATGAATGCATCCCTACAGAATGATCCCCTATCCTATATGTGGGATTGTTTTATCTTGTGTTTGTCAACAATAATTTTTATTTTGAATAAATAATCATAAATAACTATTCTATCATAATAATTTAGAGGAAAAAAATATACATGGTGTTATATTTCTTTTCAGTCATTCAAAAATAATTCAAGTCATTCATCTCCAATCAGTCCCATGATCATGTTTAAAAATATTCATTTCATTTAAAAACCCAAAAATAAATAGCTTTTATGAAACAATCATTAATTTAATTTCTAGAATTTAAAATAGTTTATTTTTTTATCATGAACCCGTGCATTTAATTTAAAAAACCCATCAACAATTTGATTTTATAAAAAATCGTGCCTCTCATTTAAAATCTTCTGAATAAAAAAAGGCCTAAACACACCCAGACATTAGAAACACAGAAATATATATTTCTTTATAAAATAATCATCATAAAAATATAATGAAGAAACACAAAAATTTATATATTCAAATCAAAATTGAGATTATTTTGACACCTACCTTGGAATCAAATAGAATATTAATCATTGAAATGAATCCACAAGTTGAAGTGAATACTAATTAAATGAGGATAGAACAGTATCCTTTGAATCAAAATTTAGGATTTCAAAACATGGATCTTATGGTATCCTATTAATTTCAAAGATATATGGTTATAAAAAAACAATTATGAATAGGTCAAAGACCATTTAGATTAAAAACATATTGATCTATAACATCCATGACAAATTATAAATTGATCCCCCAATAACCAATGTTGGGAAATGTAAAACCACAAATACAGATCTCAAAAAATGCAATCATTTTTGAAATAGTATATGGAGGATAAATTAATAACAAACTATAATTTTTTTTAAAAAAATGTGCCCTGATGTTGTCCCACATCTAGTGTTAGATTCCTCTTGCCAGTGGATACCATTGACTTGTTGTAGACATTATCCCACCCATGGATTTGCTAGTGGGGACTCACAAACTGACTGGTAGATACCTAATATCTTGAAAATTGGTGTAGAATAATTATTCCACCACCTCTCAATTAAAAAGTTTATTTTAAATGAATAACATTATGTTCAATAACGTATATGACATGTAACACTGAGATGAAACAAACCAAGAAATAATAATGTTTAAATATAGTCATTATAACCTATCCATTGAATTATAGGTTATGAATTGGAATATCAACATCATTTAATATATGTATAATGGTCCTAAAAATAATATTATTTTGTTTCTTAATGTTGATGAAATAAGCAAACGATTTTTATTATTGTCCTTCAAGAATATGTTTTGTTTGAAGATGTTTTTTATTAATTTTATTGAGTAACTATTATATTTAATTTTTTAAAATGTTATAAATTGTATAATAAAATTTAAATAATTTTCTTAATCAAAATTTTAAACTAATATTAGAGTAAAATTATAGGTTTTTTTTAAAATATATTTTTACATGTGAGTAGGGAAAAATTCTAATTTTTATTGAAAAATGTATTTTTGTTTTAGGAATAAAAAAATATCCATTTGTGTTTTAAAATTGAATCATTGTAACACCAGATCTATTATGTTATGGATAATCTATATTTTTTATTTCCAATAAATTTTATTATTTAACTTATTAAAACACTTATATATACAAAGTCATTTTTCTTAAAAAAAATGTTTTTCCGTGCATTTTGAGTTTTAATATTAAATTATTTTATTAAAAAAATATAAAATGAATTGTGAAAAATGTATTCCATATTTGAAATCAATATTTCCAAATTTGGAAAAGATGCCCCTTTTATTTTTAAGCATTTTGAATAGTAACCATGGAAAAATTAATCCCATCAGTAAAGGGTAAATCAGGTTATCTAAGGATAAAACGATGTTTTATTGTTACTATATTACATATCAAATGCTATTTGATTAATTTAAATTATCTTGTATCAACTTAGTCTCAAAATCTCAATTTTTAAGGGTTAATTTTTATGAAAATTACTAATATAATATTAATAGAGAAGAAAAATCCAAAATTTCACTCTCTTACTTTAAAATATATCTTATGTGTTCACAAAAGGAAAAAAGAAATATTTAAGTAAATAATAAAGTCCATTTAAATATTATTGAAATTATATTCATGTTATTAATTCATAAATAATATTAAGTTATTATATAATTATCTTATATTTAGAGGATTCACCATCTTAGTATTTATTCATTTAATAAATAAAAATATTTATTTTGAAAATAATAAAAGTAATATAATTTTTTTATTTATAGTGTTAGATGAATTTTATTGATAAATATAACATTATAGTTATGTGATAAAACATTGTATTCAAATTTAAACTTTTTATCAATTTCATTAAAGTCAAATTATATGAATACTATCCAAATTGTCACTAATGGTATTTTATGAAATTAATATATTATTAAATTACATAAAAATAGTAAAAATATTGAAATTGGGCTGGAGCAATAATATATAGTATAAATTATTATACCATATTATTTTATAATTTTTTTTATAAGTAAAATTATTAACCTTTAAGAGTAAAAAAGGTGTTACCTTGGTTAAGGGTAATATATGATAAATAAGGGGTTAATCCAAAATATATGTTATAAGACACCACATAAACGACCCAAAATATTATTGGATAATGGAATTTAAACCAATTAAAACCTTATATTTTAATCTCTATCAATTCAAATGAATTTGGATTTAGAATGACGTTATTATTTATTTATATTTTAAGAAAATATATGAGTGGTCCTCTCCAAATTGATAAAAGGGAACCAATAAATTCTCTTATTTACACTAATTTGAGAAATCTATACCTACGAAAAAAATCAATATTATATTATAAAATTATCTATAAATGAAATAGATTTGATAGTCATCATAAATTACCATTCCAAGGGTCAATAATATGAGATCAAAATGAACCCTATTGAAGAAGTGTAATTGTCTTACCTAACCTATTTCTACCTTTTTCTCCATATACATCCTCTAAATAGTTGATAATATTTATAAAATAATATCATTATTATAAAAAATAAACTTATATGTCATTATTTTTATTAAATAACCTTTATTCACCACATTTTCTATTAAATATGTTATAAACATATCTCTCCCGTGTACGTACGACTTAACATATCAACATAGCAATTTAATTCATTTTCCATATCCATTATTCAAATATGGTTATTCTTATTAAATTAATGTCTATAGAATAAACGTATATCATAATAATTATTTATTAATTATAATATTATATATAACTACTTACCTTGTAATTCATTGGGGAATAATAATGCCGCTAAAGCGTACTTGTGGACTACCACATCCACGAATCGATGTGATTTTTTATTCATGTACAAATTACATTTTTGGTAAAAAATAGATTTATTGAATATATATATAATATATGAAATAATTATTATTATAAAATGGTTAATGTTTATATAACTTTAATTTTTCCATAAATTAAAAAATTAAAAGAATGTTACCACGTACATACAGCCTACCATATCCAATAATAGTGCAATTCATTTTTATATTTATATATTTAATGGATGAATATATATATATATATGATTAATATATTATATTTCTTCCATATTAAAAATATGTATATCATGATAAGATGATTAATGTACAATGATTAGGGTTGTTGAGCTAAAACATCGACGAAAATGAAAAAAATTATCACAAAGAATAGTGACTTTAATAACAAATTGTTAATAATTAGGTGATATGTTATCATAAATAAATAATAAACGGACTTATAGTTTAAATTATGGTTATATAATATATTTATAACAAGTCTATATTTTTTATATAGGAGTTTCAAATTCATGCGATGAAATTCAAGTCTTGGGGTAAGGATTTTTCATCTCAAAATTTATTCATTGAGCCATATGTTATGTTAGGAACATATATTATTTTATGAGGTGTAATTATTTGACTTTGAAATGTTATATCACAGGTTTATTCATGTTAATTATATTTTATGTTTCATTTCATTTTATTCATTCAATAGGAAAATGATTCAAAAGATACAAAATTAGAAAGGCATTTATATTTTAATCCTATTTTAATCAGGTTCATTTATGATTGAATTTATATTGAGGAAATTATAAGGATCTTAAATGATAAATCAATTAATTTTATTACAAGTAGTTTATTTCTATATAATATATGTTTTATTTATTTTCCTTCTCCTTATGAAAATCAAGATATCAAAAGAATGTTTTTAAGGGAAAACAATTTTTTTCTCTCATCAGTCGAAATATAGTTTCTTCCATGAACTTGTTTTCTCTAAATTTCATTAAAAAAATAATTATTATTCTCCTATAATTATTGAGATATAATTGTAACAATATTTTAATTTTTTTTAAATTCATTAGAATATTCATATTGTTTTCTAAATGAGGTACTATGGGTTTTTTTACCAAAATGGAAAATAAATGTTTTTTTTGATAGCTTATTTGGAAATGTTGGAATATCCTACTGTCGAGAAGGTTTAATTCATTAAATAATCATTTTCAGGATTTAAATGATATTTTAATAGAAATGTTTTCCCTAATATTTTTTTAATTATAATCTTTTAATATATTATTTTTAAAAAAGAAAAAGCTATTTTCCAAAATAAATATTCCATTTTATTTCCAAGGTATTTTTATCTTATGATTTTTCACATTGATGTGACTTATTTTGTACTCAGGATATGTTACAATTATACCATCCTAATTATTTTTTTTGATGATCTATGGTTCTGATGGTCATATTTTATTGCTCTATCTCAGGATAACTATGAAATTCACTGAAGAATTTCCCCCACAAGATGAGAATAAAAAAATCCAATCATGTATTATAATTTACTAAAAAGGGAAAATTATTATAGTATAAAGAGGATGAAAGTGTATATATCCATGAGATATACATTTTTAATCCTATAGGAGGAAACTGAATGTGAAAAAAGGAAATCAAAATACAAAATTGAAATTTGATGATATGTCACCACAAAACTATCATGTAAATAAAGCATCGATATCCAATATAAAAATGAGAACTAAATATCAGCCTTACCCTAAACCATTTCCTTGAAAACAACATATAAAAACAATGAAATATAATGTTAGGGTGTGAGAATAAATCCCATTCAAATTTAACTAATTATTATTTGAAAATTATAATACCATGAAAATGTTCTCCCTAGTATTTAAACAAAACTAGTTTATAATTAAATTTCATAAGTTCAATTTTTTGAAAAACAACCACTATTTTAATAAAAGAATATCATTTTCACACAATAAGGAATATTAAAAGTGTTCCATGAAATACTATCATATTAAAAAAATAAGTGATATGTAAATTTTATTTAAGAAATGAGTTGATCATAATAAAAAACATCCATTGATACATCATGAGATAAAAAAGTGATAAATCCAAACATTAAATTAAACATCATGTGTAAAATAGGGAAAATGAGAAAACACACCATTTATTATCTAGCTTATGGTGATATATACTAGTCATAGATCGAATCATAAACTAAGTATAAAGTGGATCTAACTAGTATCCACTCGTATAAGGGTCTATCAATATCACAATAAATACAGTGTAATTACACTCACTATAGTGACATATCCATTTCTCGATGATCCTATGTTCCTAAAAATACAATTAATTTTAAAAAAATTGAAAAAAAATCAGAATATTTTTAATAATTTTCCTAGTGAAACCTCTCTCCTTCCATTCCCTAAGACCTATTTGTACTTAAAATCACATTTAAGTCACTTTATCCATACACATTATTCCCAACCTATTTTTTTAAGAATAAATTCTTTAAAAACATGAATATCATAAAGAAAATCCACCTTGATGTAAAATAAAAAAATTATAACATAAAATAAGGAAATGAACAAGATGAAAAATTTATTCAAGAATTAAAACCATTATGTTGAGAAAACTAACTCAATAATTGATATAAATTAACCAGAGTTAATCACTTATAAGATATAGTTTGATCCAATCAAGAGGGGATTCATTTGTATTCAATGAGATCACTAGAGAACCTAAAGTTCAAGGAATAAGGTTGAATGAAAATATTGTTCAGAGGTGTTTCTAGTCATATATACCTAAACTAAAAAATAGAACACCATGGTATAAGACCCAATATCATAATGAACATGTGATAAAATAATTAATCTCTACTTCATAATATAATGGAATATGTTATATCACGACTATAAAAATCGAGTATATATTCAATATAAATATATTCTATTTTCTCAGGGAGTCACCATAGATCATCCATATACACCACAACTCAGTGGTTCCAATTTTGGAAGAATAAACCAAAAATTCTAGTAGGATTCAACACCACATCCTTCTGCGTGCACCCCAAATGGATCATTGGAACAGTGGGGATATTCCATAACCCATACTCCACATTGAATCTATTTTGAAAAACAAATTATCCCAAAAAACACAACTCCTAGAATCCATATCATATACTTCTTGGACACAGCACAAAATGAATGTTCTCTTCTATTGTAATCCAATCAATGAAATATTCCACTATATAGAAAATTTAAATTTTCCAAAATCAATTGAATTTAATAAAAAATAACCCAAATAAATAATCATGAAAATGATTTTTAATACTTGTGATCTATTTTCCCATGAACCACAAAAATCCAGTACTCATACTTGAAGAATGTCCCTTCGAACATGAATAGATATATCTTTCAACCCATCCATTTGTAGATGATATATAATGTTTAAATTATACAATAAACATAGATAATTTTATAACCCTATTTAAAAAATTTATTAAAACCATGGGTTCATGTTAGAAAAAATCATAGTTGGAAGCCCATGAATTTTAACAACCTCTCATACATAGAAATTTACATTGCACTAAACCTTCATAATATACTTAATATTAAAGAAATGAGCTAATATAATAATTCAATCAATGATAAACCGAACACATCCTTCCAATTTTTATTTTGTGGTAATACAATAATTATTTCCATGTAAATATCATGAAACTTATGTCCTCAAATAGAAAACAATTTAAACTACATTGTAAGTGTTTGGTGTTCCACCTTATTCTCTTGACATATCTGGAATCATTATATGAAAGATGCACTCAAAAACCTTATCATCCAAAACCAAAATCAATGTCCCCATTCATTATACAACATTTTATTCCCATGGTATATATACCAATGAGGCAAGTGTCCATAATCCACCAATTCCTACCACAGAGATACCAGAACAAAAAACCTTCCAAAAAATACAATGTATTGATGGGAGACTGAGACCACTCACCTGAGGTCTTTTGGCATTTTATGTTTTTACTAAATTGTTTGAAATCATTTTATTATACTAGATAAAACAAAATATTATCATTAAATGATGAGATAACCTTTACTATAGATATGAATAGCAGTTCACCATCCTCTTCCACTGACGAGATTGTCTCAATGAAAAAACTCTTCAGAATAAATTCCTATATTGACTAACTCATGAATTCATTTGTTAATTTCTTAATCAATGAATTGAAAGCCACATTACATTTCCTAAAAGTATATGAAATACCAAAATATAAATTATTAATATACTCAAACTATTATCGATGTCCCATGTTCAAAAAATTATAATTGATTATATTCTTTAGGCTCTTGTGATTACAATATATTATAATATGCTACCAAAAGTGAAAGTGATGCCACATTTTTATTACATGTATAATCACTTACAAAAAATGAGTAGGATTAAGATTATTCCTTTAATGATGGTGTAATTTCTTTCCCTGCATTATAAAACAACAAAATCACATTCCAAAATCATTTTAGAATACATCATAACAAAACCTAATTATGAATTAATACTAACATGAGATAAAGTCAAACATACCATTAGTACATTAAAATATATGTGAAATTTTTCATTACACTCAATCTTTAAACCCTTATGGGTCAATGATGTCATCAGAGATGCATGATTGGAAAAGTCTTGAACAAAACACCTATAATAACTAAAAATTCCCAAGAAACCATAGATCTCAATAGAATTTCTGGGTTTCTCCTAGGAATAACAACATGTATCGTTTCAAGATCCATTTATTAAGACTTATTAGGTATGACATTCCCCAAAAGTTTCTCCTCTCAGATTAAAATGTCAGACATTGAAATATTACAATATAAGAGACTTTTATTCATGATTTCGGGATTGATATCAAAATGATATTAATGTTCTTATTTTTACTTTGAGTAAAAAATCACTCAAATATAATAACTAGAGACTTGAAATTCCCCTAATGGATTCAAAATATTGTATTACGTATATCCTCTTCACGAACCCTTAACTACTGGTACCCATCATGTATTGAATCGTTAAATGAAAATAAACCCCTCAAAGTTCATCACAGATAACATCAATCATCGATAAGAGAAACTTATTATTACAAGTATCCATTTTTATCATTCAATAATATATATAATGTATAAGGATCATGCATACCTTATTTTCTAACAGGAAAAGTGAACCCTATGGTGAGACACTATTAGGAATAAATCCATAAATATTAAGATACAAGGACTATATTTCAAAATCATACATTTCTCCGTGTTTCATATGAAAAGATGGTATAGGAATGGGATTATACTAGGGGGGATGTTAATAGTGAACTCAAGATTTATCTAGATAGGGAACCCAAAATAATTAGCTGAAAAGTCCTCTAGATACACACTCATCCATATTTGAATTGGAATGATCAATATAAGATCAACAATATAAAAGAACATATCTCACAACTATCATGACATCAATCAATTATAAGAAACAATGAGACCTTCTCGCATTGACCAAGAATCCCACTCACCCAGAAAGACATGAGTGAATCTATCATAAGATAGAAAGTAAACTCAGTGATGATAATAGTCAATCTATGACATAATAGTAATCATCCAATCCATTCCAATAATCATGTTGAAGTTATCAAGATCAATAATTAATAAATTTCTTACCACTTTTATGTTATTTATCAATACCTGACATGCGATACATCTAAAACCATGTTCATAAATCATTCCCAAAGGCCTAAAAATATCAAAATGTAATTGAATAATCTATGAATACAATCCCCAAATATAATTTATCATTAAAAATATAAAATAATAAGTATAAATTATAACATTCAAATCTAGTACCATAGAAAAAGAAATAAAAACCTTACCTATAATATTTGTGAACATTTCCTCAAATTCTATTGGTCTATACATCACGGTATAAAGACATTCAATACCAAATCCTCCATGGGATTTATTCTCATGATGAAAATCCTACATTACATTAGTATAATACCCCTATCCCAAGGAATCATTTTAATGAACATGAAAACCCTTGGTGAGAGTGAATCCATCCATGCTTCCTTTGGATGTATTTACACAAAAACACATAAGAAGGACATATTTAACACAATTATTACATGTATTGGGAGCCTATGTACGTTTTTGATTGATATGTGTAGGATCTCTCCAATGATAAAAAAAATCATCTACCATCCGAATGATCTTAATAAAACTAATCCCAATGAAATCATTAATCCTTTTCACTTCCTTTTATGTCTAGAAGACAAACCCTTGATAAAAAATATATCGAACATAGCTCCACAAAAACGTCTCATCCAAACTAGGTATACCCTTGAATAGTTTCTTCATTAACTACCTCTATAATATTAAGAAATACAATTATAATTATCATTGACCAAATATTAGCCAATTTTCTTTGTCAAAACATCAACCATTAAGCTTATCATTATTGAAAAGGTATAGTGATAAGTGAATTGACTTATACAAAATGGGTAGAATACTCTAAAACCTTATGCTCCCCTTTCCTTAGGGTAATATATTCTCAATTTATCTTAACATATATCATTTCCGGATAAATCTATTGGTTGAATATTTTATTAAAATAATCCCATGTATGATCATCATAAAACATATCTTTCACAATAGAGTAGAACCATCTCCATCCCAGTCTATCTAGAACATAGATTGAAAACCCTAAATTATAGTTCACATGAGTTTTTATAAATTTAATGATTTGTACAATCAACTAAATCCACTAATAATTTTCCTAAGGTCTCTTGTCACCAAGGAAAATTGGTTGATTGTTATTTGTGAATTCTAATCCATAAACAACAATTAGTCACTTGTTTCCATCACCCGCCATAATGAGAGTTTGAATAGTTTGGATTACAACATCCACCAAGGGTTCCACTAGAGGTTATTCCTATGGATCATGTTTAAAAAAATCATCAATTTAATTTGGAAGGGATCTTATAGGTGTAATTATCTAACAATCATTGGAAAATAACCAATAAATGGAATAAAAAATTCCAAAATCACAAAAACAACATTTAGAATCCAAATATATTCCTGTAAAAAAATTAATATTTAAATAAATAATAGATTTAATAAATTAAAGACATAAATTTTGGGAGGAAATATTTATGTCAAATATACTGTCAACACATGTTTATTACAACTAAAACACTGAGTCTCATGCCTGAAAAAAATCACCTAACCTGTAGTGGTAAATCATGTTTACACATGTAAGTGAGATGGTTAGTAACCCTCCGACACTTACTTACTTAATTCTTATGATCCTAAATCCATTTAAAAAAGACCCAAAACCAAAATCAGGATGTTTCAAAAAAAATTCGAGATTGGTATTCCATTTGATACAATTTTCTAATGATCCATCCTAGGATAAACAGAAAAGTCTATGAAGAAGGTCTTTTTATGGCTAGAATAATCAAAACTACCAAACTTGTCTCCTATATTACTAGAAAAAGTAAAACCAACTATGTACACACCATAAGAAACAATACATATCAATGGGAAATATACAGTAAATCCCAAAGGTCTGAAAAAAACATTTAAAAAAGATAATCTAAATTCAAAATCCCCTTGTGACCATCCATCACAACCAAATTATTCTATGATGAAATCATTTAAAAGCAAGAGATGATATGGAACTACATATCTCCATTACCTTTACCAATTTCCTAGAAAATAATATCTATAAAGGAATAATGGAAAAATTAGAATAAGATAAAAAATACTTTTAAGATTTCAAAAAATAATCAATTTAATATATAAGACCATGAAATAATTAGCTCAATCTCTATAAAACAATTTATAAATAATTTATGAAAGGTAAAACACCTTTATAAGAACATCGTTGTCTTTTCATAAACGAATTTCATATTAACACATCATGAAAATTAAATGGGTATCATAAAATACATTCATATTCAAATAACAGGTTTTATGAGACTTTTATATTATAAATCAGGCAGGGTAAAGAAAAAAAATTCTTGTATATACTATTGATAAACATTTTGAAAATTTATCCATGAAATAAACCATCATGTTTAATGTGATGGATAAATGAAAAAGAACTCCATTTGGGATTTAACATATGGGAGTATAAACATGACATAAAAAGTTTCTTAAACTAGGTATAAATTTTATCTAATGGATATTGAGTCCCATTAAAATATATCAATATCACAAAACCTATAGTGGAATTACAGAGACTAACCTGAAAAGTCCATTTATCTATGAACCCATGGTTCCTAATGTGTCATTATTGTTAAAAACCATTCAAAAACCTTACTCAAACATTATATATATGATTTTCATTTTAAATAATTTATGCTTATAGGATTAAAATCTATTTTTAGTCAAAAACCACCTTTATGGCATTTTCTGCACATATAGTGTGTCCACCACATTTTGTTAATCAAATCAACTTTAAAAACATAAATTTCATTAAGATAATACACTTTGACATAAAAACCAACATTATAATTAATAATACATGTAATTTAAGAAGAAAATAAATTTAATCATGAATTAGAAACCTTTAATATATATAATATCATCAATAATGGAGTGAAAAAATTAAAAGTAAATATCATGATGCTTATGGTTGAACCTAGTCAAGAATTGATTCAGAGGCCTTCAATGAGATCTCTTAGCCACAAAATGTTCTAGGAATATAATTGGAAGAATAGATCGTTCAAGGAGGTGTATGGGTTTACATCAACATGATAATGTTTTGTGTTATTTTTTATTTAGTTCGGGTACCATTATATTTTTTTTACTTAATTATGATATTCTTGAAACAAAATTGATATTTTTGTAGGTATAGGGTGGAGCATGATTTGAACATGGTTCATAAAAACATTGTTCATACCCCTATAAAATAGTATCGTCTTGATGTATGTACTAGACTTTCAAAATTATAATAAATCTATTTTAAAAACATATGGCCTAATCCATGTAACATAAACCTGTTGGAATAGAGGTTCCTATATGGTCAATGAAGAGTATGGAAGAATATATAGCCAAACCATGTGGAAAACCTAGTTTTAAAAAATTTAAAAATTCTATTATTTCTCCTCCCTTTTTGAATCAATTTATAAAAAATTTATTTCCCCATTCAACATACTCACCCAAAGTCATGCATCTCTAAATCTCAAACATCTTTATAGCCTGAAAACCTAGGTGATTTTGGCATGGTTCATCATGATCATTCAATATAATTTCCACTTTTTTGGGATCTTTTAGTTTATTCTCTCATCTATCATATGTTTAATAACACTATTGGTTGTGGTGAACATGAGTGGGGTTAATCCTTCCTGTTGTTATTTGATCTTGAGATTGTGTTGTTTTCTTCATTTCATTGGATATCCTCTTATCTTGGATTATGATTTACAGCTACATTTTGGATATTTAAACGATAATGGTAGGTGGTTCTATGTTTTAATATTATAATATGAGTTAAATTATTATGTCTTGTGTACCAAATTTATTTCTAAAGTGTTCTACATTTGAAAATGGGCGATTCTAAAAGGGTTCGAGACTATAGATAATTTGAAATTATTTCTTCACTATATTTTTTTTGGAAATTGTGTAATAGGTTATAAAAATTGACCTTTTATAAAAGGGGATAGGAAAGGTTTTAATGTGAAACCAATAACTGGGATCCTTGGGTACATAGGAATACATGAATGAGCTAGTAGGAAAGTTAACCACTAGGTTCATAGCGTGTGTATCTCTAAGAGTATTATGATGAATCACATGCTAAAAAATATGACATGAATTTTTACCATTATACATTGGTTGTGTCCCATCCAATGGGTCATTCATGGGATGTCTATATATTTGATCACTGGGATAATATGTACATAGAACCCCACTAACCTATATACATATGGATTTTCTATGGTTTTTTTATTATATCCTTTCTAGTTTTCAATTTTGATAAAATACATTCATTCCATTCGAAGTAGAAAATGTTTCTAAAAAATAAATGTTTATTATTTAAAAACAAATAGACATTTTATTTATCTTATAATGGTTTTTCATGGAACAGATGGTGGGATCATATCAGGAATTTGAGCTCAAACATACATATAACCCAGGGGAATTTATAGACATTGTTTTTTTGGAGTCAAGTAAGGAAAATTATTTCCAATATGCTTTCAGAGGGTATTATTTCTAGTAGTATTCCCTTTGTTATAGTTTTGTTGGTGGTGAAATTTTAATAATTGTACCTCATTCCATGATGAATATTTTTTTTCCTTAGATTCCACCACTTTTTTTTACTTTTAGAAACTATTTCAGAATTTAGATTTGACCATTCTATATGAATATTTTAGTAGTTGTGGATGTTTTTTTGATGATTATGTGAAAATTTATTTATTTATAATTATTTTTTACATGGAAAAGTATATTATAAAATGATATCTCTAATTCTCAAGAACGTGTTTATTGAATATGGGGATGGGAATTCCATTCAGGTTGTGAAGTTGGATTGGTTGGGTGTCATACTTGATTATATAATTAGATAGTTATAGACATGGGTATTTATAAATATAAAATAAAATGTAACACCATTGTGCATTCCCTAGGACCATGTCACAAATGAGTTTGAATAATCCATTTTTGTAGAACAATGTATAGAGTAACACATTAGGATTCTGGTTAAGACCACATCTATGTTCCATAGCCACAAATTTTATATTCCTTGGGTGGTAGTACACAATATTCAAATAGAAAATTTTTTAAGGGTTCCAATATTTGTATAATGAACCAAAACCACCAAAGTACTCCACACCACCTCCTACTACCTCCATGCAATGGGGAACACCTGAAAAGAAGGGATATGTTTTAACCCCTTATCCATGGCGTAGTGATGAGTAAAAGGTATCATACCCCGAAAAACACATAGACTCTATGATGTATCCCTATAGACCATTACACAATGATCATGTCATATATTTCCCAAATATTCTCAATGACATATCCCATTATGTTGAAGACAATTATTTTCTAAAAAGACCAAAAATTAAATCTGAATCACCCAAATGATGGATGTCCCTAACCATGGATTTGTAATACATTTTAATTGGTGAAGGGATATAATGGAGATGTTTAGAAAACCCATTTATTTTATATGGGTAAATTCATGATTATATGATGAATGTTTTATGATATTGTGACCATTATTTGATTGAAGTACGATTTTGTGACAATTTGATCTATTATAACCCTCCAATTAGTTAAGTAATGTGATATTGATATTTCAGTATATGATGATGATAACAGTGTAAATTTTTGTGAATTTCATTTTTTACATATTAATGTGTGAGTATGATCTATTTCTAGATATAATCATAAGAAAATATATGGACATGGAAACAAATTTATTTGTTCAAATATTGATGCATGAATATGATCTCTTTATAGTTATTCTCACAATACTCTTCATGGAAATGATTTTGAAATGATTTTCTTACATTTTTATGAGTGGGTATGATATGTTTTTAGATAAGCTCACAAGATTATCCATAGAAAATATCATATTTATCTAATTTATCATGATTATAATTTCATTAACTTATGATGAATCATACCCATTTTAATATTCTTTAATAATGATTATTTCTAGGAAATAAAAATTAATCATACTTCAAATTAATTAATTTTTGATCTATGAACTATGATTTTATATGTATTAATATTTTACATTTATGTCATGAACCTTAATATTATATTGTACCCTTATGATAATCTTATCCTATAATGATCAATATCACCAATGTACACCCCTACTGAGCCTCGTAGATCACACTTTCTTATGTTTATATTCCCTAGGTTTTTGTGGAATGTTCTATGTAGGTTATTCCTAATAATAGTACTATATGGTTATATATTTTTGTTAGGTATTCAAGATAATTCAGTAAATATGAAGATTGTGTATCTATTCTCCAAATAAACTAAACCATTATTGTCCTTAGGTGTGATTTCGTAAAATTAATTCTATTTCCATCTATTAGGATATAGAACTTATATATGAAAGGCTTGGTTTACTATAGTAGATTTTAGAGAAAGTTTTATTTAATATCTAGAAATTAATATAAGGTAAATGTAGTGAAAACACTAGGTATGTGTCTATATATTGGATAACATACTAATTTTATAGTAAGGAAGTACTTTTGTAGTTTTCAAGCAATAAAAATATGTCTATATTCTATAAGTGGATGTGGTTTTGGAATAGATATATCTAGGGGTAATAAAACCTAAAAGAGTTGGTTGAGTATATCTTGGTCCTAAATCATTTACATAGGGATTTTTTCCTTATTGTAGACATGGTTTGACCCTCACAAGGTATATTCATGGGTTATCTCACATTTTTTAATGAACCATTGTGATGAATTTAAAAATATAACTACAATGTGTAAAAAAATAATAATATATGGTTTCATAGTTTGATAAGAATGTGATGTAATTTAGGACAAATCATCTGTTTTAGAATATATTCTTTTTCACTTTAATTGTTGGATCTCGGGGATCAAACATTGTTTTATGTTTTAGTGAATTTTTATAAAAAGAATAAATACTGCTAAAATTGGAAGTGATGGTAAATTCAATAACCACACTTAATAGAAACCAAATGTATTAGGATATGGGATGAAATATCTTGTGACTATGATCACATAACTATCAAAAGATATGAATGATAATGAAGATCATTTTTTTAGTGTTTGAATGGAATAAGGATTGAGAAACATTTGATTGATACTTTTAGTAGGGAAATACAACCTCCTTACCTGGGAGTTTTAAACCACTAGTTTTCATGATAGGGATGAATGTTATAGAAACTATATTTTTCATTTCTCAATTTGTTAATAGTGAGAATGTTTTTGTAGATGTCTATCACATGGAAGAAAAATATGTTCAATTGTAGAATCTTACCAAGGACAAAATGCTAGAGGGATAAATTAATTTCATTTAGTGGGAGGAGCTTTATATGGTATTTCTCAATAAATACATTCCTTGAAAACATAGTATGTCACTACTCGAACTGTTATAAATGAAATTTAACATATGATTTTATTAAATGTATTATTATGTAACATGGATGTAGAAAACACATAAAATTATTTGGTTTTATTATATCATATTGGATTTAAGTGATGTTTAAACATCATTACCATAAAAAATATATATGTTGAATAGTGATCAGAAGATTAGTTTAAATATAGGGTTTCATCAATACAAATTGATATAAAAAAGGAAGTCATAACCTCAACTAGTTGAATCATACCCTATGAAGCCTATTATTGAGTGTATCTGAGGAAGGTAAAATCATTAGGATTTTTCATTGACCAAATCCAAGATGTGATCCAATGACATAAACAAGAGATAAATCATTTATGGGTGATGTTCGAGCTCATCTAGATCACGACCCAAATCATGCAATTGAAACCACCCCATGAAAGTCTTTCCATCTCACACCATACTCATAGTAAATTTTATGTTGTTTTAAATGGATATGTATCAAGACCCCAGTGATATGATTATAAAGGTTATTTTGGAAATAATTATTAATATATTTTTATCCTATTATTTTTACTTTATAAATGATTTTTATTTTGATACAGTAAAAGACAAATTGTATTTCTTTGTAATATTCAAATTAAATTAAATAATTATTTTGATGAATTAAAATATATTTTAAAAAAATAATATATTAATAATATATTATTTTGAAATATTTTTTACTTAATGTTAATATAATTTTTATATGTTCAAATGTAATTTTAATAGGGGTTTGAAAACAGTTATTTTCAAAAACCCAAGCATTTCTCAATTAATATCGATTTTTATTTTAAATGTCAGAATAAAACTTATTATAAATTTTTTTTATATAAAATGAATATTATTTTTGAAATAATAAAATATAAATTATCCAATTTGGAATTTTTCATAATTTTCTATGAAGTTTTTATTTTCATGTAAAAAATAAATACAATATAAATATATTTTGGGTTCTAGGACACCATAATTTCCAAATATTGATGTAAAAAATATTATAAATGGTACAAAAAAATATATTTTTTCCTATTAAAATAACGTGATTTTATGTTTATTTGGATAATTTTATATAAAATTTATGAAATCTCCAGAATAATTAATATATTTCATGGTTTTAAAATCATTTCATTGAGAGTATGATTTACTTCCACATAATCAAGGGTATCATTTTATTATTTTAATACCTTTTCCTTATAATATAATTTTAACCTCTACCAATTTTATGAAAAAATGGAAAAATATCTGAAGGTTTTTAGTTTTGCTGATTTTATTATATAGAGTCCAAAACATAAGTTTATGAAATAATAAAGTATTCACCTATAATATCCTATATAAACCCACAAATATCTCATTTATCTTAACTAAAAATACTGGTATAACATTCTTAACTTTATATTCCCTTTCTATAGTCCTCTCATGGTGCCCAAATCTCTCAATAATCATTTCCTAGGTATTTGGAGTCACACACTCAAGTAAGGGATCATCACATTATATTATTTATTCAGGGTTATTTATTATCTTATGCCTTTATTGAATTCCTAATGGTGGTATATGTCTTTCCATATCCCTATTAAATCCCATTTCATGTTTAAATATTGATATACCCATTTCTATCTCAAAAATCCATTTTTATAAATTTTTCGGTGACGTTCTTATGCTGTCAAAATTTCACAATGATTTTATTTTGCAAAACAATTGTGTAGGGAACAACATATCCTTTTTCTATTAATGGTTTCCAACATTATACACCTTATAATTAAATGAAATTGTACTCAAATTTATATATTCCAAAACACTTAATATTGCGAAAAAATATGATGATGAATGAATCCATTTGTATGGTCAATGTGGAACATGTAAGAATGAAAATGAAATGACAACTATCAGTGCATGGAAAATTATATAGCACCCAAATGCATTGGGTGATTTTTAGTTTCATGAGATGTCATGTTGGGATAGGGAGTGAATTTAATTTCTTTATTATAAATTTTCCATCATTATTTCTTGGTAGTTTTCCATGAACTATGTTTATTAAGAATAATTTATATTATTTCCATATTTCTGATATTACCTTTTTTGATTATCATAATATATGAAGCATTATAATTCATGTTTGATTATTCATAAATAATTCCTAAATTCTCTAACATTTATTACCCTATTCAATGTTAATTCCTGTACTAGGATTTTATGTATCACTATTTTCTTATGTATGTACGCAGGTTATCCTTCGTTTTTTTAAAAGTTGTGGAATTTCAGAATCATGTTAATTAAGTTTTAAATAAGTTTGTTACATCCCATTTCCAAGATATTATGAAATGTACCTAATTTCAAAATAGACTAAACTTCTCAATAATAAAGGATGTTTTATTTGATCATTTATATAATATATCACAAATTAATCTGTAAGAAATATAAGGTTTCTATAGTTGGTATGAAAGAAAAATAGTAGTACTTTTTAGGATTTAGATTTGTATAATGTCATTAGGATAAGACTGTGTATAAGAAAAAATCCGAAAAATATTTTTTGTACACATCCCTTTTTGGTTGATACAAGTGGATGTGGCTCTGGAATATATGTACATAGGGGTAAACCCCAAAAATATTGCATTGAGCATGACTTGATTGGGAAATGGTGCATGGAAATGAGCCTTGCTGCCCAAATAGTTTGAAACTCCTGAGGGATATGATTTGGTAAATTCAGAGACTAATTATGAACCATTGGTAAGGGATTTATGTTCCCATAAGTTTATATATTAGGAGACATTTCACAAATAACATAGATTCAATCCTATAAATTCATATGTTTAGGAAGTAAATGTAATTTATAAGATTAATTTTTAATATATTTGAATTCCCATGTATTTTTTTAATAATTTAAAAATATTCATCCCCAATTTCCATTTCAATCTATCCAATGTATATAAATAGTAGGAATCAAGTAAACTATCAATGTTATGGGAAATGTGATAAATACCCCAACGAGATGGTCAACCTGATAGGAGCGAGAATCGCAATATTTGTGGTGACACTCTCTCAGTTGACTTAGGTTCTAAATAGAATCCTATATTAAGATAATAATATAAATACCCTTATGAGATAACATATTATAATTTAGACCTTTATGTGACAATTACCTCTAACTTTCAATGGATTTTTTTATCCCTTAATTTCAGAACCATGGATAAACCCCATTGAGGTCATTTTTTCAACCTTCAATGTTATTAACAATAGAAGGTTTTACTTGATTTTTATCATATGATGGGGTGATATGATTAGTGGTGTTCATTTATTAAGATTACGAATCTAGAGAAAGTTATTGAAGTGATGGGGTGGAAGGAATTCTGGTATATTATTATTTTTATTATTATTTATCTCTCACTCTTTAATGTAAAATAGAAATGGATTTACTTCCCATCAATAAAAAATATGATGAATCTATCAGGGTGTACAAGGAAAAAACAACAATACATACATGATATTCTTAAGTATTTTTTGATACACTTGAATGAAAGGGTTACCTCTTCTTTGTTGGGATAATACCTAGTCTGTGAAAATCCATGGTGATCCAATACATTGGTATCAATGAGGAAATTGTATGAGGTACTCTCACAATCGAAATGGATATTAGAAAATATAAAGGGTATCATGGGGATAAGAATTGGAATGTTTATTTTAATTATAGAGGTCTGATAGTGGTATATAATGGTGATAATAAACTTCAACATCCTACTTTTCAAAGGTGGGGAAAAAGAATCATAGAAATTTCCTATGGGGGATGAGGAAATGATTTTGGTGCGATAAAGAAGGACACTTATCTAGAGATTGCCGATAAGAGAAACCAACTAATTCAATGGAGGAAATGAATTCTCTAGTCTACCCTCAATTTACTTTTCATTATTTATATACTTGTAACTAAGACACTTTCCAAACTAATGCACTTAGTGAAGGGTTTTTAGTGACCACCAACAACCACCATAGTATCAAGGGTAAACTTTTTCCATCACAACTTATGAGGTGGATCTCGACAACGAAGTGGTGACAGGTACACAGGTTATTTATTAAAAAATATAGAATTTTTTTGGTTCTAGTTCTAGGAATTTACTCATATCATAAAATTTTAGTAGAACTATTCAAGCAACACCACAATGCATGGATGTATAATTTTCAGTGATAATGGAAAATGGGGAAATTATTTCATCCCATGAATATAACACATACCATATAAAAGATTTTGTTATGAACTTACTAGTGAATCTTTTCATACCCCATTTTTTGGAATTTGATGCAATTATGGGCATGGATTGACTTTCCTAATATAGAGCCAAAATATATTGATGTGATAAGAAAATCACTCTTTGTAATGTGAATTGACCCCTGATTTTGTATAAGTGCATGGAGGAGGATGAATAATCTTTATCACCAACATCTCAAGAATGTATAATATTTACCTATGACTAATTTTATCTAGCTCAAATGATTTATTCTAAGAAATAACAATCCTTTAATACATGACCACTGTGGGGGAATACACTGATGTGTTTTTTAAGGAATTTTATGTTGTTCCACCTAGCCGAGATGTTCAATTATCTATTGATCTCATACATAGCGAATTAAAACTATCTAGTACTCTATATAGAGTGGTTTTGTGGAATGTGAGGAGTTAATGAATCATATATAGTAGAATTTGTATAAAATAATCATACACCCAATTGTTTCCACATGGGTTGAACCCCTCCTCATCAAGATAATGGATGGGTTAATGTGTCTTTTCATAGATTATCGTGAGATCAATAATATCCTGATAATATAAAGTACCATATTCCACAAATTGATCATTTTTTTTATTAGCTATGAAGAGGAAAACAATTCTCCATGTAAAATCTTCAGTTGGGATATCATCATGTTAGGCTGAATAAGGAGGATATCCTCAAGACTAATTTTCAATGAAAGTATGAGTACTATGAGTTTATAGTAATTCTATTCAGAATCACTATTCTCTAGGGAACATAATTAACATGATGATTACAGTCTCTAGATATGGACTTGAAAAATTTGTGGTATCCTTTAAAGAATATATTTTTCCCCAAAAATAGGATTACAAGGAGAATCTGATCACTATGCTAAAAAAATTGAGAAAAGAGAAATATTATGTGAGGTACAAATAATAAGAATTATTTTTGTAGAAAGTCTCATCAATGTGGAATATAATCTCAATAAATTTGATATTAGTGGACCCTAAATAAACCTAATCAATTTATGGATTTTAAATTCCAATACCTATGATAGATATTCATAATTTCCTAGGAGTATCTGGGCACTATAATCAATTTGTGATAAATTTATCAAGATTATCAAAACCTATATCCATAAAAACTTGAAAGGGAGTCAAATTATCTTGTAATAATGATATGGACGAGATTGTAAAGGAATAGAAAAGAAGAAATATCACTGCCCCTATTATCACACTAGCCCAAGTGGAGAACATTTCATGGAATTTAGCAATTCCTCAAATAAGGGATTGGGTTAGATGTTAATGATGAATGAAATATTCATATCCTATAGTTCATGGTAGTTGAACATTTATGAATATAACTACCCAATACATGATCTAGAGTTGGAAGATGATATCTATGCTTCTATAATATATAATAATTATTTTTTTGGGGAGAAGTCGAAAATATATATGGATCACAACAGACTCAAGTATATATTCAAAGATAATGAGCTCAATATGACCCAATAACGATGTTTAGAGTTGATCAAGGACTATGAATGCCCAATTAAATACTATCCTATGAAAGAGAATAAGGTTGAATATTTAATAAGTTGAAAGATTCCATAATTTATATCATTGTTGAAAATTGAGAGTGATCTAATCTTCTTAAATTGGAAAAGCATGCACCTGAGATTGAAAACGGAAGTAATTTCATCATTCTTTAACAAATAAATGTTTAACCATCCCTTATGGAGTGGTTAAAATATGTTCAAAGTAATAATGTTGTAATAAATAGGAAAGAGGAAAAAAATAGAAAAGGGAAATCCTTAGAGGTCAATGTTAATGAAGATGGAGTTTTGAGATTTGGGTCAAGACAATATATACCATCAAATCCTGAGATAAAGAAGGAACTATTGGATGATTCACATAGATCAACGCCCTCCATCCACCTTGGAAGCACAAATATGTGTCAAGATATCTGAGAGAACTATTGGTGGGATATAATGAATAATTATGGTATGGAATATACATCATGATGTCTCTCATGTCAGCAAGTGAAAGTGAAAAAGAAAAGCATCAATGGGGATGACATAACCACTACCCATACATATATAGAAATGGGAAAACATCACCATGTCCATTTTCCCTATTCATCCAAATACATAAAAATAAGATAATTATATATGGGTTGTAGTGGATCATCTTAAAAAGTATGTCCAATTCATTGTGATTCAAAAGTATTTTTTTCAATCTATCAACTATCAGGGATATATATTATAGAAGTGGTGAGGCTACATGGAATACCACGATTGAATTTATCTGATTGAGGTCCAAAATTTACCTATATGTTCATAAAGTGTCTCCAATAAGATCTAAATACATATTTTAACTTTATAAAGGTTTGTCACCCTCAAAATTGATGGCCTATATAAGTAGACTATCCCTAAACATGAGGATATTTTGTGAGCATGATCAATTGACTTCAAAGGAGGATGGGATGAAAAACATCCTCCAGTAAGGTTCACATATAATAATAGTTTCCACTCATACATCCAAATTGTTATCTATGATTCCCTTTATGGGAAGATGTAAAAAACACATACAAGATGGGTTGATATTGGGGAACAAAAACTACCAGGTCCTGAAATGGATGAGGAAGTGGAGGGAAATGACAAGACCATTCAGTAGAAAATCAAGGATTCCCAGATTTGAAAAAAGTGATGTGATGAAAATATTCAAATATCCCTAGACTATGATTTTAGAGACATTTTATTCCACCATATATATCCCTAGAATAAATTAATGAGATTTTGGAATAAGGAAAAGATAAGTCCATGTTACATCATCCCCATTAAGATCCTTGATTACATTAGAATAATATTCTATCGACTCTTACTCCCACCTATCATCTCACAAGTAATTTATTTATCTCATTTATCTCTATTAATGATGTACATAACAAACCACTAATGTGTACTCAATGTATATGTTGTACCATTTGAGAATGGACATTCCTATAAGGAGAAGCCGGTAAAGATCATAGACCATAGAGACAATGTTCTATGAAATAGGTCAATCCAACCAGTCAAAGTGTTATGGAGAAATCAATAGTTTGAAGATGAAATGTGGGAAAAAAGGAACCGATGAAACAAATTTACAAACATATTTTTTAGTGTGGGAAATGAAAATATCGATGGTGAAATTCTTAAAGGGGCGGAGATTATAACGACCTGAACTATTGTAAATGAAATTTCCCAATTGATTAAATCAAATGGATTATTATGTAATATGTGTAAAGAAAGAACATAGACTTCATTGGTTTTATAACATACTATCATATTTATATTACCATTAAGAATTATTACTGTTGATAATATAACCATTTTATAGTGATCACATGATAATTAAAAATATAGGGTTTTATCAAATGTAATTGAGATGAACAAAGAATGGATGACCTCAACCAACCTAATCAAACCATATGAATCCTATTTACCAGAGTTTTTTTGGGAGATGAAAAGAATGGGATTTTTCCTTGACCAATCTAATTCTATGAACTGACATCTTATGCATGAGATAAACCATTTTTGGGATAAGTTCAAGCTCATGAAGATCATGATCCTAACCATGTACGTTCAACCACCCCATAACAGTCGAACCATTTCACACCTTACTCTTAGGGGGTTTGCAGGTGTATTAACATGATAAGTTTCCGGAACCGAGTGATCTGAGTATATACATTATTTTTTATAGAATAATTAATATATTTTAATGATATTGTTGTTACTTTATAAATAACTTTTTATTTTTATTCAATAAAACACAACCAATATTTTTGTGCAATATTCAAATTCAGTTAAGGAATTTATTTTAACGAATTAAGGGGTTTTTTAATATATAATATTTTTTTATAAAATATTAATATTAGATATTTTTATCAAATGTTATTCTAATTATTACAAAGTCAAATTTAATTTTTATAGTGGTTGAAAAACTGTTATTGTGGAAAACCCAATATTTCTTAATAAATATAATTTTTCATTTTCAATGTGAAAATAAAATAAAATAGGGAATTATTTAAATAATATTAATAGTTTTTTGGAATTATAATTTTGAAATTATCAACTAGATATGTTTTAAAAAATGGAGATAGTCAAATTTTTGTGAAAAAATTAAATACCGTATAAATATACATTCTATATTTTAAAATCATAATGAACCAGAAGTTATTTAATAAATACTATAAGGGTTATACATAACCACATATTTTATTTCCATTTATAATAACGTTATTTTTTTTATTTTGGTTAATTTTATAAATCCTTTTTTAATTTTCCCAAACTATTAATATATTATATTCTTAAGAAATCATTTTAATAGGTGTATGACTCACTTCCACCTAATAAAGGGTATTATTTTATTAATTTTGGACAATTGACTTATAAACTAATGAAAAAAACTCCCATTTATTAGAAACCATTGTAAAAAAACCACAGGAAGTTTGGTGTATTTTATTATTTTATTATATAGAGTCTAAATCCTATGTTTCAGAAATGATAAATAATTACCCCATGATAACCTATATTAACCCACCCATGCTACCATTTATCTAAATAAAAATCCATGGATTACATAATTACACTTCCCTTACCACTATATCGTCCTCCCATTTTTCCCTAATGCTCTCAAGAAACTCTTCCCATGATTTTGAGTCACACACTCAAGTAAGGAATCCTCAATTTTTTTTCGTTATTCATGTTTTTTTATTTTCTTATGCCTTAAATTCCCAAATCTTAATTTTGGGATATGTATTTACATGTCCTTATTAGTTCCCATTTAATATTCAAATTATGAGAGACCCATTTATCCCCCATTAACCAATTTTATTTAATTTTAAGTGACATCATTATGTTGCCGAAATTTCACAACACTTTCTCCATGCCAATGAAATTATCTAGTGAATAACATACACATTTACAATAAAGTGTGTTCACTATTATACCCATCTAATTTTTGAAAAGGTACATACATGTATGTTTTCAACACTCCTTAATAGTTAAATAGAATATGATAATGATTGAATCTAGGTTGAATAATCATTGTGGTACACAGAAGGATTATAATTAAATGAATGTGATGAGTGTACTCTGAATTATATTGCACTCTAATTCATTGGATAATGTTTAGTCTCATGAGAAATCATGTTGGGATCGGGACTTAACCTTATACTATTATAAAAAATTTCTCATCATAATATCATGGTAGTTAACCTTGACCTATGATTAGGACGCAATGTTTTAAGTTGTTTCTACAATTCCCATGTTTCCTTTATGATTGTAATCCAATATCATGCATTATTATTCATGTATACAATTCTCACTCCAGTTATTACTTATTTATATAACTATTTTCTGACATGTATTACCTTATTCCATGTTTATTTCCTTAAATGGATCTTATAATTAAACCCTTTAATATGTATGTCTCTAGGATATGCCATGCAGTTTTAAAATCCACGGTATTGTTTAATCATGTTATGGATTTTTTTAATAATGTTGTTGTATCCTATGTGTAAGATGTTATTCTATGTACCAAATTCAAAAAGACAAGATAATTTTTTTATCTTTCTAGATGTTTTCCATGTAATTTTATATAATAAATCATTAATTAATGTGTAAAAAAGTGAAGGGTTGTTATATTATACTATGATAGAAGGGGAATTTATAAATAGAAAGATGGAGTATAATTCCATTAGTACCTATGAACACAAATTTCCATGATTATCAAGGTACAATTAAAGCATTATAATAGAATTTCATAATATAATTTATCAATTATTTAATTTCTAGAAATCACGTCCTTCAAAGGAAATATCCATAAGAGAATTTTCTATATATAAATAAATCATTCAATGATCTCTAAAGGTAAAAATAGTGAGTGATAAAACTTATTATTAATTTTTTATTAATAAGAAAATAAAAAATGAGCTTTAGGTAATCTCTAATATTAAATATCAAAATAACTTACAGAAACATAAATTCCATATATTTGTGGTAATGATTTATAGGAATTTTTTGAATGGAAAAAGTAAATACATAAAATATAGAAAATATGTACATAAAGTTATTCATTACCTATGAGGGATAAAAAGGATGAAAAATTCAGAATTGGATAATAATGATTCATCCAATAAAGTTCAATGCCTCATATATATGGTTTTTTTGGTGTTATGAAAATCAATTTACTAATCTAAGGGAAAATGATGATAATAATCTACAAAAAATATGAATTAAAGGATAATGTGAATGCATATGAAACCACAAAAACTCAATTAAATCATGATAAATAAGGGAAAGGTATCCTCTACTCTATATTTGTAGTATTCGAAGTAAATATTGTATAAACTAAACCAATGAAAAACTTATTGTTTAACCATTGGTGACATTATATGTGATCCTAAAAATTCAAATTATCTTTCAATATTTATTTAATATAAATTTATAGGAGAAGGAAATGAAATTAGATATTATAAATCACTATATTACCCTTTATTTAGATAAGGATGAACCAAAATATCCAATAGAAATATTTTCTTCTAAGATAGAAGCATAAATAATGAATAAAGGGTGAATAATATTTTTGAATCATATATTATTTTAATCTCACATTATTTTCGAAAATAAATATTAAATTTTGGAGACCATATACTCATGGTATATTCATTTTTTGTATGAGTCATAATGATTGATTAAATTTTTTTTGGATAATTGTTACTTTGATCGTGGAATGATATAATATTAAATTATTCTAATCATCATGTTTTAATCTTCTCCAAAACTATGTTGGTGGATCCTTAGGATTAATAATTTATATAATGGAGTAAGTTAAACATTGGGTTTTATTGTTGAAATTTTAGAGATTAATGTACTACAATTTCCATTATTGGATAACATTTGATATCATTTTTTGTTTTGTAAAATAAGTAGTGAAATAAAGAATTAATTTTCATTATTTTGGGAATTTAGGATCCACTAAATGTTAATATTAGTGATTTAGGCATGAAATCATTAATCATGAATATTCATTTTTTGGAGTAAAAGATAATGTGTAAATTGATCAAAACAAAACCAAATGATGAAATTGTTCTTATGATATATACATAAAATAAGTAATTTTATTTTCTAATGTTCTATTTCTTAATAGAAAAATTATCCCTCAACATTAGAAAAACTATCTTCAAATAAAATGTTAAACTATTACAATCATTTCTAATTAATAGACGTTATTTTAATCTATCTCATATTTTTTGGATTTGAACTTTCACCATCCCATGATTTATATCACTCTATATTAGTCCATGGACATTATTTTTATTTTATGTGGACATATTTTTAAATACCACTAATGATACCCAGTTTTTAAAAAAGTATTTTTATTCTAGTTGACCATTATATTTCCCTTTCCCACTATTTAAGAATAATTCTTATTAACCCTTTTTATAACGCGTAGTTTCTGTAATGGAATTTTTAAATGTCAAAAAATTGACTATTGGGCACAAGTTAAAATTATGAGAATCTAATTTATTAATGAGGGAGTGAATTTAAATCCAACTTTTTTCCATGAATAACATTATATTTGATAGTTCATACATCTTGAAACAATGATATTAAGAATACCATGAAATAATATTATATAAATATGACTGTTTTAACAGTGAAGTTGAATTGGTAGGTGTAAATAATAATAATAAACTATGAAATAAATATAAAGGTTCTACTCAATAGTTTTTTCATTAATTATTGGTATATAAGTATTCATTTTCTTGTAATGTTATACTATGCTTTAAATATTTGTTTCCCCTAAAAATATTGTTTTAAATTTTTTTATAATATCATATATATAATTATTAATACTTCTCAGAAATTTAAATGATAAAAATTATATTCATTTTATAAATAAATATATAGAAATCATCTTAGTGTTATTTTGTTTTAAATTTCTAGAATGATTTATTTTCTAATGTATTTTCAAAAATAATATTTTTAATTGAAAATTGTATTTTTTTGGAATAATTTAGAAAGATCCCTTTTATTTAAATTTTTTGATGTTTCATTACATTTATTATATTATGAATAATACAATTAATTTAATTTGAATAAATTCTATTTTTAAATTTCTAAAAAAAATATATTCATAGAATGAAAATTTCGGAAAATAAAATTATTTTAATACTGTTTTGTGTTTCAATATTATAGAAATTTTAGAAAATTAAAGAAAATTTATTTATAAAAATGACTTATATATTTTTAATTAAGTTTTCCAAATTTATTAAATATTCCCCTTTTATTTTCTTTCAGTAATAACAATAACCGTATTAAAATTTATCACCTATTTAAATGATAAATAGGGTTAACCCAGGTAAGTACTATGTGTTAGGATCAAACTTTTTCATATAAAATATTAGTTAATGAAGTCAAATTATCCCTTATCACCTTAAGCTAAAAATATAATTTTATGGGGACACCAATCCATAAAAATAAAAAAAATATTATATATAATCCAAAGAAAAACACAATATTTCATTCTATTAATTGTAAATATCTGTAATGTGTTAATATATGGAAAAAAGAATGTTTTTAATGGACTTTAAATTTTGTTTTTATAATTAGTACATTATTTTCAATATATTTATTTATTTAGGATTTTTTCCTTTTATAATTACCTTGAATTCTTATTAAATTCCTACACATTTTTTCTTAATTAAATAATAAATAAATAAAAGAATTTAATAATATTTCAAATAATTTAATTTGAATGATTTTTTGTTTTCCATGAATTTTATTAATTATAATAACAACTGTGTGTTGTTTTAAAGGATTATATTTTATTTCCATATTTATATTGAGGTCTTTAAATTCAATATAAATAAATGGTTTTAAAAAATAGATGAATGATAGTTTATGAAAATTATAATTTATAAATGTTTAAGAAATATTAAAAAATAATTTGTATATGAATAATGGTATAATATATGTTGAGAATTATCATCTCATATCTATTTATGAACCAATTTTTACTTTTTATGTAGAACCATGACCCATTCAGAGCATGAAAGGTGTTGTTGCAATTAAGGTTAAATTTCGTTTACTATAGGGTTAAACTAAAAGATAATGATTAAAACACAACATAAAACTATAAAAAAATTATTTTTAAATGTAATATATACCAAATAATACCATATATTATATCTCTGTCCATTTTTTATAATTTTTTGTGAATTACTTTATTAAATTTTTATTTTTAATAAATTCAAATAGTGAAAAACTCCACATTTCTAATATAGAACCCCTCCTTCCTTTTCATTACACCAAATTGAGAAATTTAGATATAAAAAACCTAAATAATTATCTAGAAAACATCTCTACCTATAAATTATAGGTTCTACAATTCTCAAAAGATAATTCTAATAGTTCTTAAGAAGGTATCTAATGGAAACCAATTGAGGAATAAGGAATTGTCTTACTCAACCTCCTTCAACTTTCATCTTCTTTTACCTCTTATTAATATATAATATTATTAATCAAATAATTATTTTTGTATGATATTTAAACTTAAATTTTATTATGATTATGAATCATCATCTATTAACCCGCTTTTCCATCAAATGATATGTGAAAGTGTCCCTTGTTCTTATTTATGACACACCATCTACAAATAGTGATTTAAATAATTTCCTATCACCACATTTCATGAATTGATAATATGATGGGTGTAATTTCTATATAAAATTTTGATGAAGTAATTATTCTTCTAAAATTTCAATATCATAACTACATACTTAGATTCCAATCCATTGGAAGAGGATAACACAGCTCATTCTTACATGTGCACAACCACATACATGATGTGATTTAATTTTTTTCATATATAATTTTCATTAATGGTAATAAATATAGATTTAATTAATATAGATTTTATAAATTATATAATAATTACCCTTAAAATATGACTTTTTATTAATAATTCATTATTTCTGTCCACAAAAAAGTGAAAAAATGTCCATGCATACATACAACCGACCATCTCCCAGAATAGTGTAACTATTTTTATATCTATATTATTTATGTATGAATATAATAAAATATATAATTATCCAATATTATTTTAATATCCATATTAAAATTATGGGGATTATGGATCCATGGTCAAAGTACAAAGATTGAGACGGAGGAACTAAAACTTGAATGAATAATTAAATAGTTTTCACCCTGGATAGTAATGTTAATAAATAATTGTTAAAAATAACAGGTAATAAGATGTCACAAGTAAATTGTAAATGGTATGATATATATTTTAACATTTCTATAATACATTTGTGATAAATCTATAATAATTGTAAAGTATGTTCAAACCCGATTGAAGAATGATGATACAGTGGGTGATAGTTTATCATCTCAAATTGTCTTATTTGAGAGATAGTTTATGTTAGACAACTATATTCTTTTATGAGGTGCAAGAAATACCCTGTTACATTTTTCATCATGTATTTATTTCTATTCATGATATTTATTTTCCCTTTGATGTCAATCTTTCCAGGGGATTATGATTTCAGAAATACATATGTGGTAATAGATTTATGTTTCAATCACATTTTACTCAGGATTATTCATGCTTTAATTTCATTTGTGGAAATTATATTATACATATTAGATTAATCCATTCCATTTTATTCCCCATTTTTTATTTCTTGAGAGTAAATTTTTTCCTTTTTTCCCTCTCTTTATGAATATGAATACACTAAATGAATGTTTTTTTATGAAAAATGACTATATTTCTCAATTTGGCCAAATTTTCTTCAAGGATCATATTTTACCTAAAATAATTTCAATTTTTTTCTATTGCTGTATTATTTTATATCGTTAATTACTCCAATTTATTTTTTTCTATAAATTTAATTAAAATAAATATTCCTATCATTTTCCAAATGATGTAATTTTTTACATTCTTTAAAGATGGGTTGAAAAGAATGTTTTCTTTTAACTAATATAGAATGAATAGAATTTCAAAAATCATTAAAAATCAGTGATTTTATAAATTATATACACATTTCATATTATCATTTATAATAAAACATCTTCGTTAAAATTTTTCTAAAATAAAACATTATTATATTTTTTTTAAAAAAATTGTAAATTTTATGTTCTTTAAAAAACATAGAGTGGCCATTTAAAGGTATTTTTCATTTAATATAACACACGTTGACGATAATTTTGTTTTAATGGGGATATAGTCCAATGATTTTATCCTTATTAATTCTTTAAACATTAAATTATTATTATTATGAGATGTTTTTGAAACCAACTTATTATACAAGATTTATGTTATATTGATATAATGAATGTTTTATAATTTTATGACATTAATTTGAATGAATTCAGATTACAAGATGGTTGGGTCTCTCATAGCCCCAAATTCATCGGCTAATATAATATTAATAACTTGTGATATGATGAAGGTAATAATGTACATGATTGTCGATATCTTTATTCTTAAATTGTTGTGAGAGATTGATCACATTCTCTATATGATCTTAAAAACATGCATGGAAATGATTGTGATTATATTTTATTTTGTAGTGATATGTGGCTATGGTTTCATTATAGATATCCTCAAAGTAAATTGTGTAGAAAATATTGTGAATATATTTGTTCACATTTTCATGTGTGGGTATTATTTATTTCTAGTTAATATCAAATTATTGATTCTCAATAGAAAATTTTATCTATCGGTAGTTCTATGTTGCATAATTTGAACGACAATTACTTGAAATATTATCAAAGATCTAAGGATTTATGAATATTGATTCACCTAAACAATAGAATTCAAGACATAATGCATTAAATCACATCCATGTATAGTACGATCATTAGGAATAATAAATTTATACCCAAGAATATGTCGTTAAAAAGATAATTCTACCTTTAAATAGGAACACTATAAACTCTTCTTCCACAATTAATATACAAAATTATAAATTTACTTACATTACAATGTAAATGTCATTATATAGACCAAAAATAAATTTATAGATGTAATTTCAGAGTAAATGGAGTTGCCCTGGACTCTAAGAACATGACCAGTCATCTGTTTACTTCATATCACAATAGTAGCCAAAAAGTCATCAATCATCACCACAAGTTGAATGTTCACCAAAACCTATGGATATTATAATCAACATTACATTATTTCACCATCTACATGTAATGTAAACAACATGTTTATTCTTAATATTCTTTTTTAAATTATTCTAAAAATATCCAAACAAATCATAACACCTTATCAGCAGTTATAGTAATAATGTTCTTATTCTAATGAAACTATAGAAAATTTCATAGAATATTATCAGAGAATGTGAAGTAAGTATTAAATTTAAAAATTCCATATTTTAAATTTTATGAAATTAATGTTATTTATGTATTCATCACGTAAAAATAATATTAGGATACTTTTTTTTCAATTTCTCAAAAATATTTATCTTGTTATTAAATGGTGAATTCTACTGTTTCAACACTTAATTAAACAGTTATGACTTTATTATGATATAAAAAGGAATTGAATTTTTTTTAACAATTTTTCATGAAAAAATATACATTTATAAATTAATATTTTTAAAAAAAAATATGATTTTAAAAATAGAAATCCACGTTTATAATTATTTAGATATTATTATGTTTTTGTCCAAATAAAAACTATTTTTTGTTATTCTATTAATTCTAGCATTCATAGTGTTCCATCTTGTTTTGGATTGATTTTAAGGTCAAATAACTATCATTGTTTTAAATATAATCCACAAAATTCCATTATAATAAAAATCATATATGGTCATTGCATAAAAACATTGATATACATATAAAATATATTTAAAAATAATAATAATTACATTTTTTGAAAATATAATAAAAGTTATTTCTACCAATTCTAGAAATTTTATCTTTTAAAATGGATTCTATATTTGGAGTTAGCATAGAAAATACTATTTAATTAGTTAAACATAAATTATATTCATAATTAATGATAACCTTTTAATAAACATATCACTACGCTAAGGGTAATAAATATTAACAAGAGGTTATAATAAAGGTAAATGGGTTACAATAACCTTAAACGTGTATAAATGGTGTTGGTTTAATGTATTTATATCATATGTAATACAATATTAAATGTTTATAAAATTTGGAGGAACATTACTAATATATTAACTTTATTAAACATTGATTTTCATAATATTTCTATGTTTTCCACCCACATCTCATAAAAAAGTGCCCATCAACCCTTAATTTCACCACACTATATGATCCATTTTTAACCATGTAATATTAAAACAAGTTAAAAATGATATTTTTCTCAACCTAAATGTTTATTTATTGTCAAAATACCATATAAATACTAATTAATCTTTAATCTGGAAGATGTTACCAAAAGAATAGTTATATGTTATTAAAGAAAATATTCATGATCGTTTCATCATAAACCTCCAAATATTATCTAAAAACAATCATAAAATAATAAAATAAGTATATATATAATACATATATGTTTTTATATTAATATTACATCAATTTATCATATCCCCTAAAATGTAAAATAAATACATCACTCGCGTATGTAAAAACCATAATATCTACATAGAGGTGTAAATCGTTTTTCATCAATGTCTTGAATTGATTGTTAAATTGATTTAATAATGTATTATATATTATACTTATAGAATAATTTTGATTGTGAAGAATTAATATATCATTTATCATATTATCGACACTTATGTTGGAAAATTATAACTCCGCTCATGTGTATGTGTGGACTACTACTTCCTTGATGAGATGTGATTCCTTTTTATGTTACAAATACTCTTTTTGTAATTATAAAATTGCATATAATAAAGAAAAATTATATTGATGAAATTATTAAAATTTTGGATATTATTGATCCAATTTGTAATTATTTGAACCACATTTCATATTTAGAGGTGATTTTGTTAAATTTATAAAACAATAATAAGTGGTCAACATAACCAAGAACTCTTCAAATGGATGAAAAATGTATATAAAATGACCATAAAAATTTAATAAATGAAATTTATTCTATATGAAATATCTATCAAATATAAATGGATTATTATTGTATGTATAATTCATCAGATGCAGAAGGAATCTATTGTATGCGTATTCATCTTAATTCCACTCCATTAGAAAATTTTAATATTATGAAACATTTTTATATGTTGTAAATGTTTACCCATTGGTATGATATATCATAAATTTTATTTTATTAATGTTATTTAATGTTTCAATAAATTATTTCTCTTTTATGTGGTTTTAGTCAAATATTTGTTAATGTTAAAAGGAATATATTTTACAACTTCACACTTATTGAAGATTGTTTATGATTAAATTCATATTGGAATAATTATAAAGAATTTATATTCATAAACCCCATATATTTTATTATCCCATGTTTATTTATATATTTTTAAATTATTATTATAATTTTCTCTCATTGGTACTTAAAATGATCAATAAAATTCTCTCAAGGAAAGATAACCTAGTTTTATTATTTTGGGTTCATAATAATTTTCATCCATATTAATGTTTCCAAAATTTCCTCATGGATGGTTTTGCTGATACATGGAGTTGTTAAAATATATATTTTTTCAATAAAATTTAATTTATTTAAAATAATTAAAATAATAGTGTCAATTTTTAATGAATACGATATATTTTAATTATTACAAAATTTTAAAAACAATTTTTTTTTCTAATGTATTCTATAAGAATGAATTAATCTACCACCCTGAACATTATTTTAATTTTTTATTCCACTTCCTTATTCCATGTGTTTTCAATTAAAGAAAAAAATCATTATTTAATGAATTATAAAAGATTTTTTAATATAAATGTATTTATTTTTAAAAATATTGAATATTATTTTTAAAATGATTATTAGTTCATTTTTTCAATATCATTAAAAACAATTAATACATGTTCATTTTCGTGTTTCACTAACATCTTCTTCTCTAATTATCAATATTAATTCCTTAATTTAAAATTATTATTTTTGATGAATGTGTGGTCATGTATTTTCTAATTCTTATTTATTAATTATTCCTTATTTTTGGATCATTCACAATTTTTTCATCATGTTCTCTACCACTTTCAATTATTAATTAGATATTATATATTTTGTTCTCCAAAGTACTCCTTTTCATTATCTATATATATATATGTATATATCTAGTTTCAATATTTTATTAAATGTATATCATTGATACATATATTTATAGTTGACGTGGGATTATTAATAATTTTATTTCTATTATTATGGAAATATTGATGTTAAATACTATTGATTCAATAATGATATTATTTTTTATTGATAGAACATGTTGATAACGTATTTTATTATTGAGTAAATATATAAGGAAGTAAATGGAAATATATATGTGATGGGTAGGAACTTGTTATAGATATCATGGTAATGCATCATCATATCAAATTATTCAAACTATTAGCCAAATTAGATGGGTTTTTAGTGTACACCTAATCAATCCATAATGCTTCATAGCATAGGGTATTTATGGTAATGTTCCTAATGTCTTAGTATGAGGGATTTAATAAAACATCATGAAATCTAATATTTTTCATTTCATTTATTTTTATTTTTGTTATTGTTGTCCTTGAGAATGTTAGGTTTATATTTTTCATTGATACATTTGGATGTTCATGTTATTTATTGAATAGAATGTGAATCGATTATCCACATTTAAATATTTTAAATTCATTATTTATACCTGAACTCTCTCATTTCATGATTTACATTATAATGAATTTAATAATAGGAATTATTATATTTTCCTTTCATAAAATATATAAATGGTCCTATGATGGGTTTTTATAGATATAATAATGTTTTTCATAATATATTTTATTCTTATGATTTAATATGGAAGTCATATTTACAACCCACCTCAAAGGACTTCTACACAGATAAATCCATCATGGTGAAATCCCATGTATCTAGTTGAAGTTTAACAATGATGGCATAATATCTTGGTTACAGTATCAAAGAGACATTTTGGGAATTTTTTCAAAAAAAAATATTCTTTTTAATAATTTTTATTATATGAAATACAGATTTTATCTTGAGTTATACATAACTTCGAGTTTATCAGGAATTACACACAACACCGAGTATACTATACATGACACAAAACACTTAGTATAACATGTATTAATCATAATATTACGTTCAAACAAAACATGACATACTATTAAAATATTATTATCACATATGATACTCATCACAATGATTTTTGAATGGAACGTATAAATAAGAATAACTAAATTAGCAAAATATATGGTTTAAAAATGTAGATATAATTACTTCCATAGTGACCAATTAATTTGAAATTTATTAATAACCAATTTTAAAATAAAAAGAATATTTTTTTGAATATTTTTTGAGAAAAAAACCTTTTTGAACATAAATTTAATAAATAATTTTTGTTGAATTGATTTAATTAAATTAATTATTTATATTTTCAATATTATGTTTAAAATTTTCCTTAAATTTATTTCTAGAGATGTTTTTCGAAATAATTTCATTTTACACATTAAATTGTATTTTCCTAAAATGTATTTGTTCATCATTTGTATACTTATTTTTAATTTTTTTCCCACATTCATAAAACATTATTTTAAAAAAATAATATAATTTTGGATGTCATAATGTAAATGTTTTATAATTGTGAATTTTTTATAATTTTTTACGATGATAAATGTTTTGAGAAATGTCGAAAAATACTGGTTCTTATTAGGATTTTTCATTTATTTTAAAAAATTTAAGAATAAATTTTTTTATCATAGTTATAAAGGTAAAATCAGTAAAAAAATTATTATTAGAATTTATTTCATTTAAATAAATTTCAAATTGAATTTTGTTATTAAAAAATTTATAAACTTCTAAAATTTTTCTCTTTGAAAAACTACATTCTCATAACATATAGGGGATTAATTTAAAATAATATTTTCCAAAATTGGGGAATGTAATTAGGAAAATTTGATTCCATAATTTTATTAAGAGTATTTCATATGATCTAAATAGTTAAACGTGATGTTTTTCAATAATTAATTTTAAAAAAGTTAATATTTTTTATGCTAGTTAACGCAAATTTTTTTATCAAGGTTTAAACTAAAGGGATTTCTAAGTCAAAAGATTCATTATGACTCGTCTCATTCTATTATGTTTTTGAAATTGAAAACATATTTTCATAATAAAAATTTTTATCTATAAAAAAAATTATATGCATTTCCTTACTAATTATTTATATTAATGAGGAAATATATATTAATGGTATTTAACCAATTTATAGCTACATCTGACATTATACTTCTTATGTCAAAATAATATATCAGATCCCTAATGAAATGTGGAATCTCTTGCTTTAAATATTGCAATTTCTCATTATTTTGATTCTAGTTTTCTTTTTCTCAATTCTGTATTGTGATGAATATCTAATCCAATTTCAATTTCTCAATTAAAAATAACACATAAAATCAAATCTGATTCACATCATCAATTTTTATTCATCTAGAATTTTTATTCGGATTCTTCAAAAACATGGAATCCAATTCACACATCCTTAAATACCGATTCACTCAAAAATGTGAATCATATTCATAGTTTCCCCATTCCGAAACGTCGAACTTTAAGAATCAGATTCTCATTTCTAAAATTCCTATTCTCAATTATTTCCAGATCTGATTTTATAACTTTCTTAAAATTTTATCATTCGTTTAGGAAATTTATTTATAACGTTCATTAGGTAAATATATTTTCTTAATGTAATGTTTTCATAACATTCATTATGATGTTATCTTTTTTTAATATAAGGTTTTATGTAAACATAATCCAATATAATTAAAACTTCTAATCATATTTTTTTATTAAATGATGTCATATAATCTATTATTATATCACTATTGTAAGTGGCAGTTGTACATGTCCCTTTGAAATTTCTGGAAAGATATGACAGTTGGACGAAAACATGACCATTGGATATCTGGCCTATAAATACACAACCATTTGAATATGAGCGATGCTGTGAACTTTTGGGTGAATTGATACTCTGGGAGAGCTCTTCCAAAATTTATTCACGAAAAATCATTGAAGAGTTTAAGTTGTGAACAACTTTTTTAACAAACATAAATGTTCAATTAGATTTAATTTAATTTTTGTGATTCTGATTGAGATGGTATTCATTCAGAGGCTTCCATGATGAAGGAAAGAAGAGGTTCCAATTAACATTTTAATCTAATGAATCATTTTTAAAGGAAGACAGAGCTATTGATCACCTTATATATCAAGTTCTTGAAAGGATATTAAGATAGATACTGATATTCGTATCGAGGGATTACCCTGTGTGTGTAAGATATACTTTCTTGAAATTATTAATTAAGTAACATTCATCCATGGTGTTTTGGAAACCCTACTCTTTTCTATAAAATATTTTTACTCTTTTATTTTTTACATTAAATTTCCATTGGGGTTTATCAAAATAAGAAAATGTATCTTATATATTCTTTTTTTGTTCCAACTCTGATATAATATTCCATATACATTAAGGAAGAATCTCATTCAAGTATACCGTTTTAAAAATATCATATCTTTATTAAACATAACATGTTTATCCCTATCCTTAAAGAAGACGGTTTATGTAAATTTAATTTGATTATCTATATTTAAAAAGTTTTCCTATTGATAAAAATTAATTTTTTTAACATACAATTCACCCCCTCTTTAAATTGAGTATCCAAATCAACATTTAGATCCTACAATTAGTATCAGATCATGTATCTGAAATAATTGTATAACCATTTATATTAGAAGAGGAATCCACTATGTCTATCATAACTATTATTTTACAAGTTGGATTTATTTCATTGATATTCTCATTGTTTATAAATACACACGAGACAAATTTTTGGAGTGGAAAAATATTATTTTGAAAGATGACAAGAAAGAATATATGATTATAATATAATATGAACCCCACAAGACCACTTATTTTTATGGTAGTGATTACAAATCATGGAGGGACATAATGAATACTTTTTTTATTAACACCATTATTGACACTTTTGTTATGATTAAATGATATTAAAAGATTTCTAATAACGAAGTCACTACCCTTACTACTCAATAAGATAAAGAATATAAATTTAACTATATGATACATAATATATTTCGTGGTTCTATAACCAGGAATTTTTATCTCCTGATATCATATTATGAAGCAAAAAATAGAATTGTGAAGAAACTAGAAGTAGCAATTTTTGGAACATCTAAAGTAATTGAAACCAGAAGATCCATTCTTAGAGAATATTATCATGGTTTTATTTTTCCCAATGGAGAACCTATAGTTAATATTAAATTGAGATTTATGAATATTGTAAAAAGGTTACAGTCAATGGGATAAAATTTCCTTGATGATAAGATTTTTGGGGATAAGATTATATACATCATGCATATTGAATGGAAATCTAAGAGAACTACCATTGATGAGTCAATGAAAGTTACAACTTTTACTCTTGATGAGTTATTATGAACTTTTTTGTAACATGAGAACATATTAAAGATAGATGGTGATAACATACAGAAGAAAAATGTGAATGTTCTTTTTCTCCTACTCTGAATCATAAGAATACTATGAATCATAAGAAAGTTGTTATGTCATCAAATTCTACGAAAGTTGTTATTTATTTAGACAGATGTGAATCTGAACATTTAGAGAATTATTTATCCAATATTGATTGATGTTTGAACACGATTGTTCAAAATAAAGATTTCCATCAAAGAATAAGAATACGTGTTGGAAATATAAGAATTTTTTTGAAGTCAGATGTTATTAATGAAAAATATTTGGTCACATCAGGCTTTATTGTCCAAGTATTAAAAGAAAGAAAAGAAATATATAAATTCTATGAGGAATTAGAAAATATGTTATTTGATTAATGGAATGAAATTTTTAAAGGAAAATTATTCCGGGATTGAATGTGGTGGAGACTCATTTGATGATTCTTTAGAAAATGATTCTTTAGGAGAAAAGAGTAATGGTCATATTGCCACAAATACTATTAAAAAAATAATGATTCATGGATAAGATACACACCATTAAATCATCAAAAAATATATCTTTTAAGTTATAATTATATTTATGAAGAACATCCTACATCCTCATATAAATAATCTTCCTCATCATAAATATCTTACCTAATTTTAATGTAGTATATAGGTTTTCCAAGTAACATGAATTTAAAAGTACTAAGATAAAAAAGAAACTTGATAAAGAAAATTCTAGAATAAATATTTTAACACAAGAAGTATTAGATCTTTCTAAATATATTGATAAGATATTTTGAAAGTTTTTTTATTTCACGAGCCCTTGATAAAGTTAATTCTTAGAAGGATAAATATTCAAAGGATTTCAAAAATTATATTGCTAGGAAATATGTTTTAGAGACAAACTCCAGTCCTAAGGCTAATGAATATGAGAATAATATTTTAGTCATTAGAATATAATAGGAAATATTTTCCATAAAGAAATTTTTTCCCAACATTACTTTTGTTAATGAGAATTTTAATAAAATTTATTCACAAATTCATCCTCTTTGGAATGGTTCTGAATTTGGATAATCTCACTCAAAACTTGTTTTTAGTTACAATTATTTTGTTCATCAAAGTACCCTTTTTTCCCTATCTATCAAAGTGGAGGACATTGGGAGAAAAATTATTCTTTAGACAAGATTTAATCATTAGGTTTTCATAAATATAGATTTTATATGAAAATGTAAATTCCTAATATTTTACTTTCTAACATTATCGGATCCAAAAAATTTGGATTTTGAAAATCTAATTTTTTTATAGTAAAACAAAGAAAGATCTGCCAACAATGCACGGTACAAGGGTAGTGGATGTTTCTGGTACATGACTGGTAACAAAAACATATTTAAAACGATTATTAAAATGAAATTTGGAAGATTCACTTCGGTGATAATTCTCAAGGAGAAATCGCTTGTATATGTTACATTATTAATCTTGGAAAAGCCTTAATTTCAAATATTTTATTCGATTAAGGTCTTAAGAACAACCTTATAATCATAATCCAATTATGTGATGATGTTTACCTTATAATGTTTGGTAATGTTAAATTCATAGTGAAAAATTCCAAGGATGAGTTCATTGTTTCATCCCATAGACATGAGAATTTTTATATACATAAATTGGAATACATTAGGAAACATGAATTACCTTTCCTTAGTGCAAAGGAATACCAATCATGGTTATGGAATAGAATACTGGGGCATTGTAACTTCATAAACTTATGTGAACTATCTATTAAAATACATGCTAAGGATATATTGGATCATAGATCAGATTCATGAAAAGTTTGTGATCTTTATCATTATGGAAAACGACATAAGTCATGCTTTATGTCTATTAGTGTGGTCTCAACATCTGATGCATTATAGTTAGTGCACATGGCGTAGTTTGGTTCTACAAAAACTGGATGTATTAGAGGAAAATAATATGTATTTTTTTAGTTGATAATTACACTATATTCACATGGGTCTATTTTATAGTAGAGAAATATGAATCCTTTTCCTATTTCAAATCATTTCCCTCCAATATTAAAAAGGATAAAAAACTCCAATTAGGAATTATTCATCTTTATCATGGTGAAGAATTTGAAAATTTATATTTTCAAACAGTTTTTAGTAAGAGTGTTATTACTCATCACTTCTAAACTCCTAGAACTACTCAGTAAAATGGTTTTGTTGAAAGAAGAATTCAAATTCTTCAAGAGAAAACAAGAACCATGTTGAGTAAATAATCAATTGATAATCACTTTTGGGATGAAGCTTTAAGTACTTATTTTTAAACCATAAATCTAGTTTTCATCCAAACACATCATAATAAAACAATATTTGAGTTTTGAAAAGTTTGAAGACCTATGGTTTCATACATCAGAGTATTTGGATTCAATATATTCATTTTGAATACAAAATATAACTTAAAAATATTCTCTCTCATATACAAGTTTGTAATTTTTAGGCTATTCTACTACCTCTAAGGCTTATATAATCTTTAATAAAAAGTATTTTACTGTTAAAGAAATATTATATGTAAAATTTGATGTAACTAATCCTTTTTCTTTTAAACAACCTTATCTTACATATTTAGATGTGTTTTCAAAAATTGATTATCATCCATTGATGGAATATTCTTCTATTAATTGGAATACACAAGAAAATATTTCCTAAGTATTAACTCTAGAAGATTTTCAACCCTAAGTTGAGGAACTGGTTTTACAAAATCCATGTCAGTTTTTTCTATGGAATCATCCATATGATAGTATCATTGGTGAAATAAATCGACCTATAAAGACTATAATTTCATTAAAAAATGAAATATATCACTTAGAAAAAATTTAAAAATTAAACCTAAAATTAATGATGATGATTTATCTTTTAATGACTGTATTATTGCTGTGAAAGATGAAATAAATTATTTGAATAGAACAAATCCTAGATCGAGGTTAAAAGAACTAAAGAGACATCAATGATTTTAGTAAAGTGGTATTCAGAAATAAATTAGTTGAAAATGTAATCATGGTAAAAAATAAGGCATGATTATTTTCTAAGGGATATTATCAAAAAGAAGGAATAGAATATGATGAAACCTATTCTCCAGTATCTAGACTTGAATTTATTCGAATTCTCTTTTCCTTTGCAGCATTTATTAAATTCAATCAATTACAAATAAATGTGAATTGTGATTTCCATAATATATATTTTAATGAGGATGATTATGTTGAAAAACCACAATGTTTTTATGAATAAAATAATCTTGACCATGTTATTAAAATTACTAAAAATTATATGGTCTTAAACAGGCCCTCAGAGCCTAGTATAATAGACTTACAATATTTTTGTTACAGAACTTTTTTGTTAAGGGGTCTGTTGATCCAAATATTTTTATCATGAAAGAAAAGAAAAATGTTTTAATTGTTCAAATTTATGTTAAAAACATTAAATTCGGATCAACTCAAAAATTCTTAAATAATTAATTTTAGACTACTATGGAATAATATTTTGAAAAGAGTATGATGGGTGAGCTAGAAAATTTCATTGGATTTCAAATTTCTCAAAAACTAGAAGGAAACTATATATCTCAATTAGAGTATATTAAATATCTTCCTAAAATGTATGGATACGATAAAAATAAATGTATAAGTATTCCAGTCGGTAATTCGAATACTCTTGATCTAAATGAAGATGGGTAACCAGTACGTCAAACATCTTTGAGAAGTTTGATATGAAGTTTGATATACTTAACAGCTAGTCTTATAGAATTTTTTTTAGTATACTTATGTGAATTAAATAAATCAAATTAAATATAATTCCATTTATGGTTCTGAAATGAATTTACTGCTAATTATAGGGAAGGATGGATTTAAGACTTTTCTCTTCTTCTGTAAATTAAATTGTTTAAAAAAATTTCATCAGATAATGACTTTGGTGGTTGTATAATGGATAGTAAAATTACATCCAATGATTTTCATTTCTAAAGATATTCATTATATTTTTGTCCATGAATGAAACAAATTTTCATAGAACTTCCCACTGGTGAAGATGAATATGTAGTAGATGAAAGTTATTCTTCCCAAGTATTCTGGATGAAACACACACTCATTGATTATGGCATGAGTATTACAAAAAATCAGATACTATGTGATAACACTAGTGCCATATTGTTAAGTAAAAACTCGGAAAATCGCTCTCATTACCATAACATAGATATTATGAATCACATTTATAGAGATCACACTCATAATAGTGATATTATTTTACAATTCATTAGAACTCAAGAATAACTCGCTGATATTTTTACAAAATAATTACCTTCCAATAGATTTAAATACATTAATAAAAAGTTAATATTTAAAAATACAAGTTAATCATTCATATCTAAATTCTGCAAAAACTATATCCAAATTTTATGATTGTCTATTTTCATAGTGGTTGAATTTTATTTCCATAAAAACAATTCGGAACCTAAAAAATTTTCAGAACATAAATTTTTTTAAACAAAACAATGTATTTTAAAACCTAATTAAGTTTTTTTGGAACCTTATCAAATATTTTCGAACAGTAATAAAAAATTTCATAATTGTATATATCTAAGAAGAATCTTATCAAATACTAGATATTATCATAGAAACTCTAAAAGATATAACATGTTATTTTTACTTTCTTAGTTTCCTTTTATATTTGTTGTAATTTCAATCATGTTTTATGAAAAACTTAAATGAATTCATATTTACATAAATCCATATAATTTCCATAGAAACTCAAAATATCAGGACCCATAAATATTCATTAGTTGTTTCACACCCATCAGATTAGGTCAAATCAATATCAACCATTTTAGCTATCATGGAAGTTCAAACATCATCTCAGTGCCTATATACAAGATAGGACCCCTCATGTCCTACATTGAAGTCTATAAATTTTATTTTGGAGTTTCGGATTCCCTTAATAGTTCTCATTCTGGATTCAAAATGTATTTCTTACATTCTGAAGGACTTTTTCAATCTCTTTTCATAATTCGATACGTGCGAATAAAGAACTTAAATATTTGCCAATCATTAGTTAATGGTTAGTTAATTAGGTCTTCTTTATTCTGTATGTTTATTTTATAATAATTATAATAATGTTTCATGGATTGGGGAAAATTGAATTATTAAAAATAAGGGTGAACGAAATCCTATTTATGTAGAAATGTTTTTAGAATTCTATCAGTCAGTTGAGTTTTTCAATGAAGGGGGGTAAGTATAAGTTTCAATTTAAGAGTTACGAGAAAAAAAATTATTTGTCTTGTATGAAAGCTTCACATTTTCATTAGATATCATATCATGGAGAAGTTTACTATTTCTATCATAAGTTTCCAACATCATAAGGTTATTTTGACATAGTTAAATCCATTGATCACTTAGATCTTAATGAAATAAAGAATTCAACGAATTACAATCATTCACACAAAATCAAAATTGTGGAATTATGGATGCTAGGTCTGCTAATACAATGAAAAGGAAAAAAATACACCTTGAAAATAAAATATAACATCATGATGGAATTTCCCAGTAATATAAGTAATATTAACCTTTTCATGTACATTTTTCTTATTATTATTAAGATTATGGATGCGTCAATCACATCCCAAATCTTGATGTATCCAGTAATGTTGTCATAGATTATATTAAATTTCTTGAATTCCTTCAATATTCATTGAATTACAAAGAAAAAAAAGATAAATATTATTATACTAATTGGTGACACTCTTAAAATAATGAAATATTCATTTATTTAAAAGGAAATTTAGTAGGTTGTCTTATCTGGTATGTCAAAAGAAGATAGAAAAAAGATCCAAGAAAGAGTCAATTGAGCTTAAGGAAAAAACTACAATTATTAAAACCACATAAAATTGTTCAAGCTATAGAACATACAAGTTCCAAGAAACATAAATCATACCCATATAATGTTGAAGCCAAGTAGAAACAAAGAAAGAGATAAGAAAATAATGAGATCTGGTGCATGATTATGATCTTGCAGAAGCTAAATATTTGAATATCAGAGAATTTGAATAACTAGAGAAAAAAGAGAAGGAGAATAATCTTATTAAAAAGTTAATATAAGATGATATAGTTCATGATTTTTTGAGAGATATAGAAAGAGCCTAAAAATGATGTTTCATATTCCTTTCTTTAATAAACTGAATTTCCTCAACAATATCAATGAGTTGCAGAAGAGGCAGTTCAATCAGTAAAAGGAAAAGAAGGTGTTCCAAGATTAGTTTTGATTGTTCTTGAACAAATTATAGAAGGAAAATAAGAACATGTTGATAGTAAATAGAAATAATGTGACTAAGATATTCATCAAATTGAAGAATTTCATAGGAATATTAAATCTGATAAACCACTGACAAGAATTATCTAGATGTATCATTTAAAAATTTTCCATTAGAGAAGCTACCTTTGAAGGACAATGCTGTAGAAAATGAAGTAAAAAACCCCATTTATTGATTAATATGATGAATATTATAATGTTGATGGTGGAAATGATGAAAATCAAGATGATTCTAGTGAGGATGGAGATGACGATAAAATCATTCATGTTTTTGATTATAGTAATGAAATTTAGAGGATAGGAAAAACCAAATATATAAAAGATAATGGTATGTAGGTAAATGTAAGAACATCTAAGAAATATGCTAAAGAATCAGAAAGGACTTCCTCCTCTTCAAGTTAAGGTTTTATAGTTAAATCCATAAAGAATCAGGTGAAATAAATTTCTTATTTACTGAACAAAGAGTCAATATGTCAGCTTATACAAGCTTCCATAAATCATAAATTAGAAGAAAAACTCCATTCATTTAGAGGCTCATAAAAAACGAAGCAGATTTCAAAAATATTGAACAAAATTATGATTCTCACACAAATACTTAAAAATATTTAACTAAGTATTCCAATCACATATATAATGATATCAATACTTTTGATGATATGTTTGAGATATTAAAGGGTGTTGTCAATGAATTAGAGGGAAAAATCAAAACTCTTTAAAAAACATCTCTAGATGTTTTAAAGAAGAAAATCTACTAGGTTTCAAGAGGACAAGGATTTATATGGAAAACTGAATTCCCTTTCTCAATAATTGAAAACAGTGAATGTGTACAAAGATGAGTTATATGAGAATCTTTTTTCTAAAAAATAAATTATTATGGAGCAAAATGAAAAAATTTAGATTCATGATAAGAATTTTATAGATCAGGAAGTTTTACTAGGAAAATTTCATGAGGATTATAAGGAGCTCAAGAATTTGAATGCTTCGATTAGGACCATAATACGGAATAAAGATTGATTTTTTCTTTTATTTATGATATTTTGTTGAAAAGAACTATTTTAATGATAGAAAATGTTTATCTTCTTTGTTACATATAGTTTTAATTCTATATTTTTAGGTATATAATAGTTTTCCCATTTCTTTATTAAAATCACCAATGGGGGGAAAATATTATAAAAAATAATATAAGTATAAGGAGTAAAATGTAAGGAGGAGAATTCTAAATGAACAAATCCTTAAAATAAGGGGGATATTTTTATATTCTGGGAAAATATGACCATTCTATGAAAACCTTACCAATGGAGATCTCTCCTATAAATACCCAATCATTTGTATGCGAATGATGCTTTGCACTTTTAGAAGAATAGATACTCTACAAGAGCTCAACCAAAATATCATCATGCGAAAGCCTTTATGAGTTTATGTTGTGAAAATCTTGTTCCACATACATAAATCTTCAACCAAATTTGTTTTGATTTGTGTGATTAAAATAGATGATGTATACAATCGAGGGAATTAAGGATGAATGAGGATAGAGGATTTGATTACCTTCATAATCATGGGAATCCATGTTAAAGTAAGATAGAGGATCCAATCACCTTATAGATTAAGGGCTTGCAATGATAACAAGAAATATATTGATCATTGCATCGAGAGATTACTATGACGTGGGTAAGACAAAAATTATGGAACATATAAATCAAGAGACCTTTATCTATGATGATTTTGATACCATATTATTTGGGATAATATATTCATACTCATTTATATGTACATTTCATTTCCACTTTAATTTGTAACTATAAGAAATTATTTCTTATCTTTTATTTTTTGGTAACCCTGGTATATGATTCTATAGTCTTTAAAGTAAAATATTGTTAAACTATACATTTTTACTTATTTCACATCTTTTTTAAACATAAGGTTCTTTTCCATAACGTTACAAAAGAGGGATTAGGTAAATCAAATTTTTTACCATTGTTAAAAAATGTTCTTAAGGACAAAAACAAATGTTTTTAACATATAATTCACCCACACCCCCTCTTATAATTGAGTACCTATGTCTACATTTCAATTGTACATGGATAAGGGTTATAAATGACCCAACAAATTTCAAACACACATTTAATATACATATTACAAACATAACTATTCTTGGATTGATAAATACTCATTTTATAGAATTTTGGCTTGTAAAGAACATTGTTACACCTATATCTTTTAAAAATTTTCAAGTATTCCAACCACCTAACTTAAAAAAGGACCCCCTTTTTATATCCTCATCATTGTTCCAAAAAAAATTGGATCATATAAGATTTGATTAATTCACTTATTTAATTCCCACATATCATCAAGGAATTCCTATTTTCCATGTATATTTTTCAATAGATTATTTTTTATGAAACCAAAGGAAATTTTTTAAAAAATATGTAATGTCCTAACTATGTCTTTTTACTTCTTCCTCTGAATCCTTCATTTCATAGAAAAAATAATTATATAATATTTTCAATATCATACATATATTGAGATGTTATAATATTAATGAAATAACATAAATCATGTTCCTCTTCCATCAAATGGTTTTCAAAACCATAATTCGTTTATATTTCATACTACTTCCCCAAAAACAAATTTTATCTATTTTCCATCACCAAATCTCACATATATAGTGAATAATATTTATGTATTGACACATCTTGTCCCTTGGGGACCGTGTCGTGACTACCTCATGCTCTCCTTCCATATGTCAGGGGCTGGAGACTCAAACCGAAAGGCATATTCCCTAAAATTTGGAAGGCATTTATTTTATAACCTGTAAACTCACAGAACTAAGCACAATGCTGGATACAAGAGAGAAGTAAAACTATATCGTAAACAGGGTGTGTGTTGAAAGAAAAAGGGTCCAAAATACAAGCCCAACTGGAAGGTACAAGTAAACTGGTAAAACTCCCATGATAACCCGACAAGGATCCTACCTGAAGGGTAGGTACAGCTCTTGGATGGTCGTCACTATGGTACAGCTCATCTAATATCCACCTCTGAGATACCTCCAGTCCTGGTACCCTCAGCCTCGATCAATGTTTTTTTCTTCTGCAACAAACAATACTAGGTGCAAGCATAGCCCGTGTAGGGGTGAGTATAACGATACTCAGTAGGGACCACAAGACCCACGAATGTCTCACAAAATCCACAAAGGATAAACCAAAATTCATGAAAACAACTAACAACCCTACATATGTATATTCCCATACATATACCAAAGTAGTCAAGTAAACCCATCTCAATCATGATAAAACACAAGTCCGAACTCAAAAGAATAAAGCTCAATTGTCCCACGAATGAAATAATACCATGAATGTAACACCACAAAGGTATGTACCACAATGATAACGTCTCACAGTAGAGTACATCAAAGGTATCACCACAAAGGTAAGTACCACATTGGTAATACCACACAGAAGAATACCAAAAATTTATCACCACGAAGGTATGCATCACAAAGGTACGCCACACTGATGATTACCACACAAATAAAGAATCATCTCACATCAAGTATAACCTAGTTACGGATATAAATATTATTATATGTAACTACTAAATAATCTTAATCTGTTAAGAGGTGGACCCACATAGGATCCTAAATCGTCAGACCCACGTATGATCCTAGAGTAAGCCCACATGGATTTATAGAGCTGATCCAAGTGGGATTCTAGAACACAGTCCCACGTAGGATCCCAAATCATAGACCCATGTATGATCCTAAGGCACATACCCACATAAGATCCCGTTCTCTTCTTACAGCCACCTATAGGGTTCCCGCACTAAGCTCGCATGATTCTGGGAGGGTCCGCTCCTCAAGCCACAAGTCAATAATCCAAATACCGCGAAGAACCATGAAGAAGTGTCCCAATGGACTACCATGTAATAGGTGTCTCAACGCAATAGACAGTGCGTTAATTGGAAGCCTAGTTTGCAAGTTATTGGCCTTTTATTACCGATGGACCGAATGGATTCATGTTCGATCCATCCTGGACATACCCCAGCATTATCCAAAACATGAATGTTGTATACCCAATGTACTGTATCGATCAAAGGATCTGGGCATCATAGACGGTTCATCAAAAGGACGCTTGTAACTCATGTTATTGCCCAATTAGTGAGAAATGGTGGAGGATAGTTCGGGTCTGGTCCGACCGGGTCAGACCAACCTGGCCTGACCCGGCCCGAGCCGACCTGGGTCCGACCCTGGGTCTGGCCCGACCCGTCGGCATGGCCCAACCCACTGGGATACCCATTGGGCCGCAGCTGGGTGGTACCGCGGTGGGGTCCTCCATAGACGCCACCCATGGGGGAGGAGCCCCTTGGGTACCTCGAATGACTCGGCCGTTCAGGTTGTGTAGCCCAACAGCCCGTGCCATGTGGCACATGCGGTGGTAACATGGGACCTCGCGTCCTACTCAGCTCCCCAGTTTTTCAGATGACCATCCGACCTGTGTGGCCCAGTTGCATGTCATGCCACCCCCTGCGGCCAGCAGCGAGCCGACCACCCTTTTCTGCAGTCGCGACCTTGTGTCGCAACTCCTGCACGCCCGACGACATCGTCGCACACTTCCACCCCCTTCGTGTGGTCGGCGGAAACCCTAGATTCACCACGGGCGACAGGCCACGAACCATCTCATGTGGCGCGGTCTAACCGCTGACGTCGTCGTGGCTGGCCGGAGTGTTGGCTGCTATTCTTGAGCCCCACCAATGTCAGTCGCCGACATGTGTAGCCGACAAGGTTCCTCGGGTAACCGGGCGCGCCCCAGTGTCCCATTCATCATTCCGAAAACTCCCGCACTCAACATGGGATGTTTCCATCAATTAATAACCTTCATAAACCACAAACATTGCAGAGAGTTCAGGCCATGTTCATTTGGCCCACACCCTCCACGTGAGAAAGGTAGCAAGTGACAAAATTGTTCTTAAATCAAGAAGATTGACAATAACGAGGTAAGGGATATTCAAAAAAACATTCCCTCCCTCGACTCCTCATTGGAGGTGCCCTGAGATGAATTTGGTGAAGGTGGGGAAAAGATGGATGTCGGTTCGTCGTTGTTGAAGATGTTCCTCGTTGGGGATCCTACAATGGAGTCCTTCGTTGGAGAAAGTGATTTTTGTTGGGGAGATTGTTTCTTCACAATTATCCCAAGCTCTCTTTTTCCAACAAATCTCCCAACCTAGAGCTGAAATTCCAAATAATTAAACTTATCATAATTAATATAATTAATGTTGGCACAAAAATTATTTTGATGTTGGCACAATTAATGGGAAAAGAACCAATGAGTCTCCTCCCTCATTAAAGATGAAGTTCAAGGCTCAGGTGGTCCCCACCACAAAATTCAATTTGAGAGGATTTAATTTCAAAAATAAAATAAAATAAAATAAATTTATTTTATTTTCTCCCATGAAAAGGACAAAAACTAACATTCACCCTCGACCTACAGCGGTCGAGGTGAAGGTCTCCTTAAGCGAATACTAGCGTTGCGAGATCAAAAATGTCCTCAGATTTCAATTCCGTGCAACGGATCAAATGTTACAAAAACCTTCTTGCACGTTTACTAAACATAACAAAAAAATGTTCAGAAATTCATTATGGGCACTCCAGGACTCGAAATCATGATCCATCAATTTTCGCGGACTTGTAATATTCCCATATAATTAAAAAATTACCTGGAATTTCCATGTCTTTAAATTCTCCCCACTTCAGGGATTTTCATCCCCAAAAGATACATAAAAAAACTAGAAAATACATTTGGAGGTACTGTACACAATTCTGAGCCTCCATCTCCCATGTACTCTCCTGGAGGTTCTTGTGCTACCAATGCACACACCCCAAAAGTATCGATCACCCATGAAGGACTCTCTCCATCCAATCCTCAGTCTCTATAGAATCCTCCGAAATGGTCGCCCCATCATCGATGTACAACTCGCCACAATCAAGGATGTGAGAAGGATCTTGTACGAATATACTCATCTAGGATATTTAAAAATGTTGTGCACCCGGTGCAACTGAGGTGGAAGTGGTCTGCGGTAAGACACCTCGCCAACTCTACAAAGGCCATAAAAGTGTCTGATGAACCTCAGAGATAACTTGATGCCCCGGCCAGATCTCGACAGACCTCGTCAGGGTGAGACCCGTAGAAAGACGTGGTCACCATCCTCGATCTCATCATGTCTCCATCTTCTATCGGCATAAGTCTTCTACCTGCTCTATGAAGTCTTCATCCACTCCTAGAAAATATACACCTTCTCTGTGGTATCCCGTACCATATCTGGTCCCATGAGTGCTGACTTCCATGGGACAGTCTAGCACAATGGCGATCTGCATGGTCAACCATACAGAGCATCGAAAGGTTCTATCCCAATGGTGGATTTATAGCTGTTGTTGCACGAAAAAACCATTAAGGGAAGTGATCCTCCCAACTGCGACTGAAGTTGAGGATGAAATCACAAAACATGTCCTCGAGGGTCTGAGTATTCCACTCAGTTTAGCCACCCATCTGAGGATGGAAGGCGGTTCTCAGATGAAGCTCCATCCCGAAAGCCTCCTACAACCCCTTCCAAAGCTGGGAAGTGAAACGTGCATCACGATTGGAGACAATTTTCAAGGGTACTCCATGTAACTGCACAACCACCTACACATAGAGGCATCCCAAGCTCTCAACTGAACCCTACTCTTTGATCAGTAAGAAGTTTACCCACTGGGTGAGTCGGTCGACGATAACCTAGATATAATCATGAACCCAGGACGTACATGGGAGTCCTATCATGATGTCCATAGATATCCAATCCAAATTCCACTATAGGACTTATAAATGATGAACTAAGTCAGCTGGTACCAGATGCTCCACCTTCACTTGCTGACAATTGAGGCACCAAGAGACAAACTCTGCTACTACTTTCTTCATTCCCAGCCACCAGTGTTGTCGTCGGAGATCCTGGTACATCTTCCCCAATTCTGAATGTACATATGGAGGGGATGTGTGGAACTCCCTGACCACTTCCTCCCAAAGCGACACTAGTTCCATGGTACATCCTCTAAAAAGGATGACATGCTCCCCACTTTTAGAAAATACATCAGGTTCATGTCATGTGGATATATGATCACATCGAGCCTCAGAGTAAGTGTCCCCACGTTTTACCACCTTGATTTGCTGAAGGAGGAAGGGAGTGAATGTAAGAGACTAAAGAAAATATTCTCCATATCGATCCACAGAGGATATCTACAAAGCTACCTACTGCTCTGTCACCTCACCTAGCAGTTGTATACCAAATCTCTGGCTGAGTGAATCTGCTACAACATTCCCCTTCCCAGGAGTATATACTATCTCAAAGACATAGTCCTGGTGTAAATCAAGGAAAATTCACTATCTCAGGTTCATGTCTATCTGGGAGAATATATAGCCGAGACTCTAGAGATCAAAGTAGACCATAAAACGATCAACCATCAGATTACGTCGCCACATCTTCAAAGAGAAGACAACTGCTATTAAATCAAGGTCATGGGTAGCGTAGTTCTGCTCATTTTATCTCAACTATCAAGAATCATATGCAATAGCTGATTTCTCCTAGATCAGGAAACATCCTAGCCATGTCCCTGATGTGTCACAATAGACAACTCACCCAACACTCTCCGCTAGAAGCCCCAATATGGGGGCACTAGTCAGCCTTTTCCTCAGCTCCTGAAAATTCCACTGGCATCTATCTGACCACATGAAGGGTTTCCCCTACTTCTATAATATATGTAAATGTGCCCCAACTCTGGAAAAATTGGTCACAAATCACTGGTGGTATCCGGCCAAACCCAGGAAACTATGTACCTCTATCACACTCTTGAGTGTCTCCCGAGTAAGTACCACCTCAATCTTCACTGGTTCCACTACAACTCCATCCTACGAGATGACATGTCCTAGAAAGTGGACCTCTAGGATCCATAATAGGAACTTTGAGAGCTTACTATAAAGCTGGTGCTCTTATAGTTTACCCAGAACTACCTGCAAATGATAGGCATGCTCCTCCTCAGTAGCCGAGTACAACAAAATGTCGTCGATTAAGACTAATAGAAAGTGGTCCAGGTATGGCTAAAAATATACTATTCATGAGTCCCATGATCACTGATGGAGCATTGTTCATGTCAAAAGGCATAACCAAGAACTCGTAGTGGCCACACCGACATCATAAATTCGTCTTCTACACATCCTCAGCTCGTACTCTATGCTGGTGATAACCTGACCTGAGGATTATCTTCGAGAAACACCGTGCTCTATTAAGATGATCAAAGAGGTTATCAATCCTAGAAAGTGGGTACATGTTCTTCATGATCACCTGGTTCAGGGGACGATAGTCAACACAAAGTATCAAGCTCCCATCTGCTTTCATGGTGAAAAATATTATGGTTTACCAAGGAGAAACACTGGGCCGGATGAACCCCTTCCCCTAAAAGTCATCCAGCTGTACCTAAAACTCACAAATCTCCGCATAAGCCATATGATACCCTGGTGTAGATATCTGTGTCATCCCGGGGGTACAAGACAATGTAAAAGTAAACCTTTATGTGAGGAGGTATAACTAGATAATCATCAGGGAAGACATCCGCATACTGGTCCACCTCTACAGGATACCTCGGACTCTCCACATCAACTTCTCGGAGGGTTAGGCTAGCCAACTGATGACTGATCGACTACACTCTCCTCTGGGTAATCCGTCATGTGCTTAAAAGAATCCCTTCTCACCGGTGAGGGTAAACCTTGTCCCATTAGTATGGACACACATCACATTGCACCTAATACATTCGATCTGGGCATGGACTATAGATAACCAATCCATGCCCAAGATGATGTCGTAAGGCCAAGACACCACTACTATGAAATCCCAGCTGAAGCTCTCGCATCCTAGAGTAATCTCACATAGCCGGAACCAGTGTGTAAACATCAAATCCTCTCCCATAGGAGTGTCTAGCCATAAGGATCGAGCCAACAGCTCCACTAGAAGCTCTGAGCTCCGAATGAGGGCAGTGAAAATAAAATAATGACAGGAACCTATGTCTATAAGTGCTACAGTTAATGTGTATTAGACATAGACTGTACCTTGTATTATCTCTGAAGTTTCGTGGTCATAGGACTCAGCTACCTAGAGCTGAACTCACCCATGTGCACCTTCTCCCTATGGTTAGGGTGGACCAACTAGTGGTGGAGGCGGTAACATATCAAATCGTCTCCCACCACCAGCTGTACAACCAGCTCCACTGCCATATCCACCTACTACCTGCAGACCTCCTAGATTGAACCTCTATCTCTTACTGGGTGGTCCTTCAATCGTATGTTGATCAACCATATGATGGGTCAGGTAGTCACGAGCCATGTGACCCTACCTTCCGCATGTGTAACACTATCTTATCCTCACCTGACTGGCTCTATCTCGGGTTCCCCACACAACCGACCTTGAATCCTATGGTCGTTCACCTATAGGTCAAGTCCTCTTGGACCTTTATGACATCTATCTGATGCCAGTTGATGAAGACTCCGCTATGTAACGCCTGGTGGTGGTTCATGATGCTGGTGACTGCACAAGAAGAAAACTATCCACTAAGAGGGAACTCTCTAACACCCCCACCTATGTTGGGATGCTTAGATAAATCATCAAAACCCTGATCTCCCACCTATGTCCCTACTCAAAGGTCTGGGCTGTAAAGAATCGCTCCCGCACCATATCAAGGGAGTAGTGTGAGAGGTAGGTGAACCATACTGAGTATTGAGCCACAGTTACGCTACCCTACTGAAAATGAAGAAGCTCATGTGTGCGCACTGCGCAAAGGGTCATTGGGATCATCTCTGCCCGAAACAGGCTCTCAAAGTCTACCCCGATAAATGTCACATAATCGTGAACTTGTATAGCCATGCTCCACTATCTGCCTTCTACTTCTTGTAAAAGTCTGGCAGCAAGGATCACCATGAGATCAGCTAGTGTCCCTAGCAGTCAGAAGACTCTCACCACAGCCTCCATCCAATCTTCAGCTGCCTGTGAGTCCATCTCACCCTTGTACATGGGTGGCCTCTGGCACTGGAACTCGTGCAATGTGCTCATACGACTTTAACTCTCTTCTGCTATGGCTGGGGGAATCAGTTCCCCAAGGGTAATGGTACCCTTGGTGCCTCCAATGGGACTTCTACAGATAAAGGTCCATGCACCAAGGCCTCGTCGCTCGGTGGGCTATCATCACGTACTCTTCATGGAACCCTAGCTGGCTGTCTATGTGGAGGCATCATGAAAAGAAACAGGTGTTCCATGTTCAATTAGTTATACCCAGTTAAATGACTCCATAAATTACAAATAAAACTTTTCAAAACACACACTCAATCGGCATTTTGTGCATTGAGTTAGAAATCAGATGTCAGGGTTTTGGTGTATGGATAAGTCAGCCACTACACCAACACTAAATTCCCTAAACTGATAACCACACTGAAAACACATAACACTATTATTGTTAAAAGATCATATTCCAATGGTATATGGTATAACCAACTCCTTTGATACAAATTTGTCACGACCCATCCCTTAAGGCTCATTCCATGACAACCCCAAGCTCGCCTTCCATAGGCATGGGGCTGGAGACTAGCACCAAAAGGAGTATTCCCTAAAACTGGAAAGTCATTGCCTTTATAACCTATAAACTCACACAACTAAACACAAAGAAACATTCATGCACAATGTATAACTATATAGTAAACATGGTGTGTACAGAATGAAGAAGGGGCCAAAATACAAGTCCAATTGGAATGTATAAGTAAACTGGGAAGAAAAAGTAAACTGGAAAAACATATGTGAACAACTAACAAGGATCCTACCTGAAGGGTATGTATAGATCTCAAATGGTCGTCACATCTGTATGCTTCTTCTAATTTCCACCTCCGAGCTACCTCTAGTCCTGGTACCCTCAGCCTCGATCAATTCTGTCTGTCGTCTGCACCAAACACAACAAGATGCGGGTGTAGCCCATGTAGGTGTTAGTGTAATGATAATCAGTAGGGACCCTGAGACTCTCTAAGGTATCTAAAAATCCAAAAAGGATAAACCAAAAAGCATGAAAACAACAGACAAACCTACTTAGTTATATTCACATACATATACCTAAGTTGTCGAGTAACCCATCTCAATCACGAGGAAACACAAGGCCCAACTCAAATGCCCAAAGATCAATTCCCCAAAAAAGAAAAGAATACCAAAAAGGTAACACTATGAAGGTATGTACCACAATGGTAATGCAATATAAAATAATACCACAAATGTATCCCCATGAAGGTAAGTACCATAGAGGTAATGCCACTAAGAAGACTTCCACAAAGGTATCACCGTGAAAGTATGCATAACAAAGGTATACAAAGAAGATTATTTCCAAAAAGAAAAATACTCTGATCACATCATGTATAACTTAGGTACAAAGGTATAGATGGTTAGATGTAACTACGGAATCATGTTACTCTATGAAGAGGCAGACCCACGTAAGATCCTAAATCGTTAGACCCCCCGTAGGATCCTAGTAGAGCAGAACCATGTATGATCTTAGTGTAACCCCATATGGTTTCTTGGATAGGATCCAAGTGGTATACTGGAACACAGACCCACATAAGATCCCAAAGAAAAGACCCACATAGGATCCTAAGGTACAAACCCACATAGGATTCCTTTATCATCTTACAGCCAGCTACAGGGTTCCCGCACTAAGCTCGCTTGATTCTTGGAGGGTATGCTCCTCATTCCATAGGTTTATTCTCCAACTTCCATGAATACCTACTAAGATGTACCCCATAGGACAAACATGTAATTGGGGTCTCACCTCAACAAATAGTGCGTGAATCAGATGCCCGGTCTGTAAGTTATTGGCCTTTTAGTCCTGAGGGCCCAGATGGATTCATGTTCAATCCAACCCAGTCGTACCCCAACATTATCCAAAACTCAAATGGGGTATACCCAAAGGATCGTCTCAATCCAAGAATCCCAATTCCGTATACAGATCGTCAAATGGACTCCCATAGTTCATGTTCTAGCAGAAAGAATGGAAAAGGGTTGAGGTGGGTCCGTGTCCAGTCTGACCCGTCCTGGGCCGACTCGGGTCGGACCCTGGGTCCGGCCCTGCCCGCCGGGCGGCCCCATTGATCGCGCTGGCCTATAGTTGGGTGGCCCGGTGGTGGGGTCCTCTTGAGCCACCATCCAAGGGGGAGGTTCCCCTTGGGCACCCCGAATGGTTGGGCCGTTCAGGTTGGGTAGCTGACCAGCCGGCGCCACGTGGGGCCGACAGATGGCACGTGGAACCGAAGGTCCTGCACAACTCAATGCCTGGCTGGATGGCCAGCCCACCCACACAACGCAGTCATGCGCCACACCACCACTACTGGTCAACAGTGATCTGACCGCCCACCATCACCGCCACGACCTCGTGTCGTGGTTCCTACACTCCCATTGGCATGGTCACGTGCCATTGACCCCATCACGTGTCCGTCCGTGCGCCAGTCACCACTGACATTGTCGCAATTAGCTAGAGTGATGGCCACTATTCCCAATCCCCACTAGTGCCGGTCGCCTGCACGGGTTTCCGAAGACGTTCCTCAGGTAACTAGGCACACCCCGGTAGCCCGTTCTTCATTCCGAAAACTCCCGCAGTCATCTCGGAACGTCACCATCGATTCAAGACCATCATAAACCACTAAGGCTATAAAGAGATCGTTCCATGTTCATTTGGCCCACACCTTCCACGTCTGAACTGTAGCAAGACACACAATTGTTCATAAATCAAGAAGATTGACATTATCAGGGTAAGAGGTATTCAAAACAACATTCTCTACCTCGCTTGACCATGGGAGGTGTCACGAGATAAAGTGGGTGAAGGATAGGAAAATACGGATGTCAGTTCGTCATCGGTGAAGACATTCCTCATTGGGGATCCTTCAATGGTGTTCTTCATTAGAGAAGATGATCTTAGATGGAGAGATTGTTTCTTCACAATTCTCTCATGCTCTCATTTCCCAACAAATCCCCCAACCATGATAGGAAATGGAAAATAGAAAAAATTTCTGTTAATTAATACAATTAATGTTGGAACATTAATTAATTTGGTTTTGGAACAATTAATGTAAAAATAAACAAAGATTCACCTCCCTTATTAAAGAGGTAGTTCAAGGATCGGGTGGTCCCCACCACCAAACTCAATTTGGGGGGATTGAATTTCAAAAATAAAATAATGTTAATTTATTTTATTTTCTCCAATGAGAAGCACAAAAACTAATATTCACCCAAAACCTACTGTGGTGGAGGTGATGGTATCCTTAAGCGAATAATAGTTCTATGCGCTCAACATTGTCCTCATATTTCAATTTCGAGAACTGGTTCAAAAGTTACAAAAACCCACTCGCACGTTTACTAAACGTACCAGAAAAAGTGTTAAGAAATTCATTCTGGGCACTATGGGCCTCAAAATCACGTTGGAACAATTAATTTAATTTTTCCCATGTTTTACCTTTGTCAAAATTTATTTGAAATTTATATTCATGTCATTTTCCAAATAAAGATTTTTTTGTATCAGACTGAAAATATGAAATGAATCATTATTTTAACATGAACAGTATGAAATGTATTTTCAATCATCATTTCTAAATAATTTTTTTAAATAATCATTTATAATTTTCAATGATTATTTTCAATGAAAATTATTTCTAATTTCTTTTATGAATATTTTGTTTTTTAAAGTGATTTTTATATTAGAAAGGCTATTCTTCTCAAAAAATGATTAAAATTATTTTTAAATATTCCTTTAGATGTTCCCAATATTTTTAATGAAAAATATATTTATTTTTTATGTTTTATAATTTGTTTTATTGTTGCAATTCTATATTCCTAATGAAATGTTCTATGTAAAATTTAAAATTATTTTCCACCTATGATGGAATATTTTTATTCTCATTATGATATATTGGTGAAAGGATTTAATAATACTATACTTATTCATTCTATGTATAGATAATGCTTTTGTTTATGAAATTTTATGAAACTCGTTTTTTTTCTGTGGGTTATAGAATGGTGAATAGAAGAAATATTAAATAAAATTGTTTTCTTTATGTGGGTTATGATGTAATGATATGTTTAATGATATATAATATTTTGGAACACATATGTATGGGTCTCATTATGAGATGGGTAGGACCAATATATATCCAATTAATTTGGTACACCGTTATATATTAAGAGGTAACAATTGGAAACATGTTGACGGGAATGATCCACTATAGCAAATATTTGTCTCTTCATCCAAATATGGGAAATATGTGATGGGTCCTAATCCTCTATATTAATTGTCATGGTAATTATCCTTGATATATAAAATGTTTGTCCTATATTTTTGATGTTATTAGAATTTTATAAAATGTCCTTGGGGTTAATTATTGATTAATGATGATTCCTTGCAATTGTGGGCCGTGTTTTCTAAAATGATAATTTTGTACACCATGACTCGGGCTTATGATCAATGATAGGTTGGGTTTGAACATACTACATTTTTTCTTTGATCGAATAATTTTTTTATTAACTTATGATTTCATATGATCGTAGATAGGCATATCATATGTTTACCCTTGTTGAGGATATCAACTCAACCCTTCCATTATTTCCTTCCCAAAGGTTATGAAGAATTATTTTTGTGGGGTCTCTCAAAGAGGAGTATAATGTGAGTATATCATCACCGGAGGTGATGATGATCTTTCATGAAATAATAATATTGTGTTTTTAGTCTCCTAATATAATAAAATATTACATTTTTTGGGTTTTATATTATTAAATGCATTAAATATTCATCTGAAATATGTAAAATATATTTATAAAACCATGGTTTACTATTTTTGGTACCAGGTCATAGGTTTAGTCAAAAATTAGATATTTATAATATAAAAACATAAGTGATACCCCTAGGTATTTTACAATTAGTATGTCTAGGGATATTTATATGGTTATCTCTAAGGATAAGTTTAGTAATAATTATATGTATCAGAAAATATGATTGAATCATGATGATCGATAAAGTAAGGGGTTGACCGAAAAATATATCATTGAATGGATATTATATATGGATGTGGCACGTGGAAATATGTACATAGGGGTAATTAATATGATAAGGGAACATCTACATGAACACAATCATCACATGGTGCTAGAAAACAATCCTACTTCACATATGGGTTGACACTCGCATATAATATTATTTCGAAATTTAGAAACACTTTATGTCCCATAATGAAGGATTTAAATAATTAATATGAATGAACTATGTTGAGCCGATTTTTCCATATACTGAAAAAATGGTGTCATGATTTAGACATCCAATAATTAATTTTTCATGAATATATTGTTTTTATGTATGATTAATATTTCTCACACTATACATTCTAGTTTAAAAAATGGCTGGAACATGAAGGAAATGTCCTAATGATAAATGCGATGGTAAATTTAATTATTGTAGTTCTATGAATCCAAATGTTATATGAGTTAGAATGGAAAATATTTTTTATATAATCAAAGAAATTTATCATGACATGAATTGTGCTGAAAACCCACTCAATTAAAGGAGAGAAAAATTTTATGATGTGTCTTTCAGGAAAAAATGCCCAACGAAATTTTTTGGTTCTTTTGATCCACTAGTTTATGAGAAATGGATTCGTACGAATGAAAATATATTATCTATTATTCACTATTTAGTGCATTAATATTTCATTTTGGATATTTATCAATTATATGGAAAATCATATTAATAGTGTAATATTATTAAGGACATGAGGAAACAATAAGAAATTTAATTCATGGAATGGTAGTATTTTATAGGTATATTTCTCAGTAATTAGTTTCCTGGAAATAAAAAATGAATGTATAATTAATTCCAAGTGGTTAAGAAAAAGGATTCTGAATCTATTTGTAACAATGAAACTAATTTTACAAGAGATGTAATCTACAAATCTTGTTTAATCATAACCCCTAAATGAAAAATTTATTTATTTATTGGTGTCCTAGATCCAAGTCTTCCTAAGGCTTTTTTAATGTAATTTATTATATATGGGGAATTTTTTTTATGAAATGAAGGTATAAACCATAAATTGATATTCCAATCATTTGTATGGTTTTGAAATGAAAATTTAGGTCATGTCCCTTGAAAATTAAAAAGGTGGAAATAAATTATATTTATATTCATGCCATAAATATTGGATGAAGAATTAATGGAATTTATTGAATGAAACATATAAGTTATTTATACATGGAAAGGTTGTTAACAAATCCTTTGAATGTCAAAATATAATTAATGGGTTGGTAAATGAAATTTAGGAGAAGATGTTACCAAATAATGCATCACTCACACTCTTGTGTTTTAGGTACATTGATTTTTTGAATTATGTGAATAAATTCCCCAATTCAAGGGATAATGTGTATGATAAGCCACACAACCATTCAAGGAAAATCGCAAATTGAAATATTATTTAATAATAATGGATTAAGTGAATCATTAAAATTAGGTGTTAGATAAGAACATTCCTAGTGATGTCTCGAAATTTTTTCCAATTACCCTTTTTCATTTCCATAGTATATTTATTTTCGGGTTTACCTGGGGGACATTTTCGATGAAATTGGAAAATGTTGGAACGGTTTTGGGAAGTGAATGGTCAGGGAATATTTTTCCCAAACCATTCCATTTACCACATAAACCATTTATCCCCAGAATGAGAGGTGTTTCATGGTTGGTGCATAGTTAGAAAAACCATTCCACCCCTTTGTAGTAACCTTGCAGCCTCCTAGCATGATCCCCATGGCTAGGTCTATAGTTAGTGAGAAATGTGAACACCTAGCTAATAACTATGAATGTGGAATTTTAAACATCCAAAAAATTAGATTAAAAAGTATTTAACCCCTATAACTCACCCAAAATCATCCCTATCAAGACCAAACCAAATCATTTAATTTTTTGGGGCTTTCAGATGGATTCTATGGAATTAAAACCTCTGTTCATGAAAAATTGATTCCAGAATAAATATATCCACATATATCAATAAGAGATTCTAGTTCAGATTAGTTTCCTTCCTCGCTCCCATATTTCTCAAATTCCATAAAGGGGGCTTTAAATCCATTTGTTTTGGATCTAGATATACATTTGATGATATCTCATCCTTTTGATATCTGATTTAAATTTTATATCTACATCTCATTCTTCATCATGATCTTGGTTATTCTTCATCAATTGATGATTTCCTTTGGTGAGACTTCATCATATATTTCATCATAGGTGGTCTAAATTCAATTATCATAGTCTTGAATTAAAATTATATGTATGTATTAGAGAATTTAAATTGTAATGTTTGACAAGTGAATCATAAATTTGAATAAATTAATTGAATAATTAGTTTATGGATTCATGGAATTGATTAACTAAATTTCCATGGGAACATGAGAAGTTTTGAACATGGGAGAACTAGGTTAGTCAATATTGATTATTTTACTAATGGAATCGGATAAAATAATTTTTTAATTAATTAACGGAATTTATTTATTTTGAAATTGAGGGGATATTGGGATTGTGTTATTGGTCAATTAAAGTTATTATAAATTAATTTAAAAATGGGGATTATGATATGGTTGACTTGACTATAATATGTTAGTGGGTTATCTGAATTTTATATTGAAAATTTTTTTATTGATTAATTGATAATATTATTGTGAACTGATTAAGTGTATGAATTTTTTAGAAATTTATAATGGTATACCATAATGCGATATGTCAATAATAAGGTTAGTATTGTTTGGACTTGTTAATTATTATGTGTGTGTTATATTCTGATTGATCAATGAACGGGTTGTGGTACATGGGATGATTCTTCAAATACCCCTATTGTGCTAGAAATGGAGTGTGTATCTGATAATATGAGTGTCTGACATGTACTGCTACACCAAAATCCAACTTGTGAGATGCATGTGAAAATATTTATGGGACAAAAATTGATGCTTCAAAATACAATTGTTTAGATTGATTGGTAATGAGTGTGAGAGATAGACTACTTCTTAAAAATACAACTTATTTTATTGTATGATAAATAAGTTTTTTTATGTTGGATTATGTTTTAATTAACCACGGTATCCTAGTTATGTCATTATAGGATCAAAATATTGGTATTGGATTATGGTTCAATTTTCCACTAATAAGAATTGATTTGATCAATTAAATGTTATCCATAATATTGTGATATGTAATATCCATTGGGGATAGTTTAGACTCTGTAATAGGAGGAAGCATGTATTGAAGGTTCGATTTTCCTTGGGAGCGTGAGGGTTTATGTATTTAATTAATGAAAAATTGGATGTATAATTTAGTGACTTTATTACTTTTAATTTTAAATCATTATAAAAAATAACTCATTTCTATTGACAGAATTTTTTCATAGAAACTATTTTTTGAGGCCTAATGAGTGGTACTCACAAACTACCCAGGCTTCATAATAATTACATTAATAAGACTCATGTTTACATAACTAGATATGTGAAGGATACCTCTGATAGATTGATGAGTTTGAATGAAGAATGGATGGGGAACCATACATGAATCAGGACCCACATATGAGTTTTTTGTGTCTTAATTTATTTTTGTTATTAATATTGTTAAGTTATACAGTTTTTGGGAATACATATGTAATTTTTAGTTTTAGAAACATTATTTCTTGTTCTGGTTATCTTTTGATATTGGTTTGGTTTGGATATTAGTAAAATCCTTATTCTACAGTTTTTAATTCTATTATTGTTTTTCTTTAATAAAGAGTGTATACACTATCTATGATTGAAATTAGACCTTCATTGGTAGTTGGTAGCCTCTAGAATATGGGGATGGGAACCTGAGGTCATTTGATCGACTAATTCAGGGAAATAGTTTTTGGAACCTAGTTTGAGACTTTACTAAAAGGTATTAAAGGTGGCCTTATTTTATTTTTATTTAACTAACTATTTTGGTACTATAGACAGGAGAATATGATGTGTTGAGAATTTTTTGAGAGCTTTTTAAGGAGAGTTTCTAACCTATTTATGAGTGTTAAATCCACATACCTAGTGTGATATTGTTGTTATTTAGGTGTTTTGTTACATTGGGATGTTATTTCACTTTGAGTAATTGATTTTTTGTGGTATGTGAATATTGTTTTTGGGATTTAATGGGATTTAACTCATGGTGAATTTTGTCATGAGAGCTTAGTATACATGATTCATTATAAGAAGTCATGATTTATTTTGGCGTGCATCATTTTAGGCGTGATTATAAAAAGTAGTTTTTTTTTGTTGAAATTGAATTTTTTTCCCTTACATGTGTATTTGAACGGAAGATGGTGCCTAATATGAATTTAAATTAATAAAATGATGAAAAATTTAGAAAATGGTTGTCCAATGAGACATTAATAATTATAATGAGCTTAAACATTTTTACCCATGACTTAGATGTAGGATTGATAAGGGTATTATTGTCTCCTCATTTTCGACCATGTTGTGAGATTTGAGGGAAAGACAGTCCATGGTTTATTTTGAATCCCACTTGCATTAATGTTTTATTGTTGATATATGTGAACTCATATGTGTTTTTGTAATTGTATAGGTATGCATTCACAATGAATATTTTTTGAGGAATACAATATATTACAGATGATAATGATCCTCAAGTAGTGGAACCTAGGGCACATATAATGCTGGTTGAGAAAGTCAGAGTAGTTCATTAGGCTCATTTCATGATTTAGGATGTTTATGGAAAAGACCAAGAGCATATTGTGAAGAGTATGTTCTCCCTGACATGAAATTTTAATTTGCATAACCCTACGACATTCACCGTAAAGGGTTGACCTAAGGTACATGAGTTATGTATTAACTCAATTCACATGATATTTGAACACCTAGAGACTTCTACATAGAATTAATTCAAACTGGTAGCTTAAATGTTACGTTGTCAAAAAAAGTGTTTGTGTGGAATCCATACATGGGATGAATATCTATAATTTATGGAATGGAAGAACTACCAAGAAATGTTCTTGCAAATCTTTCATCTGGAGACATTCAGTAAAGAGAGGTAATTTGAGTTTGTTGGGTCGAATCTAGGGAGTATGTCCATAATAAACTATGTTAGATGCATTAAAGATTTGTGGTGAAATGTTTTTACCATTAAAATCAGAATATTTTACAATGGAAAATGGTTTTAGGATGGATCTAAATGTGAATTTATGTCACATGGTAAAATATTTTCGCTTAAGCCACTTTTAGAAGTTTTAAATTACACTCTCTTATATAAGGGGAACCTGGAGGAGGCTCCCAATGGAGGAATATTGGTCTTTGATTGTCAATAAAGTGGTATGAATTTCAAAATAATGTAGTTCACTATGATAATTACATTTAGTGTGATAGGAATAAGATTGGAAAGGGGGTGGTCAGTCACCCCTAACCCTACCCTACTGACATGTCGATAGTGTCATAGGCTGCATCACATCTCTAGAAATATTCCTGAAAACTAGTTTTCTATCGAGCCTATTGTTGGATGGTACATCAACAAAGGTTCTATTGGAAACTGTGATAGATATGTCATGATTGATGATCTAGAAAAAACATGAGTATTAGAAGGGGATCATTAGAATCATGTCAGCTTTGAAGATGGAGTTCTACTAGTTGTGGCAATAGAGGAAGTGAATGAGGTACTCTTGGTAAAGTGTTCCCATATCAGTAGGGTGGTATGGCTCTTGGGGCATAGACAGTATCACAGGAAGACATGAATAATAGTATAATGCAGTTCATCTTACACTTGTCGATAGCAAGGTAGGGCCATCGATAGTTAGAGGTACTATTCTGGTAGCATTTACACATTCTAGTGGATAATTTTAATTGTTTCTTCTCACTCTTGTATATCTATAGAAAATGTTAATGTGTTAATTCTAGTAGTAGATTTTGTGAGATGGTTTGTGATGATCAACACACTATTGGGGGTACTGTTCAAGGACATATTTTTATGCATGGGGGTTTCTCTCAAGGTTAGGGAGTTTAATTTTCTATTGAATCTCTACATTATAGATAAGTTATGATTTGACATAATTATTGATCTTGAATTTTTCCTAGCATTTATAGAACAAAAAAAATATTACTATAGAATATTTAGTTCTATGTGTAGGGAGGGTGAAAGTTATACTCACGATGGGGAATGGGATAGAATGGTTGGTCATATAAGGATAGTTCTTTAGTAAATGGGGGAGATCACCACCCAGGTTACCGGTTTATTGGTGGATGAAAGAGGAGCGAAGCATTATTTATTTCCACATATAGTGGACAAGTTTCCAAACATTTTCCCTAGGTACTTCATAGGGTTTCCACAAGAAAGAGATATATAATTTACAATCAACATCATTCCAGGGGATGAGGTAATTTCTATTACACCTTACAGAATGCACCAACAGTGATTCACGAGCTTAACACTCAACAAGAAGAAATGATGGTTAAGGGGTTTATCCAACCGAGTATGTCACCTTGGGGTTATACATTTTATTTTCTATGATGGATGAGGGGAATTTTTTAGTTATGTGTTTACCACCAAATGTTTAATCAGATGATAATAATTAAATGGTATCCTATCCAATGTATTAATGATATATTTGAACAGTTTATGGGAGAATACTTATTCTCGAAGACATACATGAGATGATGATATAATTCTTTGAGATTTTTAACGTATTAAATAACTCTGACTTATTTTATATGTAGTTATGTCCTCTAAGAGTTTTTTCCGATGTTTTCTGGTTTGATGAATTCTCTCACTGTGTTTATTGCCTTGATGAACCAAATCTTACAAAATTACCTATATTAGTTTTTAATTGTTCATCTGGATGAAATCTTGGAGTACTCAAAGACTAATGAAGATCATTCCCAACATCATGGAATCATTAGGAGTACACTGAGAGAGCATTAGAAATATTTAAATCTGTTATATTTGTCAATTATGGATTGGTTAGGAACCTTTCATTGGCCACATCATCATGGTGTAATGTGTGATAGTGAACCTTGAGGAGGTGTATGTAGCTTTTTCTTGGAAAAATCCAAAAAAGGATTTCAATATCTGAATATTTCTTGGTTTAGTAGGATATTTTCATAGATTCATCAATGAATTTTCCCATTTTGTATTGCCACTTTTTGGATTGACCAAAAATCAGATAATATTTTAATTGGATAGATTACGAGATAATTCATTATAATAGTTGTGGAAGTGCTTAAAAATGACACTAATACTCATTATACTAGATTTGATTGAGGACTATATGGTGTTTTTTTATATTATGGTATAGGCCATGGAGCAGTGTTGATTTATAGAGATCTAGTTTCAGTGTATGGTTCATGGAAGCTGAGGCCTCATGAACATAACTACCCAACACATGATTATGAGTTGGTTGTAGTAGTTTTTTATTTTATTTTTTGGTGGAATTATCTTTTGGGGTAATATTTTACCATGATTTATAACAAAAAGAGTTAGATAATATATTTTATCAATAACATTTAATTCACTAGAACAGTTATGGATTGAGTATATGATGTCTTTCTTATTTGAGGAAGAGTATACTTCTAGGAAGGGAAACATTGTTGTGAACCAATTAAGTAGGAAAACTATTCCTCAAGTAGATCATGAGTCTAATGATAAATGAAGGATGATGAATTTGTATGCTATGATGATAGTATTGTATTAGGAAGGTTAATAGAAATTGTATCACATATTAGTTTTAGTGGAGTATTCTTGAGTGAGCGAGATTAGGAGGAGGCAGTATGGGAATCTAGAATGTTTATCCTTGAGAGAAAACCTTGAATTTGGGGAGATAACATCAGATTAAAACATAGATGAGGATGACATCATCTATGACCTTATTGTTTTTTGTCCCTAATAGTATGTGAAAGGAGGTAATTCATTAATTCCAAGCCTTGATTTGGGTGGTGTCTCATGTTTTTACAAAATATTCAATGACCTATAAAGAAATTATTGGTGTTCAATCCTGAAAAAGGATACATCGTGATTTTTGACATAGTGAAAAACCTATGAACAGGTGAATGCCAAGAATCAATGACCAGATTTTTTGAAATAGTTGGTTCCCATTCCTAAATGGAAGTAGAACTAAATTACTATGGACTTTTCATTATGTCTCCTGAGGATTCCTTGGAAGAATGATGCATTTTGGGTGATTGTGGGCCATTTGAAATAGTTTTCACATTTCATTCCTATATGAGAGATACTATAATTGGATTACATTCTGGATATGTATGCTTTTGAGATAGATACTTTTCACAGTGTGAAATAGATTTTTGTTTTCGACCGTGAATCTCATTTTATATTTCTCTTCTTGAATGAATTTTTAAAGGCTCTTTATAAACAAGTTTTACAAGTATGGAATTCCACCAACAGACACATGGGTGGTCGGAATGTAACACACATGTTCTTGAGGATATGAAAAGATCAGGTGTTCTAGATTTCAGTGTGTCTTTGTAGAATAACCTAGATTTGGTGGAGTTTTATATTTAAAAATATTATTAGAAAACTATACATATGGAACATTATGCGGTACTTTATGGTGATCCATGAAGATGACATATGTTATGGATGGAGGAAGGTGATTCATAATTTTTTGTACTGAGTATTGTGTAAGAGAAATTAGAGCATGTTAAAAAAAATTTAGAAACACATTACTAAGTCCCAGAGTAGGAAAAAACTGTTATGATTATAGGAGTTGAGAACCCCTAGGGTTTGTAGAAGGGTGATCAGGTGTTCCTTTGAGTGTTACAGAGATCTGGTCACCATAGGATATGCTGAGAGGGCATGTTAGCGCCCTGTTTTTTGGCTATCTAAGGTTTTAGAGATAATTGAGTTGTTTAATACATATTATCTCTTCCACATAGATACAATTATTTGCATGGATGTTCTCTTATGTCCTAGCAAAATCAATATCATTGTGAGCCTTCTCTTGTGATCGATATGGATGATTTTTATAACAACTCTACTCTGTATTAAAAATGTTAACATGATATATTACATAAATATCACTTAATAAAACTCAAAAAATCAAGAGGTCTAGTCTATTTTGGTTTTAAGAACATTACATGACAACTTAATGCATAAAATAAGACATCTTCATTTAAGACATATTTTACATGACCACAACATTATTTTATACTTAACATTGTATGAGACAACCTGAGTACATACGTAAGAAAATGGTGAGAAATAAATCCTGGTAAGGGATTAATTTAGGGAAAAAATTAGGAATAAAATACATGTTAATCAGTAGACATATCAATTGAGCACATTAGAAACATGAACATAAAGGAATGACATAGCGTGATAATCATAACATGGAAATGTGACAACAACATACAACACTATATTAGTATGAGTCAAGGCTCATTGCAAATGGATTTTCACAAGTAAAAACTCATTTCACATAAATTATCATGATAAATGCCTCATTTCACAGTAATTATCATGAGTATACCCTCTTTTCAAATTGCGTATCATGATATGAAACATCACCCAATGCATTGGAGCGCTATTAGGGTGCACCATTCCAAAAAAAATTGTTTCTTGGATAAGTGTGCAACACAGATCCTATAACATGGAATCATTCAACATCATAAGATATTACATAATCATGGAATGTGGAGTACACAAATGTAAATCCCCAATCAATAAGTATATGATCATAAATTTTCATACCCTTGGTAAATAAATGGGTTTGGTCTTAACTACATGATGAAAATTTGTAGTACAGTTTCGACAACATAACAACGTCAAATAGAAATTCATAAAATAGGATGATGAGAGAGAAATGAAACTCTATTAATTATTACATGAAATAGACAGTAAGTGGATCAGGTAACATTATGCCCGAACACATGAAATTTAATTTAAGAAGATTAATATCTAAGATGTTCTTGAATGGGAATGAGGAGCGAGAAGTCCCTTATGTAATTTTGGCATGGTAACAGGTGTATATAAAAGATCAACGATATATTAATGATATTGTAAGGAAGATATAATTATTTATAAATCAAATTTTAATTAAGTTCAGTATGTATGAACATTTCCCAACTTATGTAAATCGAAGTTAAATGGCATATCAAAAATGGAGTGGTTGATAAAAGAGTAGAGCGGAAGATCCCTTAAATGGTTATGTCACATAAAAGCCTTCGGAGACCCTTCGTAGGATCATAGGGGTTTCTTTGAAAGAATATAAAAAAATGGGTTAGAGGGTGGTCGAGCTTCAATGAGTTTTATTGAAGAGAAATGCGATCTTGTGTGTGTTTATATAGGAAAGGTGGGAGATATCTTTATTATTTTGGTTTTGGACACTACATAATAAAAAATTTAAACCCAAAAACCATTCCATGGTCTTTTCCTATTGATTCTGTAAAAGGGGAGTGTAATAAATTATTTTATTGTGTATATGGAATAAAATATTATAATATTTCCTTTACGCATGTGAAGGTTAGTTATTCATTCAAGGAAATGATTTTAAATTCATAAAATATTTTATGTCATGGAGGATTTTATAATGATACATATAATTAATCCATGAAACTAAAATTATATTAATTTAAATAAAAAACATATAAATGGACTGATTAAATTTTTATAGTATTTATTACATCATTATTGGGCCATTATGATGTTATAAAACATACCATATATTTATACGGTATTTATTTTTTATATAAAAATTCAATTATCCTTGAAAATTATGAAAAATTCACCATTGGATAATTCTTACATTATAATTCCAAAAATAAAAATCATTTTATCTAAATAATTATCTATATATTTGAATATTTTTTTAAAAAATAAAAATTGACATTTATTGAAAATTGACTGGGTTTGAAAATAATAGTTTTGAAAGTTTAAAAAAAATTACATTTCAGTCCATACAAAATATGTAAACATATATTTTTAATAAAATTTAAATAATAATACTATTTTATTAGAATATTATTTATTTGAAAAATTAATTAATTACTCAAAATAAATTTCTTAAATAACCAAAAATTCAATTTTTTCATTAAACATTATTTACTAATCAATAATAATAGGGAAAAAATACATATTATTTTATACAAAAATAATGTACGTATTCATAATTATAGGTTTTTGATACATCTCAATTTATTACACTAGCATTAACAATAAGATCATGTTTTATGATGGTTGGGCTTTCATGGGATCATTTCGTGAACATGGTTTGGGTCACGTTCTGGATCAGCTTGAACTTTTCTCCTCAACAGTTTCGTTGATGCTTAAGTAGTTGGATCTCAGATTGGGCTTGGTGTAGGGAAAATAAAACAAATTCTATCTCTCTTCGAGGATCCAATAAGTGGTAATCATATGGTACAATCCTACTGGATGAGGAAATCACTTCCTTTAACAATGCCAATAGGATCTATTAAAACCCTATATTTATACATTTCATGTGATCTCTACTCAACAGTTATACTATCATTAGTAAAGACACTTAAAAATCATTTAAGTCCAACTTTTAATAAAAAAATTAAAATTTTATTTGTATTTTCTATATCTATAATTCATTTAATTAAATAAAATGGAATTTTATTTCTATATGTTTTGGTTATTACAACCTTCACACAATAATAAATTTTATCATCGAAATTTCCATTTGCCACAAAAAAATAGATGAGGGTAACTCCACTTCATAATCTCCTTTGGTTCCCATGTTCCTTCTTTAATCTTGTGATTTCTCCTCAACACCTTGACAAGGGGAATCATCTTAATTCATAGAAAATTTTTCTTATCTTATAAGATCTTCACCATCTTCTCCTTATAGGAATGTTAATTCTCTAATTGTACCACCTCTAGATTGAGTACATGTGATGGGTCTATTATTTACATTAATAAGAGGGATACAAGGAATACATCATGTACTAGAGACATGTTTGATGGGGGATCTAGTAGAAATTCCTTTTCTCCAATGAGATCAAGGATAAAAAACATCCTATGAACCTCAAACTAAGATTTATCTTCATTTTAAATATCACGACTCTGTTCCATGTAAATATATGGAGGAATACCATGTCTCTAACACTGATCTCAAAGTCACTTCAATTATTGTCATCATAGATCTTTTATTGACTCTGAAAATATTTGATGTGATGATGTATTTAATTAAAATTCTCTACAATTTCATAGATCATTTCAGAACCTATAATTTTTCCTTCCCAAACATCATCCCAGCATATCATTGTTCTTAACCTCATCCCATAAAGGGAATCATAGGGTGTCATTTTCAAGATCAAATAGAAACTACCATTGTAATAGAATTCCACCAAAGGATGATTATGGTAACATAGTTCATTGATGTCCATTGAGAAAGATCTCAAAATTTCCTCAACTATATTGATAGTCTAAATAGTTTGTCCATTAGTTTGGGGGATATAATCTATACTGAAGTACAACTCAGTGTTTACATAACTCTAGATACTTGTCCATAATGTAGTGATGAATCTCATATCTTGATAGGAAACAATCGATAGTGTACTTCATACAGCCTTACCACTACTCTGAAGACATTCCATGCCATTTGATCCAGTGAGAAAACATCTTGAATCAAAATGACATGCCAGTCTTTGTAAGATGATGCCCAATAACACAGATATCATTGTTTCCTTAGGATGTATTCAAAAATCCAAGGACAAAGTCCATTGTGATGTCTACCCATTTCCATAATGGTTTGGGTAATAGTTTCATCATCCACTTTTTCTTCTACCTCTCATCATTAACTAGATAACATACCTGGCACATTGATGTATATTTAGAAATATCCTTCTTCATGTTATCTAACCAATAGTTCTACCAAGTTTCTCGATACATATTTGTGTTTTCTAGGTGAATTTAGAAATTCAAATTTTGTGAATCATCCAAAATTTATTTCATTATACTTGTTCTTTATGGAACACAATGTCATGACTCAAATCTCACAATTACTTCTTCATTAATAGTGAACTCCAAGGATTTCCCTTTTCTAATAGTTTCCACTTTCTTCATAATTCCCTCATCATATTTTTAGGCATACATTAACCTTTCCAAAAGAGATGATTGACCAATCACATTTAAAGGGATTGATGATGATCCCTTATTTATGATTCCAATTTCTATCTTCATCGAATATAAAACGATGGGATATTTTTCAATTCTCATCAATGATAGAATTGTTGTGTTCTTTCTACATAGAGCATCTTTCACCTTGTTAAATTTCACAGGTTGGTAGTGGATTGAGCTGTGTAATCCTTGATGAGCTACCAGATTCATTGGTGGATATTCATATTTATAATTTTGAATATAAATTTGAGACTTTTCTATCCATATATATTTCACAATTCTCCCCAAAGAGATAATAATATTAGATTTTCAATGCAAAGATCACAACTTCAAACTCCATATTGTGTGTGGGGTTGTTTTCTCATGTCTTTTAAACTTTCTTGAGGCATATGAAATGACATTTTAATTTTTCATAAACACACATCTCAATCCATTCATTGATGCATCGCTAGAGATTATGAAAATACCCCCACTTGTGGGTAGTGAGAGCATGGGGGAAGTGATGAGCCTCTTTTTCAGCTAAATTAATCATTCTTCACATTCATCATTATATGAAAATATGAGTCCCTTCTGAGTTAAAATTGTATGAGGGTTTAAAAATCATGAGAAATTTCCCATAAATCAGAGATAATATATAGCTAACCCGAGGGAGCCATATATATCTGTCATTGGTGTTGTCATTAGACAAGCCTCAATAGTCTTTTTCATGGAAGGATCCAATGATATCCCATTGACGGGGCTGATATTCCCCAATAATGATAATTCCTTCAACTAGAAATTGTAGTTACTATACGTTTCATAGTGCTTCTCCTTTCAAAATTTCATTATCATAGTTCATAGATTCTCCACATGTTTCTCCTCTATTTTTGAGTATATTGGAATATCGTCTATAAAGACTAAAAATTGTTTTGGGGTAATCTATAAAGAAACTATTAATCATGTCTGTGAATATTTTTAGAGCATTAGTGGGTCATTATTGGATCTATAAGAACTCATAATTCCCACACCATGTATGAAATTATGTCTTCAGGATATACTCCTTCTTCACCCTTACTTGGTAATGTCACAACCTCAAATCCGCCTTGGTGAAGTATTGTGATCCATGTAGTTGATAAAACAAATAATCAATTTGTATAAAAGGATAATTATTATTTATTGTGATTTTTGATCTCACGATAATCAATTCAGAGACGCATTGACCCATCCTTATTCTTGAAAAATAGGACTAGTGATCCCCCATGGTGAATCATGTGGATGTATAAACCATTTTCCAGATTCTCCTATAGTTGTTTCCTCAGTTCGATAAGTCCCACAATATCCATCCTATAAGGATTCTTAGATATTGTAAATTCCCCATGAATAAGCTCCAATGAAAAATCGACATCTCAGTTAGCTGAAGATGAGGAAATTCATTGGGAAGTTTAGTGAATTCAATCAAAATAGTTAAGTCTTCAGGAATGATCAATTCCTTATAATCAATAAGGTGAGATGCATATGATATCTTGTAGGGTAATAATATTCATTCTTGTGATGATGGTGCTATATAATATTCATCCTCCATCGTGCACTTGTATAGAATTAGGGGCTCATTATCCATATGGACAGTGATTTCCCTATTGTGGAATCTTATATAGGCTCTATATAGGTAAATCCATTCCATGCACTGAATTGCATCAAATTCCCACAAGGAAAGTATGACTAGGTTCTCTAGGATGTTCAATCCAAATATTATAACAGGGGGAGTTATATACAAGGGATGCAATAATTTCATGATTTTTTATCTTCACCGACTTATCTACTTCCATTTTTGGTGGTTTTTGAATAATTCTACTAAATTTTGGTGATAGAAAACAATGCGTAAAATAGTATATGATAATGATACTCTTAATTGTTTTTGATTCTGGATCAACATTATCTAATATAGACTTCGGGTTGAGTATCTTAAAATATTAATCACATAAAACTGAATCTAATGATGATAAAGGGATAACAAATAAATTACATTTGTCCTTAACTTAGGAATTATTAGGCTTCAATCTATGTTTTTCAGGATCTACATCCTAAAATATATTCTTATTGGAATTTCATTTCCCTAAATTATGTTGTGTAATGATCTAATGATTTTACCAAAGAATATACCCTTGGAGTGTCAAACTAGAAGTGCAAGAAGGCTCATTGTCGTTCACGAGTACCCATAAGAGACAAGTTCAAAGTAGTGTTTTTGGGTTTTACAACATGATACATTTGTGCTAGAGCCACATACAAATTTTCATATCTATATAGGGACATATTTTATTGATAAAAGTAATAATATATAATCATAATTTTTTTTATTTTTTTATTATACGTAGTCTTATCCCAATGTTTTTTCGCTAGGGTTTTCTAATATTAGTCCCAAAAGTAACTAAACCTATTCTCTGATACCATCTACAACCACCCTCCTCTTTAATACCAAATTAATTGTGAATTATTACATATATTGTAACTAATAAGACATGTAAGATCAATACATATATATTTTTTGGGGATTATGAGCGTTACGTGAAAAATCAAAACAAAAAATACAACATCTTTATTTAAAACATCTTTTACATGACCAAAAAATTCCTTTATAAATAACAATATAAGGGAAAACATGTAGACATACATAAGAAATGAGTGGGATATAAAGCCTTTTGTGGGAATACACATGGAATAAAATGAGGAAGACAATAAATTTTAGACAATAGAAATATAAATGGGGCATTAAAAAATGAATATAATGGAAGGACATTGTATGAAAATCCTAAAATGGAAATGTGGAAACGACATACAACTTGATATTAACATGATTCAGGGCTCATTGAACATAGATTACAAATCATAAAACCTCATTAAACATGAATTATAATGAATAAATCCTCATTTTACATGAATTATCATTATTAAAACCTCATTGCACGTGACTTATCATGATACTAAACATTACCTAATGAATTGTAGCACTATGATGGTGCACCCTTCACAAACATTTCATTTCATGAGTAATAGTTCTACATAGATCATATAACATGGAATCATTCTACATCATAAGTTATTACATGATCAAGGAATGTGAAATAAATACATTTAATTCCCAAATCAACAATTATATGAGCATAATGGTGAATACACATTGTAGATAAACAGGTCTCGTATTCTCTACATATTGGAAAATCATAGCGCTATTTTAGCCGTATAAAGATGTCAAATAGAAATTAATAAAATTGGTTTATGAGAAATAAATGGGTATCCCATCATTCATACATGAAATGGAAAATAAGGGAGTCATGGAAAATTACTCCCCATTACATGAAATTTAATTTAAGATGTGTAATATAGAAGAAGTTCTTGAATGAGAATGAGGAGAGAGAACCCCCTTATAGAATTTTGGCATGTTAACCCATATATATAGAGGATTATAGATGGATTAATGAGAGTGTAAGGAAGATATAATTATTTTTAAATCAAATGGTCGATAAGGGAAGAATTTATGAACATATCCAAACATATGCATATTGAAATTAAAAGGAATATCACAAAAGGAGTTCATGATAAAAGAGTAGAGTGGAAGATCCCTTGTATGGATGTGTGAATCCAATGGCATGGGAGATTATTCATAGAAGTATTTGGGGGCCTTTGGAAGACTCTACAGATTAGGAGGAGAGAGTTTGGTCGATAATAAATTTTTTTTAGTGATGATAAATGGGAGAATTGGTGGATTTATATAGGAAATGAGGGGGATTTCATTATTATTCTGGTTTTGGACACTACGAAAAATTAAAATACACAAAACATCTCATAGTTTTTTCCCATGGATTATAGAAATGGGTAGTGGGATATATTATTTTATAAGGTAAAGGTCATAATATACTAAAATATTTACCTTTCTTATGTGGGGGTGAGTCATACTTACACAGAAATGATTTTAAAATTATAAAATATTTTTAATGTCTTGGAGGATTAAATATAACATTATAAAATAAAAAAATAAACTAAAAATTACATTATTTTAAATTAAATTTTATATATGGTCAAATATAACATTTATATTATTTAATATATCATTATTGGGCCATTATTACGTAATAAAAGTCACCATATATTTATACAGTAGTTAATTTTTACCCAAAAATGAGATTGTGTTGGGAAAATTATTAAAAAATTACCATTGAATATCATTGACATCCTCATTCACAAAATAATATTCATTTTATGTAAAAAATATTCTATATATGTGAATTTTATCATTTAAAATAAAACCCATATATTATTGAAATTTGACCAGTATTGACAAAAAAACATTTTTGAAAGCTTTATAAATATTACTTTTGACATCATAAATATTATATAGTAATTTTTTTAATAACAATAATTTAAAAATAATATTTTATTTAAATAATATCAATTTTAGAAAAATTTATTAATTCCTCATAATATATTTCTTAATTAACAAAAAATACATGGTTTCCTATTTATAATATATATAAATCAGTAATAAAAGGATAATAATATATCCATTATATTGTACAAAAATAATGTATATATTAGAAATAACTGGTTCTTGATACTGTCTTTTTATTACATTATCATACTCCCTAAGAGTTAGGTGTGTGATGGTGGGGATTTTATGGGGTCGTTTGGTGAACATGGCTTGGGCCGTGATCTTGATGAACTTGAACTTCACTCATAAATGGGTTTTCTCATGCTTGAGTTGTTGGATCTCAACATAGAATTGGTGTAGTGAAAAACGTATAAATTTTATCTCCCACAGAATCTCTGATAAATGGTGTTCATAGGGTACAATACAACTTGTTAAGGCCATCACTTCTTTTTTCCGTGCCAAAAGGATTTTTTAAAGCCCCATATTTTTACATGTCATGTGATAACTATTCAATAGCTTTATTATTAATAGTAAAGAAACATAAAAAAAATTTAAATCCAATTATATATAATAAAAACAAAAAAAGTGCATATTGATTCTATATCCTATGAAATTTAATCAAAAGATATAGAATTATATTCATAAGTTTATGGGTCATTATACTGTTGAGCTTGAGACAGATGTATCCTTTGACGAGAAAATGATACATGTATTAGATTGTAGTGATAATTTTTTTGGGGAAAGACATTTTTGATAGATCTTGTTTGGTGTAATCATGCCCACATGATAGAGGAATCATGTGAAATAGAAGAGGATATATATGATAGTTTCCTGACCTTTTTACATTGGAAATTTAGAGATTCTTGGGAGTACAGCTTGAGGATGAGTTGTGATGTGGTTTGATGATTTTAAGATCCAAAACATTTTTGGAGATTTCATGATCTTTTTTTATTTATTAGTTTTTCTTGTTTTGAGTATATTTACGGTGATTTATTACATGTAATATTTTAAGGTGAAATTGGAAAATGTTGCAAGGGTTTTCGACAGTTCACGATTGGTGCACGGTTTTCCAAAACTGTGTAACACCAAACAGAGTGGGACTAAATAGCTATCACACATTTCCAAAAACCAATTTCCCATTAGTATTAATAGTGTGGCCCCTAAAATGAGGCTCAAGACTAGTGTAAAGCATTATTCCTAAGCTGGAAACCATGCGTGATGATTTTTCAACCCCCAAAAATTAAATAAAAAATTCATTATATCTCATAATTCGCCCAAAATCATCCAAAAATAGAACCAATCCCAATAATATTTTTTTATGGAGTCTTTTATAATGATTTTGAGTCATTCTAACATCTATTTTTTTGACTCAAATTCCAAAATAATGATCTTTACCTCTCTTGATAAGAGATTCTAATACTGATTGGTTTCTCTCATCTCTCCCATCATTATGAATTCCATTGAAGGGTAATTTTTCCCCACTAGCTATGGATCTAGATCTGGTTTTTTATAATATCTGATCCATTTAAACCTATAGTTAATTTTCAAATATATATGACATGATTCATCTTGATTTTTGTAGCCGCACTTCAATAGGGGACTTCCATTGGATAATGGTTTTCATCAATTTTGAGGTATGTGGTCAAGATTCAATTATCATAGTTTTGAATTCAAATTATTTGTTTCTATTATGTTTGTTTGATTTTTTTGTTTGATAATTGAATATTGAATTGAATAAATTAATTTAGGTAATTTTAGAGTTGATTAAATGAGTTTCAAAGTAAAAAAATAGAAGAGTTGAACTTCAGAAAATGTGTAGGGTAATTTTGATTATTTAACTATTGGAATTGGACTAGGAAATTAGTAAATTAATTAATTGAATGTTTTTATTATGAAATTGATAGTATCATGGGATTGTGTAATTGGTCAATTAATGTGACTATGTTTCAATTGAAATTTGAGGTTATGAGATAGTTGACTTGACTGCAATGGGTTATGTGAATTGAATATTGTAAAATGGTTTAATTATAAATTTGTCATATTATTTCAATGTGATTAAGGTGATGATATTTGTATAAATTGGTAATGGTATACCATGATGGGATATGTTGATAAGATTGTTAGTGACTATTATCCTTGGTAAATTGGATTTGTGTGATATATGGTTATTTATTTAATAACAAGCTGTGGGACACGGAATGATTATTTAAATACCAAAAGGGTTATAAGCATGGTGTTTTGTCCCAAAATTACTTAACCTAAAAGTTATTGTGGGACACATAGTACTGATTCAAAATCCCACTAGTGGGATGCATGTGAAAATGAGTATGAGATATAAATTACTACTTTAGAATCCCACTCCTATGATTGATCGAAAATAATTGTGGGACACATATTGCTGGTTCAAAATACCAATTGTGTGATTGTTAGATAAATCGGTTGTGGGACACTACAGATGCTTCAAATACCCACGGGATTCAAGAATGGGCATTTTAGGCTCGCTATATTAGAGTTGTACTATGGTTCCAATTGAATGAAAAATGAAATGAATTGATATGATAAATGATAACCAAGGAATTGTGATATGTGATATACCATGGGAATTTGTAGAATCGGACATGGACCGAAGCAGGTATTGTGGGTTTTAGTCTCCTCAGGAACTTGAGGGTTATGTAGTTAATTAAATGATAATTGGAAATGTAAATAATTATATTTATTAGTCACGATATTAATTCTTAATGAAAATTCATATCTTTTTATTGAATGGATTCAGTTTTAGATCCATTGGTGGTGGCTTAAAGAGTTATACAGACACCCTACCTAAGCTGTACGATTGGTACCCGAATAGACTTCCTGATTGCAGTATATGATACGAGCAATAATCCAATGATAGATGGATGAGTTGTGGTGGAGCATGGATGAAGTGACATGATTTAATTCAAAAAATTCCATTTATTTGTCAATGTATTTAGTATTTTTTGGGTTTTCATATATATAATTTCACGTTTTGGGAATTGTATATCTATTGTTTTGTTTTGGATATTTTATTTCATATTTTGTTCTTCAATTTGATACTAGTTAGAATTGTATATTTTATATATACATTAGGTATAATTTATTTGTTTCAACTATTATGTTTTATTGACTAATAGAGTATAGTCTCCCCATGATTGATATTAGACCATCACTGCTATTTGACAGCCTCAGGTATGTAGGGCAGCATGTCTGAGTTCTAGTAACAGACCAGATCATGGTACCAATGTTTGGATCCCATATAATGATGACACATTCAGCTAAACATATCCTCCCATTCTTAGTTGGAAGTTTCATGTCTGATTTTATATGAATTTTACCAATGAAAATTTTATTTTTCATCCTTTAGTGAAATTTAATTTGATTTTTTCCCAACACATGTGTTATTGAAAAATGAAATAAAATTTTATATAGAATTGGTATATGGATCAACCCAATATCACAAAGAATAATTTTTTGTATTATAAGAGAATATATAAGGAATTATGTGTGAATTAATATTTGGATGTTTATGTATCTCCATGTAATATTATCTTATGACTTATGGATACCATCATTGGTTTATGAGTTTTTGTTTTATCATTTGTTCAATGTTATTAAAAATAATGTTTTGGTTTTTCATGATGGTATTTTATATATATTAATGATAATCAATGATAAATTTATGAAAATATGACTCTTGGGTATGGTATATGTTTTATTTGAACATTATTTAAGGATAAATTCCATTACACTTTATGGAAATATGAATATAGGTACTGGTAAAATTTATTGTTTAACTTATCTAGATGTTTAATTAATTATGTTATTTAATTGGTAATCTTTTGGATTTGGAACACATCATTTCTATCAATGAATATTTCTCTCTTGAACATATTTCCTGATTATCCATTAATGATGGTGTATGGATTCTTAGAGTACCACAATAAATTTTATTTAAAATGAATTTGATGATTATGTAGATATTTTGGTGATGCCTTCATAAATATTTTAATATAGATATAATCTTTAGAACTATGTATTATCATTAGATAGATGGTATTTCGTATAGAACAATTAATACCATAAATGATATGTTAATTTCTTGTTATATGGATTCCAACAGTGGTTTGGAACAACATTTTCATCTTGTTGTCTTTTTATGAAAAAATAGAATTCACTTAAGAATTCAACTAGCTCTTTTAGTTATGAATTATGGGAACTTGTGTACAAATCTCTCATACTGGAATTATGTTGAACATGGAATGATATTGGGGAATAATAATGTTTATGAGGTAAAATATAAAGGTATATTCATTCAAAGTCACATAATAGAAAAAAATGGTGATAGAAATGTCATTATTATAATCATCAACACCATTTAGATTTTTTTGGAGATTGAATTTAAATAATTTATCCATGGATGAATGAAGTTAAAATTAATCCCTAGGTTCGTCAATCCCTTTGAAATACATGATTGTATTGATATATTAGATTACAATTTGGAGCATCCACTGAACCTATTTCTTATTCATGATGTGTTCCATATATCACCCCAAGGGTGTAAATTATTGATCATTCACATATAATAAACTCAATTGACATACTTTAAGATCATGGTCATTCTCCTAAAGAACCATCATATGATATTTTGATTATATAGATAAGGTGATCTAACATAATACAAGTCACATGGTCAATATTTTGTGACAGAACTACAAACTTGAGGAAGATATGTGGGATATAGGGGGTGTAATTAGGTAGACATATCCATATTTTTTGGTACTGATGTGATTAATTTTGAGGGTGAGATTAATTTTAATGGTGATAAAATAAAACACCCCAAGATTTTTTGAAATATTTATTTATTTGTAATATTGTAATATTTTTGATATTTTACGTTACATGTAACCCAGAGTATAGATTGTTTTAAACGCAACACCATGTTTTCTGTGGGTTACATAGAACACCAATTTTAGCATGCATTACAAGAAAAACATAGTTTATTTTACGATATATGAAACACTAAGATTAGCTTGTGTTATATTTAAAACTATGTTTTGTGTTTGTTGGACATAATGCTGATTTATAATAAAACATGCGAAACTAGTAAAATATTATTATTTGATATGATAGTTATCAAATATCTATTATAATTTTTGAAATTGATAGTATTTACTATATTATTAATATGAATGGTTGACACCAATATATATATTTAATTATTTATAAACAAATTATTTGAAAAATCCATTTTTAAATAAAGGGAATCATTTAAAAAAATAAATTTAATGTGAAAATATGTATTATCTCAATATATTAAATATAAAATTTTTAAATATATATTTTAATGGAATTTTTATATTTCATATTCAATAAATTAATTATCATTTATCATTTTTGTTTTCTAGATAGTAGATAATAATAAATCATAATTTAAGCTCAAGATAATATTTTTCTAAAACGTAGTTTACTCACCTTTTGCAAACTTATTTTAAAAATAATTTTTATAAATTTAATATGAAAAACTATAATTATTTTATAAATTAAACAATTAAAAAAATCATATTTTGGATTTTTCAAAATTTACTAACAAGATATTTTTTTCATGAATCAAGAAAAATAATTGCCTTAATTACAAGTTTTTATTTCAATTAATGAATTTGAAAATATTACAATTGATTAACTAATAGCTTCATTGAAAAATTAGTTAAATTATATTCCATTAGTTTCCATTTTTTCATTTTAATTAATTTCATATTTTATTTGTCTATAAAATAATTTCAATCTTTTTAAAATTTTATCTTTGGAAAACATCTTTCACATCTGTTCTATATGACTAATTTTAAATTAATTTTTTTTCAATTCAATAAATGGTATTGGGAAAATAGATTGCATATTTTTAGTTAGGCTAATTAATTTTTTTATTGAATTAAATTTGATTATTCCAAATAAATAATATTAAAAATATAAACAAAAATATTTACCTTAGTTGAGGTAAAAATATGTTTATTGATGCTTAAGCTAAAAATAGAAGGGATAATGATGAACCAAAACATGTGAAACAAACATTTTATGCCCATATTTCAATTAAATATTTTAACTCCTTGATAATGGAACATTTTGGATAACTTTTCCAAGTAAAAACTATTTTTACACACTTTTCATTTCAAACACTACTACTGCGCTACTAGCCTCACTTATAAAAGTCCACCCATTCTCCTCCCATATTCACACATCCAAACCAATTAGTTTTGGAATATAATTGACCAAATAACTCCTTTAATTATATACTCACGTCCTATATTCCTTATTTTCATATTAAATCCATCATTATAAAACTTTTGATGAAAACCAAAAGATTCTGTCCGAAAAAGAGGTTACATCCTTAACCAATCATTTTATTTCATTTGATTATCACACCCTTAAGTTATATAAAACCATTAATTAAAAAGAAAATATTATATTTAATAATATGAGATGTTGTTAGGTAAATTAAATAAAATAAATCCTTCTCCTCTTTCATGAATTGGATTATAAAATCATCATTTTTCTGTACGTATGACTTTCTCCTCGCAAACTGTTGTTATTGGATTCTAATTTCTACCTCAAATTAATTGATATAATGATGCATTTAATTATTATATATGAAATATATAAAATTATTATTCTTCTGTGATCTAGATATGAAATTTTACTTCTTACCTTCAATTCCTTGGGAGTACTATAATATTGTTTGTGTTCCAAATAGACAACCACCTCAGAATGAGATGTGATTTGTTCATGCATTATATGGACGATAATAAGGATGGTATAATGAACATACTTTATACAGGTAAAATATAAATAAATATTTAATGTTAATATAATATTTACATTAATTTATTTATGTCATACAAATGAATTCAATGTTCATGCGTAGTATGGCCTACCGTCTCTATGAATGGTGTATCTCATTTTCTATCTTTTAAATTTCAAGATCACTATAAATAAATATAAAATGTGTATATATATATATATATAATTATAAAAATTATATATATTATCAACTTAGAATCAATGTTATTGTTTCAAATATAATAAATCAACAAATATATGAAAAACAAAGGAGTTATATTCTGAAATGTGACTTTATCATGGAACTGGTAATAAACAGGTAATAAAATGTAAAAATTAAACCATAAATTTTATGATATAAATATTAATGGTTGTCTAATAATTTTATAATAACATTATAATTATATTTAGGAGGGTCAAATGTGTACAATTGATCTCGAAAAATATTGTAATGGATTTCCATCTCACTTTTAATTTATGTGAGACACATTCCATGTTCACCACTCATTTCTATTATGTTGTTCATATAAAAAAAATTATTTATTATATGATTATTATATCTAAAATAACTATTTCAACATATCCATTTTATTTTCCCATGTTAATGAGGTTTACGATTCAAAATTTACAAAATTTTGATGTCTTTTGACACAATCTCCTCATTGTGAGGATTGTTTTTGTTTTTGTTTATAATGATAAAATAATTTGATCCATATCTCTTGAAACACATGAAATTTATTCTCCATTATATCTAACATGAGAATAATGGTTTTAACTTCATTTTTTATTATTTATATAATCATGAAATTAGAAATATTGATTATTAAGAAAACATACTTTATTTTACCCTTTAACTGAAAATCATATTTTTTCCATACTCATGACTTCAAATTTTTCAACATTATTTTAAATCCAAAAATTGATCATTAAATACATTTTTCCCATTTTTGATCATTTTGAATTTTTTTGGAAAGAAGCAAATTTTTTTTCTCCAATCAATTTCTATTTATATTTTACAGCAAATGTTAATGGCATATTTTTTTTAACATCTGTTGTATGAATGATATTTTACTTCATCAATGTATAATAATTGTTTTATTCATTTTGTTAAATGTTTCAAATTTTATTTTCTTCAAAATTAACTTCACATTTTTTTTATCATTTTTTAGTTTTAATTTTTTTCAAAATTGAAAGGATATTTCCCTCATTAATTTTTTAAATTATTTTTAAATATTACATTATAAGTTTATGAGTTTTTTTTATTAAAAGGATTTTGAACATATATTTTGTCTTAAAATTTTATTTTTAATGTTGAAATACTATTACTCAAGAAATTATCAATGTGATCTTTCAAAATCACTATCCATCATAGATAAAAAAAATTTGTGGATACTTATGAATTAATGGGTATACGATTGAATTTTACCATCGTTAATTTATCTCAAAATGATTAATATTTATGTTGAATAGTTTTTTTGAAATTTTTTTATTTTTCATGCATTATAATCTTGATGTACATTTAAAATTCCCTATGAAACGCATTTTATTTACATATGATATGATGTGATGATGTGATGGATTATTTTAGATATTGTGGAACACATAAGTATGGTTTTAGTTATGTGATTTTTGGGACATATATAACACTCCAATTAATTGGGTAAATATCTATATCTTAGTATATAAGAATCAGAATCAAATCCATGGGTTTAATCCACTATGGAAAGTAGGTGTGTCCTAATCTGAAATGGGAAATATGTGATAAGCCAAGACCAACTCTGTTGATTATATACCTAGTAATCCTTTTCATATGATTTATTTTTTCAATATTTATGATGGTTCTAAAATATTATAAAATTTTCTTATTTATAATGATTTATTTATAATGACTTCTCACACTTATTGTCCATGTCTTCTAAAATTATCAAATTTAATACCATGAATCTTTTTCATGAGCTACGAAAGGATGAATATAAGATTCCTATGTTATGTACCTGATCATATAACCTGAATCTTATTGTATGATTTCATATGACCAAAAACTAACATCTAATATGATTACACTTATTGAGAATATATTCCCACCCAATAAAATATTCCTTCTCTGGGGTTTAATGATAGGTTTAGGTAGGGTATTCTTAAGAAAAGTACTATATAAGAATAAATTTTTACTATATTATGATGCAATTTCTAAAAATAAAAATATTTTTTATATCCTCAAGAGCCAGAAAAAATTACAATCCTTAGGTTCTTCATTATGTAACATATTTAATATTTATATTAAAATATGTGATATTTATGTATATAATCCTAGGTCACTATAGTTAATTGATTCGGGGTCCTCACATATTTTATCTGTGAGTCATAGTCACACCATTGGGTATTCTTTTTTAGAAGAAGATTTGTTACATAAGAATTTTAATTATTCATTTCAATATTTTAGAAAATTTTGTTGATTTTTGTTCTATGTTTCAAAATTCATGATGTAATGAGATAAATATATCAGTTTTTTTTAATGGATGATACTGGTGGAATGAGATATCATATCGATAATATTATTGAATTAAGGGTTTTTACATATAATAAACTAAACATATAATAGGTGGGAGCTGTGAAAATCGTGTATATTTTTTCTAAAACTATCTAATTCTTTGAAAACATACCTCCCCTGTATATATAAACCAATTAAATAAAAGTGTGATGAACCTATTGTGGATAACATTATGTGACACAAGCCTCGAATCATCAATCAAAGTGAAGATACATTGGTATTTAAGCAATATATCAACTCCCATGAAAATATATTGCTGGAATTGGGATGTAATTAAAGGTAACATTTTATTCCATCGAGATATTGTTTAAAATAACATTATAATATATAGTTCTCATTTACCCTGAATACTTATGAATTTTAAGTGATAGAATATAGGTAATATAGATCATTTATTGTGAAATTATTAATGAAATATTTTTCATTATGAGAAATGAGTTGAAATAGAGGGAATATTCATCAACTATTGGCAGTAGTTATAGGAACGTGTTTCTGAATATAATTCATTATTTTAGAGGTTATAATTTCATGAAATAAAATATATATGTAGTCCCAAATGAAACATTTATTGAATCATTCATGGGATTAAGAAAAACCTTATATTGGAATGATTATTTAAAATATTTTCATCCTGTGATGATATAATATCATAAACTATAACAACATAAAAATAATTTTATAGTCCATATATATTCAATGGATATAGAGAAAATAGATATTAATTGAACACCAAAGAAAATTTAATATACCAAAAAAGAATAATGGAATGATGGTATTTTCACAATATAGTTCTTATTGAATCAGTCCTACTAGTAATTTCATAAGGGGAATGGGATTTTGTTACAAGTGTGGAGATAAGGTCCATCATGATTATGAATGAAAAGAAAATAAAGACACCACTATTTTCCCATACATCAATTTTAAGGACAAAAAGAATTATTTAAAATAATTCAACATTCATATAGGGAACCTAACATAAAGGAGGATAGGGATCAATGGATAATCTTATATGATTACAAAAACTGAATATTAACATTCTAAAGAGGTGGAGGATGGTAATTTGAGAATTCAAATTTATATAAATATATTCTTTATTATTGATCTTTACACTATTTTATATCGTCCTTTTTTCAAAAGACATTAAAGAAATTCATAGAACCATACAAATGATGTTATTAAAAAGGAATACTTCGTGGAAGTATTATTATAACAAGGATATATCTATAAATACCATTTTCAATGAATATAGATACCCTATTTCCATACATAGACAATATAAATATGTATTAATTTTATAAAATCTTATATAGAAGGTAATTAGATGTTTAATTTGAAAATTTATTTCTAGGATACTGATAATTCTATTTGGGAAGGAGGTGTGGAATCCATTGTCTTTACAGGGGAAAATACATTATCTAAATTATGTCTGGATCGATCTCCAATATTTATAATTTATGACGTTATAGTAGAGGAAGAGATCAGAAAACATTTTTATGAGGAATATATCAATTTAATATAAGATTTATATAATATTCTAGAACATCATTTTGATTTTCACAAAGAGTAACCTTGAATCCAACTCAATAAAGATGATCTTTAAATTGAAATCATCTATAATTCAACAGTCATTTCAATGTCTCCAAAGATAATGTACATTAATGAATAAATATGTAATACTCTAAATAAAATTAATAATTATAATCTAATATTTCACGTGGAATTATGTGTGTATCCTTGTATGGAAGAGGTTATCAACTACCAGCTAGGGGTCATATTCCATAAGTGAGGATACAATACACATAATACCAGTAAGGATAACAATATTAAAAATAAATTTTTTCCAATAAACAAAAAAATCTATAACATATTACATGGAAAGTATAACAATGGAAAAATAATAATGAACCATGACCCCACAAAGTGGCATATCAATATTGTGTTCAATTATCATTGGTAAAGAATAAAACACTATAGAATCCCTTGGGAGTATAAACATGTACAAATTTGGATTAACATGCCATGTATCCTAAATTCCATTCACTAGAACCTTTCCCTTAAATGTATTTATAACTATTAAGTTTGAATTATCTTCAAGATTATTGTGTGGGTCATTTGTGATAAACTATGTTTGACACCACTAGTAGGTAAACATACAGAACCTCAAGGAATCATATTTGAGCCTGGGTAACATAATATATACATAAATAAAAGAACACATTTAACGTAAATGTTTTATGGGCCACTCACTCACCTTCAAGAAATATACATCAATAATGGGATTTACTCATAAATAATTAAACGATGAAAAAACAAAAAACATGTACCTAAATATAATCGAACATCCTACATCAAAATCTTATATCTTAATAGCATTTATCAAAATAATGTTTTTTATCGATGATGGTTCACATAAAATGACACAAATAAGTATCACCAATATAACCTTCAAATGATTCACCACACTAGTATTGTATAATTACAGTAATCCTCAGGAGTAGATTGTTTTACACATTTTTTTTAAAAAAAGGATCACATTAGTTCCCAATGCACAATATTATAACTCATATCTTCCACATTCCATAAACATTTATGAAAAATAGAAATATTTATTAAGAAAACAAAATTAATCACCATTGTTCACTATTAAACTAGCCCAAACTGGAATACCCCAAAGTTGGTTTCTAACTAAATAATTAAATTAATCAAAGGAGAATAAATTTAAATCCTAACAATTGATATATAATTTTTATGGTGGTCACACAAGGTCATTCCATATAACTTGTGATGTATCCGGAACGATGAAAGAATCAATAAGAAAAAGACCCGATTGATTAATTAGTATAAGAATTCATTAAAAATTGAATTAATGTACAAAAATATTATAAACATGATTTTTTTCAGTTTATTTGGAGATTTTTTTTGTGAGAATGAAGGCATTTAATTCATTTGAAATCAATCCCAACTATTTACATAGTCTTCACCATGAACATGTCATGTTGGTGGTATTATAGAACAGGAACTTGACATGATCTGACCTATAATGTGGCTCAAAATAGAGGTACATTTCCCTTACCATTTCATTTATCATGGTCAAAGTGAGTAAACTTATGTTGTGGATCATGTGACCATTCCATGAGCACTAGTCTATTTCCACACTAAATTTTCCCTTAGCTTGTTCCACATCAAAGCACACCATGTAAAAAATGGATAAAAACAGGATGTAGTGTTAGCCATGGTGAACCAAAAAATGCATGACATACAATTATACACTTCCAATCACCTCCAAAAAACCCATATAAATCAATAAAAATATTAGATAATTTACTTAACACAACCTAGATCATACATTGACATAACAAAATAAATTGCGTTAAATTTCTCCCCCATTCATGGACATATTTTCCTAGAGAAAAATATCTAAATTTGGGATCAAATAGCATTAGTCATAGAACCCATAAATCAAAATCCCACACCAAAGATTCATCTATATCATGTTAATTCCTACAAAAGTTCTAAACATCGAGATATTTATTCTTTCTGAAAAAATTCATTCACCAATTGACAATATAGAATAAATACTTCTCATATGAAGCAACTTGATCCAAATAAAATTCCTAGAAGTCATTACGATACTATTCCTTAGGAATGAAAATCTGAATATGAGACAAATAGAACAAGTCATCAATACCTGAGTATGATTGAGGAAGTCATAAGAAGTAATTCATTGTCACTACATGCCTGACCACGATGAGTGATCCACCGAGTTTGAGTAGTGTATTTTCTTAAATACAAAGTTGAAACACCATAAAATAATAATATATTATTTCTTATAAATAATTCATGTTGTCATGTATCATTCACCATTCAGAAAACCAGTCATTAATTAAATTATGACTTATTTATGTAAAATAAAAATATTTAACTATGATCACTAAAACCTAGCCAATTAGTTAGTGTGAGTGGATATGTGTGACCAAATAAAAATAGATATATATAATGAAAATATATTATACTTTTAATTTTTAATAAATTCATTTAGTATATCTAAAAAACTATTATGATAATTGATTGCTTAAAAGTGTATTTCTAAGAAAAATTCTTATTTATGCGATATGAATTTATATTTCATGAAACATATGATTAATGATGATTATTTCTATTGAAAGTAAATTTTTTTAACACCAATTTAGTTGTTGAATTATATAAAATAAGAATAATTATATTCAATATTAGAAAGTTCCATTTCCTAATAAAATATGTTCTCCTTCATATTTTAGGATTTTACTATAAAATTATATTTATAAATTTTAGAATTAAAATCTATATAAATTTATGTCATTTATATATTTTAAAAAAAATGTTATCTTAATATAAAATTAATGTTTTTCCCAAATATATAGTTTTTTATTCAAATTATATGTTTTTTGTGATATTTTCAATTTTTATAATGTTCGAATTATGTTATTGTAAAATAGAATTCTAAAAAATCATTTATATAAAAACATATGTATATAGGGGATAAAATTATGAATTTATAATTTTAATTTTTCATATTAATCCCAAGTCCACCATTTTTAGATCTACATATAAGGGTATTTATAGAAAGAAAATATTTTTTCCCTTCTATTTGAATAAAGTATTTTAATTCTGAGATTTAATTTTGGATTTCAAAGAAAGTATAATGTCATTTGGTTTTTTTAAATAAAACATATATTTCATGTTATTTTATTATTTTAATAACTATTTATAATTAATTTTTTTAAATCTTTTTATAAAAATGGTTTACACATGTTATGTGCCCGAACCAGAAAATTTAAATTTTATACCCAAAGAAATGTTTCATTACAGAATTATTTAAAAATGATAAAATTAGAGGCTGAAAATTAGGTAAATTATTCAATGTTAATTTTCTCATTAATGATAATTACGATGTTTAAAATTGAATTATCACATAAAGGTAAAATTTTCATAAAAGATAAAAAGGATTATAGGAAGAAGACACAAAACAATTATGTTTTGATTAAAATTAGTGGTTTATGTGAGTTTTTATCCACACTATCTTTCTAATAATTACATACCATTTTGGACCCATTGAACATTGAAATGTGTAATTGAATTTATGAAAATGATTATTGTTTCCAAAAGTCTCATTTTCTTCTTATATAAAATGATACCTCATCAACCATTTCAAAGATAAACACCACCTTCAAATTAATCCTTGATACTAAATGATTATATCCCAATAAAACCGTATAAAACGTTATAATTATTTATGTTACAATTAGTCAGAAAAAATCATTTATTTCCATGGATAAATGCATATGAAAATTGAGGTCCATGATATGGGTATCCACAACATTTTAGCATTTCAGAATAATGTTTATGATCTTAATCTCAATTATTATTTTGATAAAAATTAATTCAATATCATAATAATTTTTAATTCAACTTTAGTAATTAAAAAATAATTATTCATTGCATTTCATCTATAAATAAATACCAAAACATCGATTGTCTCTACATGTAGAATACTTCCCCTACAAAGATATTTTGTTAGTTTCTCAATATAAAAAACTAGGTTATTACCACAGATTTATTTTTTTAGTAAATTTGGTTTATATTTGAAAATTAAATTTCTATATTATTCAATTTTCATATACTGTCATTCCTTAAATTACTTGAGAAAAAAACATTGTTAATCATTTGTATATCAAAGTAACACCTCCACATATAATGATTTTTTCATCCGCACCCATATTGGATAGTTTCATGAATATATTTATAGTGGATATAAGATAATTATTAAATGTTTAAGAATATAAATACTATATATTACAATTATCTAAAATCCTTCCCTCATACATGAAAACATTATAAATCATTTCCATTTTTGTTGGTTTTACCACATACATGAACGATGTTTCAAATTCTAAGGCATAAAAAATTATGTTACATCAGATAATAATAACATAATGTAATCATTATTCAGAAAAATGTTTATTAATATTATAAATATTTAGTAATATTAAATATTTTAACCATTATGTATGTCGAAACTAGTTTATCATGAATAAAAATTTTCTATCCAAATTTACGCCATTCACCTAATGACAGTGGAAGTATAGTAATAATTGATAAAAAATGATTTTACAATGTTGAATTTTATATATATTATAAAATTGAATTATCATAGTGAGAATCAATTTGTACTTTGAGATGATTATTGGAAACAATCAACCAAATTTTTTAACGACCGATAATGAAAATAAATAGTAATAAGATAATATATTAGTAATATATGGTTATAAAAAATTACAAAAATATTAGCATGTTTATATTAAGGGAATTATATCTGTTATTAATATAGTAATTTTTTTATAATTAAGGATATATAATGGTCAATAATGTAGGAATTCATGTTAGGGTTTTCATCGAAAATTCATGTCTTTAAGGTATAATTTCCATTATTCACCAAATTTCATATATATATTTTTATATAAAACTTATTTATGATATCACATAATGAATTATATATTTAATACAATGTTTTATGTTAAATTATTGGCCTTCTCTTTTAATGAGTTTTTATTGAAATTTTTCAAATTAGTATTGGTTTTCTGGGTCTCAATTCTATTTTTTTGGACCTGATGCATTTTATGTACCTAATTTTCATTGATTGGTGTGTTAAATCTCAAGGTATATATTTATATCATAATATTTATATTTAATAATATTTTATTACTAATTCATGTTCTCTTATTCACGAGGGTTTTAATTAATTTTTTTCGAAGTAGTATGCACTTTCGGCAACAATAATTTATATTAGTTAGTTATGTTCAATATCCTAAACATATTTAATATAACATTGGTACAATAATCCCCTTGATTTTTATATGTGGTGTCCAAATATTGTTTTCCAATAGATATATATTCTTCCTATATAATCCATTTTCAAAATAAGTTTCAATTTTTTTATAAGTTTCCTGTAATGAATATTTGTAACTCAAATATCCTTCATTGAGATTTAATGTTTTATCATGATATCCTTCATATTTGACATGGATATCACATAATTATATTAAGTTATATTTACATTTTTAATATACATTTTGAAAAATATTTCTTAAGAATATATTGTTTTTTTACTATTTTTATTGTAACGCCCCGACCCTAGTTACATAGAGTCGGTGCATTATTACATAACATTGGCATGATCACAAGAAAGATCAAATCTCTAAAGACCAATTGGTTTAGTAGCCTTGGAAACACTAGATATATTCATAATGTTTTACACTACATCATAAAGTGAAAAACTACTACAACAATATATCGTCTCCATATTCTACATTCATATCCCGACATAATATCCCTACAGGTCATTCATAATTTACTACTTCACTTCCTGGGAAAAATAAATCATAGAAAAGGGGTGAGCTCAAATGCCCAGTAAGGATAACAATATAGCGGAAACCTTCATAAATAAGAGTAAATATTTAAGGCAATGTATAACTAAAACAAAAGCCTTTTAAACTTGAACTTCAACATAGTATGGAAAAAAGTAAAATGAAATAATTCCATTTACTTATTCACATGGATATTCTACTAATCGAATAATCAAATGCAATATCAATAACCACTTTCATAATGATGGAATGCATAATGTTAGACTATCATAACCACATAGCCAAGGCCTCGTGCCAAGACTAAAAATAAGATTTTGTCAAGGCCTTGTGCCAAGACACTAGTTTGTCTCATGAGACCTACCGATGCATCGAGGAGCTATAGCGGGCTCCACCCATCACATATTACGTCCAATGCATTCCCGTATTAAAAGGTTTAAACATAACATAAACATTTGTATTAAAACTAGCATACGTAATGTCAATAATTTCACCATTAACTATGAATGGTATAAAAATAGCACATCCACAGTCAAACATATCACAAAACCTTCAATACAATATAGTAGTTTTGTATCATAATAAATCAACTTCAAATAAGCGTAAAATCCATCAAAGGATGTTGACATAGATGAAATCAAAACTCTTTTTAGAGAAATATCTCTTTATATTTTTGAAATCATTTAAGAGTAATATATTTATAAAATAAAACATTTTATTTCAAAATATTCTTATAAGCTTGTAAGGGAAGCTTTGACGATTTTATAACGGCGTAAAATAACCGCACCCGCTGTATAAGTTAAAAAAAACATTCTTACATTAATTCTGTCGAAAAGGTTAAAAAGAACCTTGTTTGGAAAACGACAGAAATATTCCTTTATAAACCACTTATAAAAAGTCAAAAAAGGGTATAAATGACTTTAACCCATATTCCTGTAAATAGTAAAAATGTTTTGAAATACATTTTTAAGAAACATGGATGTGGATGATAAAGAGATCCTAGTAGATTATTACGTATAAACAACCTTGGATAATGAAGAGATTGTGAAATAAACCCTTTCCTTGTACTTTTCCTTGGTTGGGGTAGGTTAACCTCCTATATAATGGTGAAATAATTGTTATTAAATTATACGAGAATCATATACAATCATATGATATCATATATGATCTTTTAACATTGCTTTGTTAATAATATCTCAGTATTATCGTCGTTTCGGGTGTTAACTTACTCATTTTATTTTATATGTTTTGTTACATAAGCAATGTTTGTCATGGATAGGTTTTATATTATTCATATAAATAATGATTTCAAGTCCATAAACATCATTTTTAAATCATCAAATGATAATTATACTTGAATGGATACGATGGAGATTGAATCTCATCGCGTTCGTGGAGACGGTAGTCCGTACGTACGCACAGGCGACGATATCATTCTTTTGATATTTAAATAATATATATATGGATGGTATATCATATATACAGAATCATTAAAATGTTATATTTATTATTTACATGAGTTACACATCATTATTATACCCATCCAAATAATAATATATTGAATAACAATTATACCACGACGTGGAGACGGTAAGCCGTACGTACGCACATATGGTGACATGTTATTCAAAGGGTGGATAGAATACTGAATATAGTTGTAACATATTTATAATAACATCACAGTATATATATGATACTGGGGTTATTATTTTCGAATGGTAAGAAAAAAGGAAGAAGAAGTGGAAGAAGAAAGGAACTTGGAAAAGTGTGGTGAAATCATTACCTCTTCTTCGGGTTCTTCCTTTTGATTTGATCAAAAGGGCTCCTTAGGATGGCATTCTGATCAAACTAAGGCCTCTAGGTTGTATTTAGGGAAGTTGGGAGAGTATTTGGGCAGAGTTTGGCCGAACCAAAAGGCTTTGAAGGTGTGAAGAAATGAGAAGGAGGAGTGCCCTTTTATAAGAGGGGTGAGGGGAACCTTTTGAAAAACTAGAAATATTAATTTATAATAAATTCATATTCGGATTCTAAAGGCTCAAAAGTGGATTATTTAAAAGTTAAGGTGGGGATGGGTCGAAAACCACTCAACCAGTATAATTTAGACAGGTTTGGGTACTTATATTAACCTTATCTTTAAGTATTAACTCTAAGTTAATTAGTTTCACTTTTACAATGTCTCTTTGTATTTTTATATTATATGATTAATAAACATACTATATACATCCAAGAGACCCAAAAGTTTTCCATTAACGATAAACCTATAATGATATAAGTTTCTTGGCCGATCCTTAGATTTTTAGGAACTTAATATCAATTAATAATATAATATTTGTTTTAAAAACTCTTTTATGTCAATTTTGACACTATTCAATAGTTGATTTTTTTGAAACTCATAAAATAATGATTACTTAGAAAAAAGTTAATTAAATCAATACTAATAGGTCATAGTATCCTATAAAATTATTTTAATTCATTAAAAGTCTCAAATTATATTTATTTGGGAATTTATAATATCAATTATTTTAAATATTCACTATTATGGTAATTACTACATCATCATTGTGTCATAAATAAATTAAATTATGAAATCTCAAAAAATTACAAATAAAATATCATTATGTAGGAAATAATTTTAGATTTGTAATGAATATTTATAGTCTAAAATCCAATGTATATAACCCTATGTAAAAATTGTTTTTCTAAAAGATATATGCTTATGTCATTTTTGTACTTATTTTAACTTAATTAAAATTAAGTGCCCCTATCACCTACAAGTGGCTCCATGGGGTCCCAAAATCGACCCAGCGATTCCTATGGTCGAATATGTATCATCCAATGAGGCTAGGACACGTTTTAGGATAATTTAGTATTATTATAATATTATTTTGTAACCCTTACTTACCGGATTTACCCTTTAACCATGGTAAATAAAATATTTACCGAAGTAATTATTCAAAATGTCTAAAAATAAAAGTTATCTATTTAAAAAATTTGAAAATCATGATTCCAAATATGGAATCCATTTTTCCAAATTCAACACACATAAGTGGAATAAATTAATTTAAAATTAATCCTCGTTGTTAAAACAAAAAAGCGTGTTTTTAAGAGATAATAACTATCAAAAGATTGACACTTGTTTATGTCCGGTTTAGTTGTAAAATTATGTCCAATGATCAACATTGAATTAAATGGTAAAAATATATTCTGAATATACTATAAAACCACTAAAATTCATAATTTATCAGTATTAATTATTTTGTTTTAAAAAGTTGTTTTTAATTAAAATTTAGTAATTCTCACTATTCATCAAAATATTAATGTTATCCGAAAAGTACCAAAATTTTACCTTAGGCTAAATTCGATATTCCGAATCCAAAAATGAAGTCCATTTTGAAATATAAAATATATATAATTTTAAAAAGTATGTATTACTATTCATAACCGCTATTTTGATTGGTTATGGTGTGTTAGAACTTGGTGTTGCGTATAACACACACTATCACATTATTCAAAGAGAAGCATACTGTAGAAGCTTGGGGTGTTACATTCTCCCCTACTTTAAATAATTTCTTCCTAGATGTTTCCAGAATACTACCGCATGAAAAGACTCGGGTGGTTATTCATCATAAGTTCCTCGGGTTCCCATGTTGCCTCTTCCATTTTATGGTTTCTCCACAAAACTTTTACCAGACGAGTCGTCCGGTTTCTCAGTACTTGTTCTCTCGTATCAAGAATCCTGACGGGCGCTTCACAATAAGACATATCGAGTTCCAGTTCTAACTCCTCATAGGTGAGTACATGCGTTGGGTCAGGCATGTATTTTCTCAACAGAGATACGTGGAACACATCGTGAACTTTGGAGAGACTTGGTGGCATTTCCAATCGGTAAGCTACAGCCCCAATTCGTTCTAGAATTTCGAAAGGTCTGATGTACCTGGGACTCAATTTACCTTTCTTACCAAAATGTATGACTCCCTTCTATGGAGATACCTTTAGGAAAACATGATCACCGACTTGAAATTCCAAATCCTTCCTTCGATTATCGGTATAGCTCTTCTGTCTACTTTCAGCTGCTTTGATGTGATTTTGGATTACCTTCACCTTTTCCATCATTTCCTCTACCAGTTCTAGGCCTACAAGTTTTCTTTCACCAACGTCATCCCAACAGGTTGGTGTGTGACATCTCTTTCCGTATAAGGCTTCGTATGGTGCCATCTGAATACTCGAATGGAAGCTATTGTTATAGGAAAATTCTACCAGAGGTAAATACTGATCCCGCATACCCTAAAAGTCAAGTGAGCAGGATCTCAACATGTCTTATAAGGTTTTAATAGTTCATTCTGATTGTCCGTCTGTCTGAGGGTGGTAGGCAGTGCTCAAATGAAGTTCATTATCCAGGGATTTTTGAAGACTCTTCCAGAATCCTGATGTAAAACGGGGATCACGATCAGAAACAATCGATAGGGGTACTCCATGAAGTCTTACAACTTCATTAATATATAGTCTTGCTAGACTTTCCAGTGGTAGATCTTCTCTTATAGGAAGAAAATGTGCTGACTTGGTAAGATGGTCAACAATAACCCATATTGCATCATTCCTTTTAGGAGTCTTTGGTTGCCCCATGACAAAGTCCATCGTAATATTGTCCCATTTCCACTCCGGTATGGAAAGAGGTTGCATGACTCCTCCAGGGTGTTTCCTTCCAGCTTTCACTTGTTGAAAAACCTTACATCTTGACACAAAATCAGAAATCTCCTTCTTCATATAGTCCCACAAAAAATGGTCCTTCAAATATCTATACATTTTGGTGCTCCTAGGGTTTATAGAGAAATTGGAACTATGAGCATCATCCAGCAATTCCCTTTTTAGATCCAGAATATCGGGAACACAAAGTCTATTCCCGAATTTCAAAATTCCATCTTCATACACAAAGTCTCTCAGTCTCCCATCATTTACAGCTTTAGTCTTCTTTTGAAATTTTTCATCATCAGTCTAAGAACTCTTAATCCTATCTAGTAAAGATGGTTTGGAAACCATTTGAAAAAACATTGATGTTTGTCCATCCCTGGTTATTCCCATGTCCATCTTCACTAGATCCATGAAAATTAGATCCCTTTCAATTCACATATTGTTCAAAACCCCATGATCTTTTCTGCTCAAAGCATCTGCCACCTTGTTTGCCTTCCAAGGGTGGTAGTGTATCGTACAATCATAATCCTTGAGCAATTCAAGCCATCTCCTTTGCCTCATGTTGAGTTCTTTTTCTGAGGAAATATACTTCAAACTCTTTTGATCAGTATAAATCTCACATTTTTCACCGTAGAGGTAGTGCCTCCATATCTTCAAAGTAAACATCACAACTGCTCACTCGAGATCATGAGTAGGATAGTTTTGTTCATGAATTTTCAATTGTCGTGATGCATAGGCAATAACTCTGTCATTCTGCATAAGGACACAACCAAGTCCTTTCTTCGATGCATCACTATAAATAACGAACCCATCATTCCATGATGATAGAGTCAATATAGGAGCATTTACTAATCTTCTCTTCAGTTCATCGAAACATTCTTCACACTCTTTTGTCCAAAAAAATTTAACCCCTGTACGTGTGAGCTTCATTAATGGGTTATCCAATCAGGCAAAATTCTGGACGAAACGTCGATAATAACCTACTAAACCAACAAAACTATGTACCTTAGTTATACTCGTAGGTGTTGTACATTCTTGGATTGCCTTGGTCTTAGAAGGATCAACAGAGATTCCATCTTTAAAGACAATATGGCTAAGAAAATAAATCTAATGAAGCCAGAATTCACACTTTCTAAAATTTCCATATAATTCATGTCTTCTCAGAGTCTTAAGGATAATGCACAACTGACTTTCATGATCTTCGTAGATTTTGGAGTATACCAAGATATCATCAATAAATACCACCACAAATTCATCGAGATAATCCTTGAAAACTCTATTCATCAGATCTATGAATACAGAGGGTGCATTAGTCAATCCAAAAGGCATTACAGTAAACTCGTTATGCCCGTACCTGGTTCGAAATTCTGTCATTGGAATGTCTTCCTTGTTCACACACAACTGAGGGTATCCAGATCGAAGGTCAATATTTGAAAAGTATTGAGCTCCATGCAGTTGGTCAAATAAATCATCAATGCATGGTAGGGGATACATGTTCTTTATTGTTATATCATTGATATCCCTATATTCGATACATAATCTCATAGACCCGTCTTTCTTTTTAACAAAAAGAACAGGGGCTCCCCATGGAGAAACACTAGGAAGAATAAATACCTTATTACTCAATTCCTCTATTTGTTTCTTTATTTCAACTAATTCTACAGTGGCCATTCTATAAGGGGTCTTTGATATAGGCCTTGATCCAGGAATTAAATCAATGGAAAACTCAACTTCTCGTTCTGGAGGATGTCCAGGTAAATCTTCCAGAAATACATCTACAAATTCTTTCACAACAGGTACATCCTCTATATGAAGATTCCTTTCCTCACCCACAATTATTTCATTCTCTTTCTCCCCAATAATTGAATTTAGTTGAGCTACTGGGGGTGGATCTAAATAAGAATTAGGTGGTGACGATTCTACTCTAAAGATAAGGTGTTCCTTATCATCATCATCAAGAATCGTAACCTCATTATTCTTACAATAAATCTTCGCATCATAGTCTGAAATCCAGTCCATACCAAGGATTATATCAATATCAATCATAGGTATGATGACGAGATCAGCAGATAAAGAATATTTATGTGCTCTAATGGGGACAGATTCACAAAACTTTGTTGCAATGATACGTCCCTTAGGAGTTTTAACTGACAACTCCCTTGTTAAATCAAATTGGAAATATCTAATTTTCTTAGAAAACTGGGAAGATATGAAACAATGCGATGATCTAGAATCAAATAATGCATTTTCTAAACTTGAGGAAACCATTAAATTACCTGCCACCACATCTTTCGGAGCTTCTACCTTAGCAGTAGTGATAGCATAAGCTTGGCCTTGATCCCTTGGCCTTTTCTGAGGTAAGTTCTCCTGACGCTTAAGACATTCATTTTCATAATGCCCCATCTCCTGGAAATTGTAGAACTGAATATTGGTAGCTTCCTTCTTCCCCTTGAAATCACGAGCTTGGTGGCCTATTTCACCACACTTTTAATAGACTCACATTCCCTTCAAGCAAGTACCAGGGTGTTTCTTCCCACATTTACCACAGGATGGATATTAAACCTTTCCCTTCATCCCTTTATTTCCATTCCCAGATTGATCAGTAGGTCTCTTCTTCTCTTGCTTTTCTTTAAAGTCATAAGACTTAGAGAATTCCTTTTTGGTCTTGATAGCACATGAAACAATGTCTTCGTACGATGAAAAGGATTGTGATACTAATGCTGGACGGAGAAATGGTTTTAACCCATCAAAGAAACGATCAATCTTACTTCTTGGGTTATGTATATAATCTCCAGCATACCTTTCTATCCTTGTAAAGTTAGCCTCATACTTTGCGACATTATCATCCTCCTTTTATCTCAGACTCAGAAATTTCCTTTCCATATCTGCTCGATGGTCACGAGGAAAGTATTTTTCTAAAAACATATCTTTGAACTCCCTCCATTCCATATTTGATACTTCATCATCTTCCTTCGTATTTTGAATCAATGACCACCATTGATCAGCATCTTCAGTGAGGCGGTAAACTGCCATGATAACTTTTTCTCTTTCACTACTCCCCAAAGCCTGAAATATTTTCTCTAGGGAAAATATCCATTGCTCAGCTATTAAGGGATTTGTACTCCCATTGAACGTTGGTGGTTGTTGCCTCATGAATCGATCTAACATTGATCCTCCACGCTGCAGATCAGGGTGCTCCATACGGGTAAGGTTATTATTCATAACCTGAGTGAGTTGTCCCAGTATGGTGATTGGCTGATTGGCACCAGTTGCATCACCATATCCACTATAATTATCTTGAGAAGGAGGGAAATCCCTACATGGAGTGTGTGCATTGATACGGTTTCCATTTCTTCCACTAGGCGCCATTTCTAAACAATGGCATAAACAAGATCAGTTTGTGAATCAAAATACATAATCCCATACTTATAAAACACTTAACATAAATTGAACTATTTATGGATATAATCCATAATCATAAGAATGTTTTCTTTGAGGATGTATATACTCATAAACCCTTCATAATTATTTGTAAAGAAAATGAGAGTTATCCTAAGCATATCCCCTGGGAGTGTCGTAACCAAGAGTGCATCAAGGCCTGTTGTCATGCACCAGTTCCCATTTGAGTCTAGCACAAAGCAGTGTTTTTGGGTTTTACCCCTCGGTACATCTGTTCCAGAGCCGCCTCTACCTGCACGTATCCAGACAGGGTTTTATTGCTCGGAAAACTCACAAAATCTCTACAATACCAAAATTCTAGGAAGATCTTCAATACTAATCCTCAAAGTTCATCTTAGGTCTACGAGCTCTAATCAGAGTTTATCTAAATCTAGCTTCCAAGGTTTGTACTAAAATTCCTCTGATACCAACTGTAACGCCCGAACCCAAGTTACCTAGAGTCGGTGCATTATTACATAACATTGGTATGATCACAAGAAAGATCAAATCTCGAAAGACCGATTGGTTTAGTAGCCTTGGAAACACTAGATATATTCAAAAGTTTTACATTACATCATAAAGTGAAAAAATATTACAACAACATATTGTCTCCATATTCCACATTCATATCCCCACATAATAACCCTGCAGGTCATTCATAATTTATTTCTTCACTACTGGGGAAAAATGAAACATAGAAAAGGGGTGAGCTCAAATTCCCAGTAAGGATAACAATATAGCAGAAACATTCATAAATAAGAATAAATATTTAAGGCAATGTATAACTAAAATAGAAGCCTTTTAAACATAAACTTCACCTTAGTATGGAAAAAGTAAAATGAAATAATTCCATTTACTTATTCACATGGATATTCTACTAATCGAATAATCACATGCAATATCAATAACCACTTTCATAATGATTGAATGCATAATGCCACACTATCATAACCAGATATCCAAGGCCTCGTGCCAAGACTACAAATAAGATTTTGTCAAGGCCTTGTGCCAATACACTAGTTTGTCTCATGAGACCTACCGATGCATCGAGGAGCTATAGCGGGCTCCACCCGTTACATATTAAGTCCAATGCATTCTCATATGAAAAGGTTTAAACATAACATAAACATTCGTATTAAAACTAGCATACATAATGTCAATACTTTCACCATAAACTATGAATGGTATAAAAATAGCACATCCACAGTCAAACATATCACAAAACCTTCAATACAATATAGACGTTTTGTATCATAATAAATCAACTTCAAATAAACGTAAAATCCATCAAAGGATGTTGACATAGATGAAATCAAAACTCTTATTGGAGAAATATCTCTTTCTATTTTTGAAATAATTTAAGAGTCATATATTTATAAAATAAAACATTTTCTTTGAAAATATTCTTATAAGCTTGTAAGGGAAGCTTCGAAGATTTTATTACGGCGTAAAATAACCGCACCCGCCGTATAAGTTAAAAAAACATTCTTACCTTAATTCTGTCGAAAAGGTTAAAAAGCACCTTGTTTGGAAAATAATGAAAAAATTCCTTTATAAACTGTAAAGACCCGTAAATTTCAAGGAATTTTTTTTTCTTAATTTTCTTTGGAATTTTACAAGAGCGCAGTTTCTGACGGCACCTGATTCCGAGGCCCGGTGTGCCCGGAATCATTTTCCGAAGTTTGGCTCGGGTACGTTCAGTGAACAGACGAGCGGGTTTTTCTAACTTTTGAACCGGTGCCCAGAATCGAATTCTGAGGGCACCGATGAAATCGTAGCGCCGGTATTCTTTTAGAAATGCCTCTTCCGAAGTTGCGTTTGCTCGGGTGTGGTTTTTAATTTTCGGGCTTAAAGTTAAGAAATAAAATAATTTTGCGACAACTTTATTTTATTTCACTTAAGCCACTTGGAAGCCACTTGAAGCCACTTAAAGGCGGCTTGAACTGAGTTGAACTGGATATGATGCTATCCGGAAATATCCTACCCCCTTGGTAGGATATTTGTGAGGTGGGGCCCGCACGAGCACCGCCGTTTCTTTCCGCTAAGAAACGCACCCGTGAAAACCCGTCTTAATGAAAGTCAACCGACGCGTTTTTTTAAATTCTTAACAGACCATTTAATTGGGTTGTTTCTCTCATGAATTGAATGGGCTGTTTCTTTCATGAATTTAATGGCCTGTTTCTTTCGTTGAATTAATTCAAGAATTAATTCAATCGTTTCTTAACCTGTTTCGTGTGTTGGTATATTAATAAAATAAGACCAACCCAAATCTTTGGAGAAGGTTTGAGAGGATTCTTGTTCTTCTTCTCCCTCGCGAAGAACACGAAGAACGCGAAGAACGCGAAGAACGCCGAACCCGGAAATCGACGACGCTTCCGTCCGTGACGTTCTTCCACGCTCCGATCTCCGATCACCGACCGTTTGAGGTGAGTGATTTCGGATTTCCTCTCAAAAGTTCTTTTCTTTTGGTTTTAACGAAACACAGATTTAAATATTAATAATTTAAATCTGTTGTTCTTGGTTCGTTGAGCTCGCCGACTCAACGCCGGATTCCGCGACGACGCGACGCCTCCCCACGACGACGCGACGATCCCTCTCTTCCGCGACGATCCTTTCCGCGAAGAACGCCCGCGCGCGACGATCGACGACGCTTGAGGTAGGGATTTTATATTTTGAAATACCCCTCCTTATATTCCCGTGAACATTCTTTAAAAATTAAAGAACCAGAATCAAAGAAACAATTTTATTTTATTAAAATTGTTGGTTCAAGTGTTGAACATTCTATTTTTTTCTCCCGTTGTTTTTATCTAACGCGGAGGGTGCGGGTCGAATGAACACGGCCCGACAACCCTCCGCCGTTCTTCGTGTTTTGCGGATTTGGCGGGCGACGACGGAACGTGCCGCAATGGGTGTTTGATGATCCCACAGTAAAGAACGGAACCCGGGAGGAACAACGGTGTAGACGGGAAGGAAAACGGGCCACCGGAGCGACTCCGGCGGCCCGCGGATGCCGGAGGTGGCGCGGGGCGCCGGCGCGGCGGCGCCGGCGGCCGGAGGCGGCAGCACCCCGCGGGTGTCCAGCGCGACACCCCGCGGGTGCCGCGGGTGTCCAGGGCGACACCCCGCGGGTGCCGCGGGGTTGTCCCGCGGCACCCCGCGGGTGTCCAGCGCGACACCCAGCGGGTGCCACGGGTGTCCAGCGCGACACCCCGCGGGTGCCGCGGGGGTGTCACGCGGGGCGGCGGCTTTCCCCCGCGTCGGCCGCTCGGCCGAGCCGAGCCGGACCGGCCCTGACCGGGCCTGGCCGGGCCAACCGAGTCGGACCCGACCCGGTTCGGGCCAACCAGGGGGGGTCGGGCCGGGTCAGCCCGGGCCCGGACCCCCCGTCTTCGGACGGAATTCGTTCAAATGGACATATCTTGAGCTACGGGTCTCCAAACGACCCGCCGTCAGCGGCAACGCGATCCTTGGAACGAGAAGGTCGTTTTGGTTTATCGCACTCAAAGTTTCGGAATACTTGGGGTTCGTCCGGGTTGGTTCGTACACGAAACCAACCGGGCCCTCAGAGCGGAAACACTCATATCTTGAGCTACGGACGTCTGATTGACGTGCCGTCAGCTTTTTTGATTTCCTCTAAGTGAGACGGATCTTTTGGCATACTCCGCCCGAGGTTCGGACGTAGGTGGAGTGCGGTCGGGTTGGTTTTTCCTTAAAAACCTACCGGGCCCCTGAGAGGAAAATGCCAATATCTCTCAGACCGGGCGTCCGATTGACGCGCCGTCTGCGACGTTGAGTTCCTGTTGACGATACGGAACTTTTGGATACATCAACTTCGGACTTTGTTTCAGTTGATGTATCAGACTCTCGGCTCGTGGAGCGGACCCTCCCGAACGAGCTTGCTGTGTGCGGGAACCCTAGGCTGGCTGCGACTGCTACTTCGACAGCGACGACCGTGCAAAGATTCTCAGTGGACTGCGACGACTGTGCAGAGATCCTCCGTGGACTCCGACGACGACCGTGCAGAGATCCTCAGTGGACTGCGGCGACGACTGTGCAGAGATCCTCCGTGGACTCCGACGACGACCGTGCAGAGATCCTCAGTGGACTACGGCGACGACTGTGCAGAGATCCTCAGTGGACTGCGACGACTCCTGCACTCAGCGATCCTATGTGGATCAGTGCTTCAGGTCCTGCGTGGGCCCGATCCTGTGTGGGTCCGATGTTGTGTGGGTCATCTCTCAGCGGTTCTGTGTGAGCCAACTCCTACAGGTCCTGCGTGGGCCCGATCCTGTGTGGGTCACTACGAGGATAGTACATATCGATCCTTCGTGGGTCCGACGTCTCAGATGGTTCAGTGATCATCTTTATCGTTATCCGAAGAAGCATACCTGTGTGAGCTGAATCTTCTGTTTTACTCGATAGAGGTGGTGCGCTTGGTTGTAGCGGCAGACCCGCGATACTGGAGACGAGCGTACGGAGTACGGAGACCGTGTAGCCAGCTGAGACCTGAAGACTGCTCGACCGACTCGACTTGGAGTGAGTCGACTAGCCCAGTGGACGGAGCGCCCGGTATTTGGCGGCAGACCCACGGCGGACGGAGCGCCTGGTAGTTGGCAACAGACCCGCGGTACTCGACTGGAGGAGTACCTCTGTAGGCTATTTGGGTGAGCACCCGGTATTTGGCAACAGACCCTTAGCGGACGGAGCGCCCGGTAGTTGGCAGCAGACCCGCGGTACTCGACAGGAGGAGTACCTCAGCAGTCTTAGGTTAGTGAGAAGTACCTCGGAGTCGTGACAAGACCACTGTACACTTCAGAGATGGGGCTCTTCAGCAGTTATGTTTTTGATAATGAAAATCCTGGTTTGAGCTGAGTCAATGATCCTTGTGTTTCCTCTTGATTGAGATGGGTTATCTGATAATTTCGATATATGTATGGGCATATACCTATGATAGTTATCTGTTGAGTTTTCCTGTGTGGATTACGTTTTCCTCTCCTTTGTGGATTGTGTTGAGTTATCCTGTGTGGATTTACTGTTTACTCTCCTTTGTGGATTGTGTTGTTCTATCCTACGTGGGTATGCGTTTTGCTTTCCTGTGTGGACTGGGTTGTGCTAGGGCTCGGACGTTGGAGCCGATCGGGGAATTGATGACTTAGGTATATGTATGGGCATATACCTAAGCCGTGTCAGATGTTACTTCGTGATTGTATCTCTCCTTCGTGGCTTATCCTTTGTGGATTTCGGGAGACCTTCGGGGGCCTTGGGGTCCCTACTGAGTAGCTTATACTCACCCCTGCACGGGCTATGCCCGCACTTCGTGGTGTTGGTTGCAGACGACAGGCAGTGCTGATGGAGACCGAGTGTTCGAGGACTGGACGGTACCCGGAGGTGGACTACATGACGAGTCAGTACCCGGAGGTGGATTACATGACGAGTCAGTACTTGGAGGTGGACCACTGGGCGAGACGTGCTCGGAGCGGACGGCGGGACCCGAGGAGCATTGGAGCTATTTGTACCCACCCTTCAGGTGGGACTTCCAGAGGACGGCTCGACGCTGCAGTTTTTCCTTTCAGTTGCTGTTTTTCCTTTCAGTTGTACTTTATAGTTGGGCTTGTATTTCCGGCCCCTTTTTCTTTCAGCACAGCTTGTACAGTTTTTACTTAGTGTTTCCTTTTCCGCTTGCTTACTCTATGGTGCTTGTTTACTTTTCAAAGGAAATGCCTTCCCTTTTTGTTGGGATTTACGCCTTGGTGCTAGTCGCCAGCCCCTGGCCTATGGAAGGCGGGCTTGGGGTAGTCACGGCACGGGCCCCGAGGACGGGTCGTGACAAATTGGTATCAAAGGTGGTCGGTTCTACCGCAGACTCTGATCTTTCTTCTATGTGAAGCAATAGTGTTTAGCATATTGAGTGTGGTTATCAGTCCAGGGAGTCCAGTGTTGGTGCGGCGGCCGACGTATCCATACACCAGGACCCTGACTTCTGATTTCCGACTTAATGCACAAAAACATTGATTGCATGTGTGTTTCAAGTTTTCCTTGTGATTACTTTTGTCAGCTCACCAGGTATACTGTCCTGACCGTGGCTCACCTGTTTCTTTCAGGATGGCCCCACGACGACAGCCAGCTAGCATTCCGAGAGTGGAGTGTGATGAAATCCCACCGAGCGTTGAGGACTCGGTACAGGTCCCTTTGACAGCTGAGGCACCGGCGGTACCTATACCCGCCGAGGCACCGATGCTACCAGCCCCAGCCGCTGATGATGCACGTCGCCTTAGTGCACTGCATGAGTTCCAGCGCCAGCGACCGCCCAGGTTCCGCGGGGAGACGGACCCTCAGGCCGCTGAGGACTGGCTGGAGGCAGTTGTTCAGGTTTTCAGATTAATGAGGACACCAGCAGACCTCATGGTGATCCTCGCAGCGAGTCTCCTGCACGCGGCAGCAGGCAGATGGTGGAGCTTGATGCTCCAGGTGCACGATGAGGCCTCCCTCATCTGGACGGACTTCGAGAGCCTCTTCCGCTCAGAGTTCGTCCCGGCCACCCTCCGTACGGTGTGCATCCAGGAGCTTCTTCAGCTGCGGCAGGGCAGCTTGACGGTCGCTCAGTACGCGGCGAGGTTCACCGACCTTTCTCGGTACTCGACAGACATGGTACGGGACCCCTTCTTTCGGGCCCGGACCTTCGAGCAGGGATTGAGACATGAGATTAGGGCATCGCTGATCTCTCTTAACATCCCGACCCAGGAAGGAGTGCTAGAGCGAGCCCTTCTGATCGAGAGCTTCCTGGCTGAGTCCACAGCGAGACCTGCCGCAGGGTGGCAGATAGCGGAGTCATCGGCAGCAGGTAGCCGACGGATGACTCAGGGTTCCAGGCAGACCAGACCTACCGGTGGCCGACTGCACGACTCAGGCTCAGTTGTGCGGGGGAGCCGGGGTGGAGTCAGAGCCAGGCGTGCCGAGAGTGGGCAGTGTTACTCCTGTGGCGGGATTGGTCACATGGCTCGTGACTGTCCGACCCGCCATGCTGATGATCAGTAGTTAAGTGAAGAACCTCCCAGGCAGAGGCAGAGGTTCGACCATGGCGGTCCGCAGGGAGGAGGCAGACGAGGCAGAGGAGCTGGCCACGCAGCGGGAGGTGGGCGACGCTTTGAGGCTCTGCCACCACCACCACCAGGAGGTCCGCCCCAACCACAGGGAGTATGTGAACATGCGAGAGCTCAGCTTCAGGCAGCCGAGGCCTTCGATCATGGAGCTCTAGGAGCAGATGGACAGGAGCAGAACTAGTGGATACGTCCTTTGTACTTCTGGTTCCTTGTTTCTTTTGTGTAGCGTCTTGTATTATGAGCTGAAATAATAAAAGACTCATACCTTTGTGATATTTTCGTTCCTGTCCTCTTTCGTGATGTTACTAAGAGGTTCCAGTTTTGGCTGTTGACTTGACCCTCACTTGTGAGACATCTACTGGAGGAGACCAGTTACCACACACTGATGCCGACAGTGTGACTCAACCCTTGGAGGCGAGAGTAACGGTTGGATCTCTTAGTAGTAGCGTTGAGGCCTTACGACGTCATCCTTGGTATGGATTAGTATCATCCATGTGAGGATTGACTGTTTTAGGCAAAGAATGTGGTTCATCCAGGGGATGAGACCATGTTTCTCTTATCGGCAAAGAACAAATCTTGCAGCTCTTGTGGGACCAGATATGGTCCGGGCCACGTCAGAGGAGGTCCAGGTCATCCAGGAGCGGATGAGGACAGCACAGAGCCGGCAGAAGTCATATGCTGACAGGAGGCGGAGGCCACTAGAGTTCGAGGATGGCGACCACATCTTCTTGCGTGTCTCACCTCGACGTGGTTTGCGGAGATTTGGCCGAGGCGGCAAGTTGTCTCCCCGCTTCATTGGGCCTTTCCAGGTCCTCAGCAGGGTTGGCGAGGTGGCTTATCGCCTGGCTCTGCCACCTCAGTTGCACCGGGTGCACGACGTCTTCCACGTATCCCAGCTGAGGAGATACGTGCACGACCCGACGCACATCCTTGACTATGGGGAGCTAGACGTGGATAATGGGGCGACTTTTGCGGAGGTCCCAGTGGAGATAGAGGATCGACAGGAGCGGGTCCTACGTGGGCGATCGATCCCTCTTGTGCGCATCAGATGGCGGCACGGGAACCTCCAGGAGAGCACTTGGGAGCGGAAGGCTCAGATGCGTGCTCAGTACCGCCTTGTATCCCTAGTTTGTGTTGAAGCTTTACGGGGACGTAAAGCCCTGTGGTGGGAATAATGTAAAGACCCGAAATTTCAAGGAAATTTTTTTTCTTAATTTTCTTTGGAATTTTACAAGAGCGCAGTTTCTGACGGCACCTGATTCCGAGGCCCGGTGTGCCCGGAATCATTTTCCGAAGTTTGGCTCGGGTACGTTCAGTGAACAGACGAGTGGGTTTTTCTAACTTTTGAACCGGTGCCCGGAATCGAATTCTGAGGGCACCGATGAAATCGCAGCGCCGGTATTCGTTTAGAAACACCTCTTCCGGAGTTGCATTTGCTCGGGTGTGGTTTTTAATTTTTGGGCTTAAAGTTAAGAAATAAAATAATTTTGCGACAACTTTATTTTATTTCACTTAAGCCACTTGGAAGCCACTTGAAGCCACTTAATGGCGGCTTGAACTGAGTTGAACTGGATAGGATGCTATCCAGAAATATCCTACCCCCTTGGTAGGATATTTGTGAGGTGGGGCCCGCACGAGCACCGCCATTTCTTTCCGCTAAGAAACGCACCCGTGAAAACCCGTCTTAATGAAAGTCAACCGACGCGTTTTTTTAAATTCTTAACAGACCATTTAATTGGGATGTTTCTCTCGTGAATTGAATGGGCTGTTTCTTTCATGAATTTAATGGCCTGTTTCTTTCGTTGAATTAATTCAAGAATTAATTCAATCGTTTCTTAACCTGTTTCGTGTGTTGGCATATTAATAAAATAAGACCAACCCAAATCTTTGGAGAAGGTTTGAGAGGATTCTTGTTCTGCTTCTCCCTCGCGAAGAACACGAAGAACGCGAAGAACGCGAAGAACGCCGAACCCGGAAATCGACGACGCTTCTGTCCGTGACGTTCTTCCATGCTCCGATCTCCGATCACCGACCGTTTGAGGTGAGTGATTTCGGATTTCCTCTCAAAAGTTCTTTTCTTTTGGTTTTAACGAAACATAGATTTAAATATTAATAATTTAAATCTGTTGTTCTTGGTTCGTTGAGCTCGCCGACTCAACGCCGGATTCCGCGACGACGCGACGCCTCCCCGCGACGACGCGACGATCCCTCTCTTCCGCGACGATCCTTTTCGCGAAGAACGCCCGCGCGCGACGATCGACGATGCTTGAGGTAGGGATTTTATATTTTGAAATACCCCTCCTTATATTCCTGTGAACATTTTTTAAAAATTAAAGAACCAGAATCAAAAAACAATTTTATTTTATTAAAATTGTTGGTTCATGTGTTGAACATTCTATTTTTTTCTCCTGTTGTTTTTATCTAACGCGGAGGGTGCGGGTCGAATGAACACGGCCCGACAACCCTCCGCCGTTCTTCGTGTTTTGCGGATTTGGCGGGCGACGACGGAACGTGCCGCAACGGGTGTTTGATGATCCCGCAGTAAAGAACGGAACCCGGGAGGAACAACGGCGCAGACGGGAAGGAAAACGGGCCACCGGAGCGACTCCGGCGGCCCGCGGAAGCCGGAGGTGGCGCGGGTCGCCGGCGCGGCGGCGCCGGCGGCCGGAGGCGGCGGCACCCCGCGGGTGTCCAGCGCGACACCCCGCGGGTGCCGCGGGTGTCCAGCGCGACACCCAGCGGGTGCCGCGGGTGTCCAGGGCGACACCCCCGCGGGTGCTGCGGGGGTGTCACGCGGGGCGGCGGCTTTCCCCCGCGTCGGCCGCTCGGCCGAGCCGAGCCGGACCGGCCCTGGCCGGGCCGGGCCGGGCCAACCGAGTCGGACCCGACCCGGTTCGGGCCAACCAGGGGGGGTCGGGCCGGGTCGGCCCGGGCCCGGACCCCCCCGTCTTTGGACGGACTTCGTTCAAATGGCCATATCTTGAGCTACGGGCCTCCAAACGACCCGCCGTCAGCGGCAACGCGATCCTTGGATCGAGACGGTCGTTTTGGTTTATCGCACTCAAAGTTTCGGAATACTTGGGGTTCGGCCGGGTTGGTTCGTACACGAAACCAACCGGGCCCTCGGAGCGGAAACGCTCATATCTTGAGCTACGGACGTCTGATTGACGTGCCGTCAGCTTTGTTGATTTCCTCTAAGTGAGACGGATCTTTTGGCATACTCCGCCCGAGGTTTGGACGCAGGTGGAGTGCGGTCGGGTTGGTTTTGCCTTAAAAACCTACCGGGCCCCTGAGACGAAAATGCCAATATCTCTCGGACCGGGCGTCCGATTGACGCGCCGTCTGTGACGTTGAGTTCCTGTTGACGATACAGAACTTTTGGATACATCAACTTCGGAATTTGTGTCATTTGATGTATCAGCCTCTCGGCTCGTGGAGCGGACCCTCCCGAACGAGCTTGCTGTGTGCGGGAACCCTAGGCTGGCTGCAACTACTACTTCGACAGCGACGACTGTGCAGAGATTCTCAGTGGACTGCGACGACTGTGCAGAGATCCTCCGTGGACTCCGACGACGACCGTGCAGAGATCCTCAGTGGACTGCGGCGACGACCGTGCAGAGATCCTCCGTGGACTCTGACGACGACCGTGCAGAGATCCTCAGTGGACTGCGGCGACGACTGTGCAGAGATCCTCAGCGGACTGCGACGACTCCTGCACTCAGCGATCCTACGTGGATCAGTGCTTCAGGTCCTGCGTGGGCCCGATCCTGTGTGGGTCCGATCCTGTGTGGGTCATCTCTCAGCGGTTCTGTGTGAGCCAACTCCTATAGGTCCTGCGTGGGCCCGATCCTGTGTGGGTCACTGCGAGGATAGTACCTATCGATCCTTCGTGGGTCCGATGTCTCAGATGGTTCAGTGATCATCTTTATCGTCATCCGAAGAAGCATACATGTGTGATCTGAATCTTCTGTTTTACTCGATAGAGGTGGTGCGCATGGTTGTAGCGGCAGACCCGCGATACTGGAGACGAGCGTACGGAGTACGGAGACCGTGTAGCCGGCTGAGACCTGAAGACTGCTCGACCGACTCGACTTGGAGTGATTCGACTAGCCCAGTGGACGGAGCGCCCGGTATTTGGCGGCAGACCCACGGCGGACGGAGCGCCTGGTAGTTGGCAGCAGACCCGCGGTACTCGACTGGAGGAGTACCTCTGTAGGCTATTTGGGTGAGCGCCCGGTATTTGGCAGCAGACCCTTAGCGGACGGAGCGCCCGGTAGTTGGCAGCAGACCCGCGGTACTCGACAGGAGGAGTACCTCAGCAGTCTTAGGTTAGTGAGAAGTACCTCGGAGTCGTGACAGGACCACTGTACACTTCAGAGATGGGGCTCTTCAGCAGTTATATTTTTGATAATGAAAATCATGGTTTGAGCTGAGTCAATGATCCTTGTGTTTCCTCTTGATTGAGATGGGTTATCTGATAATTTCGATATATGTATGGGCATATACCTATGAGAGTTATCTGTTGAGTTTTCCTGTGTGGATTACGTTTTCGTCTCCTTTGTGGATTGTGTTGAGTTATCCTGTGTGGATTTACTGTTTACTCTCCTTTGTGGATTGTGTTGTTCTATCCTGCGTGGGTATGCGTTTTGCTTTCCTGTGTGGACTAGGTTGTGCTAGGGCTCGGACGTTGGAGCCGATCGGGGAATTGATGACTTAGGTATATGTATGGGCATATACCTAAGCCGTGTCAGATGTTACTTCGTGATTGTATCTCTCCTTCGTGGCTTATCCTTTGTGGATTTCGGGAGACCTTCGGGGGTCTCGGGGTCCCTACTGAGTAGCTTATACTCACCCCTGCACGGGTTATGCCCGCACTTCGTGGTGTTGGTTGCAGACGACAGGCAGTGCTGATGGAGACCGAGTGTTCGAGGACTGGACGGTACCCGGAGGTGGACTACACGATGATTCAGTACCCGGAGGTGGACTACATGACGAGTCAGTACCTGGAGGTGGACCACTGGGCGAGATGTGCTCGGAGCGGACGGCGGGACCCGAGGAGCATTGGAGCTATCTGTACCCACCCTTCAGGTGGGACTTCCAGAGGACGGCTCGACGCTGCAGTTTTTCCTTTCAGTTGTACTTTACAGTTGGGCTTGTATTTCCAGCCCCTTTTTCTTTCAGCACAGCTTGTACAGTTTTTACTTAGTGTTTACTTTTCCGCTTGCTTACTCTGTGGTGCTTGTTTACTTTTCAAAGCCAATGCCTTCCCTTTTTGTTGGGATTTACGCCTTGGTGCTAGTCGCTAGCCCCTGGCCAATGGAAGGCGGGCTTGGGGTAGTCACAGCACGGGCCCCGAGGACGGGTTATAAAACGTCAAACAAGGGTATAAATGACTTTAACCAATATTTTTTTAAATAGTAAAAATGTTTTGAAATACATTTTTAAGAAACATGGATGTGTATGATAAAGAGATCCCAGTAGATTATTACGTATAAACAACCTCAAATAATGAAGAGATTGTGAAATAAACCCTTAACTTGTAATTTTACTTGGTTAGGGTAGTTTAACCACCTATATAATAGTAAAATAATTGTTATTAAATTATAAAAGAATCATATACATTCATATGATATCATATATGATCTTTTAACATTTCTTTGTTAATAATATCTTAGTATTATCGTTGTTTCGGGTGTTAACTTACTCGTTTTATTTTATATGTTTTGTTACATAAGAAATGTTTGTCATGGATAGGTTGTATATTATTCATATACAGAATGATATCAAGTCCTTAAACTTCATTTTTAAATCATCAAATGAAAATTATACTTGAATGGATACGATGGAGAATGAATCTCATCGCGTTCGTGGAGACGGTAGTCCGTACGTACGCACGAGCGACAATATCATTCTTTTGATATTAAAATAACATATAAATTGATGGTATATCATATATAAAGAATCATTAACATGTTGTATTTATTATTTACATGAGTTACACATCATTATTATACCCATCCAAATAATAATATATTGAATAACAATTACACCACGACTTGGAGACGGTAAGCCATACGTACGCATGTATGGTGACATGTTATTGAAAGGGTGAATAGAATACTGAATATGGTTGTACCATATTTATAATAACATAACAGTATATATATGATACTGGATTAATTATTTTAGAATGGTAACAACAATGGAAGAAGAAGTGGAAGAAGAAAGGAACTTGGAAAAGGGTGGTGAAATCATTGCCTCTTCTTCGGGTTCTTCCTTTTGATTTGATCAATAGGGCTCCTTAAGTTGGATTTATGATCAAAATAAGGCCTCTAGGTTGTATTGAGGGAAGTTGGGAGAGTATTTGGGCAGAGTTTGGCCGAACCAAAAGGGTTTGAAGGTATGGAGAAATGAGAAGTAAGAGTTCCCTTTTATGAGAGGAGTGAGTCGCACCTTTTGAAAAGCTAGAAATATTAATTTATAATAAATTCATATTCGGTTTCTAGAAGCTCAAAAGTGGATTATTTAAATGTTAAGGTTTGGATGAGTCTAAAAAACACTCAAACAGTAGAATTTAGATAGGTTTGGGTACTTATATTATCCTTATCTTTAAGTATTAACTCTAAGTTAATTAGTTTCACTTTTACAATGTCTCTTTGTATTTTTATATTAAATGGTTAATAAACATACTATATACATCCAAGCGACCCAAAAGATGTCCATTAATGATACACCTATCATGATATAAGTCTCTTGGCTGAACCTGAGATTTTTATGAATTTAATATGAATTAATAATATAATATTTGTTTTAAAAACTCTTTTATTTCAATTTTTCCACTATTCAATAGTTGATTTTTGTGAAACTCATAAAAGAATTATTACATCGAAAAAATTTAATTAAATAAATCATACTATGTAATATTATCCTATAAAATTATTTTAATTCATTAAAAGTCTCAAATTATATTTATTTGGGTATTTATAATATCAATTATTTTAAATTTTCACTATTATGGTAATTATCGCATCATCATTGTGTCATAAATAAATTAAATTATGTAATCTATAAAAATTATAAATAAACTATCATTATGTCGGAAATCCTTTTAGCTTTCTAATTAATATTTATATTCGAAAATCAAATATATATAACCCTATGTAAATTTTTTTTTGCTAAAATATATATGCTTATGTCATTTTTGTACTTATTTTAACTTAATTAAAATTAAGTGTCCCTATCACCTACAAGTGGCTCCATGGGGTCCCAAAATCGACCCAAATATTCCTATGGTCGAATATGTATCAACCAATGAGGCTTGGCCACGTTTTACAGTAATTTAGTATTATTATAATATTATTTTTTAACCCTTACTTACCGGATTTATCCTTTAACCATGGTATATAAAATATTTACCGAAATAATTATTCAAAATGTCTAAAAATAAAAGTTACCTATTTACAAAATTTGAACATCCTGATTCCAAATATGGAATCCATTTTTCCAAATTCAACACACATAAGTGGCAGAAATCAATTTAAAATTAATTCCCGTTGTTAAAGAAAAGCGTGTTTTTAAGAGATAATAACTATCAAAAGATTGACACTTGTTTATGTCTGGTTTAATTGTAAAATTATGTCCAATGACCAACATTGAATTAAATGGTAAAAATATATTCTGAATACACTTTAAAACCACTCAAATTCATAATTTATCACTATTAATTATTTTGATTAAAAAAGTTGTTTTTAATTAAAATTTAGTAATTTTCACTATTCATTAAAATATTAAAGTTATCCGAAAAGTACCAAAATTTCACCTTAGGCTAAATTCGATATTCCGAATCCAAAAATAAAGTCCATTTTGCAAAATAAAATATATATAATTTCAAAAAGTAGGTATTACTATTCATAACGGCTAGTTTGATTGGTTATGGTGTGTTAGAACTCGGTGTTGCGTACAACACACGCTATCACATTATTCAAAGAAAACCGTACCGTAGAATCTTGGGGTGTTACATTTATAATTAGAGTTTTGAACAAAATAATTTTTTAAAATATTTAAAATGTTGTTTCCATTGATATTTATATATTTTCTCTTCATCTTTAAATTTTACCATGACAAGAATTATTAATTTTTAGGTTCATATTTTTAGTGATAATTTTTAATATTAATTCGTTCATAGATTTAATTCCTCAACATTGGAAATTTTTTTTTGAAAGTGACTTATAACACCCTATTTTATACTAATGTTAAAACTATTTTCTAAAATATTTTTTAAGCTATCACCTCTATTTAATTTTTAAATTTATAATTCATTTACCATAATATGGATATGTCTAAAAATATATACTATAATATGAATATATCATTCAGATTATTGAAAACACAATAATAAAAATTCCAATTTTATCCCTTCTTTGGTGGTATCCTTCATGAATTATATTCCCATTCTATTTTTCAAATATGTTAAAAACTAATATGTTTAAATTATTATAGTAGAGGTATGGTATGAACAATAAAATGTCCCAAACGTGGATTCCACATAACAGTGCTCCAAGCATGGTTGACCACATGATTTCAATATTATCTCTCCAAACATCAGTGCTTATCGACTAGCAGAAACAACCTAGGTGTGCTAGTAGGGAGACTATGTTCCCATAATTATAGTGTAAAACATTGTAATAAAACAACAATTCAATAGAGAAAGTCATATTACCATGAAATAAAAGTAAACATCGAGAGGCTAAAAGTATAATTAAAACATAATCATATCATACACAATATCTTGAGACTTCTTACATGTTATTGAATACAGCCAAAATAGGTAACTCTGCAGTCATATAAAATAAACTACCAAATATAAAAAAAAATCCAAAATGAATTTTAGAAGCAACACAAACATTGATGCGGTCCTATGCACTCCATCTCTTTAATAGTATATCCAGTAACTGTGGGAGGGAGATTCCCTTTATCGAAACCTAAAATAATATAATCTATATGGGTCTAAAGCGTGACCCAAACATTCTATCAGGCTAAATCATAGTAGGAAACCTAACAGGGTTTGTGCCGATTTATTAGTGAATACATATAAAAGGTAGTGTCTAATAATGATAGCAGTAAGCTAAATAGAACTCAATGGTAGGAAAAAATCATGAAATTGTTTACATTTAAATTTCATTTCATCATCCATTTAAAAATTCGATTACATTTTATTCACAGTATCAGGATCTAGCTCATGCCTGACATCCCCCATATAACTGTAAGCACAACAGATACCACAAAAGGATATCAATATGTGTAAAAGTTATTATCAAATCCAAGCATGTGCTTTGTCTTAGCAGACGTGTCATAAGTCATTTAAATTAAATATTAAATTTTAACACAATACCATCATTAACATTCTTATGTTTGAATTCGAATATCACTGGAGGTGAAAATTCCACCAACACCCTACAAGCTCATCCTGACGGCCCTCTTAGAAACTCGATATCGCTTTATGTCAAGTATAAGTCCATGTTAAATGAGACCATCCTTGGTATACCTATATGAGAGCCACATGTATTACTCATTACATAAATTAAATTCCTCTTGATCTCTTTCATCACATCCCTCAATGGATCCATGATTCATTCGACATTTAAGTTCCTCATCTAAGAGCCCTTCCAAGGTATCCCTAAATGGATCCTTATATCACTCATGACATAATCATATTTAACCCTTGAGCCCGTACATGGAATTCCAAGATGAATCCATGATTCACTATATGTACGAAGGTACAATAGTCATATGATCTTATACAATGAATATTAAAATGAATCCATGATTCACCCAAGTCTATTTACCGTTTCATCATTTAAAATTTATTTTAATTTCATTTGGAATGCTAAGGTCACAACCCAAAAGCATATAATGTAACACACTACTGAAGGGTGTATAAATCGTGGACCGACCACACAAGGAATTTCCATTTATTTAATCACATGGTCACATTTTTCATAACAATAATCACATGAAAATTAAACAATTACATTGCGTAACAATTATTCTTCTCACATGGCCAATTAAACAGAAAAAGAAAATCATATCAAACATACTTAAACCATAATATGCATACAAGGATCAAGGGGATGTAAATAGTACCCTTCCATAACCAAATAAATTAAAATTTAAAAACATGTAATTCAAGTAGTAATCAACACCATTTTTTCTAAAAACACGTGAAATTTAATTAAACAGATGCCTCATAGACATCCTAAGACACACAACCATAAAATGTCATCAAAGTGAACTCACCCATGGGGTGGCCCTAAATCATGGTATAGAACCCAATACATTTTTGGATACAGGTATTAAATTACCGAAAAGCCAATATGAATCATGATGGTTCAATTATAAATCATGAAGGTACCTCAAAAATGGGCCTACGACACTTCAGCATATATAATCAACTTGAAAATTAATGAAAGGCATAAGACCACCTACATTATGACCATTCTAGATAGATCTCCCAGTGTGAAGTTCTTATTCACCCTATTTTGGGGAAATATGAATAATGGATGAAGAAAATGATATTAGGGAATTTGACCTAAATTAAAACAGCACAATGGATATCCATAAGAATCAAGAAAGGGTAACATCGAAAAGGGGAATTCTCATTTCTGACCCAAGGTACATGAACGACACTCAATTATGAGATCGGACATTGAATAGGTCTAAAAATGAAAAATATGACACAAAGGGATCCCAAAATCTTTATCCCTACTATGTAATGAATGAGGGGAAGTAAAATTAATGTTTCAAACATTTCAAGGGAAGAATTTTAATTTTACCCAAAAAACATTGTCGCATGGTTTAATCACATGGTATATCAATTTGTGTGGAAAACGTGTATAGGTATCTCTAGGTTTGGGGAATAGTGCATGACTATGCTGCACTGTTTCTCCTAACCATGTGGTAACCTTTCTCAAGACTCTATAAAAGGATATTAAAAATATAGAGCTTTTGAACCACCATTCAACCCAACCCGCACGGTTTTCACTAACCAGAAATCCTTATATTTTCAATCCAAACACGATTTATAGGCTCAAGACCAGCCCCGAACACCCCCGAAGACCTCCATGACCCCATATAACATTTATAAAATACCATATTTAAGAAATATAACTGATTTTTTTTTTGAAAAAAGGTTCTATATCTCAACGAAGAACTAGGTTCATACAAGATTCCCCCTTAATGAAATTCTCCCTCAATTTCCATTCCAAGGGCGGTGAAGTAATATCTATGAACAAATTCGGCCACTATGATAGCATTTATTCCTCCCTCTCCCATGTCTTTTCCTAAATCTGGCTTTGCTTCCATAGAACACATACTAATGGAACAGACAGAACCTAGAGAACCTTTGTTCTACAATCCCCAATTCGTATGGGATGATTCTGAAAGGATGCATCTACCTACAACTCATACTCTTCGAGCTGAAAAGAATGAGATGGGTAATAATAGTAATTTCACAATAGAGAAATGTGGAAGATTTCATTAATAGACTCATACCTCAGAGGTAACTATAGCTGATAGGCAACCAACCCAATTCTTTGCAGAATATCTAATGCCACAACATATCTAGGAGAAAGCAAACCCTTTCTATAGATCATCTCATGTCCCTATCATTAAGAAATTTATAGGAACACATGATCTCTGAACCTAAACTCTATAGGCCATCTATGTCGATCACTGTATGATTTTTGATGAGACTGTGTAGTATCCATCCTCTTCTAAAAGGGTGTAAAAGGTATGTGTGATGATGTATCATTCACTTGATGATAACTAGATCTCAAATCAATCTCTGAGAAAACCCAAGATCCTCATATCTGATTGAAGATATCATCTATCTGTGATAGAGGATATAGGTTCCAAACTACCAACTAGTTCAATTTCCAGTAATCCCCATGTAGCCTAAGCGTATCATTTTCCATTGTTGACAAATGGACTGGAGAACCCGATAGGGTAGTACTTGGTCAGATTAGTGCATTTTCCTCTAAATAATTTATCTTCCTATAGGGATATTTCAACTCCATTGTATCCACCATGTAAGGGGGAATGGATACCAGTGCAGCTCCTGACACCAACTTGATAGAGAACTCTACCTCTCTCACCAGAGGTAAACCTAAAAATAAATCTAGGAAAACAACACTAAAATAATAAAATTCTTGAGGGAAATTCAACTGAAGTGTTCTCTGTTCATCCAAATACAAACACAAAATATGGGATATCATCCTTCCCAACCCACAATTCTAGGGTTCATCTCAGCTTTCCTGGATATCACATTCACCACTGTGTAGAAACATTCTTCTTTTTGGTGACAAAAAATTCACCATACAATGATAGAAATCAAAAATTACCTAAAAGGAAAACAACCCATCCATCCCAAGAATGGTATTAAACGTTATCATCTCAAATATATAGTGATACCATAAGAATTGAAACCCCCCAACTGGATGGGGGAACTCCTTAAACTAATGCACACTATAAATTCTAATAGATAATGGAGTTTATAGTTTCATCATGACTTTATATGTGAAAACATAGACCCATGGTCTCCCCCTAATAAGAATAGATATGAAACAATGTGAAGCCCATGTATGAAAAAGTGTATAAGCTAAAATAGAGGCAACTAGAATAGCACCTCTGACAGTAGAAGGTCAGGGATCCATCCCTTTCGGGTTCTATTTCACTACATATTCCTGACATGTACAAAGGATCTGTGACACTACCTAGAAACCTAATGGTAATCCACCATGTATTCTTTTTGAACATGGGGTGTTTCTACAATGGCCATGACTACCACCTCATCCTGAATGACCCGAGGAACACCAAATCCTGGTCTGGTTAGAATCTGAAAAATCCCACTCCTAAACGTGGAGTTAGTGAAGAAAGTCTCTCACTAGATGCTAGTGGAAAACTACTATAGAAACACTATAGATAGACCATCATTATACGTGATCAGCAATTGAATGGGTCTAGCTGACACTGTGGCCTCGTATTCCCTAGCCTACTACACTAGTAGCACCTCAAATGGATACATGGAGATACGTTCTGATTGGTAGTTTCACCGTATGAATGATCTAAATGATTCTTACTACTACCCATCAAGTTCTTACCATATCTAGGTGTCGAACCGACATGCCTTGCACCTCCATATTCCCTCAGGTTAGGCTTAAGGATCAGCAAATGATTCATAATAGTAGATAAAATAGTCATCCTAGATACATTTACATATTATCTGTTGTCATACCTATGACCATCATTAAATTTCCTATACAATAATACATCTCCACCCATCAGAATTGTTGTGAAGTGTTAGAGATCAATAAAACAAGCCTAGTAGTCCAAAACTGATGAAGGGTTGTACTACAGATGCATAAACACTCGATCTCTATCATACCTCAGCATCTTTTGATTGTTGTAATAATAGAATAATATCTGAAATTTTTTCCACGAAATATCTTGACGACACTCTTCCTGGGTGATAACATCCCACAACCACTGGGCGGAATCCCAAAACATGTACCTAGTGAGATTTACCCTCCTCTCAGGACACAACTATAAATTCTAGAAAATTGTAATCATGGAATATAGCCATGACTCATTAGCCTCTGGTCTCCCATCCCAAAAAAATGTGGGTATATGATGCTATTATAACACTCGTTTCAGCTATTCCATACATGATGAAGGCTTTGGTTCTCCTTAAAAGGTTTGAATTATCCTCATAAAGCCTTTACAAAACATTGTATCAGTACATATGTCTGATATTATAGTTGGTTCCACAAATGGAATGACTGGGGGTCCACTGGTAGCCTATGGAATACAATATATGTTGTATGATCAATTCCATCCTCCTGGTGTACAACTAGAGGTTGTCATGGTGAAATAATTCTACAATTCCAAACACATGCCTCAGTTTAATATTTTTTTGGGGTTTGAAGCTCAAAAATTATATTATCAAAATAGGACAAGTCAAAACCTTCCTCTAAGAACTCACTCATCTACCTATTCCATGGGACTGGTATAGGTGTCAAACAAATGAGACACTTCCAAAATCCCAATACTAAGGGTAGGTGACGACTTGTTCTCTATCAAAATACATTTCATTTTCACTTGGTTTTATATTCTTTCTAGATTTTTCTCATACCCTTTTACAAGGGTAAAGAATTGGTATGCCAAATTACGATCCATCATGGCCTATACTCCCTACAAAACATATCATCGAATCCAAATATATCACATCATAACAAAATTAACTTTTAGGCCAAAATAGCATCCACCATATTTCGATCCAATAGGGATAATACACCTTAGGGGAAAAATCTCTACTTTCAGCCCATCTGTATCCAATAATTTACTAATATACCTATCACAATAGTTGGTGTATCTATCATTATATCTATCACAACAACATGTAAACAATAATTATCTCTAAATGACATGGAAATAAAACATGGCATGTTATTTCTAACTAGTACCACAAGGACGTATGGGATATAATATCATCATATCATTCGGTTCAAAGATAAAAGAACCCCCAATGTTATTATCAATAATATCACAATACAATGGAACCACCCAATAGTGAAATCGAATCAATTGTTAGAGCTAAAAATTGAAAAATGAAAACTCATTTTCAGGAAATTTGTCTTTTCCCTGTATGTTGGGTAGATACTCTCGAGAACATCTTTATACAAAATACCATTTCCATTCAACCCATTTCCCTTGTAAAAAAAACAGTAATTCATGCTAGAAAACACCTCAGATACTACATTGTTACATCCCAATCCCAGATCCCACATAAAAGTGCTGCGAGAATGGTTGTCCACAAAGCTTCAACAACATGACCCCAAAAAAGGCTTCTAACTAGAAGTGAGGTAGTAGGTGATATAGTGGGGTAATCCATGACCTCATTAGTAATGTATAATATAGATGAATAAAATAACAATTCAATAGAAGAAATACTAATACAATTCAACAAAATTAAAAAATGGAAGACCAATAGTATTATTAAACCCAAATCATATCATAGAGAAGATTATGTAACATGTTACATGTTCTATAAAATAGCCAAACCAGGTTACACTATACTCAGGATGGTCTCATTCTCTCCATCTCCTAAACAACATATCAACTTCCTCTAGGAGTGTTCTTTAATTTATTGACACCATCTATCATATAATCTATTTTTGTCAAATAGATGACCCAAATAGGGTATGATACTGAATCCTAATAGAAACCACCAAATGTTAGTGCCTATCTTTCAATGAATATATATAACATGCAGTGTATAATAATGAGGGTAGTAAGCTAGTAATTACTATAATGAAGAAATCCTACATGAAATAGATTCCATTTTCATTTCATTTCACATTCCATTTAACAATTTTTTTACATTGAATTCATAAGTCCCAAGATCCGACTCCAGCATGTAATCCCCTATATAACAATAAGCACAACAGATTCCATAGAAGGTTATCTATAAAAATATTATTGAAGAACAAATTAAAGAATGTGCTTTGGAAAAGAAGGCACTATATATGTAATTTAAATTCAAAAATCGATTTATGACCTAAGAACATCCTTAACATTCCTACGATTGAATTAAAGTATCACTCTCGGTGGAAATTTTACCAAACCCCTACAAACCCATCCTGAAAAATATCTTAGTAAACTAGTATAACTCTAGGTGTCATATAAGTCCATTTCAATGGATCCCTTATTTCGTAGTACTATAAGTATTCCCTATGTTTCACTCATGAAATAGAGTTGATGACTCTTCATCTCGTCCATTCAATCCCCCAATGTATCAGTGATTCCCTCGGTATTCAATAACAACATCTAAGACATCATCCATTTCATCCCTCAATGGATCCATGTATCACTCATGGAAAAATACTATTTAACCCCTATGCCAACCAATGCATTCTACGATAAATCTATGATTCACTCTAGGTTGGAGTGTACAATGGTTTTATAAGACTATACATGGAATTTTATACTAAATCAATGACTCACCAAAGGCTATTTACCAATTCATCATTCAATATTCATTTAACATTTCAATCAACATGATAAGGTCACAACCCAAAAAATCAAATATAAAACAACCCTAAAGGGTGTCTCAAGAATGGATAGACCTAATAAGGCTTAGCCTTGAATATACTCAAATGATCACATTTACCATAAAAATCACCTTAAAATTAAACTATTACTTGTCTTAACAATTATTCAACTCATGTGGGTTTTTCAAATTAATAATAAAATAAAATAAAACATTCTTAACCAATAATAGTCATAAAACGGTTAATGGTAATGTCATCCTTCCAATTCCATAACCATGTAAATTATTACATAACAACCTTTTAACTGCAATAATTTTCAAATTACTATTTATAACAACCTAGGAAAGGGAATTCAAGGCATGCCTCACTCGCATCCCAGAAAAAAGGCCAAAAAGGTCATCCAAGGGAAATCACACGTGGGTGGCCCTTAATCAAAATATACAATGGAATACATGATTCAAAACACCTATTCAATTACCTAAACAATAATAGGAAACAAAAATAATTGATTGTAAATCCAGGTGACACCCAATAAATGGGTGTGCAGAACTCTGAAATATATAATCAATATGCCAATTAGAAAATGGAAAGAGACAACCTAAATTAAGATCATGTTAGATAGGTCATCCAATATCAAACTCCAATTAACCATGGTTTGGGAGAAATATGATGAATATATGATTAATGGGTTATTAAGTCATTTGTGCCAAATATTCAAATAGAGCAAGCGATATCTAGAAGAATCGAGAAAGGCTAAAATGGAATTGAGGAATTACCATTACAGATTTAAGGAGACGAACAAAATACGATTCTGAGATCGGATGATGAAGGCATCTAAAAATAAAGAATAGGATTCAAATAGAGCCCAAAATCATGACCCCTTCTATGTAGTGAAGGAGGAGAAGTAAAATTTAATAAATAAACATGTCATTTGGAAAATGGTAATTTTACCCCAGAAAACAGGGTTGAATGCTTTATCCGCACGATTTATCAACCCATGTGGAAACTGTGAAAAGTACTATGAAGGCCTGAAAAATAATGCATGGTTATCCAGTATGGTTTTCAATAACTGTGTGTTAAATCTACTCAATCCTCTTTGAAAGTCTTCATAATTTGTAGAGTTTCTGCACGACCGTGTGACCCAACCCGCACAGTTTTCACTATCTGTGAAGCCTCTTCTTTTAACCAGAGACATAGGTTCCTAGATCCAGACTATCCCAACACACCCCATAGATATCCATGAACCCAACATGAATTAAAAGAATCTTTAATTGTTCAATTAATCTTAGAATTTATGGAAAACACAATATCCATACCTTAACAAAAAACCATGTTCTTATATTCAAATCCACAATCATTATCTAGAATGATTTTGACCATGTTAATATAGTATTGGATTCATGATATACTAAATGCTACATATGATGTGAATATCTTGTTTTAAATAAATAAAATTGGATGATGTTCACCTTAGCATGGTGAAACGTATGGATTTTTAGTATCTTTTCATTCTGATATGAATGATTATTTCAAAGTAGACAATGTATATATTCAAATTACCCTATATTTTCTATATGGGTAATGATCATTTTATAATTTTTTTAAAATGGTAAGATATATTATTGATTCATATATTTTTATTCAAATATGGATGATTATAATAAAATTGATTATGTGTGGTTTGAATATCCACCTTTTTGTTAAAAAGGGTTACGATCATGTTATATAATTTATCGATATGGGGAATAATATTAACATTTTTAATTATTATTAACTACTAATATTGGTGAATAACATATTTTTATTATATATTCTACATTATATAGATTTCCATATTTTTATTTTTCCAAAGGATTCATACGAAATTTTATGGAAGGACTTGTTTTTCACTTATCGTGAATGAAATGAAAATAATAATGTGATGGGTGAGGCCAAGAATTATATAGCCCCTTAATGAATAGATAGTATCATGAGATAAAACATGTTGGTTTTTTAATATACATTTTCCCATAATAGGATATTATCTTGGTATATGTCCTTGAAAAAATGTTTTTAATGTTTGAAAGTATACATTCTCCCAGTGTGAGACTAGTCTAATTGATATCCATGATTTCATTTATTTTTATATAATAAACATGAAATGAGTATTTGATGATTCTAGATTCATCTTGGGTTAATATTCATTCAATAATATGAGGACATGTTTACTCCATTATTAGAATAGCTTCACAGTCTCTGTTACTCAAAATTAGTGAACCCCGCTTCTTTTATTTCCACTTCTTCATGTTCTGAGGAACATTATTTCCCATGATATATCTCACAAGGAAATCATATATGTAAAATTTTTGGGATATTTTGAATAGTTATTATAGATTATTAATTTTCTTAAATATTGAAAACAATATATATCAATTAAGGGTGACTTAGATCTTATTATTTTATGTATTGTTATAATAAATTGAAGAACAAAACCTAAAGGGTCATGAGAACGTATATAATGGCATGTTTTCAATTTTTTTATACAATTATGTTTTTATATAAATCTATAGTATATTTCTAAAATGTTTATAAATTTTATGTTTATGGAACTAGATTCTGGAGCATAGATCTTGGCATCACTTTTGGTATTATCAAATGGTTTCAATAACATAGAATATTATGATGTTAATTGGGGGTAATTAAATAGTTTATAAATTAATCTAGATCAATTATTCAATAGTAGTGATAAAATTCAATATATAATATTATTTAATTTTAATGGAAATTTTGATAGCGTGATCCGTTTTTATAGAAAAGTGACTAGTACTGTTAGCCATAGGGTTTCATGTAGGACTCCCCATACACTAGAGGATCTTCTCTAATAGTGAGAGTGTATGGTGGTATATTATAGAATCTATACCAACAATATTAGTGTCAAGAAAAAAATTAAATAAAAGTATAGGAAATTTTAAATCAAAAATCATTTACCTATTTCAATAATAAATAAATTACATAGGGAAGTAAACATTTTATGAAATATTGGATTTATAAGATATAAAAAATGTAACGTAGGAAAATGTTTTAATAGGTATATAAATAGTACCACTATTTAAAAATTGAATAAAAAATAAACAATAAACACTCTCCAGGAGAATACTATTCATTTTCTCAGTATTCTACTATGAATCTAAAAAGTGTTCATGTATATATAGGTGGGTGATTCCCATTATCCATACCTATATCCATTAAATCCTCTGAATTACCAAAGAGGGACCCAAATATGATCTTATTACGACTCAATATGCCAAAACCACTAGTGTTTAATCAAAATATACTATGTGAATAAAGAATTCAATATATTATAGGTAGAATATATATTATCATTATATAAAAGGAAACCATGAAAGGCTCATGCTCCACATGGGATACATGGATGAGCCTCTTTGTTTCAACAAATGCAAGATGACTATGATCATGTGGAATTTTATTTCTTTTTATTACGTGACACACATAGGAATGTAATACATGTATAATAAAAATGAATCCATGATAGATCCATAAAATTTAAAAATTTTGGATTCTGAGAGCACTCACAGTAGTCAAATTATATGTTCGTCTATTTTGTTTTAATGGAATCCATTTAGTGGACCCTTGTTATTACACTCCAAATAGATTCCAGTTATAACTAATGAAAAATTACAAGGCAATAATCAGATAAAAATTATTTAAATTCATGTAGATAATAAAATACATTCAATGATCATGGAAATTATCCAGAATACTTTGATCTCTTAATAGAAATTCTATTGTCTAGAGTTTATTGGTGAATCATTGGGGATAGGTTGAGGAATTTTTCAATTGAGGAAATTGAATGAATGCATGTTTAGTGTACCATATAGAATATGAATCAAGGATTTTGGTGTCATATTACTAATTGAATCATGAATTCCAAGTGGAATAAAAGACACGATCATGGTAGTACACACAATTATCATTTTGATCAAGGTCGCTTATTTACCCTATCCACTGAGAATGTATCCGAGATTTTCATAAAGTGGGAAAAAATTATTCATCTATCAAAAATCACTAATATGATATCACAACCATATGGTGATCTTGGTAATCACATCACCAAATTCAATGTAACATGTTCCCATTGATATGCATCGATGTGAAACAGATATAAAAGGCTATTAGGTTGTTGGTGTTTCATATCCCCTTACTGACAGGGGGACACTAAGATACCATGAATGTGATTTACGTCATCATCATGGGGTACAAATTCATAAAACATCTGTCTTGATAAATTTTAGTATGCGAAAAATTTATTTCATATTTTGATTCATGATATTCTCACATTAGTTCCTTTAATTTTTTTTATAGAAACCCAATCATTACCATAGAAATTTAGAATATTGTCCTCATCATCAACCTAACTACTTGGTGGTTCCACAATACAATAAATTTCCCTTAAGAGTTGTCCTTCTTGGACAAAAGAATCCCCCTATTCACCCTATCTAATGGTTTCGAATAACAAGATAAATAAATTATTATTTTCTTCAAATGAAATTCCAAGACATCCATATTCATTTCAAAAAAATGGATTCATCAACTAATTTTCCCTACTATTTTTCCAAACAACCTGGGTTAGCGTATTTTTTAACGGAATATTAGTAACTCCAAGGAATCTACCAAGAATGTATGTAATCTCAATGTCAATAATATGAAAATATTAAAACCATATACATTGATAGAGGTTTATTTCAGGTTCAAAGAATATTTATTTTATTGTTTTATAGTTTATGTATACCAAGAACTGATCCCATTGTAGACAATGCCTCTAGTAATGCATGGTGTATAAGAAAAATGTTAACTCAACAAAATGAATCGATTAATTAAACTCTTAAGGCCTAGAATTATGAGAACCATAAACTATTACACATTCCCCTTCCATTAAAATTTATCCTAACCTAATCAATGATGCAACACAATTAAATACATAGCCTCACCCAAGATTAGGATGAATTCTAGCCAGTGTTTATGTTTATGTTCCATTGATCATCAGAGAGGCCTTATCTTAAGCCTCATCATAAGAGAACAATAAAAAAGTCATGGATAGTTCTATAAGATATAATTTTAGGTGGGAAAATATTTTGATTAGTTGATCATAGTAAGTAAATTGTACAATGAATAATTGAATATCAAAATCATTGTTGGGTTTCTCACATTATAACACAACCCTCTCTTTCTATTGATCCATAAATACCCATACTAATTATATAATTTATCCTATCATGAAAAAAATATTGATCCAAACGTTTTTATTTTTATCCTGTAAAATATATCTTTCCTCTCTTTATGTATACATTATGATCTCAGGGTGTTTGGAATGATTGAGTATTTTTAGAGGGTACACTAATATATCAACCTAAAAAACTACATAAAATGAATCTAGGAATGGGTTGAAACTCTAATTCATTAAGGCCATAAAAAGTAATGATGTATTTATTAAAACAAAAACTAAAAAAAGATACTTATACAAGCCATAATTTCTTCAGAAATATGTGTAAAATATGTTCAAGGGAATGACTCATAGCTAACGATATCCAAATCTGAAATAAGTCATTATAAATATTCTAGCTCTTAAAATCTATTCAAAAAGAATTTCTATATAAGTAACCAGTTATTGGTTCCCAACTATGGCTTTATTAATCCATTATTATTCAAAAAATAGCCTTAGCATATAGTTTTTAATCTTAGAAAACGAAATGTTGAACCCCAAGGATATGTAATGGGTTGTATAAATCACTCTCATCATGGCCATATAATGTCAACTTGAGTTCATGATGCTCAGTAGGGGGAATCATGTCTTGAGGGATTAATATTAATCCTCCTCATGTAACAATATCAATGTGGAAAAATGACTCTCTCAGGAGGTAGCATAGAAACATATTTTTAATGACCCAAAATTCTCATTAAAAAATTACATTTTAATAGATTAATATTCATTACATAACATAAAAATACATTCTGAAATCATTTACGTCTAGTGGATTTGTAAACATATACACAAAATAGTGGTCCATAATTGATCTAAATCATCTCCCACTGTTTTCTTCCCAATTATCACCCTTCTTAAAATATAATATATAATACCATTAATCATATCCTAGGGAATAGAATCATAATAAATGGTAACAGAAGAATCCCATTAATGGTATAAAATAGAGATATCCATATATCATGACAATTAGGGTATGATAACAAGATAATAATTTTTTTAGAAAATACCATTTATATCATATATCATAAACATAACCCCTTGAATTAATCGAGGTAGTTCATAATACATGAATCATAGTGGTATCAGTGAATATGAACCACAATAACAAAACAATTTAATAAGGCATTTATTTTTATCACACACATAAGAATATAATGCAATTTCCTAATTTTTTCAAGGATCATTTTTAATATGATAAATGTGGATAGGTTTTACTCCCCAAGATAACATTTTTGTAAAGGTTCACCCTCAAGACTATAATACTTTAAAGATCACATTACTAAACTGCGATCACACCCATTCTAGTAATATTTATCTCTTGAGTTATCAATATTTAACCATTTTTTTGGAGGGAATATAGGTACCACCTATCATATAATTAAAATCATACATATGTGTGACACTAGATCATAATAAATTCATCACATTAGAACTCATTAAATGACTTGGGTTTCATAAAAATTTCATCATAAAATAACCATTCGACAAGAAATATGATATATTAACTATTTAATCATTTCATCAATGTTTAACATATGGAAAAGGAAGTGGGTTTCATATTCATTTTTTGATAGTATAACCCATCTAAGTGAAATGGGATTCATAACACCTTTTAATCATTAATATATACCATTAAAATAAATAATAATAATTGTTTTATTGGATTAGATAACTAATAAAAAATAAATAACATCAAAAGTTTTCATTTTATATGTAAAATAAATTTTAATGAAAAAAACTAGGTACATTAATTTCAGAAAATAACTTTTATTTAAAAATATAATCATTAAATTTTAAAATTCATAAAATATTCTATAAATATTTTATTTTTATATATCCTTCAAGAAACTAAAAATTTAATTATTAATGAAAACAAGGATCATGATGTTTAGAAATTTCATCCATGTCATTAATATTTATATAATCATTATTTTCAAATTTCTAATAAAATTCAAAAGGGCCTCATTCTAAATAATATATAAAGATTCTATTTATAAACTTTTTGAAGAAAAAAATAATATTGGGTAAAAATATATATAATAAATCATTAGGATAAAGTAAAAAAAAAATTGAAAACATTTTTAGAAATGATTTTTCATGAGAAAAAATGGGTTTATTCTAAATATAGAGATAAAGATTATTTTTCTGATAACATTGAGTTAAACACATGACTAAATAAACAAATAAAAATAAAGGTAATTATTTTCTAAGTTATAAAACATAGGATAATAAATTAAATTATTTTTATGACATTGATTATATGATTTCATCATTGGCAGTATATTTATGAGAAATCATGATAAATAATTAGGTCTAACATAAAACCATTACCACTTTGGTAATACTGAACCATAATCCCCGTGAAAGAATAAGATTAAATGAAACATAGAATATAGTTATAATAAATTAATTTGTTATATTACACATCAAATGAAATGTATATATAAAAATAAGCATAAAATTGGTTCATAACATTACATATGTCTCAAACAATGAATATTGAGGAAAAAATACCTTACTTCCTCATTAATAGAAGAATTGTAAACCCTCTAAAGGTGAGAAAATATAATTTATATCTAAATCCTCATAATTTTCGGGATATTCATCAAAAAACATTCATGGGATGTATATACAGAACAAAAAAAATGGTTAATATGGTATGTGGCACAAAGAAAAAAAGATAGATGGAAATATCATAACTTATGTAACAAATTCCATCATAGACATCAATGAAACTGAATACTAAATAAATTTTTATTATAAAACTATTTCATAATATTAATAATATATAACAAATTATATTATATTCTCACAATCGAAAATTACCCATTTATTAACAATTTATGGTCAAAGCCTTTTTTTGTGTAATAGCTACATTTTTTTCATGTGTGTTTTGAAATTTTATTTCTCATACAATTAAATTTATCATAGTTTCATAATCTCAATAATTATTAATATTATATAAATATCCTACATATTCGACGTTTTTGTATTTATAGTAATCCATAAAACCTACAAATTAAAAATGAAATACAATGTTCATAGAGACAATAGGTCATACATAGGCATGAAAGATATTTCCATTTTCTTGATAGATGAAATGAATGATTGGGAAAAATAAATGACAATTATAAATTATTCATTTCATATATATTACATATTTTAATTACAAACATCCATATTACCTTCCTTGTAATGGGTGGACTAATCACATTGAGTCATTTGGTGATAATTCATTACAGACATGATCAATGTTATCATTATCTAGAGGAATAAAATGTAATAAATTATATCTGGTATAATAATTTAGAGAATAATTATATCAGAAATCATATATAAACATTTAATAAATATTTATATCCATCCATGAGAAGTGGAGATGGAAAATGAATAACATCATTTTGTGAGGTGGTAGTCCATCAAACTAAAGAATGATGATTCTATATCACATTAGATATAAGTGTAAATGTGTTTATGTATATAAAATGCTATAAAAATGTGTAGGGATATTTAATATTCTTAGTAAATTACATTAAAAAATGTTGATAATAATTTAACGATGTTGAGGAATAAATACAATGTGAATACCCGATGAAGAAAGTTTCCTCTTCATCAGGTAACCTCCATAGGTTGTCACCAAAATCCTCCATTTGTTGTCCCTATGAGAAAATAATTCATAAATAAGGAGAGTATTTAATTATGAAACAAAACTGTGATGGTAATAACAAACCTATATATTGATGTAAGTGTAAAATGAGAAGGATAAGGAATGTCCTTATATCAGTGAGGATGGGGGAAATAATAGTTATTTGTTTTAAAAGAAAAATATGTACTAATGTTTTTGACATTCCAAAAGGATCCAAAATGTGTAATTATTGATACAGATACATAATAATGTTTAAACAATCCATGTAAAGTCTCAAAGAATTTTTGGGTCTTTTTTAATGCATACTTGTTTATTTTGATCACCACTGTAAATCTATTTTTACCTTAACCTCAGAAAATAATTTTTTATGTTTTTATTATTTATTATAGTTAAAAACTTATTCAAAATATTAGTTAATATAAATTATTTTTAGTTAAAATATTTAATAAATTTTTTATAATTAAATAAAATATAGAAATATTTAATACAAAATTAAACAAGAAAACTTGACTGGAATGTTGTTTTCAAAATAGAAAATATTCAAAAGATTAAAATGATTTTATATAAAAATTATATATGGAAGTGATTTCAATGAGCTAATATGGATTATTTGAAATATAATATAAATAATTTCAATTTTTATACCGATTTATAAAAAATTTATCCATATACATTATTTACTCTAAAATGATGTTTTCAATAACAACCAGTGTTTTCAAAATTCATAAAATATTAATATTTTTTAAAAATATACATATTTAATCATAACCTAATTTTGAAATTATGATTTTAAAATTAAAATTTATTTTAAAAATTAATATTCTTAAATTTTCAAAAAGTAATTTTATTATTGTTTACAAAATGAACTAAAAATTAATGTTATGAGAAAATAATATTTTTAAAACTTAAAAAGAATTTACCAAAAAAATTATCTATTTATAAATATGTATTCATTATATAAAACCATTATACTAATTATTTAAAATATGGGTTTAATATTAATTTATATAAGTTGAATGTATTGATAATAATAGTATTTTTTAAATTATAATATAAATATTTTAAATTGTTTTTTAGGAATCAATGTTGTTTCTAACAAAATATATCAATGAAATTCAATTTACTAAAAAATTAATCAAAACACATTATGTTATTGTATTCCTGGAAGACATTTCAAAATTGGTATGCCACTAGTGGAGGTATAGAAAAAATTTAATCCCAAATCATGAATACTAAATCTAGAAATTTGGGATGACACTACACCTGAACCATGATACTCAGGTCCATCTAGAGTTTCCATAACATCCCATTATTCCTTATAATCAAATATTACAACCTTAGGTGATAAGAAAGACACACACCAATGATAGTAATCAATACAATATTGAAATATAAGTATTCATTGGATCATGATAATTATGACATTGAATATAATTTACAGTATGAAAAGTATCTATATGAAATATTAGACAACTATATCTAGGGGCCACACCATGCATTTGGGAAAACACTATAACTATATTCCAAACAGAGTCGTATGTGGAATTACCCTAGAAAATTAGTCTATGTCAGGAGCTACTCCGCCCATAAAATCCATTCATATAAAAAATTTCTGAAGTGAATGTGTCAATATTAAATATAAAAATTTCAAGGCCACTACTCTAATTCCTTATACTATATTTATCTGAACACTCTTCTCCATAGGTGAAGGATGTACTAAATATAACTAGTCAGATCAATGACCCAGAGATAAACCCTAACATACATGGGTAGGTTTTCTCTATGAGAACTGCAGAAAAAATATCTATCTTCCTCATCCTTGACCACCACCTTGAACTATATTGATAATGGTACTCTATATTCCTTCTTGGTATGGTTTCATAGATCGTAATCAAAACCTAGACCTAGTATAGACTCACTCTCCCTAGACCCCGATGAAAAGATCATAAAAAATGATTATCTATGGAACATTATTCCAAATGATGAACACTATACTAGGTGTCTACTAAATTTGGGATTCATTTACCCATTATATCCATACTGATGTAATACCACTGAGCTATTAGACCACACCCTATGACTATTAGTATCCACAAGACAACCCTCAATGCAATGCTTCCTACAACAGGATGACACATTAATTATCCTAAAACTGAACCACCATTTGCAATAACTTTAGAATGCCTCATATTATTATTCTAGTAAAGGCCTTGGTTAACCATACATGAGACTGTAATTGGTCTGAAGATGTTTGCAAGAGATTAGATGGAATACAATATCCTCTTCTTCAAACACATATTCCTTGATAGATCATCATTAGTAAGAGTTAGTCAGAACATCATTAGTAAGAGTTAGTCAGAAGAACATCAGATATAGGAAAAAAAGGGTAGTAATTCATGATTGACATATATAAAGAATAATAATAGATTAACTGCCTTATAGATTATTTCTTAGCATTTCATTGATTTTTTTCATATAATACAATCTTTATGTCCCTCTATACCATGCTCTAATATTGATATTCCTGTCTAAGAATGACCCACCCTCACATTGATGATACATAAAGAATACATGTTGGGAGATTCACCATAATATATAAAGGAATCTTATAATGATAAAATATCATATTAATTTCATCAAACCATTATTTTGTAGCAGGGGGAACATCTTATCCTGAGAAATACAGTTAGTGTTGGTATTATAATACCATGGTCAACTCTGACATTGTTAGTGAATTTCATGGTACACCCACTACAGACATTTGAAGATATAAAAATAAAAATCTATATTCAATTTTAATTACAATATAATGTTAAACCTTTGCTACTATGGGATGATCCATAAGAGGCACTATATGTGGATCAAATCCTTCCAAATCAAGAGCATGGTCAGCACCACCCTCCTTGTACTTGACCAAAGTCCCTCATTGATTCATATATCTATAATTCCATGTATGTCACTCAAATAAGTGTAGAATGGAGAAGGTATTATATATAGTAAACAAATTAAAGATTCATGTATTTGTTAAAATATATACACTATCCCAACTACACACATATAAAGTCGGGTCAAAAGTCAAGCTACAAAGTATATGTTATAAGTGTTAACATATATGGGGTTTCATGTTATATTTATATAAGAAAAGCCTATATGTGTTTGAATTGAAAAACCAATTTAATGATTAATATTTTTTTAGACATTAAAAATATAAAAAATTTAAGGTCATCATATAGTTGTTTAGTTATAATGATTGTGTTTCACAATTTAAAATGACATAAACTATTTAAGATACAATAGGAATTCTATTTAACTGCAAACAGACTTCACATATGGCCTTTTAATGTAACAAGTCCATATATAATGTTTGAGTTGTATGGGTTACCATGACATATTTATATTATCATTTACTTGTATATTGAAAGGGATATTCCATTTAACTATAACCATCTAAAACATTCACCATATATGACAATGGTTAAATAGCATAAACAATGAAAAAGAAATTTATATACAATTCCATCATCAAGATATATTGTAAAACACCATTTATGTTTATGTAGAAAATATAGGTAACCAATTACTCATTCATTATAATGAATGAAATGAAAAAATTACTAATATCAAAATAAATAAACACATAATAAGATATAAAAAACATATGTTGAGATATTCATGGAATGACATGTGCAAGACATATAAATCCCAAACTTCCTAGGTTGATACATGACCATATGATCCCTTTGTAATGGGTAATGATTTCAAATACATAAAATATATTGTTTTAAATCATATGCATCACCCTATTGTGGAAAAATAACATCAATAATAGGATAAAACAATGATAAAATTTCCCCTCTTAGGAAATGTGGATATTCACCTAAATGTGTGTTAGCTACTACCAAGGGTAACATATTACTATGTTTTGAAACTTATTATTCTATTCTCTAGAAACCATTAATAGTACGATAATAAAAAATATAACCACTAATACCATTTTATCAGGTCTTGGTCCAAGATCATTGATAAGGGATCAGTTTGGTTGGCTACAAGACCTCAAGCGCACCTCCCCTTACAGTAGTCATTGTAGAATATAATACAGGATATATATTGGTATTATCAGGATAATATAACATCATAATTATAGAGAAACATAGTATAAAATGGGAGATTTATAGATAGTAATGGAAAAAAAATTTAATCATCAAAATAATAAAAAATTGATTCAAGGCAGTAATTAATTTCAAATAAATCTATTATCATGGAAATAAAAAATGTGAAGTAGGAATACATGGTCTCATATATACATATTCTAATATCACGAAAAAATGAAATAAAATTACCATAAACATCTATCTCTATGAGAGTATCTAGGATTGGGTCAATCCTCTCGTCAAACCCCATAGAGAGATCAATCATCCATAGAATAGTTCTTTAATTTTTCTATACATAATCCATGAAATCCATTTAGGTACAAAATTGTTTTCCAAATGTGGTCTGATTAATACTTAATAGGATTCAAATAATGATGTATAATTAAAATTGATTATGTTAATATAAAATTTAACATTCGATATGTATAAAAAATACATGAAATATTGAAGAGGAATACAAGATGGGCTTGGGTACTATATGGGATACATGGATGAACCTTTGAGCATAGGCCTAAGATTGGTGTATCTATGAATATAAACTATTGATTTGGACACGGACCAGAAAAACAAAACCATGGAATACATGTGTAAGAACCTCATGGGATCGAATGAAGACCCATGACATCTATATCTTTAGGAAGTTGATCCATCACACACTGATTCACCAAGGTGTCAACCATTTTGTTTGGAATTTAATCCAAGGTGTGAACCATTATCATTTTAATCATATGGGTTTATAACTATGATAATGATGGTAGTTCATAGTAATATCATTATTTATTTGATTTTATTCCATGGAAATTGTCCAATGGATTTTGTGTCTGATGAAATGTATCTAAATCTAATAAGCTCATACTAGGTATTTAATATTTAGAGTCTATAAGAGAAATAATTGGTGTGAATATGCGGTATTCAAAAATCATAGCCATTGAAAAAATCCAATATATTATTACCACATGGAATTCATATTAATGGATTAAGTTCAATCCTATGATTTCACTCTTGGTATTCCCCATGTAATCCTATACTATATAAACATTTACCACTCATATTTTAGTCATATCATGGTGCATATCATTATTCATGCATAAAATGTATTTAACCTTAAGGCTATTTGAAGTATCCATTCCATTTTAATATTTCACCAAAATATACTTATTTCACTCTATTTATGACTAAGATCCAAAAAACCCTAAATCTATGTCTTTTTTACATTGTAAGTAGATGTTTTCATTGGTATCTAGATGAAGACATGATAAGGGTTTGTTCAAGTTGATGCAGTCATCCACTAATGATGAAAAATGTTATGGTGGATTATATATGACAAGTTACGTATGATTAATCATAAGATTTTCTTTTTTATTTAAAAAATGAAATTATGACACATAAAAAAAGAACACATTTAACAAACATTGATACTTGTAGGGAAATGTATTTGACACCCTAACCAAGCCCTGTTGAAATATCCCCATCTTATATCAGCCTCAAATTTAGTCTATTGTGAATAATTTTGTAGAACCTAGAAAAGAACATAAAATATCTTATAAATATTAGACATAAGCGAATAAATTTATATGGAATGAGAAAGTGAAAAGTATGTTTGTGAAGTGTTATCATTGATGATTGGGTTCCACTACTTCAAATGAAAAATGGTTTGGATTTGAAAAAAAGGATATCCACGAAAAACTACAAAAAGTAAAAGTAGATCTATAGTGGAGGTGGATTGAAGATAATGGATAATGAAAGGATATTTTATTTATAAAGGATTAAAATTCATAAATGTTAATTTCTTACACTTTTAAAAGGAAACAACGATTGGAATCAAGTTTTCCCAAATTGTGCACCAACTGAACATCTACACTCCATAAGAGAACTACACCTCATATGATGTTGGCACACAATTATGAAAACCTTGTAAAAACCATGTCATGTGACTATATAATAAATTATTGATCTCTAATTGTTTATAGGAACCATTTTTATGGTTTACCAAATCACACCCCCCCTTTGGGTATATATGGTTTTGGGGAATTGTTATCCAAATGGTGTGATAAATATTTGTCTAGTCCTAATTCTATATAGACCCTAACTTCGATCACTGAACATTATTTTAATCTTCTGAAACATCCTCAACTCGATATATCACATACATTAGGGTAAATAATGAGTATTATTCATAAATTAAAAATGGTCAACACCATGATAAAATGACGTGATCTTACAATAATAATACACATTTAATTTTAATATTCGACTAAGATAAACATAGTGAGATACTATTAAATATCTAAGTGATAATTATACATATATGATAATATCCAAGTGTTTTTAGTGCATATAATTTGGGTTTCACCTAAAAATAACATCCCTATGTGGATAGTATAAGTTGATGTAGTCTTTTAAAAATTTATACATAACGGTAATGACCATTAATTGGGGGTATGGTATTAAATTGATAATGAAATTTGACATGAAAAAGAGGCCAAATATTACCCCATGTTTAATCAATTAAGTGGATATTATATTATTTATTAAAACTTTGTAAAATGAACCATAAAAATGTATTTTATTGTGATGTTAACTAATTTGGATTGAGAACATTATTGTAATACATCCATGGATAACCATGGATGAAAAACAGTGTCATATTTTGAACCAAATATATCATATTTTAAAATGATGGAATCATAAGGGAAAACATATTTATATTCACTTTTTGGAATTAATATTTTTCATATTATCATTATTAGTTTATTTTTACTATTTTGAGGAGGCATGAAAATGGAAATGAATATGAGAAATGTATGTACCAAGAAAAAATTATGTCTTATAATTGAATATGGAAGCATAAATAAACATTAATAATTTTCCTACATTCCAATTATGATGGAAAGAGTGATTATACATGTCTTTCCAAATATATAGTTTTTTATAAAAGAATAAAAATCAAATATTGATACCTATATCTATTTTTATTATTGAAATGATATTAATCAATGAGATATTTTAAATTATAAATGTTGTTGAGCATTATGTAAAATATATAAGGTCCATTCATCAATATTTTTTGAATAATTGATCGAAATGATATATAAATTATATTAATAACCATGAATAACTATTTCATTGAAAGGTTATAATTTTTGAGATATCTATTGATGAACACATGGTTGAAGGATGGATAAGTTTAAGGATTAATATATTATTAATTTATAGATAATATATATTTCCTAATATTAAAAATTTATGTAATATAGTATCAATATCCTTGGTATTGTTGAAAATTTATTGAAAATGTTTATCAATTTTCTAGGAATATAATACATTATGGATAATGGGTGATGTTATGAAATAATGTCAAATACTATTTTAAGGAAAATGATATAGTTTATTTGATGAAGGGGTATATAACTTCATTAAGGCTTATTGAAATAGTTATTCGACAGTTTTTGGGAAATTTAAGTTATGTGGAATATTTAATTAGGGTGTGTGCCAACTTTTTTATACGATTTTATGAATGTGTAATTTTTTTTGAATAGTGATAAGTAAATTGATATATCATATGAGTGTATGATAGGATTCAAATTATAGGTTATACATAGAATATGGAATATATTAAGAATACCCTCAACAAAATTCTTCAGTGATTAAAAATTAATATATTGAGGATGTAATCTATTTATTGGGGGGATGTGAGTTTAGAATATCGTAATACATTATTACTTTAAAATAATTCAATTTTTTGGATTTAATTAATCTTAGGAAATACCAAAAACAAAGGAAAAGTGCTATATTATGAAAAAATATAAATAAAAATGTTTAACCATTAAGGCATCTCCTTTGAATTACCAATAATGATGAGGAGTGACCTATTTAAAAATTATATGTATAAATATAATAAAGGAAATATTTAAAACTAATGAAATTAAAATAGTTTATTCAAAATGACTAATGAGGTCATTCATACTTTTGAAAAATCTAATAACAAATATTTACATTTTTATGAAATATAAATTTCAAATTCAAGAACCATATGATTACTGAGGATAAATTATTTTTTTATTAATAATTTATAGAAATGAATTTAATTCATAAATTATGTCAAATAAGAATAGTAATAAATAATAAAAAAGGTTCATTTTCCAGTAAAAATGGTTTTACATTATATTATATGATTTTTTAAAAATTTTGGAATTAGTATATGAAAATATGAAATTCCTAATTCTATTTAGAATAATGACATTATAATATGGTGAAATTTTGGGTTTTCTTCAATAAATATTGAGTTATAGTAGAAAAAATAGACTATAAAAAATTATAATTTCATTTGTTTGACCATTATATATAAATATAACAGATGTTTTAAAAAAATTAAGTAGAAAAGTTTTTATCTATAGAATTGAATTTTGAATTTTAATATATTCTATAAACCTATATATCTAATATCCAACATTTTTTTATCTAAATTAGATTGTTTTTTAAAGTGATAATTTTTCATTTTATTCATTAATTATTATATTTTTAAGGTGACATTTAATCCTAGAATTACATGAAAGACTCATAAATATTAGTTTAATTTTTATAATAAAAATATTTCAATGAAATTTATATTTTTAATAACTATCTCTTACATATTAAATTTATTATTAAAAACACACTATTTTCTAAGAAGGATTTTTATACATTATGTGTGATAAATTTTATATTAACATTAAGGAAAAAAATTAATTTATAAAGTGATTTAAAAATATGGATAGCCTAATATTAAAATATTTTAAAGGGTTCATTGTTAATTTTTTTCATTAATATTAATTATAACGGATAAAAATTAACATCCATGAGAAAACAAATTTTGATAAAAGTTAAAAAGTTACATGAAAATTCCCTAAAACTCTCTTTTTTATTTAAATTAGTTGATTCAATGTATTTTGATTAAAAATATCATTCCACATCTACTTTTTACATTTTTCAGCCATTGAAATTGGAATATTGATATGTAATTAATAAAAAATGATGATTGTTTCCAAATATTACATTTTGTTCACTTATAAAATGATACCAAATCAACCCCATCAAATGTACACCGAAAATAATAATTATAAAAATAGATTATATATTTTTTTTATCCCATATTATATTAACCCATTTTATATTTTTCCCACCATAAGTTATCAAAATTCATTCAATTTAAAGGAAAATTCATAGAGAACATGGAAGACCCTAAAATGTGTGACCACATATTCTTAGAGTTCCAACATAATTTTACAATCCTAAAATTCCCCATCGTCAAGAATTTAATTAAATATTTATCATTTGTATACTTAAATTTCATTATAATTATTATAAATATTTATTCCATTAATCTCATTTGATAAAAATACATCGATGGGCATTTGTGCAGACTAATGCCTCCATGAAGATGTTGTTCATTTTTTAACAGTGCCTATAAATTCTTGTATAAATGATGGGTTTTCTAAATATATGTGATTTATATGTCATAAAAACAAATATTAAATGAACATCTTCCCTCTACATTCATTTCATCTATTTATTGATAAATGACATCATGAATCGTGCATTCGGTGGATTTCTCCCTCTACTAATGATGATATTTTTATATAATCAAAACCAATCATGGATTATTATAAAAATGGTATTACATAGGATATATGAAAATTATGTAACTTTTATTCTTTTAAAAATGTCATATTATCATTAACTAAAAAACCACCCTTGCATAGTATTACATTATAAAACCTTACTATTTGAGTTAGTTTTTCCACCTACATGAATGATGTTATAATGTTTATGAAATAAATAATTATATGAGATCAAATAATATTAATTTCATGTAATAATAAAGATTAAATTATGTATTAATTATTCATGATTTTTTATGTAATATTTTAAATATTTTTTAATATTCTACCTTGAGATTATTATGAAATTTGAAACCAATTTACCATGTTTTCCATATTTTTAATCCATATTCGTGTCATTCATCTAATGAAAATGATAGTTCATTAATAATTCAAAAAATGATTTTATTAACTAATTAATTTTACGGAAGTGTTTAATTTGAGACCAATTAGTTATATTCTATTATATCATCATGATATTTTTATGAATAATGAAATCGAATGTTCTTACACAGGATAAAAAAATTTAATCATTTAGAATATTTAAAATAAGTTTTCATAAATAATTATTAAAATGAAATGGTTTCTATAATATGGTATTGATATAAGTTAATATGATTGTTATTTAAATTATATTAGAGGTTAGAGAATGACAGAGAAAGATGAAATACATGGTAAGTATTTTAATATCCAATTCTTCTGTTTGACACATCTTTTTTATAATGTACCGAATTTAATATATGAGGTGTATATAATACCTATTTGAGAAATGATATCAAAAAAATTTAATTTAATAATATTATTTTATTAGAAATTTAATGTCTTATAATTCATGGGGGTTTTATTCTAATGTTTCTCAAGCCATAATGGTTTTCATGGTTTCATTTAAAATTACCTAAGTGACAATAAATTTTATACAAAACATTTATTTATATTGTGTATTCACATACCATTAATATTTTTATAATAAAATTTTAAATTCATTTTATTTACTAACTAAATCATATTCCCTTAATAAATTTTATATTCATTAAATTTTCCCCCAGTTGTAAAGATTTATTTTAACTGTACACTCATTTGTTGGGTTATGATTATTCATTCAAAAATATTTTTAAATAATTGGGTAGTATTAATCTCCTAAATTTTATTCTTTGTTATAATATAATTTATATATATATATATATACATATTTCGATAATATAAACCCATTGAAAAATGTTTCTCACTTATTAGGATTTATTTCATGTATATGATATTACGAACATAAATATCCTTTATTGAGTTTTAATATTTTATCATGAACATTATATTTCATTCCTATGTTATCCCTCCCAAATATATTATTAAATTATATATTATAATGAACTTTGTGATGATAATTTTTTAATAAATTGAATTTTTCATTATTTTTTGAAATTATCTTATAAAAAATGTATTTTAAAATTAATTAAATGGGGTTTATTTTTATGTTAAAATGTTTTGTATTCCTATCCACTTTTCACTGTGAAAGAAAAAATTTATTTTCAAGTTAATATTTTCAAAGATTATTTCTAAAAATAATTGATAACATCTATATTTCACTTCATTTTAAGTAAAATTATTTTTAAATTTAACTATTACATCATATTATACAATAATGTTTAAAAGGTTTTCTAAAAACACCTTTAATTTATCACATATATTTCATTTGGAATTTTTCAAAATCATTTAAAATAATATGTATAGTATTAATCTATTTATAATGTAGTATATATTTTTATTTCTGGGGAATGAACTCTCGGTATTGAAAAATCTAATTAATGATGCCTTCTTGGTTGGAATCATCAATCATTATATTGAAAAAATGTTTCTTCTAGGTAATCATCAATTTAGGATTCCTTGGTTATATTGGGGATATTTTCAATTGAAACCATCTACATTTTTTATATGTATGGTTTGGGATAATTTATTACAGTTTTTATGTAGTCATATACACAATGATTCATACATCGTGAATATCACATTTTATATAATAAAACATTTAGGATGTTAACCATGAGATAATATTAATCTATTGGCCTGAGGAATACTGTTGTTTTTAAATAATTTGTAATTACAATATAGATAATTATTACAATTTTGACATTTTATTATTTAGAAATTAACCTTTTTCCCCTGGTTGGGACATCATCATGTTATCCTTTTTATAATTAAGTGTAAAATCATCAGTATATGGTATTTTAATAATATAATATAGATAATTTTTTAAATGTTGACTATGTATTTTTTATTAATCAACCATTGTTCTTATGATGATTGGTTTTCTTGTTATCCCTTTTAATGACATTTGAAAAACTATTAACTTTCTTTTTGATTATTGATTTCTAATTCATTTTGATCATGTATTGATATTTTTATTGTTCATTATATGGATAGTAATGTTTGTGTTCAGCTAACTTATCTTTATGTAATTGTATAAAATTCAAGTAAACTCTATTAGTGGTTTATACGGGAATAATATAGTGATAAGTGGGGAAATATTTAAATATCTCATTTATTTATTGAGTGATATCATTTGAAAAAACAATTTGGTATTTATTATATACCACTTCCCATAATAGGATGGTTTCATGTTACATGGCCATGACAATGTGATTTTGATGTACGATATTATTTGTCCCATTTATACTATATTAGTATTTTTGATATCCATATTATCATTTATTATCAAGGAAATGAGTTACATTCAATTTCAATTAAATATGGATTCTAGTTGATTAATAATTCATCCTATATTTTTATTACATGGTTAGGACATGATTACCTCCATTATAAGTTTCCCTTATAGAGAACTTGAGATCACCCCTTCATATGTTTCTATTTATATATGTTATGATGAAAATTAGTACACATGAGTTTTGCAATATGATGACATGTATTAGGAATTTGTGGGATATTTTCATGAATATTAATGGAATACATAGATTTATATTTTATAAATATTATATCCCTTAGTTGATAAATTAAATGTTTTTGTTAGTTTATGTTTTTTTCCAAATTTTCTCAAGACCTAAATAAAAAAATTATTTCTGTTGCATGAACTATGATATTGTAATTATGAATTTTAATTATAGAGTAGTTATGTCAGGGAATTTATAATTATTATTGAATCCAAAATTGATATTATTTAATTATAGAACCATATCCAGTAGAAAATGTGTGCATTGTCATAAAATACAATGACCCCTTACCTAGGATCACACAAAAGAAAACTTGCTAACCCATAGAAACACCCAATTTTCTCTTCATATGGTTGTAATTGAATCTCCGTTTGATCTGGGTGTTGAATAATATATTTTGGAAAATATTTTATCTATTATAGGTCTCTAACATCAGGTTCATTTCCTTAATAACTACCTCACCCACCCTAATGAAGTATAATAATGAGAGAGAATGACAACTATTTAGAGCCTCATATGGGATCCATCTAGATAAAATCCTCTAAATAATTATTATATGGAAACTCCACCACATACATGTACTCATCACATTATCCATTAAATTATATTTTTAAATCTCATTTCATACAATAATGAATAAAGATCTTCCTCTAAAAAGATCTGTCTTTACGTTGGTTATATGATGTGATCATTCTTTGTTGCGCCCTTGACCCATCTATAATACCTTCTATAATAATGATTTCAAATTTGAATCTAAATATAATATAAATATATTTGGAACTACATGATTTTTTTTAATTTCATGATCATATATATTTACCAACTCCGTCATATAACATGTCACCCATTTTGGCATAAAATTGAACCCCATTTCCATCCAATTCACTATCACCCCTACATCATCACGATTACTTTATGACATTAACAACCCTTTGAAAATATCAGTCATTAAATCATCCCATTTCAACATGAGAACTAGAAGTGGCATGTCTAAACCACCAGGATGTTGATGCTCAACCATTACTCTCTAGCTGGTAATAATTTATTAAAGGTTACCAGTGACATCAGTCCGCATACCTGGTCCCTAAATCATCCATCCAATATCATTGTAAATCATTATCAACCAATGATGCACTATCCACCATGATCCATGTGAGTTTATCATATTCAGTTCATTGAGAATATTAGTATATATAAATCCACCATTGAAAAAATAATACCATTATTGATTAAGGACCGACATAGTAACTGAAATATACCACTATGTGTCATCACATCACTACACACTAATGATATACTTATAGATGGAATCCACCCTGTCCCCTATATATGAGGTGATAACCATATATGAACATGTAAATACCCCTAAATCCACATTTTTATATATAATTAACCTATAAAAATCCCATAAAATGATACAATTCCTATGAACAATGCACACTAAGATCATGGGAATCATGTGTTGTCCTACATAGTTAAATTTAATCAATGTTACCCTTACATAGTGAATAAGGAAACATGAAGTCAAGATTCTATATAATATACCCATCACATTTAAATAAATTTAATGTTTTTTGTGAATATATATTAAAGTTTCTTCTTGTCTCTGTAGATAACAAACCAATCACTAAATAGATTGTGTTACCAGCACGTCAAATAATAGTCTAAAACTTTCAATTCCTAGTCACTAATAGGATATTTCTACACATGGGTTCATTTTGGGTGATACCCATAAGATATATCATGATCATATTAAATCATAAAAATTTCAAATGAAAATATAATGGAATCCAATATTACTGTATGAAACATCCATGTTTCTGTAAAAATTTACACCAAATATTTCATCAACCACACATTCAGATCAAGAAACACTTCCTCTAACTAACATGATTACACCAAAAACTCCATTTATTGGTTAGATTTATAATGGGGGTGGAAAAACAAAATAAATAATGGGGAAATTATTTAATTACCCTAACAATATATAGTACCTCATGATCCTGAATACATTTTGATGGTGAACCTAATTCATTAAAATTTTTACCAAGTATGAGACTACATAAATTAAAACCTATAACATCATATGCTAAAGTAAATGAATCTCATAAATAAATAAGTGACACTATTAATTTTTTGTCATAATTCCCATTTTCTTGATGTATACTGATCACCATATTCAAATATTTGGATTTATTCCCCGAGTTCGAGGAATATATATAGACATCTTCAATGATCATCAAAAATAATATGTATAGAAATGGTATAGTGTTCATATTTATTGGGGCCATGAAAACTATTAGAGAATTATAGACATCAAATGACATCAATATGAATTTTAATAGAACATACCTACTCTTAAACATAATCATTATTATTGTTTCTTCCTTGTCTCAATTTTGATGGTAGTATGAATGATGGTCGATCTTGGAAAACAATTTTCCTCTTAATAATGGATTGAGTAGATCATTGACTGTAAAAATTTGTATATTTTATTCATATTAAAATATAGAATGATTATATATGATATAAAAATACAATGAGTAACATCCAACTTTTAGAAAATAATTCTAGAAAACCCCATCAATATGTTTATATTATAATAAATCCCTATGCACTATGTTGTCAAGAATTAAATTTAGTTCCATCAACTCAATATGAACTATATAGTTATGAGGAACAATCATATGTTAGTACCATATAAAGTGACTTATTTTAAACAATAAAACTATAGTAAGAGTTAAACCTAAATGTTATTATAAAAATACATCCAAAAAGAAATCCAAAATAGAATTGAAAAATGATTGGTCTATCAATAATCTTGAAAAAATACCTCAGCCTGAAAAATGAACTATCATTGATCCAATATAATATAAATATAGGTGCACTAAATTTTGTCCAAATTCTAACCCACCAATCATTAGAAAATTTTCCCACTAGTACGATGTAAGGTACATGTGCCTCTGATAGTTGATGATCTATATATTATAGCTCAAAATCCAATACATCCCAAAGCTTAAATTCAAGGTACACATCTCAATGTTAGATATACCCCAGAAATTCATTTTTCAAGTAATCAATACATAAAATTCAGGACACTATTGATGTTTTCCAACATTACTCGGTAATGGTGTTTTGAGATAATTTATCTTTGAATATATTATGATAGGAATATATATGTCTTGTACTATTGGAGAAGAGATAAAGGAATATGAAGAACAAATATAAAAAATTATTATATATCATAGAGGTGATCAATAATATATATCAAACCATAAACAATTACTTATCACCAAGAGTGGTACCCTAAACCAATGATAAAACTGTACCTTTTTTTAGCTCTGCACCCATTTCCATGAGTCCTCATAGCCATGGGAGTCAATTTCCTTAACTGAGGACATCCTCCTCTATTATTCCCAAATATTCAAAAAAAATTCCAAGATGATATTAAGAAATAAATCTATATTACCAACCCTACCAAATCGGTGATTCTCAATAGGCAGCATCTTATAGAATTTCTATTATTCCTTTATTTTCAATAATTAATTAATCTAGTAGAAACTCCTTCCACAAATGAAATTGATGAAGTCCTTCTAAGACACATTTACCTATTTCCATAAAAATACACCCTTTCCTCCTTTTCTATTTTATTGATCATGGTATTCTAATTGCATCCACCTAGAACATAAAAAAATATGAATGATTATTTTCTGAACATTTTCTACATTATGAATTAATAATGGAAATCGAAGAGCATGATTTTGTTAATAATAATACTCTATAGGTGGTGGTACATTCAAAACCTCTCTAATGATTAATTCTTCAGGTTACACATCCAATGGTTTAATTAAAAGTCAATACAGAGAAATTTCATTAATTAAGAATGATTTTTTAAGACGGTTGAGGATGATAATTCTTGATGGATCATAATCAATCTATGAAATCGCACTATGGTTCTCCTATGATTCTACCGATAACTGATAGTATATCGATCTTAGTTCTAGCCATAATAAAATAAATGTGCATCATGCCTAAAATATATTCATATTTTAATATGAATATCTAATAATAATTTTTATGTATAATACACTATTGTTAATAGATATTTTAAAACAATAGGTAATATTGATATGTGGGTAAAAAAACATTGATAAAGGTATTTAATTAATAAAATAACATACAATGGAAACATGAATTTATATATATAGCATGAGATCAATACTGCCAGCTCATGACAAATGAAAAAACCTAAATCTATTATGTATGTATCAATATTCGAAACATTGTAATTTTAGATGTCTAATACACATGTGATGGATAAGAATACATGATACTTCAACACCTGAGTCCCACACTAACTACCTCCTTTTTAATTCCCAAAAAACATAGTCAAGATTAAATAAAGTGGGAAAACTTCCTTTATAATCCTTTTGTAATGCCTTGGACTAAATCCATTGGTCTTTGTCAAAGTTCCTCATTTCCCCATGCATACCCCAATGTGCATATGTGAATATCCACTGGATGTGTGTGTGTTTATTCTATTAGTGGAGAGACAGTACCCCATGTATCAATAAGTACCAGCATAATACTAATAATGATATAGAAATGTGTTAAAGAAAAAACGTGTTAGAACATTTGACAATGAATGTTTCTAATGTAAAAAATGTGATATAAAATAAGGACTCCAAATGTGGAAGATCAAATTAGAGTTGGAGTAAGATATGTAAATAAATAAAATATAGTAGTATTCCTCTGGTGTCAATTATGGTATAGCCTCAGAACACCATTCTCGATGTTTTATCTACTAGTGATGGGGGAATTTATGTTATATGTATCCTTAAGCATTACAGATTCATGTGCATTGATATTTATTTGGTTTCATGTGAGTAAAAATATAGTACGTAACCACTAATTCATGCACAAAACATGTGTACATATATACGAGTGTGTTTCCTGATAATAAATAAATTCTCGTGTAAAAAATAAATCTAAAAAGGTTTTGCGTAATCAAGTTCTATCCAAGATACAATGAATCCCAACTCTACATTCTTCGATATGATGATGGTAGAATTGTCAATTTCTATCCCCACACATTAAAAGACATTCCACAAAACCCAAAATTGGTTGGAACCATATAACTATCAATCCTAGATATAAATTCCACCTTTATGGAATTCCATATTACCTTGCCATATGGTGGTCAATTATATGAACAACACATGCCCCACCATGATTATCGTCGTAATCTACTAATGAAGGTAAGCACTGGATTATATTTATGATGTATTTCGATACATCCATCATCCATGTATGGAACTATCCCACATCGACCAATAGAAAAATGCTATATAACTCCATTATGTTATATAATCATATGATAACTATTATTTTTGAGATCTAACTCTTACCATTAAATGAGATATAGTTTGTGTATCAACCAATGATTTTTTGTTATTTTGAATTTATTTAATAATTTCGATATTTTTCTTTTAAACAACAATGAATTTTTTTTAACATGAATGAATTGATTTTGGACTGAGTTATATGAAAAAAAATTAAATTCTTGTGCTACATTAGACACCCAATTATCATTCATTTCACATGTCACTGAGTTTTTAAAAAACTAAGATATATTAACAATATAGTTATTATAACTCAATAATTATAACAAATATGTTAATACTAGCTATAATTATATTAAAAAAATTAATATTATTTATAAAAGATTAATATAAATAAAATACTAAAAAAATAATTAATTTTCATTAATGTATTTATATGTTTTAAGAATAGTTTTTTCTAAAAAAATGATTTTAATTTATTTTTTTGAATAATAATTATATTATTTTTTTGACACTTAAGATAAATAAATTTGATAAAATAAAATTCATTCTTGATATCGAAATTTAAAAATTAGATTATGGGTAATTTTTGAGTTTATTTTGAAAGGATTCATTTTTTGATGATAAGTGAAATTTTATTGAAAATTAACATTTCGTTTAAATAAGATTTAATCTTAAATTATATTTTGAACATTTTTTAATATAACATTAGTAAGATTTTCTATATATTATTAAAAGTGATTTCATTTCAATAAATTTTTTAATTAATTACGATATAAACACTCTTTATGTGTTTTTATTTTTTCTCTATAAAACACCACTGTATCATCACTTATATAAGATTAATTCTATTTTAATTTTATCCACTTCTATTAAATGTATTCGAAAAAATAGATTAAATATTTGGAATAATAATATTATATTTTTTTAATATATATAACATAATTTTTGACAAAAATGTATAGTTAATGTAGTAAAAATTAATTACCCAGAATATGGTAATAATGTCTTTATGGGGGTGGGGGGGGGGTTAAGTAGAATGATAAGAGTGAAATGGGAAAAATATTATATTAATTTTAATCATAAAACTTATTTAATATTTTCAATTCATAGTCTCTTAAATATGAAAATTCTATAACACATGAATTTGAATTCGACCCACATAACAAATTAATTAACGAAAAGACAAAAAGGTACATTTCTTACTTTTAATATCAATAAATATATATAATTGGGTAAAAATAGTTTAGGTTATAAATATTTTATTTAATGATAAATTATTTTTTGTTTTCATTATAATTTATCATTAATTTTTAGATATGATACATTTACGTAAAATGCTTAAGAAATTTCAATATATTAATGATTTAATTAACAACTAAATAACATAAATGATTCTAAATATATTAAATGTAATGAAATTGAATAAATTATTATATAAATATTTTATTTTATATTAAGATATAATATAAAAGAGGTTTTACAATAATATATTTTAATTCTAAAAATTATCTAATATTTTCTAAATTCAATTTTAACGAATAATGTCAAAACTGACATTAATATCATTTAATGGTACATTATATTTTGTTAAATATCTTAATATTTCTAAAATTAATATATTATAACAAGTTAATTTTAAATGGAAATAAATATCTATAATGGTCCATTTATTGATCATTTGTTTTGTTATAATGATTGTTGTCTTTTAAATAGTAAAAACTTAATTAATTTTTTTATGGTCAATGTTGTATTTTTTCATGTTACTTGTGCTTGTGTTAACATTAATTTCACACATACATTGGATTTTTATTTGATATATAATATATCATATTTAAAATCTATAGTTCCAAATTTTATAATATGTTTCACCCTAATTTAGTCTTGAAGGATTTGTTACCAAGGATAGAAAACAAATTTCCATAGTGAAAAACAAAAATGGTAAACATGAGGATACATAAAAGTTAAGAAATTAAATGTATAAAACATTTTTTAAATTTTATTTTGGAGGATTGGATCGACCATATCATCACTAAAATACTTTAAATACCATTATTTAAATCCACTTTAGGTATGATTGACCACCCAATATTTAATAATTTTGTGTATTTATAATAATTCCACTCCTCCTCAACTAAAACACGACACTAAATATATCCAATTTCACACAATTCTCAAGAAATTTGTACTAACCAATAGCATAATAGATAACATTCAAAATTACATTTTCTCATCTTCTATTTTTATTTCATGGAATAAAACTGTCAAATAAATTCTATAGTGGAAACCAAATAAGGATACCCCAATAGGAGGTAATGTTCTTAAAAAATACTTCTTATTTCATATCATCCTAAGACTACATCATTTATTATTATTCCATAATGATATAATAATTTCAATGTCATTAATATAAAAGAAAATTTAATAAAATTTACTACCTACAACCAAAAACACTTCCATCAAATAGGTTATGAAACCATTATTCATGTGTATAGAGGATTACCAGATCATGAACTGATGTAGTTTTCTATATTTGAAATATATTAATAATTATTGATTTTTATATTATAGATTATATATTTTATACTTATTTTTTTATTATTACATAGTTGTTATTATATCATAAAAAATTCTATAGTTTCCATTTTTTAAAATACTACAAAATTAATCAATTGTAAGGCAGAATTCCACCTCCCAATGTACATATATTCATTCATGATTTACAAGGAAATTATTAAGGATTTATTTGATAAGAATGTTATTTATATATTACATAATAATGATAATTTTATTATAGTAAATAAATATATAAACTGACTACATATCATTCCAAAAATATTATAATAAAATGGAAACATAATTCATGCATATGTATGATGTATTGTCTCTATGAATAGTGTATTTCATTTACTATCACTATATTTTATGGGTTAATATAAATAAATATATATTTAATATATATATTATTTTAGTCATGAACTATATTTTGGATATAATGAAATCATGTCCATTTTAAGGGGACCACAAATATAAATACAAAACATATACAAAACACAAAGAGGTTATTACCCAAATTGTGACATAAACATTGAATTCTTAATAATAATTTAATAAAATTTCATAATAAAATATTATATGTAATGATATATATGAATATATTTACATAATATTTGTAAAATAATATTATTTTTATTTTTAAATTTGGTTAAATGAGTATAAAGATGTCAAGACTTAAGGTAATGGGTTTTTTATTATAACTTATATTTTTAAGAATTTTATATCATATTCAACAATCATTTATTTTTTTCATGTATATAATATAATATTACTGGATATAGAATGAATATAACTAATTACATGATAATTAATGTTTACATTTTTTTATAATATCATGTATGTTATGATTAAAAGTTACTTAAGTAGTATGGGATTTTTGACTAAATTTTCCTTCTTCGAGATGTATGTTATGTTATGAACCTATATTTTTTCATGAGGTGTATATAACTCCCCATTCACATATAATATAATTAAATTATTTCCCCTCACTATATTTTAAATTGAATTTTATATTACACTTTTATGGGGAATATGAATCAACTTTACTAAAGTGGTAAATATGTTTTTATTACAATCTCATAATATATATGGATTATTTATGATTATGTATACAATGATGAAATATAATGATACACCTCAAAATAATTTTGATAAAATATCTTATCCACTTATTATTCAAGATATCATCATATAATGTTACCATTTTAAACTCTTTGAAACTTGAAATTATTAAAAAAAAAATTTAATAAAATCATACAATATCTCTCTCCTCGGTCAAAAATATATTTTCATTCAAAACCATGTTTCCAAATAATGTGTTAAATATTTTAATACTACTATATTATTATTTTTAATATAAATTATTAACCATGTTTTAATTTTTTAACAAAATAATGGAATATTTGGGTAATTGTTTAAAATATTACCATTTAGATTGTACAAAAAGTTGGAATAAAATCATTATTCTTAACATGCACATCAAGAGAAATATTTCTCAATGAAATGACCACACATATATTTAAATCATCTCTTCCGTCTTTTTTGAAATTTATTCTAAATGAAAATTGATTAATGAATCTATTAGAAAATATTTAGATTTAAAATAAATTATTTCAAAAGGAAAAGATTCTAAATATGTTTAATTATTTTAAAAATTATTTTTCAAAGTTGAAAGGAAATTTTTATCATGAAATTTATTAAAATGTTTTAAAAGATTCATTTTTATGTTAAAAAGTATATTTTCAATAACATTTATTTTTATAATGATTTATCTTTTAAAAATATATTTTTTAGTGAAATGTTTTTTTCTATAAGATACGTCCCAAATTATATATCTAAATTATTTTCCATATAATATGACATCCTTATATATGACTTATTTCTTACAGAGGATATGATCTGTGGAAAAAATTATTAAAATTTCTCTAAATGTTTTATGTATATGATGAAATTTTGTTTATGAAATATTTTTCCCTTTCACGAGTTATACAATTCAAAAATGCATATCAAATCCACTTCTTTGAAAGTGCTATGCTATAATGAAATAATTATGAAACCTATATCTATTCCATTGGTTATGATAGGATTAAATTTTTATTAAAAACCATTAATCTCATGGGTTATTATTTGATGAATGTTTATGATATTGTGGGATGAATAAATATGGTTTTTATTATGTGATAGGTGATACCTATATCTCCCTATAATGAATTGGGTACTATTATGTTCTCTTCGAGTTCAGAGGGTACAAATTTGGTCTTCCCAAGCCTAAAAAGGTGGGTATATTGGTGGTCATAACAATCCCAATAAGGAGGGTACAGTAGTGTTTTTCAAAATCTTGGACTTTGTGTATAGGGTGTTAGCCAAAGCCAATGAAATTATAAATACCTTGGAAGTTAACCTAGACACGATGAATTTAATTCATTATGTTTATTACATAAAGTTATATTTCATGAATATTTTTATAGTCAAATGGCTAATGTTCTTTTTAACTTAACGATTCATGTCTTATTAAATCCTAATATTTATTTCATGAATTAGGATTATGATCTTTGATATACATGGTGTGGTTATAAATTGTTATCTCATTGTATTGATATACATATTTTCATGTTATTATTATTTATATCATTATTTGTCATTTATAATCATCTGAGATCACAGATCATTATTTGTCCATTCCCCATGTTATAATGATTTATTTTATGTTCGGTGTATTTTTTATGTGTAACAAATGGGAATACATTTACAGTAATTGATAAAGAACTTCCACCATGATAAAAGATAATTTTTGAAACATTCCATAGGAACTGAACTATTACATTCCTTAGTAATTTCTTTGTATAATTTAATAGTTTTCATAAAAAAATTATTTAATATCCATGAATGATATTCATGGGTATTTATAGTTTGTATCATAAGAACTATTTAGTCAACATTTGAAAAATCGGACTGGAAAACATTAGTGAGATACCTTGGGATATTTTAAAGGATATCCCATGGTATGTCTCTATGTATAAGTATAAGGATAAGTAGAATATTATTAAAATATACTACAATATTTTTAATGAATTTGGGAGAGTGTATTCTATGATATGAAATCCATGTATGGATACTACAAGTGGATGTGTCTTGGGAATAGATTTACAAAGGCAGAAACCCTGAATACACCATATTGAGCTAGACTCAATTAGGAACTAGGGAACAACAACATGCATTTCTTCACTCCCAACTTACCACTCGGGGGGATATGCTATTGAAATTAAATAACTCTTAAGAACCATCATGATGGATTTAAAAAGTTGATGAAAATGAATGAACTAGGACAATACTAAGTTTTCATTAATTTAAAAGAAGGTATCATGTTTTAAACATCTTATAATTGGATTTCAAGAATATGTGGTTCCAACTTATGATTATTTTTTCTTACTCTATGATTTTTGTTTTGTTAGTATGATGAAACCAAGAGAAACCAAATTAATACATTATACGGTAGATAATGAAAAGATTTTCCTTTAAAAAAGGAAAATTTTATGTGATATGGAATGAAAAATTTCACTATTATACTCACCTAAAATTCTCTAGATATGAACCATGATAGACATTGAAATGGGAAAAATATGTAACAATGCTTTATATAGTCCTTCATAGGACAAATTACACCATTCTTCAGTGGATTTGTTGACTGTTTAGTCACGTAGTAATTGATCAGTACAACTAAAATGATATTCTCTTTTTTATATTGTTCATTACATGAACAAGTCATTTTTGTTTTCATCTTTTCTGAAGGTGAAGCAGATATATGGTGGAATAATATCAATAATACAAGGAAATATTATAATGTTGAACCCATTAATTGAGATTAGCTCATGTAGTTATTTTTCAATAATTACATTCATCATATTCATTATACTAAAATGGGGAAGGAGTTCCCTGATATAAAGAAAAATATTGATGAATCCATTGTTAACTATGAGGGAATGTGTTCAAGACATTTGACATACTTATATGGTATTTTCAACCAAACTAAATTTAAGGTTGATCAATTAATTGATGTTTTCATACAGAGTCTCTGAAGGTAGTTAGCCACAAGAGGCATATATGGCTATGAAGATATTTTGTTTTTTACTATCATTGTTGGAATATAGATTAGATTTATGTATCTCTCTCATGGTTTTGGCCATAAAATAATGATAATGTTCAATGGAAAATATATGAACCATAGAGAGAATAAGATGAGTGTTCTGATTTGATCAATGTGTGGGAATAAAAATGGAGGGAGTATTATTAATGGTATGAAAAATGTTTCACAGCTAGAGATTATGGTCATCTATTGCATGGATTCCTATGTGTTGGTAAAAAATTTATCTAATGATATGAATAATGAAAATGTTCCAAAAAATTAACCACCAAAACATCTGGGTTTCAATTGTATGAGTTTGTCCATTATGCTAACATGTTCCCATATATATTGTCCAATGTATATGATAAGACAAAAAAACATCTAAACATGAAGAAAAATGGGAAATATTATTCTATAATAATGGATAAGGTGATGCATTATAATTAGGGAACACATATAGTACACTCCTTTGTTGGGAACTTCATGATTCATTTTGGTTTAATAAGCCCTATGAAAATATTATTGTTGAAACTTTAGTTAAATTTAATGTTATTATCTACCTAGATTTCTGAAAAATGAAATCACATTTTATATTATATTGGTACTAGAATGAACCTAATATTACATATAAAATGGTTTTATATAAGATAAGATATTATATAATTGAAAAATAGTGAATTAAATTTTGGGTGTTTAAATGTCTCCAGGTAATATTAATGGAAGAGTTATGAATACCATAATTGAATTATGAGTTGAAGGATGGTCATATTTTTAAAGTAATAAAAACCCATTTTGAGGTTTTATATGATGAGATTTCATAAATATTTATGATATTTTATGTGGAAGTTATTGAACTGAAATTGTTTGTTTTTTTCTATACTAAGAAATTTTTTTGAGGTGGAATTCAGTTACAGATTCTGAACATATGATTATATTATAAGCTAAAATAATTTCCTATGTATTTAATATATTACTGGGATCAACACTATCATAATGTAAAATTTTCCAAAAATTTATATTTTAACTTCAGAATATAGATGGATTCTTATTAAATCCTTTATGGAAGGAAGTGTATAATTCTGGCATATTCAAATGAAATTGTAAAAATAAATTTATTGGTACTTGATCAAAACGATGTAATTAAAGAGAAGGTTGGATCAATTCATTAGAAATTAAGAACTGAAAAATTGTGATTGAAATGGAAAATTAATAATTATAATCATGATATAGAATTTTATTTTTATAAGAATCTCATTCTAAAATTTTATCCCTAGATGAATGAAGGGAACACTGACACTAGGTTTTTAGGTCCCATTAGAATATATAATAATATGAAGATAATAGATAATTATTTCATTCTTTTACCAAGCCTCTCCCATGTTAAAATTTTGTTCCATGTTTCACTATTGAGGAATTATATACCATATCCAATACATATTCTAAATGCATTGGTTTTACCATTAGAGAATGATATTTCCATTCCTGATTCACCATTATAAATTATGCATCATATTGATAAATTTTTATTAATTGTGACCACAAACCAAGTAATTGTTTTTTAGAAACCACCATCTTAAAAAAGCTACATTGTAACCTAAAGTCAAAATGAGAATGAAGTATCCCTAATTTTTGTTACCAAAAACGAAAATTTCGAGGGTTAAATTCATTTGGGGGGGAGGGATGAATCTAACACGTCATGATTTTGGGAAAAAACCCTGTCAAATTAATTTAATAATTTTTTATTTTTTTAATTATAAGAAACACTAAATTTATCTTGTCTTCACTAAAATAAAAATATTGGGATTTGGTTAAACACAACACCATGTCTTTCATGAACTACAAGAAATACTTGGGTATCTTTCATTACACACAACACTATGTTTAAATAATATAATGATATAATAATAATATTTTCATTTAAACTCGACCACTATAACCTATAATTTAAACCTACATATATGAATTGTATTAACTAAATGTTTAATATTATTTATAATGTTTTTATATAAATAAAATATTTATAAAAAAACTTTATTTTTTATTAATTCCTTACAGGATTCGAAAATACTATTTTTTCAAAAATTATTTTTTATATGTTGTTTGTGAAAAATTAAAGAAATTATTTTTTTGAAACAGGAAATAAAAAAATTTCATAATTTTTTTTAAAATAAATAATAAAAAAATTTATCTTCAGCTTATTTTGTATATATATTTTGAAATGTTTTATTTTTTGATGAAAATTGAAAAATACATAATTTTAATTGAAAATTTCTTTTTCATTAAAATAATCTATAATTTAAAATTATATATTAAAAGGGTTGAAAAGTAAAATTAGATCAAAATTTTATGAAATAAAAAATTAATTTAAATTCAATAAATTTTACATTATATTTTGAATGAAAAAAATTTCAAACAATTGAAATTTTTGTCTTTAAAACATACTTTCTTATAATGTATGAAGGGTTATTTTTAAATAAATCTTTTCTTCCTTTTTGTAATAAATTTTAAAAAATGGATTCAATATTTTGAATATAAAAATATAATATATCATACAGTTAACATAATTTTTTACCAAAATGAATAATAAATACATTAAAATTAATTACCACGATTAGGTAAAAATGTGTTTCCTAGGGGTGTTGAATTATAATGATAAGAGTAAAAATGACCTAAAATAATATATTCATTTTATTTGATGAATTTATTTCGATCTAGAACATAAATGAATATGAATTTTGTAAATTACTTTCCAATTACCATTTAATATGACATATATAATAAGTTAACTAAAGATAAAGGAAAAACATATTCTTTTCTTAATTTTAACATCAACAAGGATTTAGAATAGTGAAAACCACATATTTTGGGTCATCTATATTATTTTAATATGTAAATTAGTTTTGGTATCATAATATTTTATCTTTACTATTAAATATGAAATAATTACTTAAAATCCTTATGAAATTCCAATGCATTAATTATTTAGCTAACGATTAAATAAAATTAATAATACTAAAAATATTAAATATTAAGTAAATTGAATGAATTATTATATTAAACTACTATTTTATATTAATATAACATGATACATTGGTGTAATGAAATTATATTCTAATTACATCATTATCCAGATATTTACTAAATTTAATTTAAAAGAATATTTCAAAATTGAAATTAATGTTATTTTATGATACATTATCTTTATTAAATTATATATAATTACTAAAACCCAATATTCGACCATGATTTTTTCAAATGAAAATAAAATAAAATATTTTAAATTTAGGTACCATTAGTTTTATTATAATTTCTATATTGACAATTAAATAGTAAAAAACTCATTTATCGTGGTTACAATTAAATCCGTATTTTTGCACATTAGTTTTGTGTGTGTTGAGATTAATTTACAACAAATATATGATTTATTTATTAAAAATATTATATTAGATTTAAAATAATTTATTCCATTTTATACAGTAGGTATTAATATATTTTATTCGTATAGGATATGTTACCAATGTTAGGAAACCAGTTACCATAGTAAAGAACCCAAACATTATAAATTGGGATACTTAGAAGTTGTGAAATAAAATGTTTATAACATGTGTTTAAATGTGGTTTGGAGGTTTTTTAGACCTTATTCTCCCACCAAAAAATTAAATAAAATATTTTTTCTTAATTGAGGTAAGATTGACCTATAAATACTGAATATTTTGGAGTATTTATTGGAACTCCACTCTTCCTCAACTATATAATGGAATTCACTTACCCCACATATTCACACCTGTAGTACCAATTTTATCAAACAATAAATTTAAACATACCTTCAAATATATGCTACTATAATACTACAAACCCTATTTTTTTTGGAATAAAATCATCCATGAAATGATATATTACAAACCAAATATCGATACATGATGAATATTTAATGTTCATCAACGATCATTTTTATTTCATATCATATTTAACCTCCTTATATTATTATTAAAACTTAATAATACTAAATTTTATTTAAAAATACATATAATAATATTTTTATGTTAATTTCAAGACATAAAACAATAGACTGTTCATAAAATTGTTTACGAAATAATCTTTCATGTGCCCATAAGACTACCGAATCATGAACTGATGTCGTTCAGTTTTCCTGTATCACCATTCCAGGATGGAAATAATTATGGGTTTATATATTTTATATGATATATAATATATTTATGATGATATTGTGATTATAGATTTATCAAATCAAACATACCTTCATTCATTGAATTTAGTAAGCATATAATAAAATCTCTCATTTTCAGGGCAGAGTACTGCCTCACAAAGTAATATGATTCATTCACACATTACATGAAATGAATTAATGATGTGTTTGATAAGAATATGTGATATATATGACATAATAATTTCAAAATAATTAATTAATATATATATTTATGGAATTTAATTTAATTTTTTTCATTATGATAAAAAATGGAAACATCGTTCATTAATATGTACAACCTTGCATCATTATGAATGATGTTTTTGTTCCATATCAATTTATTTCATGGGTTACTCTGTATACATATATTATGAGTATTTTTTATATTTATATCATTTTTTTAATTATGTATATTATTAAATCATGATTAATTTAGTTGGATATAAATAATAACTCAATCCATATACAAAACAGAAAGCGGTTATTACCCAAAACGTAACATTAACATTGAATTGTTAATAAATGGGTAATAAAATGAATTAAGGAATTAGTATATTCAATGATATATATGAATATGGTAATTAAATATATTTATAATAAAATTATATTTATTTTTCTGGAGGGTTTTGATCAGTACAACAAAACACAAAACTTCATGTTAGGGTATTTCTAGTCTAACTTTTATTTCTTAGAGGCTTATTCCTTATTGACCACTAATTTCTTTTGGGTGATGTATATAATTCCCTATAACATGATATTTTTTAAATCTACATAATTAAATTATAATTAATTTTCCATTGATTTTATAATTTCGTGGGTACTACATTTCAAATTTTACTCATACAGTATGGGATATTTGTCTCAATTAGCAATCTTTGAGACATATGTTATGTTATTTGCCTATATTCTATCTTGAGGTGCATATATAGATTTATTGACATGTAATATGTTGAACATATTCATCCTCATAATATTTTATGTTCCATTTTAGGTTAATCCTTCAGGTGGAATTTCAATCAATGTAACCAAAGTGGTAAAGAGTTTATGTTACAATGTTATCGTTTATCAATATTTTTTATAATTAAGTCTCTAATGTTAAAATATAATGATATACCAATAATTAATTATCATATATTTTCTTATCCACTTTCTATGCATGATATTTACATGTAATAGTAACATTTTTTTAACTCTTTCATAGTTAATTTTTTATGAAAATTATTTATGAACATATAACATTATTTCACTCTTCGATCACAAATGTATTTTCATCCACACCCATTTTTCCTAAAAATGATTTATTTTTTTATAACTCACTTAATATTTTTACAAGAAATTTTTACCAGTTTTGTACTTTATTATGAATTTTTAATGTAATCTTATTTAATTTTTTTACAAACAATTACATTATGGTTTTTACAAAAAATGTTAAATGAATCATTAATTTTAACATGAATGGAATGAATAGAACTTACATCAGTAAAGATTATAGAATTATTTTAAGATAACATGACATGTTTTAAAATTTCTGTTCAAATACTTTTTTTGTTAATATTTTAAATTTTTATATTTTGAATAAAATATTTCCGAAGGAAATGATATTAAAAATGATTTATCTATTTAAATATTAATTTTGAAGTTAAAAGGAAATTTTCCCCTAGAAATGTATTAAATTATTTTTAATTATTTGTTTATATTTTTTCTAGGTAATTATCAAAGAAATGGTTTTGCATCATATGTTATGTCTTAAAAATATACTTTTAAATGAATGTTTATTTTAAAAAAATCAATTGATTCATCCAAATTAGTTTCTATCTAAGATAAAATACTTTTATATAAAAATTTCATTACATGGGATATGATCTAATGATACTGTTGTTATTGTATGTAGGAATTTTTTATGTTTATGGTGGCAATTTTTTTGAAACACATTTATCTTCTATGGGTTACCATGATAAATTATTATGAAACTTGCTTCTCTTCAAGGGTAATGATGTAATGAGATGATTTTGAAACCTCTGTATTTTCCACATGTTATGATATAAAAAAATGATTATGATACCCATTTCATTTCATGGGTTATGATATAGTGAATTCCCATGATCTTATGTCACATGTAAATATTGTTTTCATTATGTTCCGGCTAGCACATATATCTCAGTCCAATACCTTGGGGTGAGATAAATACTCCACATGACTAGAGATAACATGTGTGGTCATTCAAATCCTGAAAAAGAGGGTAAACAAATGGTTTCCCAAATCCCCATATGGTCTGTACACAAGTGGTAATTTAAAATCTGATGTAGGGACACATGTGGTTATCCAATTCCTAATAGTTTATTAACATCATTGAGGGCATCTATGACATAAATATTTTATATTCATATATATATATGTAAAAAATCTATTTTTTCCAATTTCGTGCTTTCATGAATTATGTTATAGATAACATTATGATTCATGTATTATAAATTTCCTGTATTTATTCCATGAATCTAGATTTTGATATTTGATATGTAGGATATGATTTTATAAAGATAATATCAGGTCATCATACCATTATGTTCATGTAATTATTTTTATCTCACTTGTATATATTTATTGAAAATCCATGATAAACCTTAATTGTGTTTCCTTTCCCCAAGTGGTGAAGATATATTTTAATTAGAGTCTATTTTTTAGGAGTGAAAAGTGGTATATCTTTAAGGGATATTTTGAATATCATTCACCAAGATAAAATATTATATTTCCATGTTTCTAAAGAACTAAAATATTATAGTCCTCAAGTGTGTGTTTTTGTATTGTCATGAATATTCTAATAGAATTATGTAATATTCATGTAAGATAATCCTAGAACATTTTGTCTATAGCCTTTGACACATCATCACAGTCCCTGCCAAGAGTTAGTGTAACCAATATTGAGACACATTTTCATCATAAAACTTGAATAATTGTTCTCCAGAATATAAAACTCCATAAGTAATACATATCATTGTGAGGAAAAATATGTTATATGATGAATAACCCCCAATAGGAAAAACAAATTCATTCACATGTAATAAAAATCATGCATTGGTTGTACATGATATACAATGTTCAAAAAACACATATCAAGGATGACTATCAAAGGCCACTCAAACACCAATATGGATCATAAATCCATCAAAGCTTTATGTTATACATGATAGTATCATGACAACACAAGAAAAATTAAAATTGTGGTAAGGAACTCACATCCTAATGATCATAGAAATCAATAATAATGTTACCTAAGAAGGTATTCACTAAAATATATCTCCCACTAAAATTTACCAAATAAGATCCACCAAGAGAATCACCATGTTATTTACAAGTGAGATGTTGAATAATGACAAAGATCCTCATGAAATAATGTTTTTACATAAATGATGGAAAACCCACACTAAACTGAAAAAATATCTATAGTCTATTTGATATCAATCAGATTCAACAGTCCTAAAATAAGGATGGAATTATTTGGAATGATTAATAATGACTGACAAATGTTTTATAAATAATAACCCAAAACTAGAATAAAAAGAAATAATGGTTGAATAGAGGGAAAATATTATCCTCGGTAGAGGAATGATTATTCTAAATACGGAATAAATCCTATCAAGTTTGACGTTAGAAAAGCTTCATGTCCTTAGTCTTAAGTAGAATATAAAAAAAGGAGGGAACCATAAATGATGAATATTTATTTATTTATAGAGGAAAAAATAATAAAAACAACATTAATGACCATAAATTTAATCCACTAGAAATTTTCATTTTTACCGGCCATTATATAAGGGAGTAGACATGTTTTTTAGTCATTTTATAGGCAGCCAAACTTTCACAACACCCTAAAGAATTACCTAATCATGGAATTGTTGTTATTTAACATACATCTCACCATGGTATTCTCTATGTAATAAACCCAAATAAGTGTTATTTAATTAAAATATGGAATCCACCATGATAATGGTGAGGCTTCCCTGGACAGGGTTCACATCACCTTTGAGAACCACTACATCATGACTATACTATTTTACCCATTTCCCATTTTATACAAAAGAACATTAGGAATCAAATGACTATCACCATGAAATTGTTTTTCATATATTAAAAAAACACACATAGATTCCACTATTATGTTTCCAAAAACATATAAAACAAACCAAACAACTCAACAATAATAATTTTCCACTTCCACAAACCACAAAGCAACTCTCTGATGTGAAGAGTGGTATGTCACCATAGGAAAACCTCCCTATTAGATAAAAGATCCTGAATTGTGTTGAGAGTACAAAAAATTTACATGGAGAGAATATACCATTATATTAATAGTTTTTAATAATAAATAATTAATATATGTAACATAAAATGGATAAAAAAAAACTGATAATAAAAAAATACCAAATTATTACATAACCCATTAAATGTTGAAAAATGTTACTACAAAACATACATGAACCCATATTATCCTTCATATACATCCAACATATTTTGGGAAAATGTTTACATGACAACATGAATGAAATTTGGATCGTTATATTGAACAAAAAAATTCATCCATATCCATCCATTAATATTGTCGCATACTAATCATTGGATGCTTTCCATTATCCATATGTCAATCCCAGAAATATTCTTTTGTACCACATGACGAATCAATAATTGTGTGAGTAAGACCTATTAGACCATCACCATTGACATCCTGAAGTAATCATATCTAAAATCAAGAACACATGGAAAGGTAACTTGTATAATCAATTGAAATAACATTATAATAAGTAAATAAATTAATATTCTAATATGTGATCTATTGATAAACCTGTTGTAAGACACTCCTACTACAACCAGTGCAATATTTCACTAACAATGTCTTAGAGACCACACATACTCAACCAACACCCAAATAGAGGTAATATACTAATACATGGTTCTATGAAACCCTTTACATCAATATAACCATCATCTAGGCCCTATAATCCACCTAGGGGTTTTTTTCACTGTTAATAATAAACATAATGAAATTCATTCAACTATGTGGTGAATTAACCTTCGAATTAACAAAATAATCCACAAACTCTTAGAGACCTTTCTCACAAAGGTTCTGACATAATTTTTACAAAATTAATATAATAATATAATAATAATATCATATTGTCTATAACTTGATATTCATTTCCAAAATGATTTCCAATATCCATTTTTTCATAACAATCATTTCATTTTTTGTTAATCAAAGGAGGAAATGTCCATAATTGTCCAAACCAATTATACTTTTTAACCAAAACAAAGGTTCCATAGGATTTTAAGAACCACAATTAAAGGGGGGGGAATTTAATTAGTGGTGAATAGTCTAAAATTTCATTACACATGTAATAAAACTACATAACATGCTATATTTTTTTATAACTTTAACCATTATATTTCTCAATAACACAATGTCTATAACTTAAGGAACATAAAGATGATCACACAATAATATCAAGGATATCCCCAAATTTGGGTGAATGAATTCATTCAATTTGTATTTCCATTAATCACTATAAATTCTCTATAATAGAGATGTTAAATCATGGAGCCCACAATTTTTAGACACCTTCAATCTCTTGACATGTAATTATAATGAATATAATCTATTGAAGATGTTTTTTAATAAAAATGATCCAAAAATAGATAAGAAAACGTTCTTATTAGCTCATATAAAATCTTTTGGATATAGTTTTTCAAATTTCAATTTCAGGTTTCTCGATAATGTGTTCTTTCTAACACCATCCATTACACTATATCTGATGTCCTTGGTTAAATGACAATGTTCTATATGCTATTACTGAAAAAAATTGTTTCATCTCACAATATATTTTGAATCTCTATCTGATACAACCACTATATGATATATGTAACCAATTAATCTATATGATATCTTGATTGGCACATCTTCCTAGTACACCATCTCTCCAGAGAATAGTCAGTTTTACTTCTTCATAAAATTGTAATTATTTTTTCAAAATCAATGTTCTATGAAAAATTTATCACATTTCCTATTTGAAAATGTAAAAACATTATATCATTAACAATCATATTATGTACATTAGCCCCTTTTATAGGGGTTATCCTAGTAATAATTGTAGGAACTAAACTAAATTTTCTTATACATTGACTTCTGAATTTAGGATTCTCTTGCTCATTTTAAATTCACTAGAAGACTTTAAAACATTATAGATATTTTTTGACCCATCCATAAACCTCAACATCCACATACATCATAAAATATTGATAAACACATCTTTACAAAAATTTTATAGACAATAATAAATATGGAAATATACTTTTTTTAGAAAGATAATGTTTTGAATCATATTTTTTATTCATTTTTAATGTCTCAAATCATTCTCATAACTCCCTCTTATAAGTGTTTTTTTGAAATAATAACATAAAATTATCTATCCATATATACTTTTTTGACAATATTTTGTATAATCTTCCATGATTAATATAATAATTTAGATGGATTAAATAGTTCTTTGGCCAGTGCCTTCCATTTACATTTACTTACTGATTCACTCACATTTTTCATCAAACATTTTAACCTATTGATTCATAAAATGTATTTCTATGAAATTCTAAACCATTTAAATAATAAATAAACTATATATATGGTTAAATTTTTTATAATAAAACATTAGTAAATTATATTTTAAATAAAAGTTTCTTGATCTATTTGATTTTTTCCATATGATGGATATTTATTAAGAACTATACATGTAACATACCAGGTAAATAAATAATAAATAATTTTCATATTTATTAATATTTACGAATTAAATATTAATTTTATTTTAAAGGGGTTTCTATGTTCGATAGCGTACCCGACACGCAACGATGAGTTTTTTTGAAACATACGTAGCACACTAGTAATAAAATAATATTATTTTAAATGTTAGTTAACAAGTAGCCTTTGTACTGGCGGGAATGGATAGAAATAACTAAAATATGATTAGATATGTTTTTAAATGTTTATACATTTACCCAATAAAAGATAAAGTCTTAAAATACGGAAAGAGTTCAATTTTAGGGCATATATAATCTAATTTTCACTAAAGGTTCACTTATCACCTTTTAATGGTGAACCGTCATTAAATATAGTTTTGATCACTCTTATACTTTATTTTGGACCAAATATAACTCTTCTTTAGAATCGGGACATCAAAATTTACTTTGTGTAAATTTTTGGTACCTTTCGGATAAAGTTCATTTTTTTATGAATAGTGTAAAATGTTGTATTTTAATTCAAAACCTCCTTTTAATCTAAATTATTTATATGATTAGATTATTATTTTAATTGGTTTTAAAGTGAAATTAGAAAATATTTTTACCAGTTAATCCAATGGTGGTCATTGTAATCAATTTCACATTGAAATTGGACTTAAACTGGTGTCAATCTTTTGATACTTATTGTTTCACAAACACACGCTATTTGTCATGACAGCGGGAATTAATTGTTAAATTAATTAATTTGACTTATATGTTTTGAATTTTGTAAAATGGACTTCATTTTTGAGTTCGGAATATCAAATATAGCTTAGGGTGAATTTTTGGTAATTTTCTGAAAAAATTCTATTTTTGATGAATAGTGAAACCACTAAGTGGTAATCAAGCAAACTGATTTTTCAGTTAAATGAAAGTTTACCACTAATGTGTATTGAATTTTGAAAATCCTACATACATGTTTGTCATTAATAAGTAAAATGTGGTTCAATGAGATTAAAATAATTTTTTTGGTGAATAGTAACTTATTAACTTTTTAATCGCGATTAAAGGTAATTAGTGTAATTTAATGTAAAAATGATATTATAAAAATGTGAAAACACCATGACACTTTTCCTACACCTATTGGGTGAGTCATGGCCGACCAAGACAATCCATGGGCCAACTTGGGGACCCCATGGAGACACTTTAGTTGGAAAATGACATTAATATATTTTTATTTAATGTTAAAGTGAAAATGACACTAACATAAATTGTTTTACTAAAATAATTTATGAGTGGGGTTATACACGTCCAAATTTTTATTATAAATAGTCATTGGAAATATAAAAAGATTTCCTACATCATAGTATTTTTTTTATAATTTTTAGACATTAAATAAATTAAATTATTTATGACATAATAATGGTGCAGCGATGACATCATTATTTGACGATTTAAATAAAATGGAAAGACAATGTAAAATCTATGAACTACACATGGACAAAACCAATTGGATGAGTGGATTTCGAAGCCTTATCACCTTATCCACGAATTATATCAATGTGGGACCTTTTGAAACCGAAACACATTTTCAAATAACGTAATATTTCTTTACTTTCCAAAAGTGCCCCTCCTCTCCTCTTATAAAAGGCCCCCACCTCTACCCCATTTCACACACTCCTCAAGCCTTTGGCTCGGCCAAACCCTGCCCATTTACTCTCTCCACATCCCACTCCTCATCCTAGAGGATTCCCTTTGGGCAGAATCCTTTCAAAGTAAGCCTTTAGGCTCAAATCAAAAGGGAGTTACACTTTTAAAGGTAATTCGTTCTCTCTTGTTCATTTGTTTTATTTTGCTTCTCCAACCCTCTAAACTCTTTTTATTTACTTCTTTTGTAACAACACCAGTATCTTCAATATACTAGGATGTTGTTATAATATTTATTTGAGCTACACTATCACACAACTACATCAAATGGTTAAAGAACATACGGTTTCCGTGGATGGCGAAATTCTGCCTCCCGAAACGATGATTGTTCAATACTCATTTAACACCTTAAAGGGTGGCCATTATGATGTCACTATTTTTATATATGATATATAATATGTTTATGTTTTTTTAAGATTCTGTATTTTTCATTTTTGGCATACCTTTATGGTTTCCATTATGGGTAAACACGAAATCTTCATTTAGGAAGTGTGGACTACAACCCCCTAAAAGTGATGTGATTCGTTAATGCCATATGTGGGACGTGTAAAGGATGGATTTAAAGTTATTATATATGATGTTATTCTGGAATTATAATATACCTCTATATCATTATTATTTCTTTCCATTAAAGTATGAGATAGAAATGAAAGTAGCGTCCATGCGTACGTACGGCTTACCGTCTCCATGAACGGGGCATTTCATTTCTTATCCCCAAATGTAATGTACTATTAAAAGTACATGTATATAATGGATATATATAATTAATGATATATCTAAATGATGAATATAATTCTGGAATTAAAATATACATACCTCTCATTTAGTTTTAATTCCATTAATATGACAAAGAAATGAAAGTAGCGTTCATGCGTGCGTACGGCTTACCGTTTCCATGAACGGTGCATTTCATTTCTTAGCTCTAAATGATTATGTAATATTATAAATACATTTATATTCTGGATATATATGATATATATTATATCCAAATCGGTAATTTCATTCTGGATATAAAGAACCTTTGACCACACGAACAACATGTAACTGTAAGAAGTCCACTTTCGACTTAAGAAACAAATATTGACAAAACAAACATTATTAACTTAAATGGTTACATAATGTTTATAACATGGAAATAAGTGATATAAAAAGAATAATGAACTTTAAAAAGGTTCTTAATCAAGTATAAATTAACTCATGTTTATTATTCAGGACGTTAAAGAACGATCGAGTCAAGTCGGACCCAAGGTAAGGGACTTCGTCTCAATCTCCTTTCATTGAGGCATACTTCGTTTTATACACAACTTTCTTTTATATGGTGTATAAACCCTTTGACTTTTACTTTTATACAAAAGGAATCTTTTTCTACGAAGCGTTTTACTAAAACGACAAAAAGGAATGTTTTTTTAACGTACGCGGTGACAACGACTTTTTCCGCCGCCGCGAGTATTATTTGGTCTTTGGATTCCTCAACAAGCCGTAATGTTTTTAAAATAAAATAAATACCATATACTCTTTTATGTATTTTGGTATCGAAAATGGTTTTGATAAAGGATTCTATTATGTGAATATATTTATGATATATTGTGATTGAAATGTTTAAATGTTATCTTTCCTTTATATTGGTTTTATGTTTTATGATTTTATATTGGTACTTGGACATTTTAACGGGTGGTTACGTTATAAACCATATGACGGGTGGTGTCGTGAATACCAGGACGAGTGGTTACGTTATAACCTCCAATGCATTGGGTATGGAAGTCGACCGTATGGCTATTCCATTAAGTATGTATGGAAATTGGCCGTATGGCTATTCCATTAAGTGATATGTGTGGAAGTCAACCGTATGGTTATTCCACTTAAGTATGTTTATGTCCCAAGTTACCTTTATATATTCTATGTGTTCTTTATATGGGTTTTATGGTAATCCTTTGGTTACAAAAAGGTAAGTAATGATACTTTATTCAGTGAAGATTTTTTTTTCTACTTCATGAAGGTGAAGGTATTACTTTGATAAAGTATACATGGTTTACTTGATGTTTGAAAAACTAACAGTTTTCATTCTTTTTATATCCCTTACTGAGCTTTTTATGCTCACTCCAAGTTTTTCGAAATGTTTTTCACAGGACTTAAAGTGGAATAAGGTCAAGGATGGGATCAAGGGAATTTCATGCTATCTAAAACATGGAATCTTGACATCTTTCTTTTTAAGATTTTTTTTATGGAGACATAGTAGAAGTGTCTACTTTGTAATCTTTTAAGATGTAATAGTTATGTTCTAATTCTCTAAACCTCTATACCTGAAAAGATCCTCAATGTGAATTATTCATTCAATTCAATATTAAGTAAGGTTTAAGGCTGGGGCCTTATAATACAAACTCTAAATCATAGGGTCTATGATGGAAAATTTCAAACCAAACATATTAATATTGACCCCTGAATTAAAGGATTGATATGATGGACATCATTTATTAACATAATCTATGAATTTAAAACATAGAACATCATAAATCCCATAACCTAATTATTTCAATATGAATATTATAATGATTTTATACCCAACATACTTGTGCTTTCAGATATTAATCTTGTATGTGATATCACTGGTAGAAACATCACTCTATAATATCATCTATTGTGAGTATATGAAAGAAAAACAATATAGATTGAAAATTTTCTTCAAATCCTTTTACATAATAATATAATCATAGTAATGTTTGATTATAGATTCTATAAACTATATTCATCTTTGATCATTAATGTTCTATCTAAAATAATTGCGCAACTACAACCTCATACACCTACTATATCACTTACAAATCACATCGGTATGGTTATCTATATCTAGTAGTCTCAATTTCTTCCATTAGTTCTTTATCATTGAAATCCCCATTTAGACTCAGGAATTAATCGTGATTCCCTTCAGTATTCTAGGAACATGAATATCCACAAATAGTTGTCTGAAATTATAAGGGAATTTTATTATCCAAATTTACAAACATGTAATTAATATTTTTCTAACATTGATAAGGAACTCATTTGAAAAAATTCATATTAATAATAAGGAAATTTTCCTAAGCTTTTCTAGAAACTACAAAATCACTATTTTACATTCAAGGTTTTTACCTACATGATTAATTCATTAATCATACTTATTTAATCTACTTATCTAAAGGTACATAGACCGTTAATTACAAATATCGTAGATAATGCTACTATATCTTTTAATATTTTCTAGTTAATGATAGTAAAACTACACTATTATATTTCCTTATGAATATTTAACATCAACATCCTAATTGACCAAAAGAACATTTACCAAATATCTTTTACATTCCACTTCCCCATTGACTTTACAACAACATACTGCATTTACATACAATACATCTACATTGTCGACCAATATAAAATTTAATCTCCACATATGGATATAATTTATTTATTGATGTTTTTTTAATGAAACTATGATTTTTGAAACCATTGTTTAAAATAAATTCAAATTATATTAATCTATTGAACTTATGATTATGGAAGCATTTATATGCCCCTTAATAAATGGAATTGGAATACCCCATTGGTGACAACACGGGGTGAGGGATGACTGTTCTTCATCACCGTCATTATTCACTTCAATCCTTCCATTAAGAAAAATATATACATGAACATTTTTATAGTTGGAAAATATTACTTTTCTTAAAGACATAAGTTATAAATCAAATAAATCTATATCAACGTGATTCATGGTTGGTTTTAGATACTAGAGTTATTACCTAGAACATTAATGTTGACGATGAAATTGTTCATTACATCTAAAATTTGGAAAAATATAAATCTAGGGAATGGTTAAACATTTATATAATTAAAATAATTCCGTACAACTATATTAGAATAATTTTCAAAAAATTTCATTAACAAAAATTGTATGTTTCTCCCCATTTACATGAAAATTTATACATTTTCATTAGTAATATAAATTTATACATTTAGATTTTTTACTATAGTTATCATATGAAATTTTTTTTGTATAGGATATAACATAAGTATTAACCTATTATTAAACTCTCAATATTTCAATTATCTCGTGTTGGAAGACATTGGTTCATACGAATTTCTTTCTACATCATGTTTTATTTATTATAGAAAAACAGAATTATCTCGTAACATCAAGACTCCACTAAACATAATCCCAAAATTCTGTGGATTTTTTTTTCTTAAATACAAGGGATTTTTACGAATCTGCGAAAATTTACGGTGCTTGATTACGAGACCCAGTATGCCCGAAATCAATTTCAGAAGTTTTGTTTTGGTACTTTCATTAAACATACCATCCGGATTTTATAACTTTTGAACCGGTGCTCGGAACTGAAATACAAGGGCACTGTTGAACACGCAACACTAGTATTTGCTTAAGAAGACTTTCACCTTGACGACACTTGGTCGATAATAAAAGTTAGTATATGGATTTTTATTAAAAAAAATTACTAAATAAAGTGAGATAACACTTTATTTTATTTTATCCTCCATGTGGAGGTTGGGTGGTTAAATTCTAGAAGTGGAGGCTGGAGGTAAGGGACTCCACGCCTTAACCACCTATGAGAGGTTATGGTGGTAGGGCCCACCTGAAATTAACCTCTAATGGGAGGATATTTTTGGTGCGGACCACCCGGGATTGTAACCCCTTGGCACTCCCCTAGAAATTAATGGTGCCACCACCACCCCCAATTAGTTTCCAAATCCTCCTTCTTGAATTTTGTGCCATCTCTCTTAATTAACTATGCTAATGCATATAAATTAATTATAGGGATCCTCTTGACATCCTCCATATTAAATTTGACACCTCTCGTGCAATTAATTTGGTGGAGTCGGGTTAATTAATTTCTCCTTTTTGAATTGTTGTACAAACGTAATATAGGATGACTCAATCTAATATTATTTTCACTTGGAATTTTGGTGGAACCTGAGAAGATGAAAGCTTGGGAGAAAAGTTCTTCCAAAGAAGAAAGATCCTCCAAACAAAGAACGCTCCTCCCAACGAAGAACGAAGAACACGAAGAACGCCAAGTAAAATTCTTCTTTGATTCCATTCATTGAATCCTAAGGACATGTAGTGCCTTCCACGACTAATGTAGCTCAGGGTTGGGAGTGCGTAATGAACACGGAAATCGACAAACTTCATCCTCTTCTTTCTGTAACACCGCTAACGAACGATGAACGACGAATAAGCGGTAAGGGGTTATTGCAAGTTGGTTCTTTCCTTTTATTTTCTCCTCTTTGTTGAAAAAAATTGATGTCAAGTATTATAAATGATTGAAGTTCAAATTCCTTCCTTGTTGTTGAAAACATTTTGACACCCATAAACGCGGAGGGTGCTGGCCCACTAACATGGCTCGTCTCCCTCAGCCGATCCTTTTGTGATGTTCCTTCGGTGTGGAGATGAAGCGACGATGACAAAGGTATCAATGATGAAGGTCATGCTACCCGCAGCCACCGCGAATCGCGCTGCCCCACAACGCACTGGTGCTCCTGGCCGAGCGGTGCCCGACCCACCTATCTGTGGCCTCCCATTCCCTCTCTAGCACGTGGCCCAGCCGAACCTTCGCCCTGCCCCATGGCCTGCCCGACCCCATCGACACCCTACCTGGTGCCCCCACGTGCTGCCCACGGCCGCATGAGCTGCCTCGTGTACTCCCCAACGCCCTGTTGTGCACTTCCCAACGACATGTTGCACCCGGCCCGACACCCCTAGCTCCCCCAGTGCCCCGGTGCTTTTCCAGGTGTCCCCAGTGCCCCACTGTGGCCTGTCCTTCCCCGGCAGTGGCCTTCCCGGTGCCCCCACGCCCTTCTCGACACCTCACGCCCAGTCCGACCCCCTCGCGCCATCCCGGATTTCTCGAGGCCACCCGACCTAGCCGGTGTCCTGACCCCCTTGCGGTGCCCTGGCCAAACAGTCCACCTGCTTTTTCTGGCCCAAGTTGTGTTGGGCCGCACCCTCACAATGCTCGAGCTGATCTGGCCACAGCCTTCAGGACGAGTCGCCTACGTGGCGACCACCATGCCAGATCGCCCTCACGGTCTGCTTGGTCAGGCCCAGCAGACCGGGCCGAAACATAGCAGGCTAACCCGCCCAACGGGCCAAGTCAGACCCAGTGAGTTTGACCGGGTCAACCCAGACCGGGTTGGCCCTGTCTGGATTGGGCCGAGTAGGTTCGACTTGGTCAAAGTAGATCGTGGCCAGTTACTTCACCTTTACACTCTTTGGCCATATCTTTAGCACCAGATGTCCATTTGACAAATTGTCTACGGGGATGGTATTCATGGAGTGTATCCGTCCATTTGAGTATACTCCATTGGTGTTCTTGGTATAGTTGAGTTATGGTCAGGTTGGATCGTACACAAATCCAACCGTGTCCCCGAGACTAAGAGGCTAATAACTAATAGACCGAGCGTCCGATTAACGCGTCGTCTGTTGCGTTGAGACCCCTATGACGTGGAAGACATTTGAGGTACTTCTTCATGGAACTTAGAGACAGCTGGAGTATTTCGCAGTATCCTGTGTAGTGGATCCTTATAGTGACAAGCATATAGAGTGCAAAGACCTAGCTGCTGGAAGAGCTGACGACTTCTTGAAAGATTCGACTCAGAGTGATTCGAATGGCCCCATGGAAGAGCGCATGGTAGTTGGCGTCAAACCCAAGGCGAAGGAGCACCTTGTAGTTGGTGTCAGACTCACGGTACTCGATTGGAGGAGTACCTATGCTGGCTATTAGGGGGAGTGCCTAGTAGTTGGCGGCAGACCCACAGTAGAGGAGCACCCGGTAGTTGGCAGCAGACCTGTGGTACTCGACAGGAGGAGTACCTCAACAGTCCATGGTTATTGGGAACTGCCTTGGTGTCGCGATATGCCAACTGTACTCGATAGAGGAGAAGTTCTCAAGCATCCATGGTTTCGAAAATGAAAATCCTGTTTTGAGCTAAGTCAATGACTTTTGTGTTTTCCTCATGATTGATATTGTTTACCAGATAACATAGTTATATGTATGGGAATATACCTAAATAATGGTTAACCATTGATTTCATACTTTTGTATTATCCTTTTTGAATTTTTATGAGACCTTGAGGGTCTTGAGGTCCCTACTGAGTATCGTTATACTCACCCCTCCACAATATATGCCCGCACATTGTTTTTTTGGTTGCAGACGACGGACAGTGCTGACTGAGGCCAAGAGTAGCAGGACTGGATGACACCCAGAGGTGGACCTTACGATGAGTTGGTACACAGAGGATCCAGACGGATGTGGAGTGATGTAGAGGCTATATGTATCCACACTTCAGGTAGGAAACCTGGAGGATCACCTAGTATCTACTTTACTTTTATTTAGTTGTACATTCTTTCAGTTGTACTTGTACATTTCTGTTTGGCTTGTATTTTTGACCACTTTTACAATACAACACTTATTTTGTATATAATTTTACATAGTGTTTTTCTTACACTTATGTAATTTTTTCTATTTATTTTCAGTTATAAACGAAATTCCTTCCTATTTTAGGGATTTACGCCTTTGGTGGTAGTCGCCAGATCATGGCCTATGGAAGGAGGGCTTGGGGTAGTCACGATATGGGCCTCGGGGGATGGGTCGTGAAAAATTGGTATCATAGGAGTCGATTATACCAAATAAATTAGAACTCTGATCATTATTTTCTGTGAAGCAATAGTGTTAAGGGTACTAACTGTGGTTTTCAGTTCAGGGAGTACAGTGTTGGTGTAGGTAGCTGATGTATCCATACACCAGGACCCGTACTCGATATTTTCGGCTATGTGAACCAAAGTACTGACTGCGTGCATGTTTTCAAAATTATTTTTTTAAGTCATCTCAACCTGGTTAGCACACCATGTATAATATTTTGATTGTGTTTTAGTTGTTTCTTTTAGGATGCCTCACCGAGGATGACCGGTTAGAGCCCCGAGAGTCATACATACAAATAGCCCACCGAGCGACGAGGCCTCGGTGTAGGGCCCCTTTCCAGCAGAGGCACCAGCGATACTACATCCCGTTGGGCCACTAATTCCACTAGCCCTAGCAGCAGATGATGCACGCCGCTTGAGCACGTTGCATGTGTTCCAGCGCTAGAGGCCACCCAGGTGTAGGGGATAGATGGACCCATAGGAAGTTGAAGATTGGTTGGAGGCTGTGGTAAGAGTCTTCTGGTTAGTAGGGACACCAACTGACTTCATGGTGATCCTTGTTGCGAGTCTTCTTCAGGAAGCATCATGCAGATGGTGGAGCCTGATTTTCATGGTGCACGATGACATGATGCTACACTGGAGATACTTTGAGAGCATGTTACAGGCGGAGTTTGTCCCAGCCACCCTTTGAGCCGTGTGGATACAGGAGCTACTGTATCTATAGTAGGGTATCTTGACAGCATCACATTACTCAGCAAGGTTCACCGACCTATCACGATACACCAGGGATATGATATGAGACCCATTCTTTAGGGCTCAGACAATCGAGAGGGGACTTAGGTGAGAGATCAACGTTCTGATGGTCTTACATTGCATGTCGATGTAGGCGGGGGTGCTAGAGAGAGCACTATAAGTATAGAGTTTCCTTGCTAAGCAGTCTCCAGTATTGAGAGCCACCACTAGCTGACACACACTAGAGTCTTCTGCAGCCTGTAGTAGATAGATGTCATAGAGGTCCAAATGGACCAGACCTGTAGTTTGAAGAACGCACGACTCATGATCGGTTGTGCAGGGCACCTAGAGTGGAGATAGAGCCATACATGATAGGAGCGGACCGTGTTAAACATACGACGGGCATGGTCACATTGCTCGTGACTATCCGACCCACCATTCTGATGATTATCAGAAGTTTCAGGGACCTCCCAGGAAGAGGTAGAGGTTTGATCGAGGCGGTCCGTAGGGAGGAGGCGGGCGTGGAATAGGAGATGGACGTGTAATTGTCGGTGGACGATGTTATGAAGTGTTACCACCACCTCCACTAGGAGGCCCACCCCAACCTGAGGGAGAGGGTGGATAGGGGAATGCTTGGATTCAGGTAGCTAAGGCCTACAATCATAGTTCTCTGGAGATGATAAGAGGTACTATCAGTGTCAATTCCACATTATCTTCTGTTATTATAGACAAAAGTTCTAGTCACTCTTTTATTACCACATCGCTTGTTCAGATCTTAGAGATTTCTAAGGAGCCATTTGTTTGATCCTTACATATAGAGACTCATATAGAGGCTAATTTGACGATTATAAACTGGTCTCGGTAGTGAAAGCTTACACTAGGAGCTGAGAGCTTCAGCTTAGATCACCGAGTAGCGGCATCGAGGCCTTATAAAGTCATATTGGGTAGCGATTGGTTATCTATAGTCCATTATATGATCGACTGTATTATGTGATTTTTTTTTGTTTCCGCACGTATCAGACAAGGTTTACCTTAACCGTCGAGATAGGAACCCTTACAGCACAAAACCGACTTACTCGGAGGAGGGTGCAACAAATCACTCACATGTTGGCTTGCCTTACCCTCAGAGAAGTTGATGTGTAGAGTCCAACTTATCCTGTAGTGGTGGACCAGTACGCAGATGTTTCCCTAACGATGTTCTAGGACTACCTCCTCGCAGAGTGGTTGACTTGTACATTGACCTGTACCCCGGGATGACACGGATATCTACACCTGCATATCAGATGGCTCCCACTGAGCTTCACGAGGAGTGGGTACAGTTGGAGGAATTTCAGGTGAAAGTATTCATCAGGCCCAGTGCTTATCCCCGGGAAACCCTGATTTTGTTCACAAAGAAGGAAGATTTGTTCTTGAGGCTTTGTGTCGACTACTGCCGCCTGAACCAGGAGACAGTAAATACCAAGTACCCACTCTCAAGGATTGATGACCTATTTGATCAGCTGAAGGGAGCATGGTGGTTCTGGAAGATAGACCTCAGATTAGGCTATAACTAGCTCAGTGTTAGAGATGATTATGTGAAGAGAACGACCTTCACATGTCGGTACAACCACTACGATTTCTTGGTTATTCCCTTCGGCGTAACCGATTCTCCTTTAGTGTTCATGAGCCCGATGAATAGGATCATCTAGCCTTACCTCGATCGCTTTGTTGTAGTCTTCATCGATGAATTATTATCTACTCGACTATGGAGGAGGAGCATTCCTATCATTTTCAGGGAGTATTTGACACACTATGAGAGCACCAGATTTATGGTAATCTCTCAAAGTTCTATTTTTTGAATCAAGAGGTTTCAATTCTAGGGACACGTCATCTCAGAGGCTGGAGTTACAGTGGATCCAGCGAAGATTGAAGCGGTACTTGCTTGGGAGCCACCCATGAGTGTGAAAGAGGTATAGAGTTTTATAAGATTAGCTGGATACTACTAGAGGTTCATTCCAGACTTCTACAGAGTTGCAGCACCACTATCATCCTTGACAATGAAGGGGAAACCCATTGTCTGGTCAGAGAGATTCCAACAGAGCTTTCAGGAGATGAGGTAGAGGCTGACTAGTTCCCCCATCTTGAGGCTTCCAGAGGAAGGCGAAGGATACATAGTTTACTGTGACACATCAGGGACCCGACTCAGGTGTGTCCTGATGCAAGAGTGAGTTGTGATTACTTATGGTTCCCGATAGTTGAGACAACACGAGCTGAACTACGCTACCCATGACAGGGAGTTTGCAGCAGTGGTCTTCGACATGATGATGTGGTGGTACTGTCTAATGGGTGAGCATTTTACCGTGTACTCTGATCTCAAGAGTCTCAGTTATATCTTCTCACGGAAGGACCTAAACCCCAGACATCGATGATGTATCGAGTTCCTCCAGGACTATGACTTTGAGATAGTCTATACTCTTGAAAAGGGGAATGTTGTTGCTGATGTACTCAGTAGGACATGTATACAGTTTCTAGGAGAGGCGATAGAGCAGCTGGTAGCTTTACATATATATTTTGTGGATAGAGATAGATCATTTTTTCTACAATATCTTACGGTCACTCCCCCACTTCTTCGGCAAGTCAGGAAGGCACATCTTGGAGACGCTGACTGTGAGACAGGACTTGATCACATATCTACAGGGCAGGCACATGATGAATTTTCTGAAGGTGGGGAGCATGTCATCCTCTTCAGAGGACGTACCTTGGTATAGTTTTACATAAGGAGGAATTGTTGATAGAGTTACACACATCCCCTCTTGCGGTACATACAAGAGTGGCGAAGATGTACCAAGACCTCCGACGACATCATTTGTGGACAGGTATGATGAATGCGGTTGTAGAGTTTGTCTCTCGATGCCTCTCTTGTCACCAAGTGAAGGTGGAGCACCAGGTACCAGTAGGCTTGGATCATCCTTTAGAGGTCCCAAAGTGGAAGTGGGTTGAGAAATCCATGGACGTCATGACGAGTCTTCCACGTACATCCAGGGGTCATGACTCGATTTGGGTGATCGTTGAACAACTCACCAAGTCGGCCCACTTCCTACCGATCAGAGAGCAGGCTTTATTATAGATCTTGGGACACCTCTATGTGCATAAGATTGTGCATTTACACGGATTACCTTCTTCTATAGTCTCTAATCCTGACGAAAAATTTACTTCCCTCTTATGGAAGGGGTTTCAGGAGGCTTTCAGGATATAGCTTCGCTTGGGCACTGCCTTCCATCCTCAGACAGATGGTCAGACTGAGTGGACCATTCAGACCCTCTAGGAAATGCTCTGTGCGTGTGTCCTTGACTTCGGTCATAGTTAGGAGGATCACATGCCTTTTTTAGAGTTTTCATACAAAGACAACTATCACTCCACCATAGGGATGTCACATTTTGAGTCATTGTACAGGTGACCTTTCAGATCGCCCTTGTGCTGGACAGACCCAGGGGAGTAGAAAAAGGTGGGACCAGAGATGGTGCGAGATTCCATGGAGAAGGTGCAGATCATCTAGGAGCTGATGAAGACTACATAGAGTAGACAGATGTCGTCTAATGATAGGAGACGGAGGCGTCTAGAGTTCAGGGATAGTGACGACGTCTTTCTACATGTCTCACCTAGACAAGGTCTATGGAGATTTGGAAAAGGTGGTAAGTTATCTCTTAGATTCATCAGACCTTTCTAATTCCTCAGTAGAGTAGGAGAGGAGGCTTACATGTTACCTCTTCCAACTTAGTTGCACCGGGTGCACGACACCTTCCACGTATCCCACATGAGGAGATACATGCATGACCTTTCCCACATCATCGACCATGTAGAGCTGGACATTGATGATGGGGAGTCCTTCATAGAGATTCCATTGGAGATTTAGGATCGACAAGATCTGGTCCTACATGGACGGTCAATACCTCTGGTGTGCATTCTTTGGCAGCACGGGAACCTCCAGGAGAGCACATTCGAGCGGGAGGATCAGATGCATTCTTAGTACCCCCATTTGTTCCCTTTGTTCTAGTTGTAGCTTACGGGGAAGTAAAGCCATGAGGTGGGGAGAATGTAAAGTCCTGGAAATTCTGTGGAAATTTTTTCATTAAATACATGGTATTTTTTCGAGTTCAATAGAATTTATAACGCTTGATTCCAAGGCCCGGTGTGCCCTGAATCAATTTCTGATGTTTTGTTCAGATAATTTTAGTAAACGTACGAGCGAGATTTTATAACTTTTGAACAGGTTCTCGGAACCAAATTCTGAGGCCCTATTGAACTCACAACACCGATATTCGCTTAAGTAGACTTTCACCTTGACGACAGTTGATTGAGATTAAAAGTTTGTTTTTGGATTTTTTTAAAAAAAATTAATAAAATAATGTAAGCTAACACTTTGTTTTATTTTATCACCCAGGTAAAGGTTGGGTGGTTAAATTCTCCAAGTGGAGGTTGGAGGTGGGGGCCACCACACCTTAACCTCTTATAAGAGGTTATGGTGGTGGGGATCACTCAAACATAACCTCCCTTGGGAGGATAATTTTGGTTGGGAGCACCCAGGCTTATAAGCCCTTGGGAATCCCCTACCAATAAATGGTGCCACCACTACCCCAATTAATAGCAAAATCCTCATTTTTGAATTGAGTTCCATCTCTCCTAATTAACTACGCCAACGCATGTGAATTAATTAAAGGGTGCCTCTTGATATCCTATAAATAAAATGTGACACCTCTTGTGAAATTAATTTGGTGGGGCTGGGTAAATTAATTTCTCATTTTTGAATTTTTGTGCTAATGTAATATTAGAGAACTCCATATAATATTATTTTCACTTGGCATTTTGGTGGAACTTGAGAAGATGAAATATTGGGAGAAAAGTTCCTCCAACGAAGAATACTCCTCCCAATGAAGAACGAAGAATGCGAAGAATTTCAACGATGACTCTTCTTCGACTCCCATTATCAAATCCTAATGATGTGGTGTGTCTTCCACGGCTGATGCAGCCCGGGGTTTGGAGTGCATGACGAACACAATGAATGATTAACTTTATTGTCTTCTTTCTGAAACACCACCAACGAATGAAGAATGACGAATAAGGGGTAGGGGTAATTGAAAGTTGTTGCTTTCATTTTCTTTTCTCCTATTCGTTGAAAACAATTGAGGTGAAGTATTATAAATGATTGAAGTTCAACTTCCTTCATCTTTGATGAACAATTGTTATCACCCCCAAACGTGGAGGGTGTGGGGACCCTAACATGGCCCTTCTCCCTTCACTGATCCATTTGTAATGTTCCTTCGTCATGGAAATGAAGCGATGGGGATGAAGGCAGCAATGACGAAGGCCGTAGAACCAGCGACCTCGGCGAATCGCGCTGCCCCCGCGAAGCACCGGGGCTCCGAGCTGACAACTGCTGGCCGAGCGGTTCCCGAACCGCCTACCCGCGGCCTCCCATGCCCTACCCAGAATGCGTTCCAACCAGACCCGCGGCCTGCGCCACGGCCTACCTGGCCCTGCTGGTGCCCCGCCTGGCTCACCCATGCTCTGCCCGCGTTCCCGCGCGCTTCCCCGCATGCTCCCGGACACCCTACCGCGCCATGTCTGGAACCCCCAACATCATGCCCGACATCCATGGCGCCCTTATGTGGCCTTCTCGGTCCCTACAACGGCCTACTTGGTGCCCTCATGCCCTGCCAGGTGCCCATACGCCCTGGACGGTGCCCCCACGCCCAGCCCTACACCCCCACGATGTCCCGACTCCATGACATCCTCCCGGCCGAGCCGGTGTCTTGGCCCCCTCATGGTGCGCTGGCCGAACTGGAAAGTTGCGCCGTCTAGGCTGATTCATGCCAGGACGACCCCTAGAAACGCTCCGGGCCAAACTGGACCCATCCTTCGGGCTGAGTCTTCTACGTGGCGACCACCAGGCCAGACCGCTGTCGCGGTCCGCTGGGTCGGGCCCAGCGGACCGGGCCAAAACATAGTGGGCTGACTTGCCCAGTGGTCCGGTTCAGACCTAGCGAGTCTAACCGGGTCGACCCAAACCAGGTCGGTCCAGTATGGATTGGGCCGAGTCGGTCTGATCGAGTCAGACCGGACCAGGCCCATTACTGCCCCTTTACATTCATTGGCTATATCTTTGGCACCAGATGTCCGTTTGATGAACAATCAGAGGTGCCAGTATTCTTGGAGCGTAGCTGTACCATTGAGTATACTCCACTGGAGTTTGGGGTATAGTTGAGTTGCTGTCAGGTTGGATCATACAAGAATCCAACCGGGCCCCCGAGACTAAAAGACTAATAACTAACAGATTGGGCATTCAATTGACGCAACGTCTGTTTTTTTTACACCCCTATGACTGGTAGACCATGGAGATAAATATTATTGGCACTTCATGATAGTTGGAGTAATTACCAGTAGCTCGTGGATCAGATCCTTCCATTGACGAGCAGATAGAGTGCCGAGACCTAGTATCTGACAGACTTGACAATTGCTTGACCGATTCGACTCGGAGTGATTTGACTAGCCTAGTGGGGAGAACCCGGTAGTTGGCGGCAGACCCACGACAAAGGACCTCCTGGTAGTTGGCGGCAGACCCGAGGTACTCGACAGGATGAGTACCTCTGTAGGATATAAGGGGGAGCACCCAGTATTTGGGGGCAACCCACTGTGGAGGAGTTCCTGGTAGTTGGCAACAGACCCACGGTACTCGACAGGATGAGTACCTTAGCTGTCTAAGGTTAGTGAGAAGTGTCGTAGTGTCGTGACAGGCCCACTGTACTCGATAGAGGAGGAGTTCTCTAGCAGTCGTGGTTAAGATAATGAAAATTCTAGTTTGAGTTGAGTCAATGAATTTTGTGTTTTCCTCATGATTGAGATAGGTTACTAGATAACATAGGCATATGTATAGGCATATACCTAAGTAATGGTTATCTGTTGATTTCATACTTTGTGGTTTATCCTTATTAGATTTTTGTGAGACCTTGAGGGTCTTAGGGTCCCCACTATGTAGAGGCACAAAACTTGATGTACATGGAAATTACATTAATTTTGTGGAATAATTAATACATAACAAAAAAAAGACACTAAAGGATCATAATAGTTTAGTGTCTTTAGAAACTCGGAATATAATCTTCTAATCTTGGTGAAAGATCTTCAACATCTCCCATAAAGATCTTCCTTTTTTTTTCATACCTAAAACCTTTCTTTATATCCTGGGGAAAAGAAAACATATAAAGGGTGAGCTCAAATTCTCAGTAAGGGTAGGAATGGAGGAAATAAAACAAACCATATACATTTGAACTTCAAAACATGTATATAATATTTAAACATCAAAATCGTGAGCAATGACATAAAACATGGCAGTACGTAAGGCATAGATCATAATGGATTATAAATCATGATAAAATAGCATTGGAATAAAGAATGTAATTTTGGATACCATTAAGCACATGTTATGATTTCCATAATAGCCAAGGCATTGCTTCCAAGACCAACATAGTGGACAAAGTCCCTTACTAAACCGGGTTTACTTGTCGTTCTAGCCCTTTATTACTGAACGGATTTACTTTCCATTCCATCCATGTATATCTCATGAGATATAAATCTTTACCCAATTCATTATAGGGAGATATAGGTCCCACCCATCTCATATTGAAATCATTCTTTCATGCACCGGAACATAAACATAAATCATTCATCATAACCCAAGGAATAAAATGGGTTTCATAAACATCATCCCATCCTAACATAATCCATATAAAACAAATGTATATCATTTCATCACAAGAGAAGTGAAACCATGTAAATCATAGAGACATTATACATGAAGCATACACATATTAAATAATTTCCTCTTAGATGGAAAATGGTTATGATAAAACACTTGAAATAAATTCTTTAGGAAAATATCCTTTTTTATTAAAAATTATTTTCGTTTAACAAAATGCCATGAAATTTTAAAAGAAGAGGATTTTGTTGAAAATGGTCATGAAATCTTGTAGAGTAAGCTTCATGAAAATAAGGTTTCATGAAACCGTGAAAATCCATTCATGCTGTATAAGTTAAAAAAACATTCTCCTCGTACTTTTAACGGAAAAGTCAAAATGTACCTCGTATGGTAAACAAAATAAATATTCATTCAATATGATGTGGTAAAAGTAAAAAAATGGTAAAAATGTCTTTAAAAATACATGTAAAAAAAGTAAAAATTTTATGAAAACATTTTGAGAACATATGGACATGGATAATAACATAACCCCAATATATACTTACGAATAAACAATCTCGGATAAGAATGAGATTGGAATAATTATCCATTACCATAGGTCGGATATGCTTCATACATATCTGAACCTCCTCTATAATGATTTAAATAATGTCATTGACATAATAAATAATCATATTAATTGTTATGATATCATATATTGTTCACTTATGACATTATATTACCCGTTCATTTGTAAGTTCCATGTTAAAGCAGTGTTTTAGGAAAAATAGTTTTATTTATCGTAAGTGTTTGGACTTGTTGTTCTTGATATTATTATTGGTTATATATTGATTTAATTATAAACAAAATTTCCATCATTATTTATATATAATATATATATTGATTATATATATAATATATATATATATATAAATGAAATGAAATGCACCGTTCAGGGAGACGGTAGGTCGTACGTACGCATGAACGTTGTTTTCCTTTCCTTATTAACTTCAATGGATGTAAGTAGATGACATAAATATATACATAAATCCAGTAGCTTTATCATGTCATATATTTCATTAATATTCATTATATGTACTTAATAATCATTCTTGAATTGTTAACATGGAATATGAATCTCATCGCGTCATGGAGACCGTAATCCGTACGTACGCACGAGCGATGATATCGTTCCCATATTTATGAATGGAATTGGAGTGCATGATATAATATCTTAGAATCAGTATGATGTTTTAATAATCATATGTAGTTATTTTTTACACCATTATACCCATCTACGTAAGGTGGTGGTGGAAAAACTTATTACACCACGGCGTGGAGATGATATACCATACATAAACATGCACAGTTATTTCATTTTCCATAGGATGTATAGAATGTGAAATAGGGTTGTTTAATATTTATAATAACTGGCCAAAATATAATTAATACTATTTTTATTACATAATAATGAAACAACTAATGAAGATGAAGTATAAGAAGAAATAAACTTGAAAGAGTCGGTAGAAGAGATTACTTCTTCCTCGACGCACCTCCTTTAAACTTCTTCTTAGGGCACTAGAGTTGGCCTTTTGAGAATACCAGAACCTCTATGATATTAATAGATAGGTTGATAAGAGTAATTGGCAGGGTTTGGCCGATCTTCAAGGCTCAAAAGGGTGTTAAGAGAAGAGGGAATGGGTGCCCTATTTATAAGGGAGGAGAGGGGCACCGTTGGTAACATAAGAAATATTAATTTATAATAAATTCAACCTCACTTAAAAACTTCCAAAAATGACTCAAATACAAATATTAGATGATATAGGGTTGTAATCTTATTATCCAATAAAATTTAGACATTTTGGGAATTTATTTTAAACATTATCAACTTGATTTATCCTTATTTAATATATTTAATTTTATTTGTGGCAATAAGATTTTAATTTTTAAATTGTTATAAATAATTTCTTATGTGTTGTGAATTGTCCATAATTGGATAATTTATGACATATTCGATGATATAAATTTCAATTTATAATTTTCAAATATTTTTGTGATTTTTAAACAATTTTATAATATGTTATTTTTATAAAATAAAAATAGTGTCGATTTTGACACTATTAATTTATATTAATTTAAATAAACTCCAAACATAGGATATATTCTCTAAAAAATATTTAATAGATTCCTAACATGTCATATTTGTCTAGAAAAATCGTGGAGCACATTAAATTATTCATATAATATTTATTTTAATATTTTTAAAACCATTTATTTGGTATATCTCTTAATAAAATAATTAGTACAACATTTTTGTATATTTATTTAATATACTTATTTGTTGCATAAAAACTAAAAAAAATCATATGATGAACATTAATATAATATATTTTATAATAATACTTTTATCGAATTTATCATCTTAAAATCACAACATGTAAATTGTTATATTTATTAAATTATGAAGGTGAAAACATTGGAATCATTTAAAATAAAATACAATAACTGTCATAATCACCTTTATAAGGATCCAAATGGTCATCTATTCGGCCAGTGGATTATTAGGGAGTATATATAAACTATAATTAAGTTTTTTTTATATTTTTGGTCCTTTTGATATGCAGTAATATTTCAATAAAAACTATATTATTGATTTTTCACTAAATAAATAATTTCTGCATCATTAATATATAAGATAATAAGGTAATTAAATAACACTTAAAAATTACAAATAAATTACCATGATAAATAAGAAAATTTTAACTTCCAAATGAGTAATTATAACAGAATTTATATTCTGTATAACCTTATATTAAAAATACTTTAATTATTAAAGATTGAGTGAGACATATTTCACTTTCCTTTAAATAAAATAATCTTAAGGTCTTAATCAAATACAAGTAGGTTCCATTAGATTCAATTTCGACCCAAGTATTATTTAGGGAAAAATATAGGCATCCAATTATATTAAGAAAAGTGTTAGGGTAATTTTATAATATTATATTTACACTTAATTACTAGATTTACATTTAACTATTGTAAATAAAATTTACCATAGTTACTATTCATAGTGCTCAAAAATAAAAAGTATCCTATTAACATAATTTGGACCTATTGATTCCAAATATGGAATCCATTTTTCCTAATTCAAATCACAGAAGTTGCACAAATTAATTTAAAATTAATCCCGTTGTTAAGAAAATTATTTTTAAAAGTTAAAATTTGCAAAAGATTGAAATGATTTTACCTATGAATTCAATGTAAAATCAATGTTAATGACATACATTATATTAAATGGTAAAAATAAATTACATTTATACTTTAAAACCTCTCAATATTATAATCTAACCATATAAATTATTGCAATGAAAAAATTTGTTTTTATTTAAAATATATTGTGTTTTTACTATTCATTAAAATATTAATGTTATCAGAATAACATGAAAAATTTATCCAAAGTAAATTTTTATATCCTGATTCAAAAGAATAATTTTATTTTGTCAAATTTAACTTATAAACCTGTCAAAAAATATATTTAATGTGGTTACGCCATCAAAAGTGGAAAAACTACATTTTTTGAAAAATACTAATTTCACCTGAAAATTTTATCTTGTTCTCATACCATGTTCTAGAAAATGTGTAAGATGAATAATAATGTTATAAAATTATAAATGTAGTTAATACTATTCATAATGTCTAGTTCATAATAATATTATAACCATATATCGTTGTTTAGTGAAACCCGACATTTCGTACAACACACACTATCGAGGAAGGTTGTGATTGCGTGTAATGCAAGGAAAGTCAGGGTTGCGTGTAGTGCAAGACTCCATTATTGTTGCATATAACAGAATCCAACCATATTTCATTTATACATTGAATATATATATATATATATTTATATATTTATATACACTCAGTGATGCGTAGGATAACTACTATCAAACAAACTTGAAATTGTGTGTAACACAATCCAAGAATAGTGTTGCATATACTGCAAGCTAATACGGTGTTGCATACAACTCATGTTAATGTAGGTGTAGTGTACAAAAAAATATATAAAAGAAATTAAAAATAATATATCTCATAAAATCTCAGGCTGTTACATTCTACCCCCTTTAAAATGACTTTCGACCTCGAAATTCATCGGGGTTATATATGGTTCGCTATTTTTAAGATTCATTAATAGAAACCCACATAATAAAACGAAATACCAAAACTAAACATTAAAAACTAAAATATGAAACGTAACAGTTACCCAAATTAACTAATCACTAGGTTTCCACATAGGAGAACATAGGTGAAAATATGGATATTGAAGATAAATCTAACCATCAAGTTATGATGGAGAGTATTAGAGAACATGGCCATGAAAAATACAACAATCACAATGCCATAAATTTGTGATGATCTAAGGTACCATCTGATTCATCAAATATAAGAGCACTAGGAAAACATTTTTAGTTTTCAATATCATTTCCCTAAAGTTTAAAATTTTGAATGAGAATAAATACTTACTTGATTTTGGTACAATCTCATTGTTGTTTGTGCCTTGAACGATTTCCACATCATCTCTTAAAGAAATGAAGTTGAATTTTTCATTCTTGAAGTGTTATCAGATCATGTGATATAATGATGGGTCATTCCATCTGCCTCAAACACAAGGTTATAAAAAAGTTATTAAAAATACATAAGTCCATATATGGTGACATAAATCATATATGATTCCAAAAATGGACTTATAATTCATCTATCATACCTCTTAATAAAATAAAACATATTTCTATTAACCATGGACATCCTGTTGGCTAGTGGTAGTTGATAAATGCATGTCGCACTTCGGTTGTGGGTTCGATTCCCACATCCATGTCCGATGTGACGGGTTGTCTCACGTCCTACGAGTTTTACTTTTTATAAAACTATATTATTATAACATAAAAAATTTATAGCCTTAAACAATACTATCTGATGTCTAAATTATTCGATTCCAATCTTTAGGTTTATCCAAAATAATTCTATCCAATCTCATAGTATTAGTAAAATGATTACTAGAATGGTCATATAACAAGAACGTGAATACCCTCATTTATCCCTTATATATCATAAGATAAATCTTGTTGGTCACATTCCAAACATGTAAATACCTTAGTCATATATTCTCTTGAAAAAAGAATACTCATTGAACCTTAGTGAAAACATGAATGCTATCAAAAGTTATCACTTTCCACATACAAAAAATCCCAAATATTCTATATACTCAAACCATGATACCACTTTGTCCTTATATCAATCATGAGCTCCTGAATACTACCAAAAATATTATTTTCTTCTTATCCCTTCATTATGCACATATCATCTACTTTCCAAAATTATTTGAAACACTTTTCATGGTTACATGTACCATATAATTATTGAAAATTAGAATTAACCAATACATAGATATTCCAACATTTCATGAAAGTACCTTAACAAAATTATTCATGAATACCAATACATAAGCACTTAAATCCAACCTCTTCAATTATTGTCATGGAATATATACTTCCTTGATTTAAAAGTAACCTCTTAGGTCCGGGTATTGAGTTGGTTAATGACAGTGTTCTCCACAAATAAGACATTGAACTCCATGACAGTCTGTCACTCTGTGACCCTTTTCCCCACACAGATAACATCTTCCCCTCCATTTGAGGTATTCCTCAAGGTTCTTCTTCCCTTCTTTATAAATCTCAATCTTCCTTTCTCTATGATCCTCACCATGTGATCATGAATAAAATTCCCTATTCCTCTTATTTTATGACTTTGGAATACAAATAAAGTTCACCTTGTTAATCATATATCGAGATGACTGATTTGACATAACCACAATATCTTTATGTCTCGGCATTACACAATTTCGTTACTCGTGGTCACCTATTTTTCCATCAGATTCAATGTTAACACAATTCATTCTGGGTCCCTCCATTTACTAAAACCAAAAACCAATGTGTAAGAAGTAGTTAAAATAACGAGGAACCACATAATCATAAAAAGTAACATAACGGTTGTCTACCTTATCACACATTCTTTAATCCATGACACCGTTGGTTCACCATAGGTTATTCATGAAAGTCAACATAATTATAGTTCTGTAAAATATAGTTATACTAATCCTTAGGGACATCCCTAGACATATCATAGAAATATCTCTAAGAATATCACTAAAGTTTTCGCATCCTAGTTTCTAATGGTTAACTAAACCTATCCTGTGATACCAACTGTAGAGGACAAAACCTTAACGTACATGGAAATTAAATTACTTTTGTGCAATACTTAATAAATATCAAAAACAAACAATTAGGGATCATAATAGTTTATTGACTTTGGAAACTCAGAATATAATCTTCTAATCTTGGTGAAATATCTTCAACATCTTCCATAAAGATCTTCCTTTTTTTTCTTACCTAAAACCTTTCTTTATATCCTAGGGAAAAGAAAACATTTATAGGGTGAGCTCAAATTCTCAGTAAGGGTAGGCATGGAGAAAATAAAACAGACCATATACATTTGAACTTCAAAACATGAACCTAATACTTAAACATCAAAATCTTGAGCAATGAAATGAAACATGGCAGTACGTAAGGCATAGATCATAAGGGATCTTCAATCATGATAAAATAGAGTGGGAATAAAGCATGTAATTGTGGAAACCATTAATAACATGTTATGATTTCCATAGTAGCCATGAAATTGCTCCCAAGACCATCTTAGTGGACAAAGTCCCTTACTGAACCAGGTTTACTTGCTGTTCCAGCCCTGTATTACTGTACCGGATTTACTTGTCGTTCCAGCCATGTCTAGCTCATGGCATTTAAATCATTACCCAATGAATTGGTGGGATATATAGGTCCCATCCATCTCATATTGAAATAATTATTTTTTGTTCCACAACATAAACATAAATCATTCATCATAACCCATGAAATAAAATGGGTTTCATAAACATCATCTCATCACAACATAATCCATATAAAACAAATGGATATAATTTCATCATAAGAGAAGTGAACCCATGTAAATCATAGAGAAATTATACATGAAACATACACATATGAAATAATATCTTTTTAGATGGAAAATGGTTTTGATAAAACACTTGAAATAAATTCTTGAGGAAAATTTCTTTTCTTATTCAAAATCATTTTCTTTTCACAAAATGCCATGCAATTTTAAAATAAGAGGATTTTGTTGAAAATAGTCATGAAATATTGTATAGTATCCTTCATGAAAATAAGGTTTTATGAAACCGTAAAATTTCCTTCATGCCGTATAAGTTAAAAAAATCATTCTCCTCGTACTTTTAACGGAAAAGTTAAAAAGTACCTCGTATGGTAAACAAAGGAAAGATTCCTTCCATATGATGTGGTAAAAGTAAAAAAAGGGTAAAAATTTCTTTAAACATACATGGAAGAAAATTAAACATTTTATGAAAACATTTTGAGATCATATGGACATGGATAATAAACATAACCCCAATAAATACTTACGAATAAACAATCTCGGATAAGAATAAGATTGGAATAATTATCCCTTACCTTAGGTCTGATATGATTCGTACGTATCTGAACCTCTTTTATAATGATTTAAATAATGTCATTGACTTATTACATAATCATATTAATTGTTATTATATCATATATGGTTCACATATTACTTTTTATTACCCTTTGTTTTGTAAGTTCCATGTTAAAGCAGCGTTTTGGCTAAAATCATTTTATTTATCATATGTGTTTGGACTTGTTGTTATTGATATTATTATTACGTATATCTTGATTTACTTACTTCCAGAATGTAACCCATGATTTATCTATCATATATATATTCAGTATATATATATAATAGATAAATAAATGAAATGAAATACACCGTTCATGGAGACGGTAGGCCGTACGTACGTATGAACATTGTTTTCCTTTCCTTATTGACTTTAATGGAAGTAAGTAGATGAAATATATATATACATAGATATAGCAGCTTTATAATTTCAATTATTTTATTAATATTCATTATATATACTTTATAATCATTCTTTAATTATTAACATGGAATATGAATCTCATAGCGTCGTGGAGAGGGTAATCCGTACGTATGCACGAGCGATGATATCATTACCATATTTATTGAATGGAATTGAAGTGGATGATATAATATCATAGAGTAAATATTATGTTATAATAATCACATATAGTTATTTTTGTACACCACTATACCCCTCCAAGTATGGTGGTGGTGGAAAAACTGATTACACCACGACGTGGAGGCGGTATTCCGTACGCACGCACACGCAGTGATTTCATTTTCCATAGGATAGAGAGAATGTGAAATAGGGTTGTTTCATATTTATAATAAAATATCAGTATATAATTAATTATGATTTTATTACTTTATAATTAAATAACTAAAGAAGAGGAGTTGGAAGAAGAAGGAAACTTGAAAGAGTCGGTAGAAGAGATTACCTCTTCCTCAACGCACATTATTTAAACTTCTTCTTAGGGCACTAGAGATGGTCTTTTGAGAAGAACAGAACCTCTATTATATAACTATAGAGGTTGAGAAGAGTAATTGGTAGGGTTTGGTGGATCTTCAATGCTCAAAATGGTGTGAAGGGAAGAGGGAAAGGTGCCCTTTTTTATATGGGAGGAGTGGGGCACCATTGGTAACATAAGAAATATTAATTAATAATAAATACAACCTGACTTAAAAACCTCCAAAAATGACTAAAATATGAATATTAGATGATATAGGGTTGTAATATCATTAACCAATAAAATTTAGACCTGTTGGAAATTTATTTTAAAAATTATCAACTTGATTTATCCTTATTTAATCTGATTAATTTTATATGTGGTAATAAGATTCTAATTTTTCAATTGTTATAAATAATTACTTATGTGTTGTGAATTTTCCATAATTGGATAATTTATTGCAACTTCGACCATATAAATTTAAATTTATAATTTTTAAATATTTTTGTGATTGTTAACAATTTTATAATGTGATATTTTTATAAAATAACAATAGTGTCAATTTTGACACTATTAATTTATTTTAATTTAAATAAAATCCAAATAGAGTCTATATTATAACTAAAATATTTAATATATTCCTAACATGTCAAATTTGTCTAGAAAATTTGTGGAACACATTAAATAGTTCATATAATATTTATTTTAATATTTTTAAAACCATTTATTTCGTATATCTCTTAATAAAATAATTAGTACATCATTTTTTATAATTATTTAATATACTTATTTGTTGCATAAAAATTAAAAATAAAATCCTATGATGAAACTAAATCTCATATATTTTATAATAATACTTTTACTCGAATTTATCATCTTAAAATCACAACATGTAAATTGTTATATTTATGAAATTATGAAGTTGACAACTTTGGAATCATTTAAAATAAAATAATATAAGTTTCATAATCACCTTTATAAGGGTAAAAATGGTCAAAAATTCGGCTAGTGGATGAATAGGGTTTATATATACACTACCATTAAGTTTTGTTCAGATTTTTGGGCCTTTTGATATGCATTAGAATTCAATAAAAACTATATTATTTATTTTTCAATAAATAAATAATTTCTGCATCATTAATGTATAAGATAATAATGTAATAAAATAACACTTAAAAATTAAAAATAAATTACCATGACAAATACAAAAATTTTATCTTTCAAATTAGTATTTATAACATAATTTATATTGTGTATAACCTTATATTAAAAATAAATTAATTATTAAAGTTTGAGTGAGACATATTTCACTTTCATTTAAATAAAATAAACTAAAGGTCTTAATAAAATACAAGTGGGTTCAATTAGATTCAATTTCTACCCAAGTATTATTTAAAGAAAAATATAATCATCCAATTATATTAAGACAAGTGTTAGGGTTATTTTATAATATTATATTTACCCTTAATTACCCGATTTACCTTTAACTATGGTAAATAAAATTTACTGTTGGTACTATTCATGGTGCCAAAAAATAAAAAGTAGCCTATTACCATAATTTGGACCTGATGATTCAAAATACGGAATCCATGTTTCCTAATTCATATCACAGAAGTTACAGAAATTAATTTAAAATTAATCTCGTTGTTAAGAAAATGAGTTTTAAAAGTTAAAACATTGCAAAAGATTGAAATGATTTTACCTATGAATTCAATGTAAAATACAGGATAATGACATACGTTATATTAAATGGTAAAAATATATTATATTTAAACTTTTAAACAAGTAAATATTATAATCTAACCATATTAATTATTGTGATGAAAAAAGTTGTTTTTATTTAAAATATAGCGTGTTTTTACTATTCATTAAAATATGAAAGTTATCAGAATAGTATGAAAAATTTATCCAAAGTAAATTTTTATATCCTGATTCAAAAAAAGAATTTTATTTCGTCAGATTGAACTTATAAACACATCAAAAACTAGATTTAATCTTGGTGCGCCATCAATGGCGGCAATACTACATTTTTGGAAAAAAAATTATTTTACCTGAAAAATTTATCTTGTTCTCATACCATGTTCTAGAAGATGTGTAAGATGAATAATAATGTTATAAAATTAAAAATGTATTTAATAATATTCATAACGGCTAGTTCATAATAATATTATAACCATATGTCGTTGTTTAATGAAACCTGGTATTGCGTACAACACACGCTATCGAGGAAGGTCGTGATTACGTGTAATGCATGGCAAGTCAGGGTTGCGTGTAGTACAAGACTCCTTTTTTGTTACATATGACCAAATCCAACTATATTTCATCTATACATTGAATATATATATATATATACACTCAATGTTGCGTAGAATAACTACTATCAAATGAACATGAAATTGTGTGAAACACAATCCAAGAATAGTGTTGTGTATACTGCGAGCTAATACGGTGATGTGTGTAGCACAATATAATCATGGTTTAGAGTACAACAGAAGATATTAAATAAATTAAAAATAATATATCTCATAAAATATCGGGGTGTTACATAATGAGTATCACTATAGTCACTCCTGCATGGGCTTTGCTCACACCACGTTGTATTGGTTGCAGACGACAGACAATGCTGACTGTGGATGAGAGTAGCAGGACTCGACGACACCAAGAGGTGGAACTTATGACGAGTCAGTACACAGAGGATCCAGATGAATGTGGAGCGCTGAGGAGTATATTTGTACCTACCCTTCAGGTAGGAACCCTGTAGGACAACCCAGTAGCTGCTTTACATTCTTCAGTTGTACTTTCTTTCAGTTGTACTTGTACTTTTCTATTTAGATCATATTTCTGGACCCTTTACATTCTAGTAATTCATTTGTATACAGTTTTACATAGTTTTTTGATTCCAGTTGTGTACTCTATTGTGTTTATTTCTAGTTATAAAGGAAATGCCTTCCCAGTTTAGAGTTTTACGTCTTTGGTGCTAGTCACCAGCCCCTGGCCTATGGAAGGCGGGCTTAGGGTAGTCATGATACGGGCCCCAGGGGATGGGTTGTGACATGTTAATCAGAATTTGAAACATGTCTCAGAAAATTTTCCCAACCCAAAACTTTTCACTAAAGCTAAATCTTTCTTTTACCCTTATATTTTAATGTAGATGTGTTCTATTGTGGAATAATTTTATAATTCTCAACATCTTCATTTTAATCTTCAAAAACAATTATGCTTGATTTATTTTCAGTAAGTATCAATTCATAAGAATTCATATAAATGTGTATATGTTTCTATAAACAGTGGTAAAATCTTTTAATTGATGAATATTCTCGAAACATTTACTCTACACCATTTTCTTCAAAAAATAAATGATCTTGATTTTTTTTCATTATTAATTTCGAACATTAAAAAACATTATGTATTTTAATTATGTATTTCTCATACACCAACTATATTTGGGATCAATTTTAGATTATATCCACAAAAAACATCATTTTTCACAAGAACAACACTACATATAACTTCACTCTTGAAAAATTTAGAGACATGTTATTTCATAAAAAATATTTGTGACATTTATACTAAAATTATTACGTTTCCTTTTTATTGGTGGTATGTTTCATATAAAATATGAAATATAAATATTTATTATACATATCATGAAAAAATTCAAAAAAAAGTGTTACCAAAATATATATTCATTCATAAAAATTATGTAAAAAAATCACAAATATCTCAGGTCTGGAATAGGTTTAGGATGGTTCTTTTTTACCTTAGAAAACCATTTTCCATATTTTGACAATACTAAATATATATAAAAATTTTCTGAAGATAAATTATTCAACCTAATCAAAATATTTAGTAACACACATAAATTATTTCATAATCTAGTGAAAAAATAGCCTCCATCAATTAAATTTTATGAGTATCAATCATGGTTGTTAAAATTGTTTGGATTGTGATGAGACTGGAATTTCAAAAAGTAATTTATCCTCAATCCCTATATTCACCAAAAATGAATTTTTTTATTTATCTTTTAACATGTAAATAAAAATCCCTAACAAGAATCTGTGGTTTTTTTCCTTTTCAGATATTATAGAGTAGTATCAATAATAAATTCTAGTTCATTAATTTTCTTGTTCCCAAAAATATTTCTTATTATAGTAATGTAAACTTTTCTAAGATGTGTTTAGATAAATTATACTACACCATGACCTAGTTGGTCAAAACTTCTTAAAACATTTTCTAGGAATTGATATTAGTTTTTTATTGAATACATTATATCATATTTTTCCTTTACTTATATTTCACCATGCGGTATCAGAATTCTTCTCCCTTTTCACACGTCGTAACTCCCCCTTTGGACATGACTATTCCTAGGGAATGAAATGTTATTCCAAAAAGTATTTTCTTTTTAACCATGTCTTCCATGACACCTACAATATCTATTTAACCCTGATCATTTATAGAGATATGATCATTTCAAGTAGATTTTTTATTATGGTGCAACAAGTTATCAAGAACCAGTTTTCCATATGTGTATGGAACCATATTCATTATATTTTTTTACATCTTCTATAGATGTGGATTATTTCAAGCATCACATCTCAATAATTATTTGAAAACATTTTCTCCAAAACTTTCATGGCTTTTATATTCATATAATATTTTTTATTTGAAAACTATTTATTTATAATGATTTTTGGAATGTGTTTTCTAAATTGATGAAGATGTTTCATCCTTTAACTCTAAATAATTATTTTAATTTTTACGCATATTTGTTATGGAACTTTTAACGTAAAGTAATATTGAATGGGTTTTAGAAACATCATATTTCACAGATGTAAATTCAAAATGTGATCCTCCTTTATATTTAATTATTTAGAAACATTATACTGGAGGTTATTTTTCCATTCAATGTACACATCATCCCTTTTTTGGAAAATAGTACACCAATTCATTGACTAATTTGTTTCTTCAAAATCATCTCCATAGTCTCTAAAATTATTCTTTGGAAAATATAAAGAAAAAAATACAATTATTCCAAACTCAAAACATTTACATGGGATATTTCCAATAATCATTACTATAGAATTCATGTAATATTTTATAGAGATGATGCATTATTCCATCATTATACTCTATATAAGCATTTTAATTTTATGAATAAGTATGTACTTTGTCTTTTTTTTATAATCAAGAATAATTATTTCATCAAATGAAAATTTTCTACAAATATATTCTTGATTTATATTAATTGACTCATATACGGGGAAAAATTAATTAATTTAATTTAAATGGAGATAAATCATTTTTATCTTTTAAATTATATATTTTATGATCAATCTGATCTGGAATGATTCTTAGGAGTTTTAACCCAATTATAGAATATTTCAATAAATCTATAAGTCCCCTTATGTTTATAATAATTTCATTAAATGTGATGAGTTTATAATTTATAGTATTATAATCTTTCGTTATAATGCCTCTAAAAATTCAATTAAATATTTGTTACCTGGAATCCTTCACTATGATATTTCCCTTGAAGATAGAATCATTTTTCTCCATGTTTCATTATTGTCTTGAAAACGATCTCCTTTGTAAAAAACATTTCCTTAAAAAGACATAAAAATATTATAATTGATTTATTATCTAATACAATATATCCAATTTAAATTAATTTTATATAAAATTATTTCCAAACTGGTTGAAACCCAACATCCATTAAATCACATACAACCCTATGAAATGATATAAGATATGGGATTGTTATGTTTCCCTCACCATGATAGTATTTTTCGTCTATGAGACAAATAAATTGTATATAATCATAATTGAGATTATCTATGATAAGGATCAAATTATGGAACAAATCTATGATACCACATGAGGTACCATATGTATTTAAGCACCATTAATTGGGGGGGGGGGACAATGGGGATAATTTTGCAATTTGTTTTCACCTCAAATGAATCCTATCAACTTGTTTCAGTTTCTATTCATTTAAACAATATTTTTTTCACCCACACAATTTAGGAAACATAATTAATATAAATAATAAAACATGTTTTCAAAAAGGTTCACCCCATGTGTGTGGTACAATATCTATTCTATGGATACTCCCTTTTATCAAATGGAAATTTTCAATAATAGAAACATGAATACGTTGAGCCAACAACTATTAGAAAAACTGTGTCTCCAAATAAGAAATTATACTGAGTCACTTCATTTATAAATGTTTTCATATCAAAAAATGACAAAAATATATACGATACATTTCATATTAGTGCAATAAAAATTATTTTCAGGTAGTATAGCCTATGTCCCCCATTAGATTCTCCATGAAGTTCAACATCTTCATTCATCTAGTATATTATGTCCCTTGGTTCTCAAAAAATTGAACCTCATTTTGATGCTCTATCTAGTAAATAATTATTATACCTCATAATCAATTTTAAATCACATTTAGATAAAACCTATACCCTATATCTATGAATAGAGAATATAAATTGTGTTTTTGATTGGAACCTCAGTTCATTACCACTTTTCACTACACCTTTGAATGGTGTACTGATTCTACTATATCATAATATGGTAGGAAAATCAGAGTGCTTTGATATAGAAAACACTTCACCAAATATCTACTGGTAACAATAGTGTATAATTTTTAAAACCATAATCTTATTTTACCCATTTTTATAGGTGTTCTCATATGAGAGTATATGGTATTAAAAATTATCTTTCCCACAATATTAACACAAAAATTGAAAATACCCAACTAAATATATGTTTTTGGATGCCGATAAAATATTATTGGGCCTTAATGAAGATTATAAAAAACTTTTTATTTGTAACTCTCTTCAAACATTACAAAACTCATTATTAATGAACGTATCTAAACATCTTAAACCCTAATAAAAAAACTAATTATAAAAAGGCCATATTTACAACAATCATGGGTAAGGTATAAAAAAATTATTTAAAATCATATTAAAATGTAATAAAATATTTTCTTTTAGATAAATTTATAATAACTTCAATTCACCACTATACAATATTTTACACCCTCCTACCTAATACATCAATGACTGATTGACTTAGTCTAATTGATTCAGAAATTCTTCAACTTGTGTTCATAATATTATTCTATTAAACAATAAAATCATAATTGTATTCTGAATCTATCATCCTAATGTGTTAGCATCTCAACATTTGTTCTATCCTAACTTAGTGAAGGAATAAATAAGTGACCATGATTTTTCGGATTATTTTATAACTTCACTTAATCGAACATATAATTACATTTTCTTGATATGTCAAATTTTTCTTCATTTCATGGATATTTATAATTATAAATGTAATATCTTGTTCATATTGAGTATCATGTACAATGAAAAATTGAACATGGAAAAATGGATCTTCTTTTAATAAACTCAATCAAATGGACATCCTATATCACCACACTCATTGAATTTTAAACATAATACATAAAATATATTGGGAAATCATATTTTCCAAATGAAAATCTCAAAATAATTCTTTCTAATATACAAGAATTTTTTTCCATGAATCCTATTTTTCTAATAACATTCATTAACTTCACTATTATATGCATTTTATTGTATGAAACCACAAATATAACATTTTATATAAATTTTTTGATTCATATCTTTTCAAAAACTGATATATAATTCAAGCTCTACAATTCCATATTCTATACACTATTCATTCACGTTTCATCTCATAGCATCTTGATCCTATAAACTTGTTCCTTTGTGGAATTTTACCTTGGTGAAAATTATATAGTGATTTGTGTTTTGAATCATCAATAATTTACTATCAATTCAGTAACCACATTATATCCTTTAATAATCAATCATGCATCATGATTTTTTACTGACATTTGGTAAATTATGATTAGTAAATCATCCTAGGAATTTATTAGAAAGATTTAATATCCATTTGTAGAAACATGTTTAGAATGGTTCATATAATTCATAAGTAATTCATAAGTAAACATTCTTATCCTCTAAAGTTAATGTTTCTTATGTTCCACTATAATCTCTTAATTCAATATTTCACATCTGATGGGTTTACCTTCAAGAATATATCCTTCATATTTCTTTATAAAAATATATCTATTCTTTTATTTTATTCTTTAACACCCCATATCATGTTTATTCCTTATGTATCATACAAACATTCAAATGTATTTGGTATCAGCACGATCATACAAACTATTATTTTCAATATTAACCACTAACATCCTCGTTGAATTATGGAATACATAACTATGTTGTAATTACATTAAGCATCCTCATTGACATTATAATATCCTATTGAAACCATATTTAATATGTCAACATAATCATATAAGTGGAACTTATTAAACCAATTATTATTTCTCAAGTCAAGAAATCCATTTTTTAGGATCATTTCGGAATAAAAAACATATATATTAAAAAGAAAATCAATTTCCAAAATATGAACTAATTTCCAAAACATTTTTCATTTTAGAGGTTTGCCATGACATTCCAAATTCATGTTTTATTAAATATATTAAAATTATAATTCATTCCTAAAAATCATCTTTATTGAAATTTCATAACACTTGATATTAATTATTTCAACTATGGTAAACTTGTAAGGACTACATTACATAGGTCAAGGATGTTTCACATGACCATTATTGACCCCTGATTTTGTATACCACTAATGATATTTAAATACAGTGAACTTATGTAGTAGTTATAAAAACTAGGTTAAACCATCATAATATAATCAAACAGTGAATGAAAATTAGAAGACATAGAAATGAGTTATTGAAATTACAATTGGATTTCATCATACCACCCAAGAGCTAAAGACACCACTGTTTGAGGGAGTTACACCGATGAATGAGGAGAGTAACCTGTCATATTACATGGGATGTATATATTTCATATTGGGGGTAAAAATAGTGTGATTAAAAATAAGTACATATAGAAAAATCTTGAAATTATCCTCCTCCTAAAAAAATTCATAGGCCCCTTGACATGTAGGTGTCCTGAAACAGTCTATCCAGTGGAACTAAAACTTCTTATATTCATTCCCTAGATTCCACCAATGAATACCTAACAATATAATGGTGTGGAAAAAATATTGGAATCTATTTAAAGTGTTATTTACGTGGGTTTATAAAAATAGAAAAGTTACTTACCTCATCGGATGTGCACTCTTTTACAACATACAACCATAATTCAACTCAACTGTGAGCTACGATCCAGAACCCCTATGTATTAATTAATAAAAATATTCATCCATTAGGTTCAAATAATAAACTCATTTTCCCATGTTTAAAACTACTTCCACCCTTGATTCTTTTGAATACATATTTGAGAGATTTTATTCCCATTAAAGAATTTTATTTATATTTTTAAAAATACACATGGAATGCTCCTTGAATGATTAATTGAGCTCTAAATAAACTTCCTAAACATTGATAATTTGAGTTCTCTTGGGGTGATACAACTAAAGATGAGAGATTTCAAAATTTTCATCTCACACTTTTTACCTTTTTGGTAGAGATATTTAGTATGAAATATGTACCACAATCACTATGATCTGAAAAGGCTGATGTGCCATGGTTCAAACAAAAATTTCCATCAAATATTATGTTTCACCACCCTCAGTGATTTCTATCAGAAGACCTAGTTTTCAAAATAAAACATTAGGGGTTGTCATCATTGGTCATGATAATACATCTACACACTTTTATTTTTTATCAACTACTTTTGGATTTTCAGGATATCTAGAATCTCACATATAATGGGATCAACCAAAGCCTCAACAATTCTAGGGATTCAAAATAGTACAAGGATGATCAAAATTTCTATTCATATTAGGACTCATATATATCCATATGAATGGATTACCCATAACTATTATTGTATTAAAATTCAACTAATACATGATGGCTCTCCCGAGAAACTCTAAAATTGAGGACACATTCTTGGATCATGATTATGAGTACATGTATGGTACACTTTGACTACACGTCCATCTATGGGAGGTATGTTGTGGTCAAATTGACCAATGTTACAGTTCATTCTATATGTATTTCCAAAACTAGATGGATAGAAATAGATCACTATTTGAAATGATGCTTTCATGAACCAACTATAGGAGTACTATCTTCCACACATATTGAAGGTAATGTTCATCAATAGTGGATGTCTCCTTGATGAGTATGAAATGGGATGAATTCTTCAAATGAATGATAATAACCAAAAGAACATCATGATATCAAGGTTACCTTTTTAACTCAAAAAAATAATTGATGACATTATATCATTTTAACCATGTAATAGGTAATCGTAGGGGAATACAGTTAGGGAACTGATTATCAAACTTCCATAGGAGGAAGGTGGAGCATCGAAAAAAACTGTATAAGAATCTCTCATTAAAAACCCCCAATATTGAATATTAATTTCATGATAAATATTTTTCATTCATGGGTTCACAACCCATAATGAGGATCTCATCTCCATCATCATGTTCTTATGAATACTTGTGAGAACTACCACTCAGTCTCTAATTTAAAATATCTCGTCACCATCAATAGACCAATCATGAGTGGGATCACCACAAAATGTTTCTCCTCATCACTAGAAATCCATATTCTAAAAGGAGTCCCCTCTGTAATTATCAAAAATTTAGGAATTATTGGATATGGAATACAACATCGTCCTTCCCTAAAACTCCTATAAATTAAAAGGAATAAAAAACATGGTTATGATATACCACTTGGAACTAAACACATGTACAACTTGAGAATCGGTTTTCCTATAAAGAAAATATGAAACAACATTTATCTTATTAGGTGTGTAAGCCATATCAATATTAAATTATTTGGAGTATATAACCTATTTCGTTTTTGTAATATTTTGGTAACATTTGTAGAACAATTATTTCATACTTTTGTTATCATTATAAACCGAAAACCTCTCAGCAAGGAGGTAGTTTCACCAAAATCTCATGGACTATACCACTCGTATAAGATCCTAATCGTGGATCTGGAATTTAACCCCATTTATTCTAAACTACCATGACCCATAAGAGAATAATAAACCAAAATTCCTAAGTACTACCCAAAAAAAACACACTAAACATCAATAAATACAGTTTAGACCTTCATAGATTTGGTAATGGTTAGGATTCACCTTGATGTGATCATATTAATTATCTCTAGAAAGGTAGCCTCAAAAGTATCATGTCCACTAAATTTCAGACCTTATTTTTGTAGGTCAATTAGTAATCAATGGGGGAGGTCTCCTAGATAATCCATAGTTAGTATAAATATTATACAAAGAATATATGGATCTCAAAAACCTTCATGTGTCCCACTCAAGTTATAAAGACAATATATCTCTCAAGATCTAATGAAACTCAATCCATAAATATATTGCGGCCATAAAATTGTACATAATCAACCGAAAATTAAAATTTAAAGAATTTTAATTTTTGATTATTGAAACATATTATTCTCATAAATAGTCTCTTGATTCTTAGTTTGAAACATTCTGGTCCTAGTGTACTCCAAGATTTCATCTACAAAGGTAACAAAAAAATAGTCTGAATACGGTGTAAAGACATTATTTATAGGATTTTCAAAAAGATTGGGTGCATTAATTACCCAAAAAACATAAATATAAAGTCATATAGACAATATATATCATCGATATGGTTATATAAGTAATTTTTTATAATCATACTCAATGAGGTTGAAACCCCAAACATGAAACAAATTTATCAAAATCATTGTCACCATATATATAGTAATTCAAATAATGGATTAATCGTAGTGTGTTCCATACCAATGTATGAAATGTTTAGAATCTTATAATCCACACAAATTCCCATGGAACCAAGTATCTTATTGAATAGTAAATTATGTGCTTTTAACTGGGATTTTCTCAGACAGATTTAGCCTTTTCTTAATAAATCCTTCAACAATGATCAAAATTAAAAAATTTCCATTACTTCCATTCTTTGTGGAGTTATTGAAATGTGTTCCATAGATGGAAATAGATTGATCATATATATGATTCCACGGTCAGTGGGAAACACATTAAAGTACTCAGTCGAGACTCTATATAATTGATCTACCATTGGAGGAAATTTGAATTACGAGTATCCCTCTCATTCTAGACACAAATAGCCACCTTAGTGGTGACTCCACCCAACCAATGACGATCCTGGATTGAATGAAATGTATGGTTATTAAGAACTACCATATACTCGAAGCTAAAACCCTAAAGAGACATGATTGAAATTTTATAGTGATAACATTTGATTTGGGATTCGTATCAAACCAACCATTAGATCACCAGAAATACATTAATTCGATCAATTTTTAGAACTATGAAGTCTGATGTGAAAAAATAGTTGTTTATATCTTGTGAATAAAAATATCATATCTAGATCCTCTCGAACTACATTCCCCTTCACAATTTTGGGAAAGTACACCATAGTGGTATTCTATTATTAAAAATATTCCACCAACAGATGATTTTGATTAAAAAAGTTATATATATTGTGTTAAACAATCTATATTCAATGGTATACATAACCAAATATATTCCATAAAAGTTCAATGATCTGGATTCTTTCTCTAGATAAATATTCCCTAAAAAGAATATATCCAACACCATGTTCCTAAATTGTGACCATGATACATGTCATCATAATTCCATGACAACCTTTTTGTCCTTACCCCTAATCCTCATGTCCTGAGTGTAAAATATAATCCAAACTACATGAATAATATGGAGTGTTAATGTCTATAGTTCACAAAAAAATGGACATGTCTTTCATCTCTACCATCACAATAATCCCACTATGAAAAATGAAAACTATAAAAATAATCAATAATTCAATATAGATGGATCTCCATGGATGGTTAGGGAAATATTATCCTAAGTGTCCCTCATGATCACACTGTTAACACCACACCTCACAACTACCTCAAGAAATATAATTCATGTTATTGGACTTATTCAACTGACCACCACCACCCTAGAATGAGTCATTTTTTTGATGCTTATGACTATAGAAAGATCCACCAAGACATCCAGTTAGTCCTGAAGAAGATAGACCCCTAATAATGTTACCTTCATTGGAATTCCTTTCTAAATAAAAGTCATGGATCATGATTTCTATAAAGGTGGTCAAACAAAAAACATTAAATTGATACTTGATCTCATAATGTAGTATTCCTCAAAATTTCTATCTTCGATAGCCTCATCAGCTATCATGGTTGGTGGAAATAGATAAATTATAATAATATTTTATGTGTAGAAATAATTTTCATATACATAATATCTAACCAAATTAACTCATGAGACCTATCATAAAAAATAGCCTTTGGTAATATGTGGATAAATAATAAATTCTACAAATAATTATTGGTCCATACAACATTATTCTACCACTAGAAAATGATTTCCCAACACTAGAACGATACTCCATTAAATATGTATACATCCAACATCACACTCTTCTCTTCAATAGAATCTTCATTGCCAGGAGGGGACTAAATATACTCCATCTATTGCTCTCCCATCATCCTACCCACAATTATGAGGGATAGGGGTGGTAACATTGAATCTCAAGAGTGAGTTTTTATTCATACTGAATATCATGATTTAGTCCCCTCTGCAATGTATGTTCTACCAAAAATAATCTCTCACATAGTGGATCATCTTTATTAGGACCCTATGAATCCATATGTTCCATTTCACCTATAAGAGGATCCTGCTGACACTATATCTAATGGTCTAGGACCCTAACTCTTTATTGGGGAATAACTATATTGGGACAATATAAGACCTCTTAATTTTATGGATAACTTTTATTTTTCACAATCAAATCAAAGAGATATATAAAAATCACCATGTTCTATCAAATTTTACCCCAAACATCCTTTATACCTTTTTCTATAGAACACTCACATTATAAATATCTCTAAATTAAAATGGGAATCTCCTAAAATGGATTAAATATTAATTAATTTTTAGGGTTATCTTCATGTCGTAATTTCCAATGGTATAACAAAATAGATTTCATTTTTACAATCTATATGTGAAAATTCAATATAGGTTTCTTATAGGATAATTTTTTTCAAAATAAATTTTTAACATTCAAATTTTATTGGATATTATTTCATGGTCTCATCATGGGAATTAGTCTAGAAATAGGCCACTATAGATTTATATGTGAATACACCATATAAGTTGGTTTTTGAATATAAACTAGTCATCCCCATTTTCATCCATATGTATATTCATATACATAAGTGAATATCAGGAGGTATCAAAATAAAAAATAATTAGTAACACTATGAATTTATCTTAATTCATGAACAAAAAAAACTATATAACAATACTAGCCCAATAAAGGTAATCATAATAATCAATATTATTGAAAAAATAGAGCACTATTGAGGGTGGAAATCCTACAACTGTAAAAGAGAAATAAATAAAATTAATCCCAACCCTTGTGACTTATATTTTACTCCTCTAATGAGTGATACCCTTTAAAGAACATGCTCTATTAAATTCTCCAACAGATTTATATCACCCTATCCACTAGAAAAAATTGTAATAAGAAAGAAAATTCATATATTCCACTATGTAATTTTCCCCCATAATGGACCACAATGCGATTCCTGAACCAGTGGAGTGGTATATCTCCTTTGAAATTTCTCTGTGGATTCTAAAGGACACTACCTAAAACTGATTTTCCAATAATAGACCCTAGAAATATTAAATCATAACAGTTAAGGTCAATAAAAAATGATAATTAATTGAAATAACATACAACACATAATATCAAAAAATAATAATCATATCATCACCATTGAATTCATAACCCACGAAACATTAAAAATTTGATATTACAATAAAATGATGACCACATGTGATAAATCATATATAAAAGGTAAAAAAGGTAAAAAAGAAAAAAACACATAACTCAAAAGAGTCCAATGCTCTGTACTAGAAATAGTCATCCAGCTTTATCCTAGAATGTTGCCCACATCTATAATTTTTTTCATTCTCTTACCACTAAATACATCATTAGATTCATCCTATATAAAAAAATTGAGATATGAGAAGAGTGTGATTATGAATCAGCTAGCCACCACCAATGGTATCTCTAAATAATGTTGTCTGAAATAGAAAATAATTTATTTGATGCAATATAAAAACAATTTAAATAGTTACATGACTAAATAAATAAATAATAAATAGGATAAGGGATCCATGAAGACATATAAACCCAGACCCTCCCACAATAGCTTTTGTTTGATGCCATTACATTTTTCGTGGATAATATAAAAACAAAAAACACACATGACCATGGGTATTATACATGTTCTTGCTCGCATAAAAGACTTGAGATTATTATAACCATTCTCGAGATCCTATTATCTTCCCATGGGCCATGTTTAGAAATTTTTTTAAACATAATAAGTTTTCCATTAGTGGGCTACATTCACCATATGTTTAACCATAATAATCCACAACTAACAGGGCACCTCAATCACAATACGATTATCCCTACCTTTTCAACATTTCTAGAGTACAATACAACAATAAATATATAACAATTTTAACTATAATATTCTTTGCAATAAAAATATATACATTCTATTAATCAAAGAAATTTATAATAAAAAACATTAATCATGGTAGGCAATGATCTCCTAATTCTATCCCCAGTTAATATTTTTTAGAAAAAATATTTAGTATTTCAAAAAAAATGAGAAATAAAATTTGAAGGACCATTTTAAAAAATAATTATTTCTATCTCAATTAAAAATACTAGTTCAAAACTAAGAACTAATTCCATAGAAAAATTAAATTCAATGGGATAATATAGAATGTTTGATATATGTTTTGAGGATTTCCATAAAATTGGATTTCATTAATACAAACCATTTTGAGACACATCACATAACACATAACAGAAAACAAAGAGACTATAAGAAAGAGATGGGGAGAACATCTCATAATTATATGATAGGAACCACGGACATTATTGACCTTTTATTCCTCATAAAATGGAATATATCAAATTGGTAGATATTTGTTTAGTATAAATTTTAAAAACCTGTTTAATTAATTAGAACCCAACCCCATGGTCAAAAATATTGAGAAATGAGATAGATTCATTCATATATTTACCATTATGGTTTGACCACACCACCTCAGAACTCATAAAACTATGGTTTCATGGGGTTCCACCTAATAAATATAATAAGATGAGGGATACTTTTATTGGGTGTTTGATATATATTTTGGGAAGAAAAATTGAGTGGGATGAAATAATAGAAGAGGAACATAACCCAATTATCCCCATTTAAAAAATTATATAGGCCTTATTGGTTTTCCAGGTGTTCTAACTGATAATATTGTGGGATTATACATATAGTAAAAATATATGAGAAGTATATAGGTTATTTATTTGTGAACAATCACTCAATTTGTGGAACTATAGCCTCTTTGATACATTCCCCTACCTCCCCACTATCTTCTTAGACACTTTTATGATGCTCGAACCCCTTATATCACCTATTTAATGTAAAAATTAATTATTTTCATCATAATTTAAAATAAACACCCATTATCATTAGGGTGTGGATTTTTGTAAAAAAAATGAAAAGGATAAAAACATTACTTAATACATTCTAAAACACACATTTACATAACCATAGAAAATGATGGTGTTGTATAGTGGAACTAGAAAGACAAGTATAAGTTTTATGTAACTACAAATTCATTCCCCTTAGTGGTTAACATTTTCAATATGAGATTATTATTTTTACAATGAATTATGGTTCTATGACGTTTTGTGTTGATTATAAAAGTAAATAAATTCCACTACTAAAATGTACAAGTACCCTCTTTCTCACATTGACAACCTTATTAATTCACACAATTGAGAACATTATTTGTCATTAATTGTGATTCATTATAATTATTATATATATTTAATAAGGAATAAAGATATTAAATTTATGGAATTTAAAATTATTTATTTAAATTATTATTTTAATGTAGTTCACATTATATTGACTCATAGAAACTATATTTTTATGGTTTTGATGGACGTTGTTTTTAATGATTATCTTTAATATTTTTAAGAAAATTATCACTCATAACATGGTGTATTAGGAGTAGCTTTGAAGATAATAGAATACATATGAGAATAATGTTTGAAAATATCAATGGGATGGAATTATATGAAAAATTCATTAAATGTGACATCCATTTTTTAAGACGTTTGTTCTCTTGGCCATATTATCTACAAGGAAAAATAGTAGCAGATTATTTAAGGGAAAATGATGTTCATTAATGAAACACACATGTGAACATAGATGAGTTTTTTATGTTCTATACATTAGTAGGTTAATATTGATGAATTGTTAAATACTTTTCATTATTATATAACCCATTAACCATGTTGACATGAAAATGGGTTAAATTAATATGTTTAATAAAATGTAAATAATTTCATAATGAAATTAACTGGATATTTATTAAATTCAAAAATATCAAAATTTAGATCACAAAGTGATTAATCCTTTATATATAATAAATCATTGAAGAATTTAATTCTTTCCATAACTACATAGAAGGACATTATTTCTGAGAATGAATAAATATAGTTAATGATAAATTATGTTAAATATATTACCAAGGATCCTGATTATATAGACATAATATTTTCATTTAATAAATAGTGTAATTATATATATTGTCAATGATGTGTGATATATACATATCATAGATTTCTAAAATACGTTTATCAAAAATAGAACTACTAATGTGTCAATGTAGATTGCAAGAGGTACTCAATTATTATGATTACTCAAAATAATACACCTTTGGGATTGAAATTAAGGTGACTTATAAATTTTGTAGGAAGGATCATTGAGTTATTGATAAATTGAAAATTGAAAATTATCCAATATTAATGTATTTTGTATTTGTTTAATCGGGATATAAATATGGATGTGGAAGTAAAAAATTTCAAAAATGATTTCTAAACCAAATATACTTGAGAAGATAACAAAATCTCCCTATAATGATAATATTAGAAAAAATAGTATAGATTCTTGGAATAATGGGAAATTCATATAATTTTTTTATGATGATGGTTTAATGAAAAATTGATATAGTCTATGTGTCCCATTAATAAATGAGATAAAGACATAATTACATCATGATGCCCATAGATCATATTTCTCTATACACACAACTCCCACAAAGATATATTAGAATTTAAGTGAATTTTCATTCATGGTAATATAAAGTGGAGAATTTCATAATATATATCATGATTTTTAATTTTTTTTAGTAGATAAAAAAAGAGACAAAATAATAGTCATAATGTTACTTCTTCTACATGCTATATGGAAGTGTAAATACATTAATATATACTTTGTCACTATAATTTTGAATACTCATAAATGAAATTTTGTTATATGCGTTCTTTCTGATTTCCTCACCATGTATTCACATATCCTCACTATAAGGGAGGATCTAAATCCTGATAAACATGTAAGAATATATACTAATGAAGTTTTGAGACATCAAAGAGAACATATTTATATTATATATGATCATGAAACATGATTTATGTAGAAACACTAAGTTAAGTATCCATGTTATAGTGTATAGTCTATTACCTTGGAATAATGTATAAGGGATTAAATCGCCAATGACTGACTGGTATTGTAGTCATGATTAACTAGATACATAAATTATTCATATAATTCAATTATAATAAAAACTATGTAGACTAATAATCTTTCTCACATCCTTGAAACTATTAATTTTATCAATATTCATATCTTGGAGAATGGAAAACAAATAATGGGTGTGATCAGAGGCTTAGTAAGGGATAAAAATTGTGAAAATAATCAATATTAAATAAGCAATTATCAATATTTAATGGTTAATAAATGAAAAAATAATCTATATAATCAGTAACATGATCATAAAATACCTCCATGATAATATCAATGAAATAATACAATTAATAAATATTAATAAATTCACTTAAATAAATTATTTTCATCAGATGTCCGCATGGAAATCACCAAGATATATTTATTATGATATCATTGTTCCATAAATGTTTTATATATGGGTAGGTATAATCAAATAACCCAATTAATATTTTTAGAAACTTGTTTTCCCCATGAGACCTATAAATGAATCATGAGTATATCATTAACAGTTCCCCATCAGTTACATCTAGTTCAATTCATCACTCATATGTTGAAGGATTAATTTAATTCCTAAAAATATAACATTTAAAAAAAGATCCATATTGTGTAAATAATGAATAATGATAATATTTTTATATTTAAATAAATATATTTTATAGTGAAAATTTATATATTTTAATTGAATATAGTTTAAAAAATAATAATATTTATGAAAAAAAGAATGTAGATATTTAAGTGAAAAGTAATTTCTAATAAACAATGACCATGAGAAAAGTGAATTTTTCAAGATAATGTTAATGAAAAAATAATTAATCAGAGTTAAATCATAACTATCAATTCATCTGAAATATAGATTATGTTATAAATTAAATTAATTTTTAAAATTCAATAAAATGAAATAGATATATAAAAATTGTTTTCATTTATAAATTTTTATTTGAAAAACCCATTAAATAATTTATAAAAATATTAATAGTATACAACGGTTTATTTGGTTTAAATCACTAATATTTTTGTATATGTTAATGAAATATTAATTATTACTTTTCGTTAATAATGTTGAAAATGATACTTTTGGAAAACAGTCAAATGAATACTTGTAACCATTATTAAATGTTAGGGATAACATGAAATTTCCTTAATAAATACTGATTGTTAATACAAAAAACTTCTGATAACATTATTTTCAAATATCGATGTCGAAGAAAAATATATCTGATCAGAATGGAATTGTGACTGACATTTTTTTTAATAATTTCTTGATGTCATTAAAATGAAGCGAGAGGAAAATATAGGTGATAATTTGGAAAAAAATTAAATATAATGAGTATAATAAATTAGATGTATTTTATTATTGATATATGAGAAGATTAATTTAGTGAAAAATATAAGAATCTCAAAGAATGAGATTGAAAAATAAATTCTTACATCCTTGGTAACATTGAGATTATAGTACTTTTAGTGGGTAAACATGAATTGAAACATTAATAATAAATAATTAATATATTTTCTTGTGAATTATATAAGAGGGGATGTATATACAACACTCTAAGGTCAATTGTTTCATAAAATAATTTTCTCAATGGGGTTAAAATTGAGGCAAATACCTTACAACAATTTCAACATCCCTCGTAATTTATTTTAACCTCCTTTTGTACGAATGACTTCCATTAGATCACATATCAATGGAAATGGGTGTAGATTTTTTTCTATTTGGAACTTCAAAAATAGTAATATGGATGTTCAAATGAGTTTTTAGCATTTCTTGGTCAAGCCATGTGGATGTAATTGTTTTATAGAAGTGAGAATGGGGGTTCCCTTATATAAGTGAAGGTATGGTCACTTTTGTGAATAATGAATTATTATACTGTGATATATGTATTACTCTTGTCAAATGTATCCAAAATGGAATATAATATAATATAATTAGAACATGGTCTTAATATAGCAACCCAATCAAGTTTTGATATGTTTATGTATCATTTAAACCAAATCATTGTGATTAAAACCATAAATATGTATTTTTAACCTTAATCAATGTAACAAATATCTTAATTCTAAAGGGTTATAACTATACATATAAGGTGAATAAATATTATATATTTCGAAAGGATTAAATTTTAGACAATTTTAATCCCCTAGTTATAGTTGAAAAATTTTATGACTTTTCAATAATTTAATACAATATTACATTCATACAATTTTATTAAGGACATTTTGGAGACTCATGAGTTAATTTTTCATTAATGAAATCATGAGAAATATGTAATTATAGTGAAATAAAAAACATGTGTTTAATATGACATATTCATCTATAAAATTCCTCGAAAAAATTACACATTCATTCAATATTACTTTTAATATTTTTAATACCATCTAATTAATTTTTCAATTTATTGTGAAAATATTGTGGCACTGTTCCGTAAGGGTTTAAGATAATTATTAAATAAATATTTATTAAAATTAATTATCCATGAGAAGAAAAATAATGTATTATTGAAATTAACATTTAAAATATAATTCATCCTCTTTTTACTAATATGGTAAAATATACAAGTAATTTAAGTCATGTATGCAACATTGTTTTTATTATTTTTATATTGTAAAATAAATTTTATTATCTATGAAAGACAGTACCAAGAGGAAATATTTTTGATAAGTGTATGGACAAGATAAAACAATATTAATCCAATATAATAAAGGAATATTCTAGGTGAATTTTCTAGCCTTATCCAAATTTTTCAACTATAATTTACCCATCATACCCTTACAAAGGTGTTAAATATAAACCAATGTTAGTATTTATTATAATAAAAAATAAAAGGAAACTATTTTACAAATATTAATATCATGATTCCAAATATGGAATCAATTTTTCCATATTAATTTAATAAATTTGTTAGAAAATAATTTAATATAAAAAACAATGGGAAATATTTTTCTAAAAAAACATGATTTTATGTCCACAATTGATTATATTTCCAAAGCTCTTATACATATCATGAATGTGTAATTAATTATATATTTTAAAATTAAACTATTATTAAGTAAATTTATTATTTAATTTAAATAATTTTGTTAACATTTCAGTTGAATTCAATAATAGTTTCACAGAAATCAGGAATAATGAATATTCACTGAATAATCAATCGTTTTAGATGAATCCTAAATTTTCAACACATATTAATATTTAAATGATTAATTAAAAAATAATATAAATTTCAAATAATAATATTTAAATATTTTATTGTGGTTTATTTAGAAACAACGATTCATGTTAATAAATCTTTGATTTAAATTAAATTAAAAATAAATATGTCATAAAATCTACTATTATCACATTCTACCCGCATTATAAGAATTTTTCCAAGAATATATTACCACTATTATACTAAAAAATTATAGTGTTTTTCGCTCATGAAATTTTCTACTTCTTATTCATTTCCACAAATTTATTATTTCTCTACATATTTTTCTCCAGTTGAGAGGTCTTGTTTGATATCATGTTCTCTATATGATATAGAATCTCCAATATTTGTTCATTTTATGATAGATATTTCACTACCTATATGACCTAATAGTTTAATACATTTGATGGATCATGTATTTAAATTATTAGGAGAGATACATGTAACACATAATTAATGAGAGAGATATTTAGTGGAAGGACCCAATGGTAAGCTACCATACCTAAAAAATTATAAAGTTTAAAGCGATTGATATATCTATGTCTCAGATTCTACCTCTTTCTAAATTTCTTTACCATCATCCACTTGGATATTCACATTGATTCATTATCACTATCTTCTAACACTATATCACACTGATAGTTGTTTATATTTCATTTTTTAGCACCATGCTTCCCTTATATGTTTTTGAAAAGATCTAATCTTCTCTTCCATTTAAAAAACTAGATGGGTCCTAGTAGCTTAATTTATCCAAAATCCTCCCAATATGTTGGAATTCTACCATTTTATTAATAGTGGTCTTCATAAAGATAAATCTGTATACTGAAGTGAAAGTACTTGTTGTAATAAAATTCAACCAAAGGTAGGTGTCTATCCCAATGAAAATTGAAATATAAAGAGAAAGATCTTAAATTTTGTTTTATATTATAATAGTTATCTGTGAATAGTTGTATATCTGAGTTTGGTAATCAATAATGAATTCAAAAAATATATATAGCACTAGATAATGGATTCCCTATAACACCAATGTATACCAAAGATCCTAATAAGATATTTTTTAGGGTTTTAATCCATACAATATCAAAATACTCATTATGTTTAATTGAGTATGTTGATCATCAAGGAATTATTTTCTAATTGTGATAAAAGGAACTGAATTTTCATGGTGGTGGACTACAACTAGTATTATTCACTTTGAATTTTTTGGGGAGGCTAAAGAAGAAATTATTGGTAATCATTTCACATTTTTATTCTGGTACATATAATTTTTGTAACATTACCTTATATTTTACATGAAAACCTTAACATTCAGACTCACCATTATTTGAGATACATACCCAGAAATATGATTTTTAATGTTATACCACTATAAATAACATTTTTGATCTTTATACTTCTTCATACATCTCAGATGAATAGAGAGCGATGAATTTTAAGAATCATCCAACAACTCTTTCATAAAATGTAGTATTAACAGGAAACATACTGAGTCTCTGAATCATTTCATTCTAGCGTGATCAGAGTTTAATTCAAGAACAATAATCACATCCTTCACTATTTCCAAATAATCCTTATATTCCTTCTTAATTCATCTCATAAATGGATTTTTGTGTATTCATTTGAGAAAAATATGTTCTTCCACCTTTCTTCAAGATGTTGTGATATAAATTTACTGATTCCCAACTATTATAACTCTTTAAATCATCATTATGTAAAAAATATAATGATATTGTTGAGTTTGATAATCACTTACCATTTTCACCTTCCCATTGTTGTTATGTTTTGAGAATTCATAATGACATATCATCTTTGAAAATATCATATGAATATATTCAAATTTTTAGTGAAAAAATATGATTCAATAATTGATGATGAGTATATAAATATCACCTTTCAACAACTATATTATAATTCCATATAATTTATGAAACATTTATCAAAACTAGATCTAAATCCCGATTCATATATTTTTTTCTACTCAATCATTTAATGATCCATAAATATACATTCAGATTAAATTATATAACCCAATATGGAATCTTTTTGTAACAAAAAATAACTGTTGTTAAATTTAACATATACCTTATTCCAATGGGTCTTCATGACAACCAATAAATGGTCTTCATGATCATCCTTTCTATTCAAATAAATAATAATATCTTTAGAAAAATTCCACCATGATCAATTCTAGGTAATCCATAGATATAAAACTTAATAAATCTATCAAGTGTGTACTAGTAATTAAAAATAAAAATACTATATATTAACAATAACTATACCTAATATGAAGTAATTCCTTATGTGTATCCTCTTTATTAACACATATATTATAATATCCAAATCACATATAAATTTTTGGAATATAATGAGATCATTTTAACTGATCAAACATATCATTTATATTGGGTAATGGATTTTTTTGTTAATATAAAACTATTTATGTTCCCGATAATCATTATGAAGACACATTAATCTATAATTTATTATAAAAATAAAAAATTCACACCATGGTTATGAAGTATGATGAATGATACTTAATCATGATTTTATAAGTGTTTCATCATAAATTCATTCAACTCAATCAAGTCTACAGTATATGGAGTCTTTGAAATCGGTGTAGAACCATGTGTGAGTTCTATTAAAAACTCAACTTCAAAATTATGTGGAATACTAGGAAACTCTTCTAGAAATGAATCATTAAACTTCCATAAAATATTTTTATAATTACTATTTATTTCATGAAAAAAAAATATTTGTTACAAAACACTTTGGAATAGGTATTAAAAAAATATTTATGGGTGAATTTACATTGGGATTTTTCATTCATCATTGCACTGAAATATTACCATAGGTTTATTTAGAATATAAAATTCACCTTTTCTACCTTTATAATTGATATGAGGACTATATTAAGAGATAATTTACATGGCCAATATTTCATCATATTATTCAAGAGGTTGAATAATATGATTTTTCAAAAGAATATTACTAAAAATGTCAATCAGATAAGAGTGACCAACATCATATACAATCACCATACCATTAAGAGTTTTCACTATAAAGGTAACATATAATCATTGTGAAAGTGATGTGATACCCTTATAAAACTATGATAATATTAAATAACTTGTAGAGCATTAATCAAATAATGAATTTTAACATCTCGAGTGGATGATAAGCGTACATTTCACCACCGTAGATGGATATTGCAATATTTTAGAAGTATTTACATATGTTTGGTCTTCTCCCCATAGATTATTCTATGGAATTTTATTTGGAAACACGCTGAATTGGTTTGACTAATTCAATATAAACTTATGGTTTATGCACTATATAGTATTGTGTTCCATATTTTCTTTATAGTTATTAAAATGGAGATATTTATCAAGATGGTATAAAAAAATCCCTTTCATTAATTATATTTCCCATTTTGTATCGTTCCATAATTTTTACATGATTAATGTTACATCATTTACATTTTATTCACTATTATAATCACTTTTTCATATTTCATAGCTATCTTTTCCTTATCATTATTCCCCTTAAAGATATATGATATGCAATGTGTGTTCTTTTTCTTAATATCATGTGATACTATATCATCATCAGCTGAATAAATTTTGGGAAACTTGTTCCCTTCATAGATTCATGATAACTTCATCAAATAAACATTCAATCATGATTTATAAATCATTTATATAGTCTAAATCATGACGGGATAATCATGTAATGATAATCTCATACTCTACCAAAAAAAATTTCTTCATTCCCCATTAATGTGAGGATATTCCTCTAAATTTAACCTCAATATTCTTGGGGTAGTATTTATCATAGAATATAACATTTAGTTTTATACATTGATTTCATTTTATTATCATTTTTAGTATTATATTTCACTAACAACTATATATCAACATCACCATTTAGAAAATACAATACTATAATAACCTTTTCTCTTTCAATAAATCTCCACCCTAGGAATATATTTATGTGAGACTTAATTATTTTCTTGCTAACAATGGATTAGTAATAAGATTAAATGATGGATGATTTTGTCACATGATTTGATCAAACATATGTGAATAATGATGCGGGAAGAAATGGTTCCTACAAATATAGAAGGAATGTCTTCATAACCGCAGTTGTCTATGCTAATATGGTGATGATATTCTTAATTACAACACCCAATTTATTGTATTTTTCATTGGGTAAATCCATAAAGTGGTTATGGATTTGGATTATCATTATTTAATTATCCCCCATCACTAAGTAATGGAACACATAAACATATATCATAATCATCATATATATATATCCATAAAATAAAAAAATAAAACCTCAAAAACAATTTAAGGGATTATCTTAATTCTCATCATAGTTAGGCTTATTTGAAAACTAATTCCTACTGTTCTTACTAATCTAGATCTCATTACAATTACAAAAAACCCATAGTCTAGAGATCAAGAGATGTGGCGTAATTAACTATATTTTTTTTAAGATGCAAGGGACCATATCACCAAATATAGATAAGTTTATATGTATTGATGATCTACATACATACATTATTACCACATTACATTGGAAATATAAATTAAAAATTATAAATAACTTTCTCAAATTCATGATGTTATTCATCATACCCTTCTTCATATATTAGGGAGCATTATTTAACTAAAAGGTGGAATAAAATTCTTAGTAAAGTTTATATATAATGGAATCATTAATGATTAAATACGGATTGGTAAGTAACAATAAATTCCATTTAATTAACAAATCATGCAAATAAAGATTCAATTTATAATATCAATTCAATAATATCATAGATTATCTTAAATAAATTCAATTGTTTAAATTATTATTATTGGAGGTCATGATCATAGAAACAATTATATAATTAATATCGAGGAATTTTTGTAATATACATTATTGAATTCATTTTTTCACACCCAAAATAAATTAAAAATGTTTGGCCAACTAATTTGTCTCATGAGACCTATCGACGCATCGAGGGGCTATCTATTACAGGGCTCCACCCATCCCTGCATCTCCAATTAATACCTTAAAATTTAAATGATCAATTTAATTTAGAAACAATATTTCTTATCACAAATTTTCCACATTGATTGATGAATATATAATACAAATATTTGATTATTTATTCAAATGAATATCACATCAAAACAAAATATAATCAATTTTCATATGATTTATGCAAAAATCGAATGTATGAATCAAGTAATATTTATATTTTAGAAAAAAATAATTTCAAATGAAAATTGATCACATGAATGTGAATGTATCAAGAGGATGTTAAGGACCAAAAAATAAAAAAAAATATAAAACATGACTTCCAGTTCTACTAAAATATAGGTTTTGTAATAAATTAATATATTTTATGTAATAAATGAATATATAAGTTATAATAACTTTTCATAAAAAAAATTTGTTTGAAAACCACATTTAAGACATTTATAATAATGTAAATAGAATATACTAGTAATAGTTTTCAGAATAACAGTTAACACTTTATTTGTCAAAAAACATTCCTCTTGACATTCTAAAAATAATTTATAAAACAATCAGTTCAGAATCCATTATAAACAATCATTTTAAGGAGTGTAAAATTTAAAATATGACAAAAAGTATACAAAAAAATATTCTGACTAAATAAAGAAATAATTTAAAGCAATATTTTTTAAAATATGGACATGGAAGAAAAATATATTTGATCAAAATATAATTAATATCTTATTTTTGTAGAACATTTCAGGTCCTCAATAAAGTGCCAATGAATGGTAATGTTGGGAATAAAATTTGTAAACAACTTAAATATATATTGTATAATACAATATATGATGATTATGATGGATATGTTATAAAATTACTTAAATGGAAAATATAAGAAATCCTAAAGAATGATATTGTAAAATTGATTTTTACCTTTTTGGAATATTTGAGAATTATAACCCCTTATATGAGTAAACATGAATAGAAACATTAAAAATCATAAAAAAATAGTTATTCTTCTGAAATACATTAATGATATGGTATATACAACACTGAAATGTAAATATTTTAGTAAAATGGAATATGTCTCAATGGGGTGGATATTTTGTTATATCCATTAATTCCATTTAGACATTCGTCATAACTGTTTCAATCCAGTGATTCATTGAATGATCTACTTCATATATACTCAATAGGGATTTGTAAATACACCTTTTGGAAAATAAAACCACCAAAACTTGGATAAGTATGTTGATTAGAGTATTCTATAGGTTTTGGTTGAGCTATATGGCTCTTGGTGGTGTATATAAGATCGAAAATGGGTGTTGTTTAATAATTTAATGGAGGAGAACTTTTGGAAATTCATGAAATATTGTAATTTAAAATGTGTCTAACACATTTCAAATTATTCCAAAATGGTATAAATCTGATGATAAGAGGATATTGTTTTAATATTATCTTCTAAAAAAATTTTAAATGTTTATATGACATCTAAATCTGTATGTTTATTATTAACGCCTTCAGTAATCAGTTTTATCATGAACCTTAGGGACAACGATTTCAATATTAAAAGGTTATAGTTATATATATATATATATATATTGTGAAAAAAATAGCTCATAAATTTATAAGGTGGAAAATTTCAGCTGACCTATTATCCCTTTTATATTAGTAAAATGTTTGTATGATTTATATATAATGGAATATTATTTTCAAAATAAATCATTCACACCATTTTTTTAGATTATTAAATTATGTTTTTATTATAAAATAAATACAAATAAGTAATTCAAATATAATACATTTAAATAACATAAATATGATATGTCAATCTATAATATAATTGAAAAAAATCATTCATATCATGTTACAATTTTATCTCTAATATCATATATTTTATCTTCCTTTTAATTGAATTACTATGGTGTTGTTGTTGTATACGTATTTAAGAAAAATAATAAATACATAAAAATTGAAAATAAATTTTCATCTGGAAAATAATTATTATATATTTCATATTAAAATATAAAACCAAACATAACCTCTTTTATTCTAAAGCAAAAATATATTGATATTTATGCCAAGTGTGGGGAATTTTTTTATTATTTTGTTAAAATAAAATAGAATTACATATCCATGAAATATGGAATCTTGTAGAAATATGTTTGTGAAATGGATGAAATTTAATGAACTCCATTCATAGGATAAGATAAATTTATTTTTATAGCTGCTTAAAATCTGTATCCGAATGTTTTAACCCTATTTTATAAAGTTTATCCTTACCACAGTGACAAATATACCCCAAGGTTACTATTGATAATGAAAAAAATAAAGGGAATTATTTTCCAAATGTGCACCAAAAAATTCTCAATATGGAATCAATTTTATAAAACTCAATTAATATATGTGGAAATAATTAATTAGATATAAAAATGGAAAAAAATTTCTAATAATGCATTTTTATGACAAAAAATGAACTTATACAAAAATCATGTATAAGAATGGTTAATTATTAGTAAATTTTATTATTTCTAAGTAAAGGATGATTACATTAATTAGTTATTTAATTCGTATAATTATGTTTATTTTCCAATAATAATGAGAAAAAATATTATTAAAATTTTTATATCATCACTATTTATAGAAAAGGTAGTCCTTTTAAGAAAATCCCATATTTAAAAGATAAGATAATATTGACGGGATGGATTTATAAAATTATATAATATTCATTTATTAATATATTAATATTCATTCAAGGATTCATTGAATTAGTTTTTCCTTATAAAGAATCATAATAAATTTTTTTATTTAAATCTAAATATATTATTATGTCTTGGGATTTTATTGTTTATTTAAAAATTTAAAAAACATTCAAATTGATCTCAACACTAAGATAAATTTTGAAATTTCATACCACCATTATTTATATATAACGTTTTAAAGTTGTATTGAAACATTTTATTACATGAATAGGTTGTTATCACATGACATTCATCGTATGTGTGAAAAAAAATTTATACAAGGGGAATTTTATGTAATAATTACATCTATTAAAGAATATATATGTTACCATATAAATGGTTTTCTGGGAAAGTATTTCACACAACAACATGTTGCTTTGGAGTTGGTGAATTGAAGTATTTTTTCCCAACATATTTTGTGGATACAATAAATGAATTGAGAACTAATTATAGTCATATCAGTAAAGAAAAAATATGGAAAAAGAGATATATAGATGACCAAATGATTTTTGAATTTTTAGTAAGGGATAATTCTTTATTAATGAAATATCAAAGTATAGGTATTATAATATTTTCCAAATAACTTTAAACTAATTCCCAGGTACATTAATAATTTTGATATTTTGTTTTGAATTTGTTCAATTGCTTACATCTACTAAAGGTAACACAACCTCTCTCAACTGAATAATTTGGTTTATAGAAAATTATTAAGTATGTGTGTTCCATACCAAATGCATGTACTCACCTTAGATGAAGTCTAATTTAGCCAAATTTATCTTAATAGTAGGAGTCTATATAGATTCTTCATAGTAGAGATCAAGTGTTTCAGAATAAGAAAAATCATCTTGTAATGGTACATTAGAAAATTCATAAGATGAAAGAGGTAGAATGGTAAAGTGTGGTTGTTAGGATAAGGAATGAAAAAAACATGTTTTCTGGATAGATTCTATAAGTTAATAGTTTCAAAATGTTTAAAGGGAAAAAATATAACCCCATGGATTCAATTACTATATCACTGCTTTTTATTATATAGAAACTGTAGAATAATGCACATATTTTTTTCATTAAGTGAGATTATACCATAAAGTATAAAATTTAAAATTTTCATTTTTAATAAATTAATTTTTTTTGTTTAATCGTGTAAAAAATAGTTGATAAACAATTTTACATATTTTAATAAATAGTTTCTTTTTTTGTGAATGGTTAAAAATATTAACCTTATAAATAATATCTATTTTATGATATTATTAGGTAATAATAATGAAGTTAATATTTTTCAAACCAATATAAATAAAATATATATATATATATATTAAGTAATGTAATATATTTTAAAATTATATTTTGAAGTTAGAGATTTATGGTTTACTTTTTTATAATCTTTTACATTTTTTTGTTCCCATAAAAACCATTTTTTACATATTTTTTAATGATGTATCCATCATGTTAAAAAAATTGTTTTATATAAATTCAAATAACTCTTATTTTATTTAATATAACCAAATTATTTCCATGTTAATAGAAATTCTACAGTATTTTTTTAAAAAGTCAATTTTATTAATTAAATGGACATATTTATTTAAACATCATTTCATTATGTTATTTGAAATTATAACAAAAAATAATTCCCCAAATTAGGGGAATTGAATCACATAATGTTTATTAAAAATTGGGAATTAGTATAATTAATATTATTTAAATATATTAATTGATCTTTTTTACATAATAAATAGTAACCCTGGTAAAAATATAATTGATGAATGGTTAAATATGAATAATGAGGGGGTAAAATAATGTTATGAGGGTTAATATAACATTTAATTATTTAAATACCATTGTTAGAAATTATTTTAAGATTATATAATACAAAAATAAATATTAAACCCATTTCGATCCTCTTCCCATGAGAGTGGAATTATTTTATTTTAATGTTTTTAGTAAGTATAAGTTTCTCTCCCACCTCACTTAAAAATTTAATTACTCCCCTCACATATCCAAACTTCTTGAGCCACATTTATCGAATAATACATACCCAAATAACTACCAAAATTTATTTTTCTCAACATATTTGGTTTTTTCTAATTAAAAGACCACTTAATGAAGTGATAATTTTTAGTTTAAAAGAAAGTTACCAAAAGTTGATGTATAAGTTCTTGATAAAAAAATTTAAGTCCCACACTTTAGAAATATTCATAATATTTAATATATTAATAATAGAATAATTATGTTTTTATGATTACAATACAGATATTTTCTATGTTAGTCCTAAAACCATTTTTATATCCTCTTTCCATCATATAGAAACTGAATACATCTCTCTTGCATGTTAATAGGCTATAGAATCCATATAATTTTGTAATCAATTTTCATCCAAAATATAGTGATTGAATAATAATTATACATGATATTTATAAAATAATTATGAATTTAGAAATATATTATATAATCTACCTTCTTATACACACTTTAATTGGATAATGGAATAATCGCCTATGAACATTTTTGGACTACCACCTCCATGAAGGGGTGTTTTCATTTTTTATTACCACAACACAAGAATTATTAAAATATTATATATAATATATAAAAATAATATTGATGAACTGTTTAAAATTAAGGAAATTATAGAAACATTTCATTAAACCTTTAAAATTTTTCATGAAAATTCTATATATTTTGATAAATTTATTAAACACCCTTAAGTTGCTGATATAAGTAAAAACAAGTCAAATGGATTCCAAATGATATGAAAAGAACAATAAAAATGTAAAATATATGTCTATATATGGAAAATGTCATAAAAAATGAATCAAATAAGTATAAATAGATTATTATATGGGATATAAAGCTTCTGATAAATCTATAATCAAAGCTAATTGTTTTTTATCTAAATTTTTATCAATTTTAAATAAATTATATTTCCCACCAATTTTTTTTATATTGTATATACTAATCCTTATAAATATTAAATCAATATTCATATTTACTAATGTAATTTAATGATTTTATTCTTTTTGTCACTTTTAATTAATATTCATTAAATTTTAATTAAATATATATTAAGATATTTTATAGAACAATCATTTTCCAGAATTTTTTATGTCTAAATTTATAATAGTAGTATTATATTCTTTTTCATATTTGTGACAAAATATTTTCTTGTACATTAATTTTTAATATAATATTTTATCATTAGTGCAATAATTATATCATTGGTATTTAAAATTATTGAGAACATTATTTTAATAATATATAAACTTGTATATATTTTTTCTTAGGAATCGGTGTCATCCATATCCACATTTATAACATTATTTTATTGATGTTTTATTCTATACATTATATATATTATCTTTTTCTTTTTCACATAATGTAAATTTACATATAATAATTTAAATGGAATTCACCAAAATTTTTATGAAGTAGTGGTTTTTGAATTTTTTCATAAGTCTTAATGGAATTTTCCATTTTAATGTATATTGTGAGAAAAAAATATCTCACCTCCCTGACCATTATAAAATATTTCTCTTCCTCTAAATGTTTCCATGGGTTTAAAAGGAAATTTTTTTCCTAAAAACTTTTCTTTAATATTATAAAATAACTATTTGATTTTAATAATGATTAAAATAATTTGAAAAATGATTAATAACTTAATTTTTAAAAAAATTAGAAAACCATTTAGATATTTTCCAGTAATATTTTTTTCATTTAAATTTTTTAATATAAATTATATTTGATTAATTTAAACATTAATTTTTGATGAATTTATTTTCATATATCATTAATTTTTTATGGATTTTTATAAATTTTCTTGACATTCACATTCTTGGAAGCATGTTTTATATAACTCTCTATTAATAATTATCCATTACATTTATCCATCACCTATATATTATTTTTTATGAAGAATATATTTATTATTCCACTTTATTTTTAACTATATACCATTTATATATAGAATATTAGTTGAAGTAATCTCATTTAGATATTTCATTCATCTACATGTAAAATATTGATGTTATGACTTTTTAATTCAACATGAATATTAATTTACTTATAAAAAATATTGATAACCTATTATACTATTGATTAAATATACAAGAAATACATTGGGAATATGCAAGTGAACGATGTAACCCAGTTATAGATAACCCACTCATGCATTGACGATTTTAATGATATAAAAATATGGCCAAATTTTCCAGGTATTTGGTTTATACCTACCCAATATTTAAAATGTCTTTAAATAAGGCCTTTATTGTATGATTCATGATTTTAATTAGTGGGTCCTCGAAAAAATAACCAGGATATAATTTTCTTAAAATTTCCACCATTATGATTTATATTCATATTTTCCATCTGATTGATATATTTATATTTTCCATCAATACATATTGATCACCATGTTATTAATTAAAAGGAAAATGTATTAAAAATGAACATTTCCATATTCTCAATCTCTTATCTAAAAAGGATGTCCTACATTATACAATTTAAAAATAATAAAAATTTGTGCCCGTCGTTTATTATGTTTTCCTTTCACTATGATATGAATAATGGGCAATTTATTAATTTTAAAGGTTGTAATAATGCTTTTTTGTAAGATGTTTTAATTTTTCATTTTAATATGAATACTAATGTGTGTATATTGTCTCCTATGACAGCTAAATGGATCGATCCTTCATGGTGAGAACCATTATATCTTTAACCAACGTATAAAAGTAGATACCTTCTCCATTCTAGACCTATCTATATTAGAACTTCTGTTGAGTTAAATCTTATAATACGAAATCCTTCGAAATAAAGAAATTAATCTATAGAAATATTGTTTCAGGAAAACTATCAAGCATCCTTCCACTCTTTTGGGAAATCATATCCACCATCCATGTCAATTAGACGTTATCCATCCTCCATTCATTCATTATAACCCAACTAAAGATTATCATTTCTATATTCTATTCTAAAATAAATTATTTATGAATATATCAATAATATTTTCCATCCAAATGATCATACCAATATAAAAACCTTTTTCATCATAGATATTCTATAAATAATCAATTTTATATATATATTTTTTCATTTCTTGATAAATGAATGGATTATTTTCAAGTTGCATATCATATTAACAATTAATGAATAACTTTCTTACACAATATTCTTTTCCATTATCCTTAAACTATAACATTAACTTGAAAAACACTTTTACAACATCAAAACATTCAATATATTCATTTTTTATACTAGAAAATATAGTAACATGATATTGATGAAAAATCCATTAATTATCTATTCCAAAAAATGTAAACAAAAACCATATAGTTTATTTATAATTCTTTGAACCACTACAAAAAGATGCATGAAAAATCATCATAAGAGATTATCGTCCCCAGTGAACAGTGTTATATCAAATAACCACATAATGTGTAAGATGATCCACTTCATATCTACCCAATACTTCTTAAAAGGTAAGACATAAACCGAAATACTTCCCACACTTTATAAAAAATGAATTAACTTATAAAATTGATCACAGAAATTAATATTCAAAGTGAAAATGAATAAGATAATTTCATAATGTATTTCTAAATGTCATATAATTAATTTCCTACACTATTTATCATTTAATGTTACCTAAAAATAGGTTCCAAAATATTAACATATGTAATTATGAATATCAATGTGAGCTTCAAAAATTAATATTTAGGGATAATAAAAGAGAACTAATTTTCATTCCCCTTCTATCTTCGTCCCCAATACTTTCATGGCATGGTAATGATCCTTCACTTAAAATCAACTAATGAAATTACTCTTCAAGTTATAAATTGGTTAAAATTTAAAAGCATCCGATAACATATGATCCACATGTATCATGAAGGAAAAATTTCTACCATCATCCCAAAATACATGATAATAGAAATGGTCAGATATTACACATGTGAATCCTTCTCCACACATGAAATAATCAGAAAACATATTACACTAGCAAGGATCCTTTTTTATAACATAATGTATTCAATGAAATTTGTAAAAATGTTCTCCATTAGATGATTTTGAAACCCCATAGTACAATTATTTTAGATATCCTCTTATATGTATCCATGAAAATCATCAAATTCACATATACCATCTCTATGTAAATGTAATCAGAAGTGAAAATACTCAACACATTATGGGATTTTGTATGCTTTACTAACGATAATAATATCATTAAGGAATCAGCACTCTTACTTTATTGGAAGCCATAACTACCAATCACGTATCGTACCTCTAACTTTATACAACTTATTTTTTCTAACAATAACTATTTATTATCCATTTATTATTTTCCCTAAAATAATTAATTCATTTGAACTGATTGGTGGAACAATATGGTATTAATTTCACCCCCTTGTTGTCCCTCACTTATTTGAGTCACATAGTGTTTCCTTCACTTTTATAATGTAAATTTTCATATTATATATTTTTAGTAAGATGTATCCATAGGCATTGTACTGATGGATTGGTCATCTTAATCATAATATCTTTTCAAGGACGATTCTGCACTCTCCATTATTTAAATTTAAAATTCTAGAATTACGTTTCTTATACTATCATATACTTTTCATCTAATGATTTCCGTCAATAATTTACTATTGATAAACATTATAGGACATATTCTACTAGTATATTTTTTTCACTGAATCCTACATTTGGATTCAATGGTTTCATTAATAATTGTATTTTATCATCCAAATAATGGTATTTTAGTAGCTGTTGGATAAAAATAATGAATATCGATACTCAATATACAAGAGGGGGGAATTATATCCTTTAAAAATTCCTCTGTAACTTTTAAATTTGTTATAAAATATTCAATGTTTAACAAAGTTAAACAAGGTAAAATCACAAGACATATTAGTTCTATAAACATGCTATGTTCTGGAAATGTGGTTTGAGAAATGAAACTTATGAAATGTTTACAAGGAAAGAGAATCTACCTTAATGAATATAGAATCTTACTAATCAAAGGACATGTACAAGAAATTATATGTTATTTAAACGTTCCTTATTAATCAAAATGCAGCAGAAAATATACTTGAAAGAATACAAGTAAAAAGAATGAAATCATCTAACCCGATGTGTAGGGTATCAAACCACCATGGATAAAGTTCCATGGATTTATGCATTCAAGAATGTCTATCTCACCAACACCATGGTAATCCCTCAATAAGAATATCAAAGTATGTCTTGTTATCCCCACAAGACCTCAAACATCAAGGTAGTCGGCACCTCTGTCATTCGTATCAAGTAAGTCCTCTAAAATTTAGGTAGTCAAAAACATTGTCTTCCAATCCCCAGAAGCCCTTGATTGTACACAGCAACAATCAGAATTTCATGAAGAAAACTGAACAATATGTTCAGTATGCACAAGTCATGAGAGTATCTCTCTCTTGAAATTGAGATAATGGGGAGTTCCCTTTTATTAGAGGGGGTGGGGGGAACCTTAGGAAATTCTAGAAATATTATTTTATAATAAATTCATATTCAGTTTCTAATGGCTCAAAAGTGACTTATTTCGAAGCTAAGGTTGAGATGGGTATAAAACCACCCAACCAATAGGTTTTGGACATGTTTTGGTCACTATATTAACCTTATCTTTTAGTTTTAACTCTTAGTTAATTAGTTTCACATTTACCAAGTCTCTTTGTATTTTTATATTATATGGTTAATAAACTTACTATAAACTTCAAAGAAAAACCCAAGTGGTTCATTTATGATACACGTGTCATTTTATAAGTTTCTTGGACAAACAGTAGATTTTTACATATTGAATATCAATTAATAATATAATATTTGTTTTAAAAACACTTTATGACAATTTTGACACTATTTGGTATTTTTTTTCTAAATTCATAACAACATTATTACATAGAAACTAATTAATTTAATCAACCCTAACATGTCATATTAAACTATAAAATTAGTGTAATTCATTAAAATTGTCAAATTATATTTATTTGGATATTTATAATATCAATTATTTTAAAATTTCACTAATAAAGTAATTACTGCATCATCATTGTGTCATCAATACATTAAATTACATTATTTGTAAAAATTGTAAATAAAATTAAACTATATTTGAATTCTTTTTAGTTTTTAAATAAATATTTATAATAGATTTTATCTTATGTATAACCCTATATTTAAAAAGATTTAGTTATTAAACATTGATTTTAACTCTTTTAACTCTTCTTTGAATTAAATAATAATAAATATCCTAATCTAATCCAAGTGGACCCTAGAGGTTGATATTTTATTAATAATGTTGTTTTTGGTCGAATTATACTTATCCAATAGAATTAGGACATGTGTTAGGCTAATAATAATTTCATTTTTACCCTTAATTAACATATTGACATTTAACCGTTGTAAATAAAAGTAAAAAGTAACTATTCACCAAAAATTATTTTTATCTTATTAGAACACATTTTACTCCTTGATATAAAAAAATTCTCTCAGATTTTCTAAATTCCACTCACATAAGCGGTATAATTATGTTTTATGTGAATTTTCAAATTCTCCATGGAGATGGATAAAAGACGGTGAAAAGTTCAATAAAATTTTTATATATCTAAAATTATTATAAATTGACTCCAATAAATTACATTTAACTTATGTAGGAATTATGTATCTATTTTGACCTAAAATTAATTTTAATAAAATAAATAATTATTGAAATAAAAATTCGGTTTTAAACTATAACTCAGTGTTTTTCACTATTAATCAAAAATTGAATGTTTTCAGAAAAATACCAAAAATTTACCCTAAGCTAATTTTGATATTACAAATCCAAAAATGAATTTCATTTTGAAAGATAAAATTTATAAAATTTCAAAAAGTGGGTATTACTATTCATAACATCTAGTTTTATTGGATGTGGTGTGTGTTAGAAATCGAAGATGCATACAACACACACTACTGTATTATTCAAAGAGAAGTGTACTGTGGAAGCTTGGGTTGTTACATTCTCCAATCCTTTAAATAATGTCATCCTCGAAATTTCTAGAATATTACTACATAAAAAGACTCTTGTGGTTCTTAATCATAAGTTCCTCGGGTTCCCACGTTGCCTCTTTCATCTTATGGTTTCTCTATAGAACTTTTACTAGACGAGTCATCTGGTTTCTCAACACTTGTTCTCTAGTATCAAGAATCCTAACAGGCTCTTCGCAATAAGATAGATCGGGTTCCAGTTCTACTTCCTCATATGTGAGTACATGCATTCGGTCAGGCATGTATTTTCTCAATAGTTATACGTGGAACACATCGTGAACTTTGGAGAGACTTGGAGTCATTTCCAAATGGTAATCTACAACCCCAATTCGTTATAGAATTTCAAAAGGTCCGATGTACCTGGGACTCAATTTACCTTTCTTACCAAAATGTATAACACCCTTCCAAGGATATACCTTCAAGAAAACATGATCTCCTACCTGCAATTCCAAATCCTTCCTTCAGTTATCAGCATAGATCTTCTTCCTAATTTGAGCTGCTTTGATATGGTTTTTGATTACTTTCACATTTTCCATCCTTTCCTCCACCAGTTGTAGGCCTATGAGTTTTCTTCCACCAACGTCGTCCCAATAGGTTGGTTTGCAACATCTCTTTCTATATAACACTTCATATCGTGCCATCTAAATACATGAATGGAAGATATTGTTATAGGAAAATTCCACCAGAGCTAAATATTGATCCCACATAACCTGAAATTCATGTGAGAAAGATCTCAACATGTCTTATGAGGTTTAAATAGTCCGTTCTAGTTGTCCATCAGTTTGGGGATGGTATGTAGTGCTAAAAAAAAGCTCAGTATTCAGGACATTCGGAAGACTTTTCTAGAATCATGATGTAAAAGGTGGATCACGATCAGAAACAATCGATAGGGATACTCCATAAAGTATTACAACTTCATTAATATACAGTCTTGCTAGACGTTCAAGTGGTAAATGTTCTCCTATATCATTAAAATGTGTTGACTTGGTAAGACGATCAACAATGACCCATATTGCATCATTAATTCTAGCAGTCTTTGGTACTTCTATGACAAAGTCCATCATAATATTATCTCATTTCCACTCTGGTATAGGAAGAGGTTGCATGACTCCTCTAGGTTGTTGCCTTCCAGCTTTCACTTGTTGAAAAACCATACATCTTGACACAAAATCACCATTCTCCCTCATCATGTTGTCCCACCAAAAATGTTCCTTTAAATCTCTATACTTATGGGTGCTCCCAGGGTGTATAGAGAAATTGGAGCTATGAGCATCATCCAACAATTCCCTTTCTAGATCAGGTTTATCGGGAACACAAAGTCTCTTCCCAAATTTCCAAATTCCATCTTCATATAAAAATTCACTCAATATCCCATCATTCACACATTTTATATTCTTTTGAAACTCTTCATCATGGGTCTAATAAATCTTTATCCTTTCTATTAAAGATGTTTTGAAAAACATTTGAAAAAATATTGATGTTTCACCTTCCAAGATGATTCCCATATCCATCTTTACTAGATCCATGAAAATATGATCCCTCTCAAATCTTATCTTTTTCATAACTCCATGATCTTTTCTACTCAAAGAATCTGCAACCTTATTTTCCTTCCTCGGGTGGTAGTCTATCGTGCAATCATAATCCTTGAGTAGTTCAAGCCATCTCCTTTACCTCATGTGGAGTTGTTTTTATGAGAAAATATACATCAAACTCTTGTGATTAGTATAAATCTCACATTTCTCACCATAGAGATAGTGTCTCCAAATATTCAAAGAAAAGATTATAGCTGCTAACTCAGGATCATGAGTAGGGTAGTTTTTCTCATGAATTTTCAATTGTCGTGATGCATAGACAATAAACCTATCATTCTGCATAAGGACACAACCAAGTCCTTTCTTCGATGCATCACTATAAATAACAAACCCATCATTCCCTGATGGTAGTGTCAAAATTGGATCACTGACTAATATTTTCGTCAGTTCTATGAAACATTTTTCACACTCTTTTTTCCAAAAAAAAATTAACTATTTTACGTGCGAGCATTGTTAATGGGTTATCCAACCGGGCAAAATTCTGGACGAAACATCGATAATAACCTGCTAAACCAATAAAAATGTGTACCTTAGTTATACTCGTCGATGCTGGACAATCTTTTATTTCTCTTGTATTAGAAGGATCAATAGTGATTTGATCCTTAGAGACAATATGGCCAAGAAAAGAAATCTCCTGAAGCCAGAATTCACACTTTCTAAACTTCCCATATAATTCATGTCTTCTCAGAGACTTCAATATAACGCGCAAGTGATTTTCATGATGTTCGTAGATTTTGGATTACACAAAGATATAATCAATAAATACCACTAAAAAGTCATCAATATATTCCTTGAAAACTTTGTTCATTACCTCCATGAAAATAGAGGGTGCATTAGTCAGCCCAACACGCATTACTCTAAACTCATAATGCCCTTATCTGGTTTGAAATTCTATCTTCAGAATGTCTTCCTTCTTCACACACAACTGATGATATCTAGATATACGGTTAATCATTTAAATGTATTGACCTCCATGCAGTTGGTCAAATAAATCATCAATGCGAGGTAGGGTATACTTGTTCTTAATTTTAATAGCATTGATCTCCATGTATACGATACATAACCTCATAGATCCATCATTCATCTAAACAAAAAGGATAGGGGCTCCCCATGGAGAAACAATAGGGAGAATAAATACCTTATTACTCAATTCATCTAGTTGTTTCATTAGTTCCACTAATTCCATAGTGGCCATTCTATAAGAGGTCTTCGATATGGGCCTTGATCGCGGAATTAAATCAATTGAAAACTCAATTTCTCATTCTAGAGGATGTCCAGGTAAAGATTCTGAAGACACATCAACATATTCTATAAAAATAGGTACATACTCTATTTGAACATTCCTTTCCTCACCCATAGTCATTTAATTCTATTCCTTCCCAATAATTGAATTTAGTTGAGCTACTGGGGGTGGATCTAGATAAGAATTTGGTGGTGACGATTCTGCTCTAAAGTTAAGGTGTTCCTTATCATCATCGTCAAAAATTGTAACCACCTTCTTATTATAATAAATCTTCACACCGTGGTATGAAATGTAATCAATATTGAGGATTATATCAACCTCAATCATTGGTATGAGGATGAGATCATCAGATAAATAACATTTATATTCTATAATAGGAATGGAGTCACAAATCATTGTGGTGATGATACTTCCCTTATGATTTTTAATTGTCTACTCCATTGTTAAATGAAATTGGAAACATCGAATTTTCTTACCAATCTGGGAAGATATGAAACAATGCGATGATCCAGAATCAAATAAAGCATTTGATAAAATTGAGGAAACCATTCTATTACCTTCCACCACCTCATTCAGAGCTTCTACGTCAGCAGTAGTGATAGCATAAGCGTGGCCTTTATCCCTTCGACTTTTCTAAGTTAAGTTTCCCTAACACCTAGTAAATTCATTTAAATAATGTCCAATCTCCCTACAATTGTAGCATTTAACATCGTTAGCTTCTTTCTTCCCCTTACAATCATGAGATTGGTGGCCTTTTTCACCACAGTTGTAACATACTCTCATTCCTTTTAAAAAGTTACATGGGTGTTTCTTGCAACATTTACTACAGGATGGATAATCAAATTTTCCCTTCTTCCACATATTTCTATTTCAGAGTGATCATCATATCACTTCTTCTCTTTCTTTTCTTTAAATTCATAAGACTTAGGGAATTATTTTTCATTCTTGATAGCACATGAGACAATATCTTCATAGGATGAGACGGATTGTGAGACCAATGATCTATAGAAGTGATTTTAACCCATAAAATAAATGATCATTATTACTTCTTGGGTTACGTATATAATCTACAGAATTCCTTGCAAACCTTGTAATGTTATACTCATACTTTACAACATTCTCGTCCTCCTTTTTCCCTAGACTCACAAATTGTCTTTCTAGCTTGATGGTCATGAGGAAAGTTTTTTTCTATGAAAATATATTTAAACTAACTCCATTACATTTTTATACTTCATCATATTCATTCGTTTTTTGAATCAATGACCACCATTGATCAGTATCTTTAATGAGGCAGTAAACAACCATGAAATTTTTTTCCCTTTTGCTACTCGCCAAGGCGTGGAATATTTTCTCTAAAGAATTTATCCATTGCTCAGATACTAGTGGATTTGTACCCCCATTGAATGTTGGTGGTTGTTTACTCATGAATATATCTAGCATTGATCCTCCACAATGCGGATAAGGGTGCTCCATACAGGTAAGGTTGTTATTTATAACCTGAGTGAGTTGTCTCAGTATGGTGATTAGCTAATCAGCACCAGTTTCATCACTAGATCCACTATAATTATCATGAGCAGGAGGGGAATCCCTACATGGAGTGCATGCATTGATACCATTTCCATTCCTTCCACTAGGTACCATTTATAAAAAATGGCATACAATAGATTAGTTTATGAATCACAATACATAAATCCAAACTTGTAAAACAATTAAATTAATTTGAACAGATTATGGATATAATCCATAATCATAAAAATGTTTTCTTTGTGGAAGTATATACTCATAAACACTTCATAATTTTTTGTAAAGATACTGAGAATTATCCTAAGCATATCCCCAGGGAGTGTTGTAACCAAGAGTGCCGCAAGGCCCATTTTCGTGCACCAGTTCCTATTCGAGTCTAACTCAAAGTGGTGTTTTTGGGTTTAATCCCTAGGTACAACTATTCTAGAGCCACATATTCCTACTCGTATCCAGACAGGGATGTATTTCTCGGAAAACTCACAAAATCACTACAATACCAAAATTCTAGGATGTTATTCTATACCAATCCTCAATGTATATCTTAGGGCTATTTGCTCTAATCGGAGTTTTTCTAAATCTAGATTCCAAGGTTTTTACTAAAATTCCTCTGATAACAACTATAATACCACAACCCCATTTACCCATAGTTTTTTCGTTAATACATAATATTCCCATGATCACAAAAGATAAAGTCTTGAAAGGCCTATTAGTTTTGTAGCCTTGGAAACACTAGATATATTCATAAGTATTATATTACATCATAAAGTGAAAAAAAAAACAACAAAAACATCTTGTCTTCCTATCCCCTCATACTATCCCTATAAGTAATTCTTAAAATACTTCTTCACATCTTGGGAAAAATAAAACATTTAAAGGGGAGAGGTCAGATGCTCAGTAAGGATAAAAATAGAGTAGAAACATTCATAAATAAACATAATCTTGTAAGAAAATGTATAACTAAAACAAAGGTATTTTAAAATTGAACTCCAGAATAATATGGAAAAGAAAAAAATAAATAATTCCATTTAATTACTCACATGGATATTCTACTAGTCGAATAATCACATGCAATATTATTAACCACTTTCATAATAATGGAATGCATAATGCCAGACTATCATAACCACATTGTCAATGTCTTGTGCCAAAACTACAAATAAGATTTTATAAAGAACTTATTCCAAGACACTAGTTTGTCTCATGATACCTACCAATGCATCGAGGAGCTATATCGGGCTCCACCCATCACTTACGAAGTCCAATGCATTCCTCATATGTAAAGGATTAAACATAACATAAACTTTCGTATTGAAACTATCATACAAGATGTCAGTAATTTATCCATAAACAATGAATGGTATAAAAATAACCCATCCATAATAACACATATCACAAAACCTTCAATACAATATGGATGTTTCGTATCATAATAAATCTACTTCAAATAAACTTAAAATCCATCAATGGATGTTGAAATAGATGAAATCTAAACTATTTGAGAGAAATATCTCTTTTTTTAAACCATTTAAAAGTCACATAATTATAAAAGAAAACATTTACATTGAAAATAATATTATAATATTGTAAGGGAAGATTAAACAATTTTATAATGGCGTAAAATAGTTGTACCCGCCGTATAAGTTAAAAAAGACATTCTTACCTTAATTCTGTCGAAAGGGTTAAAAGGACTTTGTTTGGAAAACGACGGAAGGATTACTTTAAAAATAAATTATAAAAGTCAAACATGGGTATAAATTAATTTAACCCGTAGTCTATAAAATAGTAAGAATGTTTTGAAATACAGTTTTAAGAAACATGGATGTGGATGATAAAGGGGTCCCAATAGATAATTTCATATAAACAACCCTAGATAATGTAGAGATTGTGAAATAAAACCATACCTTGTAATTTTCCTTAGAAAGGGTTTGTTTAACCTCCTGTATAATAGTTAAATCATTGTTATTAAATTATACAAGAATTATATACATAAATATGATATCATATATGATCTTTTAATATTGCTTTGTTAATAATATTTTAGAATTATTGTCATTTCAGGTGTTCACTTACTCATTTTATTTTATATGTTTTGTTAAATAAGTCATGTTTGTAATCCATAGGTTGTATCTTATTAATATTGATATTGATATCAAGTCCATAAACATTATTTTTAATCGTTATATTAATATTTTTCTTTAATGGATATGATGGGGAATGAATCTCATCACATTCGTAGAGACGGTAGTCTGTACGTATGCACAAGCGACAATATCATTATTTTGATATTAAAATAATATATAATTGTATGTTTTATCATATATATAGAATAATTATCATGTTATATTTATTATTTAAATGAATTACACATCATTATTCTACCCATCAAAATAATAATGTATTGAATAACAATTACACCACGACGTGGAGACGGTAAGCCGTACATATACATGTATGGTGACATGTCATCCAAAGGATGGATAGAATACTGAATATGGTTGTACCATATTTATAATAACATTATATTATATATAATATAATGGATTTATTATTTTAGAATGGAAATAACAATGAAATAAGAAGTGTAAGAATATAGGAACTTGAAAGAGGGTGGTGAAAACATCACCTCTTCTTCAGGTTATTCCTTTTGATTTGATAAAAAGGGATCCATAGGTTGGCTTTATGATCAAAATAAGGCCTCTAGGTTGAATTTACGAAAGATAAGAGGTTATTTGTGCAGTGTTTGGCTGAGCCAAAAGGCATTGAAGGTGTGAAATTGAGATAATGGGGAGTGCCCATTTATAAGAGGGGGTGAGGGGAACCTTAGGAAATGCTAGAAATATTATTTTATAATAAATTAATATTTGGTTTCTAATAGCTCAAAAGTGACTTATTTAGATGCTAATGTTGAGATGGGTCTAAAACCACCCAACCAATAGGTTTTGGACAGGTTTTGGTCACTATATTAACCTTATATTTTAGTTTTAACTCTTAGTTAATTAGTTTCACATTTACCATGTCTCTTTGTATTTTTATATTATAATGGTTAATAAAATTACTATAAAATTCCAATAAAACCCCAAGTGGTTCATTGATGATACACCTGTCATTTTATAAGTTTCTTTGACAAACTATAGATTTTTAGGAATTTAATATCAATTAATAATATAATATTTGTTTTAAAAACACTTTATGTCAATTTTGACACTATTTGGTATTTGGTTTTTTCTAAATTCATAACAGCATTATTACATATAACCTAATTCATTTAATCAATCCTTACATGTCATATTAAACTATAAAATTAATTTAATTCATTAAAAGTCTGAAATTATATTTATTTGGGTATTTATAATATCAATTATTTTAAAATTTCACTAATAAGGAAATTACTGCATCATCATTGTGTCATCAATACAATAAATTATTTTATGTGTAAAAATTATAAATATAATACAATTATGTTTGAAATCATTTTAGTTCTCAAATGAATATTTATAATCGAGTTTATCATATGTATAACCCTATATTAAAAAAGTTTTATTTATTAAACATTGATTTTAACTCTTTTAACTCTTCTTTGAATTAAATAATAAAAAATGTCCTAATCTAAATCAAGTGGACCCTAGAGGTTCATATTTTATTACTAATGTTGTTTTTTATCCAATTATACTTATCCAATAGAATTAGGACATTTGGTAGGATAATAATAATTTCATTTTTACCCTTAATTTACCTATTTACATTTAACCGTTGTAAATAAAAGTAAAAAGTAACTATTCACCAAAAATTATTTTTATCTTATTGAACCACATTATACTCCTTGATATAAAAAATTTCTCTCGGACATTAGAAATTCCACTCACAGAAGAATCATATACATAAATATGATATCATATATGATCTTTTAATATTGCATTGTTAATAATATTTTAGTATTATCGCCATTTCGGGTGTTCACTTACTCATTTTCTTTTATATGATTTGTTACATAAGTCATGTTTGTTATCCATAGGTTTTATCTTATTCATATATATAATTTTATCAAGTCCTCAAACATTATTTTTAATCATCAAATGAAAATTATACTTGAATGGATATGATGGGGAATGAATCTCATCGTGTTCATGGAGACGGTAGTCCGTACGTATGCACGAGTGACAATATCATTCTTTTGATATTAAAATAATATATAATTGAATGGTGTATCATATATACAAAATAATTATCATGTTATGTTTTTTATTTACATGAATTACGCTTCATTATTTTACCCATCCAAATAATAATGTATTGAATAACAATTACACCGCGACGTGGAGACGGTAAGTCATACGTACACACGTGTGGTGACATGTAATCCAAGGGATTCATAGAATACTGAATATGGTTGTACCATATTTATAATAACATAATATTATATAGAAGATATTGGAGTTATTATTTTATAATGGAAATAACAAAAAAATACGTAGTGGAAGAATAATGGAAGTTGAAAGAGGGTGGTGAAAACATTACCTCTTCTTCAAGTTCTTCTATTTTATTTGATCAAAAATGCTCCATATGTTGGCTTTCTAATAAAACTATGGCCTATAGGTATAATTTAGGGAAGATAAGATGATATTTGGGAAGGGTTTGGCCGAGCCAAAAGGCTTTGAAGGTGTGAAATTGAGAGAAGGTGGAGTTCCCATTTATAAGAGGGGTGAAGGGAATTTTAGGAAAAGCTAGAAATATTATTTTATAATAAATACATATTCAGTTTCTAATGGATCCAAAGTGACTTATTTCGATTATAAGGTGGGGATGGATAGATAACCACCCAACCAATACGTTTTAGATAGGTTTTGGTCAGTATATTAACCTTATCTTCTAGTTTTAACTCTTAGTAAATTAGTTACACATGTACCATGTCTCATTGTATTTTTATATTATATAGTTAATAAACTTATTATAAACTTACAAGAGAACCCCAAGTGGATCATTAATGATACACATATCATTATATAAGTCTATTTTCAGGACCTTAGATTTTTAGGAATTGAATATAAATTAATAATATAATATTTTTTTTAAAAACTATTTTATGTCAATTTTGACACTATTTGGTATTTTTTTTGCTAAATTCATAAAAGCATTATTACTTAGAAAGTAATTAATTTAATCAACCCTAACATGTCATATTAACCTATAAAGTTTGTGGAATTCATTAATAGTCTTAAATTATATTTATTTGGGTATTTATAATATCATATATTTTAATATTTCACTAATAATGTAATTACCGCATCATCATTGTGTCATAATTAAATTAAATTATTTAATGTCTAAAATTTTTAAATAAAATAAAATTATATATGAATTATTTTTAGATATATAATTAATATTTATAATTGAATTTATCTTATGTATAACCCTGTATTAAAAATGTTTTAGTTATAAATCTTTTATTTTAACTCTTTTAACTCTTCTTTGAATTAAATAATAATAAATGTCCTAATCTAATACAAGTGGACGAAAGAGGTTCATATTTTATTCCTAAGGTTGATTTTTTTCGAATTATACCTATCTAATAGAATTAGGACATGTGTTAGGGTAATAATAATATCATTTTTACCCTTAATTACCCTACTTACATTTAACTGTGGTAAATTAAAGTAAACAATTACTCTTCACCAAAAATTATTTTTATCTTATTGAACCACATTTTACTCCTTGATATTAACTTTTTCTCTCAGATTTTTGAAATTCCACTCATAGAAGCACTAAAATTATGTTTTATGTAAATTCGAAAATTCTCTTAGGAGATGGGTAAAAGAGGATGAAAAGTTCAAAAAAATTTATATATCAAAAATTATAATAAACTGACTCCAATGAATTACATTGATCATATATATGTATTATGTATCAATTTTGACCTAAAATAAATTTAAATAAAATAAATAATATTTAAACAAAAATTCATTTTTAAACTATAACTTAGTGTTTTAAACTATTCATCAAAAATTGAATGTTTTCAGAAAAATACAAAAAATTCACCCTAAGATAATTTCGATATTAAAAATCCAAAAATGAATTCCATTTTGAAAGATAAACTTTTTAAAATTTCAAAAATTTGGTTTTACAATTCATAACGGCTATTTTGATTGGTTGTGATGTGTGTTAGATCTCGAAGTTGCGTTCAACACACGCTACTGTATTATTCAAAGAGAAGTGTATCGTGGAAGCTTGGGGTGTTGCACATGTGGTCAAATATCCATTATATCTAGAATTATATTAATGATTTATATATCATATATATATTATATATCCATTACATGTATGTATTTATAATAGTACATGACAATTAGTGATAATAAATGAAATGCACCGTTCCTAGGGACGGTAAGTCGTACGAATGCATGAACGCTACTTTCATTTTGATTTCTCAATTTAATGGAATTAAAACATAACGATACATAGGTATATTATAATTCCAGTATAATATAATAAGTAATAAGATAAATCCATCCTTTATAAGTCCCACATATGGCATTAACGAGTCATATCACATTGAGTGGGCGGTAGTCCGCACTTACTCAAATGAAATTATCGCGTTTACACATAATGGAAACCATAACGGTATGCTATAAATGGAAAATACAAAAGAATAAAGAAAACATAAACATAATATTTATCATATATAAATATATTTATATCATAATGGCCACCATTAGAGGTAGTAGGATATAATTGAATAATCATCATTTCATGAGGCGTTAGATTACCATCCACAGAAACAATATGTTCGTTACCCATTACATGGAGGTGTGTTTAAGTGAATTTAGAATATTTTTCATAAAAATATCATAGTATATTTAGGATACTGGTGTAGTTATAAAATAAAGGAATCAATGAATTTTAGGGTTGGACAAGTAAAATAAATCAAAGGATCTTAAGAGAAGACGTTACCTTTAAATTGGGTAACTCCCATTAGTTTGAACCAAAAGGGTTTGTTGAAGTTCCTTGTTCCTATGTTACGGTTTCTAGAAAGAGGATAGGGATGTAGGGAGATTAATTGGGCTGAGGCTGTATTACCCATGGGGATTGAGTTGTGTGAGGAATGGGTTAGAGATGAGGGCTTTTTATAAGGGGGAATAACGGCTGTTTAGGAAAGTGTGAAAATATTATTTTATTACATAATGTTTTTTGGTTTATAAATTTCCAAAACATATTAAAGTTGAAGATAAGATGACTCATGGTAGAAATAAAATCTTCCAATTATAATTGGAGTGGTTTTTGATAATATTTTAATCATTATAATCTTATTAATTTAAATCATTTATTAATGAGGTACACATGACATCATTATTATGTCAGAAATAATTTAATTTATTATATTTTTAAAAATTATAGAAAAATACAATTTTGTAGTCAATATGTGTAGAGTTCCAAATAATATATATAGTAAAAATGATAAATAATATAACAATATGTAAAAATTAATTTACTGAAAGATATTTGTTTGTGTCATTTTTGTGTATACTTTATGTTAATTAAAATAAAGTGTCATTATCACTCCCATGTGGCCCCATTAGGTCCCAAGAATGACCCAAGGATGCCCACGGTCGTAACTGTGTCAACCAATAGTATTAGGACACATGTTATGGTAATTTTATATTATTATAGTAATATTTTTTTACACTTATTTACCAATTTTTCCCTTTAGCCATGGTAAATAAAATATTTACTGAAGTATTCATAATGTCTAAATATAAAAGTTAACTATTTAAAAAATTTGGACCACCTAACTCCATATACGGAATCCATTTTTCCAAATTCATAATGTACAAGTGTAAAAAATTAAATTAAAATTAATTCTTTCTTTCAAAATAAAAGGAGTGTATTTAAGAAATAATAACTATCAAAAGATTGACACTTTTTTATGACCAATTTCCACGTGAAATTAATTACAATGACCAAAATTGGATTAAATGGTGAAAATATAATCTAATTTCACTTTAAAACCAATTAAAAAGGTAATCTAACAATATAAATAAATTAGAGTAAAAGACATTTTTGAATTAAAATATAGTATTTTCACTATTCATTAAAAAATGAACATTATCAGAAAAATACCAAAATTTCATCCAAATTATATTTTAATGTCCCAATTATAAAGAATAATATTTTTTTGGTCAAATATATCATATAAAATTGGAAAAACTAGATATAAAAATTGTTCACCATCAAAAGGATGTAAATCAGCCTTATAAAGAATATTAGAGTATTTGTGGTTGAAATTGGATTCATTCAAATTTTGAGACTCTAAATTTTATTGGATAAATGTAAAAACATTAAAAAACATGTAGTAGTTAGTTATATTCATTCATACCAATGCAATTACTAGGTGTTAACTACCATTTAAAATAATAATAATATATTATTATTGTGAAACATAAGATTTCAAAGTAACCTATTGTTGTGTATTGGGTACGCCATCGAACATAGCAACCCCTTTATGGAAAAATTAATATTTATTTGACAAAATATTAATTAAAAAGAAAATGTATTATTTATTTATTTACATGGGATGTTACATCCTACCCCCTTTTGGAAATTACATCCTCGAAATTTTATTCACTTATCAAATAAATGGGGGTATTTATCCCGCATTGAAAATTTAGATTCCCACATTGCCTACTCACACCATATGGTTTTTCTAAAAAATATTTTCCTGGTGTATTACCTTATTCCTTAATAAATGCTCTCCTCAGTCAGGAATTTGGACTGGATGTTCCTCATAAGAGATATTCTCTTCCAACTAAACAACATATAGACTTAAAACATGAGATATATGTTTCATATACTTTCTCAACATTGAAACATGAAAAACATTGTGTACCTGGGACAAACATGGAGGTAAAGACACACTGTACGCTACTGATCCATCTTTCTTAAGGATTTCATAAGGTCCAATGAACCTAAGAATCAACTTTCTATTCGTACCAAAACACATCACACTTTTCCATGGAGAAACTTTGAGAAAGACATGATCACCTACCTAAAAATAAAGATCCTTCATTTAGTTATCCGAAAAACATTTTTGCCTACTCTAAGCTATTTTCATGTGATTATGAATCAAATGAACTTTTTCTACCATCTCTTCTACCAATTCTGGTCCCATCAGCTTCCTTTCACCTACTCCATCCCAAAAAGCTAAAGTTCGACACTGCTTCTGATATAATGCCTCAAATGGAAGCATCTGTATATTGGAATGAAAACTATTATTATAAGAGAATTCAACCAATGAAAGATGTTTTTCTCAACTTCCTTGGTAATCTAGTGAAAAGGCACGTAGCATTTCCTCCATGGTCTAAATTGTTCATTCTGACTGCCCATCTGATTGAGGATGAAAAGTTGTAATAAAATTTAATTCAGTACCCAACAACTTCTAAATGAAATTCCAAAAGTTATAAGTAAACCTTTAATCACGATCAGATACAATGGAGAGGGGAACACCAAGAAACCTAACTATCTCATTCAAATACGACTGAGAATGTTAATCTATATAAAATGTATCTTGAATAGGAAAGAAATGACCAGATTCAGTCAATCAATCAACAATAACCAAGATTTCATTATTACCTTGAGATATCTTTGGTAATCCCAAAATGAAGTCCATGGATATATTTTCCCATTTCCACTATGACACCAGTAAAAATCGAAGCATCCATTTCAGAAACTGCCACTCTGTTTTAACCTGTTGACAAGTGAAACACTTCATTGTAAAGTCAGAAATATCTCTTTTCATTCCATCTCACTAGTAATACTCCTAAACATCTATGTACATCTTAGTACATCCTAGATGAACTGAAAAATTGGAACTATGAGCTTCACATAACAACAAATTCTTCAATTTTGAATCAAAAGTCATGCATAATATTTTTCCCAAACTCAAATAACAATCATTATCAATGTTAAATTAAGTCAAATTACCCTTATTATCCAATTATACCTTTTTCTACAACTCACTGTCTTCCTTATATGCATGCTTTATTCTGTCTAATAGAGATGATTTCACTGACACCTGAAACAAAACAGAATAATTTCATGCACCAACAACTTATATGGGAAAGTTCATCAAATAAAAAACCATAGGATCTCATTACAGATGTAGCATGGTTAATGAAGCATTTATGTTTTAACTCAAACAGTCAACCACTTTATTTTCTCTTCTCATATGGTAAAAGTTAGTGAAATCATAATCCTTGATTAGTTATAACCATCTCTCCTGTCTCATGTTCAATTATTTATGAGTGAATATAGACTTAAATTTTTTTGGTTAGTATATATTTCACATTTCACTCCATACAAATGATTCCTCTAAATTTTTAATGCAAAAAAACAATAGTAGCTAATTCCAAATAATGTGTGAGTTTAATTTAACTCATGAGATTTCAACTGATGTGATGTATAGGCTATTAAATCGTCATTCTGCATAAGGACACAACCAATTACTTTCAACAAAGCATCACAATAAATAACAAACTCACCATTTCTGGAAGGTAGTTCCAAAACTGGAGCATTCACCACTTTTCATTTCAATTTTTGAAAACAATAATCACACTTTTTTTTCAAAACGAACACAACACCATTTCGAGTTAACTTAATCATTATACTAGATAACTATGAAAAAGTTTCAACAAACCTCCAAAAATAACCTACAAATCCCATAAAACTATGGATAACTCTTATATTTGTGGGACTTTGTGATTCTTAAACAACGTTAGTTTTAGTAGGATCAACAATTATTGAAAATTTTTTAAACAATGTGTCCAAGGAATGAAATTTGTTGTAACCAAAACTCACAGTTTCTGATTTTCACTAAGATTTCTGTTTCATTTATGGTTTTCAAGACAACCGTTACATTACTTTCATACTCCTCTTTACTTTTAGAATAAACCAAAATATCGTCAACGAACCCAACCAAAAACTTTTCCAAGAACTCACAAAAAATTCTATTTATAAGGTCCATGAATACAATAGGTGAATTGGTTAAACAAAAAGGCATAACTAAAAATTCATAATGGCAATATCTAGTAAAAAATATTGCCTTTGGAATTTTTTTTCTTCCTTTAATTTCAACTGATGGTACCCCGACCTCAAATCAATCTTCGAAAAATTCTGAGCTCCCTGAATATGATCAAACAAATCATCAATATGAGCAAAATGATACTTGTTCTTAACAGTGATGTTATTAAATACTCTATAATCGATGAAAAGTCTCATTAAACCATATTTATTTTTAACAAATAAAATAGTATCACCCCATTTGGATGGTCTAGGTCGAATGAAACCATTATCTAATAACTCCAACAATTGGTTCACTAACTCTAAAAGTTAAATTTGATCCATTCAATAAGGGGGTTTTGAAATTGACTTAGCATCAGGAACTAAGACAACAGTAAATTCAACTTCCGGATCAGGTATAATACTAGGAAAGTCATCACGAAAAACATCAAGGTACTCAATTACCACTGGCACATCATTAATTTGAAGAGTTCCTTTGTTTTCAACATTTTTTGCAAGGTAACATTATTTTCCATCTTTTACTAGCTTCTTAGATTTATGATATGTTATCAAAGGTAAGGGTTCATTCTTGTACACAAATTGAAAATATTTCTGGAAGGATATTGCTTTAGCTCTGCAGTCAATCTTAGCATGATAAACATAAAACCAATCCACACCAAAAATAACATCAAACTCTACTAGAGGAAAAACAATAAGGTTTGATGGTAGATTCATTCCACACATGAGGACATGAAGGTTCTTATAATTTCTTATTGTTTCAATATTTCTTCTAGATGTTTTTACCATATGTTATGGATTCATATCTTGAGGTGGAATTCCCAATTTACTAGAAAACATATCAAAAATGAATGAATGTGTTGAGCCAGAATCAAACAACACATTGTTAGAATATGAAAAAATAAACAATATACATTATTCTACTTAATTTTGTGGCCCAACATCTACAGAAGTAGTTGAAAAGGACTTCACCACCACTTTATGCTTGTAGACTAGTTGCATTCCCTCAGTTGAGTTCTTTGTTGGAAACTCATTTTCATAATGACCCATTTCATTACAATTAAAAAAATTACTAATTGTAAATCAGATTTTGTATTACCATTACCATGATCTTTGTTAGTGCAACTACGAGTTTTATGTCCCATTTTACCACATCGGTAGCACTTACCAGAATTGAAAAGACATTCCATAGCATGATTTTTACCACAATTTTCACAAACATTAAACTTATGTTTCTTACAATCAGACTTTTTTGAAGAGATTTTCCCTTTCACCTCCCACCTTGACCTTATATTCTATTGTTTTTCAAAGAACACATAATCATTAGAAAACTCCATTTCCGCCTTATCCTCTCATAAAACAATTTTTTCATAACATTTGAACTCATGAGAAGCTAGTTCGCTTGGATACTTTTTCTATATCCCTGAGTAAAAATGATTGATTTTACTATCAAGATCTCATATGAAATTTGGATCATACCATGCCAGTCAAGTGAATTTGGCTTCATAAGTAGCCACTGATTCATTCTATTGCCTCAATTCTAGGAATTTCATTTCCATTCTAAGACAAACCACCTTAGGAAAATATTTCTTGAGAAACATTCCTTTGAATTCATCCCAATCCGGAGTATCAATCTCCTCACTATCTATGATATTTTTCATCATTGACCACCACTGATCAGATTCACCTTAAAAACAGTAAATATTGAGACTAACCTTTTTATGTTTTGAACACCCCATAACATCGAAAATCTTCTCATGTTCTTTAATCCACCCTTCTATTAGAACATGGTTAGATGATCCTCTAAATGACGAAGGATGTTGCCTAATGAAATGCTCCACTGCAGGCATGTATTTTTTTGATTGATCTAGATGATCTAGTCCATGGATACCGCATAAAATTATAGACTGAGTCAAATCTTCCATCACTGCAACAAATTATTCAGTTCTGATTCCATCCATCTCATGTTGCTGATTAGGAAGGTTGTCTTCATACTGATGTCATCCCAACATTGCTGCCTTATTGTTTCTACAGAAAACCATTCTGAACACATAAATATATTAGGTGAAGAAACATTATAATATGTAAATTATATATCCCATCAATCGTACCATAAATTAATTTAATCACATTAATTTAACAATATCCTAACTTCTAATGTTATCTACACCATTCTCTGATACCAACTACAAGGTCTTAACCATAAATCATTACCTAATATTGAATTAAATGAATTATTCACATTGATAATCATTTCAAGTTTAGAGTTTTAGAGAATTAGGCCATAACTATTACATTACATCTCACGTATTACAAAGTAGAAACTTTTACTCAATTTCCATTTTTTTCAAAAATAAATACTCTTAAAAAAACATTCATATCTAGCTCCATGTTCTAGACAACATGACTTTTCCTTGATCTCATCCCTGACCATATACATCATTATTTCTTGTGAAAAACATTTCAAAACATGGGTCCAACATAAAAATATCAGCAAGGGTTATAAAACAAATAATGAAAACATTAGTTCATCATTAAATACAAAACATAAGATCTATAAAATACATTATGAAATAATAAGATTTATGAATAACACATAGAAATCATAAATTATAAAGTTAACTTGTGAAATTCTTATCATACTTACATTGTTTCAATCATAGCTTTATAGGGTGTTACATTTGGAATACTAATCACAGTATATTCCCTAAATCACTTTGGATAAATTTTCACTTCTACCTCCATAATGTTACCCAATGCATTGGAGAGCTATCTCGGGCTCACCTACCCTAGGTTTATCATGGAACCACCCATATACTTAAATAATTCCCATGAACCATAACATATTCATATCACATAAAACAAACCAAAAAGAAAGATAACATTTCCACATTTCAATCACAATATATATTTTAAATATATTGGCATAACAAAAACATTATCCAAACCATTTTCAATACCAAAATACATAAAATAGTATATTTTATTTATTTTCCTTTTAAACACATTACGGCCTGTTAAGGATTCCATATATCAAATAATACTTGCAGCTGCAGAAAAGGTCGTTGTTACCGCTAATGTTAAAAAGGAACATTAATTTTTGTTTGTCATTTAGTAAAACGTTTCGTAGAAAAAGATTTCCTTTGAATGAAATGAAAAGTAAAAGGTGTTTATATAGCATATAAAATATAGTCAAGTATTAAAATAAAATATGCCTCAATGAAAGGAGATTGAGAAGAAGTCCCTTACCTCATGTCTGATTTGACCTGTTCGTTCTTTAATCTCATGAATAATAAACTAAAGTTAATTTATAACTTCTTAAGATCCTTTTTAAAGTTTATTATTCTTTTTATATCACTTATTTCAATGTTATAAACATTATGTAATCATTTATGTTAATAATAGTATTTTTGTCGATATTTGGTACTTGAGTCAAAAATGAACTTTTTGTAATTACAATTTGTTCATGTGGTCAAATATCCATTATATCCAGAATGATATTCTTGATGTAGTTTTCATATATATCATATATATACAGTATATGTATGAATTTATAATATTAAATAACATTTAGTAATAAAAAATAAAATGCATAGTTCATGGAGATGGCAAGTCATACGTATGCATGAACGCTACTTTCATTTCGATTATTTAGTTTAAAGGAATTAAAACATTATGATAAATAGGTATATTATAATTCCAGTATAATATCATATATAATATCATTAACTCCATCCTTTATATGTCCCGCATATGGAATTAAATAGTTATATCATTTGGAGGGGGTGGTAGTCCACAGTTCTTCAAATGAAATTATCACGTTTACCCATAATGGAAACCATAATGGTATGGTATAAATGTAAATTACAGAAGCATAACGGAAAAATAAACATAATATATATCAGATAAAAATATAGTTCCATCATAATGGCCACCATGAGAGGTGATAGGAGATAATTAAACAATCATCATTTCATGAGGCGTTAGATTTCCATCCACAGAAATAGAATGTTCTTTACCTAATAGATAAAGGTGTGTATATGTGAAGTTCGGATACTAATCATAAGAAAATTATAGTATATTTAAGATACTTTTGTTGTTACAAATAATGGAATAAAATGTTTTTAGGTGGTTGGAGATGTAAAATAAAACAAAATTACTTTAGAGAAGATGTTGCCTTTAAATCTGGTAACTCTCATTGTTTTGAACCGAAATGGTTTGTTGATGTGCCTTCTACCTATGTTAAGGCTTATAAAAGGAGTATAGAGTTGTAGGGATCTTAATTTGGCAGAGGTTGGTTGAGACAAGGGGCTCTAGAGGTTTGAGAAATGGCTTAGAGGTGAGGGCGTTTTATAAGGAGGTGGAGGGGCTCTTTAGGAAAGTGTGAAAATATTGTATTATTACATAATAATTTTCGGTTTCTAAATGTCAAAAACTTATTAAAGTCTAAGATCAGATGAAATGTGGTAAAATAAAATAAAATAATTATAATTGGATAGATTTTGGATATTATATTATTCTTTATAATCTTATTTATTTAAATATTTTATTAACAAGGTAAATACTACATCATTATTGTGTCATAAATAATTTACATTATTTTTTTCTAAAAATTATAAAAATATACCATGATGTATGAAATCTTCATATATATCCAATGAATATTTATAGTCAAAAATATAACCTATATTACACTATGTAAAAATTAATTTACTAAAAGTTATATGTTTATGTCAATTTTTTCATTACTTTAAGTTAATTAAAATTAAGCGTCATTATCACTTCTAAGAGGCCCCATGATGTCCCAAAATCGACCAAAGGATTCCCATGGTCGTAATTGTATCAAACAATAGGATTAGAACACATGTTAGGGTAATTTTATATTATTATACTAATATTTTATTACCCTTATTTACCATATTTACCCTTTAACCATGGTAAATACAATTTTTACTGAAATAAGTATTCATAATGTCTAAAAATAAAAGATACCTATTTACACAATTTAGAACTCAAAAATAAAAATATGGAATCAATTTTTCCAATTTAAAAACATATAATTGGTAGAAATTATTTTAAAATTAATTCCTGTTGTCAAAAAAATTTGTGTTTTTAGGAAATAAAAAATTTTCAAAGATTGACACATGTTTATGTCCAATTTCAAAGTGAAATTAATTCCAACGACCAAAATTGGATTAAATTATAAAAATATAATCTCATTAAACTTTAAAACCAATTTAAAAAATTATCTATCCATATAAATAAATTATATTAAAAAGCAGTTTGGAATTAAAATACAGTATTTTCACTATTCATTAAAAATGATCTTTATCGGAAAAATACTAAAATATCATCCAAATTATATTTTGATGTCCTGATTATAAATAATATTATTTTTTGTCAAATAGAAATTATAAAAATGACAACAAATATATTTAAAAAATATTCTCCACTAAAAGGTGGCAAATCGTCCTTTTAAAGTATATTAGAGTATTGGTACTTAAAATTAAAATCATTCAAATTATAAGCCTCTAAAATTTATTTGATAAATTTAAAAACTTTTAAAAAACATGTATAATCATATTTTAGAAATTTCTGTTCATTTATACCAATAAAATGGCTAGAAGTTAACTACCCTTTAAAATAATAATATTATATTATTATTGTGCAACGTAAGATTTCAATGAAACCCATTGTCGCATATCGGGTACTCCATGGAACAAAGAAACCACATTAAGTTAAAATTAATATTTTATTCAATAAATAATAATTAAAAAGAAAATTTATTATTTCTTTATTTATCTGGGATGCTACATTGTGCTTATGAAAATAAAACAATTCTAGTCTGTATATATTCTCATGGAAAGTCATAAAATTTACGGAAATGAACTTAAAATAAAAATTATACATTTACACTCATTTATGATGAATTAATGACATTTTCACATATCATATATTTATGTTTTTTTGGTGGTTAATATTCTTATAACCTAGTTCTCTATCACTCTCCATATATAATTAGGTATTAGTTTTTTCTTCTATATCAACTATTTCACTTCAAAATAATGTTCATATTTATTTAAACCAAGTTACGTGTTATTTATCAATAACAATAAAAAATCCCTTTCTCTATTATAAAGAGGAATTTTTATTAACTAATTTTTTTATGTGGGTTTCTCACAATGGGTTTTCAAATATTAAAAACATATTTATCGAGAACTAGTTCAATTTGTGAATATGTATTAATTTAATAGGGGTATAATGTTGAACTATTTTATTTTATAAAATATATATTTTCTCAAATACATTTAATATATTCAAAGTTTTTGTGTAAAATCATCCTTGATTTTATCATGTGTTACACACATCAAGGTGTTTTAATGAAACATTAGATTCTTTTAAAATGTTATTATTAAATATATCAATTATCACTTAACCATTAGAATGGTTGGTTTGGAAAATAATATATAAATTATGGAAATAAATTTTTTACACATCTACATATAATGAATTCATTGGTAAAAAATAAATTTTAAAAGAAAACAAAAACAACTTGAAAAGAAGGATAATTTTATTTTAAAAAACAATTTATAATGATTACAAATATGTTTTATCTTTATAAATTAAAAAAATAAGTTTTGTTGAGTCATTATAACTGAATTTATATAATATATATTCAATAAAAATTTTACCATTAATATTTAGGGTTTTTAGAAAAGATATAAGAATAATCAAATTTTATTCTTAAAATCGTATTTTTTAAAGAATAGAGTTTTTTTGAATTTTGTTAAAAAATTAGAAATTATTTTTATCAAATCTTAAAATTTTATTTGAAAAATACACTAGATTTTTGTAATAATAATTTTAAATTATCTTTGAGATAATTTCTTTTTTTTGTATTGTTAATTTTGTTGATAAATTTTAAAAACATTTAGTTTAAATTATGATTTCTTGTTTCTTTTAAATATTTTGAAAACTGGGATGATTTATTAAGATGATTTTATAAAAATAATTATTACACTTATATATAAAATAATCCAATTTATATCATTGTAATCATGTTCATATGTAATTTTGATATAAAATATTAGTATGCTTTTATAAAATCTCACATGGTAAAACCAGATTTTTGTTACATCTATAGGATTAATTTTAAATTAATAGATTCAAATTCATTGAATAGAAATTGTAAAAAATGATTCTTTATTTGGATTAAATTAATAATCATTTTATCGAATAATTTCAAACTAATTTTTTACAACAGTGAATATTAAAAGAAATAAAAATTTATTATTACAGTTAAGGTGAAAATTGGTTTAATTCTGGTTAAACTATAATGATATGGTTTAAATTACCCAAGAAACATGTAAAAAATAAATATATAAATTAATTTAAACTATATAAACACCATAATTTTATAATAATCCTTTAATTATCATTTTAGAATGAGATAAAAATAGATACACCCTTTTATTCACAAACAATACATGTGTGCCACTAACCCCACTGAAAAATCCCACCCCATATCCTCTCCACATCACACACCCAAATAACTTTGGATAATCCAGGACCAAAAACAATTTCTTCCATAGATCCGTCCATACATCATAGATTCATTGGTATGATAATAAATCCAATCATGGAATGATTCACGTTAAACCTAATGAGGTTTTTCTAAAAACATGTAAGGTTTTTAAATTTGTGTCTAGTTTTTAATTTTTATTAAAAATAATTAAAATTCTTTCCAATTGTGATAAAATAATATCACTAGTATATATTATATACTCATATCATATTAAATTAATTTCACAACCTAAATTTGTATCCTCTTTCATCAAATGGTTTACAAAACCATCATTCATGTGAAATGAAGACTTTATCCTCGTGAAACGATGTTATTGTTTTTCAATAACAACCTATCATAGATTGATATAATTATGTATATAATTTTTACATATGGTATTTATGATATTATTATGAATCCATAATTATGATACCAAATCTATCATCTTTCCTCCCGACCTGTTGGAAAACAATAACACTACATGTGTGTACGGTGGACTACCATCTCATGAACTGATGGAATGTGTTTTTCATTATTATTACATGGTTGACAATAAGGAAATATTAAACTAATATATATGATATATGTAACATAATTATACTCTTGTATTTATTATATAACATTTCCCTTCTTACATTAAATTCCAGGAGAGATATGATATTATTATTTGTGTGTCCACAGACTACCGCCTTGCGATGTGATGTGATTCGTTATTCACTAATGCATTTCATAGAAGGTAATTAAAGTTAATATTATCAATATAAATTATATAAATGAAATTAAAATGAATCTATATTAGCAATATGTTACTTAACTTTAATTAATGTCATCCATTTAGAAAATTGAAATAGTGTTCATACAATTGTATGGTCTTCCGTCTCCATGAATGGTGTATTTCATTTTCAATATCTAAGTTTTATTGATAAAACTAAAATAAATATATAATAAATATATATCATTGATATATCATGTATAAAATTCTATTTATTTTTTATCCATGATAAATGTAAGTGATCCAAAATGCCAAATTAAAATATACACGAAATGCAAATCTGTTATTACATGAAAACTAACATCGACCTATAAATAGTCATAAAATGATAATAAATGTTTAAAAGTAAATCATATATGGTATGATATATATATTTTTGATTGATTAATATATTCATAATTAAATTATACTTATTATTCATGAGGTTAAAACATGTAAAATGGATACTGATACATTAGGAAATGGATTTATGACTAATTTCTTATTTTGGTACAAACATTCCATATTCACAAACTATGAATTCTATCTGTTCAAAGTAATACCCATAAATGTATTTTATAACTATTCTATAAAAATTATTTTAAATTACATATCTATTTTAGAATTTCTCTTTAATGGGGGTTTCAGTTCAAATGTAACCAAAGTGGAAAGGGTTTTCTATCTAAATTTTATTTCGTTGATGCATAAGGTATGGTAGGAACCTAACTTTTTCTACGATAAATATATAATTAACATTTGATATGAAATATCATGAATATAGTTCTTTTCATGAAATCCATTTTTTAATTTATTTTTATTTGTTGAGGTGTTATATGATTCAAAAGTTATGAAAGTTGAAATAGTATGATGTTATAATCTCAATATTTATCAGGTTGGGTTATGATTGTGCTCTGGATGATGAAATATTTAGATAAATATCTCATGAAACACATGAATTTTTTTTAATTGGGTTACATAATTATAATAATTTTCCCTTATTTTTATTCTCTTCGTGATGTCATGTATTCATATGAATGTTTTAAATGAAACCAAACTAAATTTATCTCTTCAATCAAAAATCATGTTCCCTAATTTTCATCAAAACAGTTTTTTCAAATTCTCCATGTTTGTTAATAAATAAATTTTTACCCTATATTTCATTTTTAACATGTTTTATTCAATGAATCATAATTTTTTTTTCCAATTAATGCATGTTTTTATTTTCTTAAAATTGTCAAATTTATAATTATTTTATTATTTATAACATTAAATTAATTTATTCCATAATAACCGGTCAATGTTTTTAATAATTAACTATAAGTATATATTTTTCTCTAGAGAAAATTATTTCCATGATATTTTATTTATTTTGTCTTTAAAAAGATTTATTTTAAGGTGGAATTTCATCATTCCTAAATAAATTTTTAAATTATTTTTAATTATTACTTCAGAAGTTACCAATTTTATTTTCAAATATTAACATTTATAAAATATTTTATTATTTATTAGATTAAAAATGGAATCCCAAAAAATGAAATTATATTTTCTCATGATATTTTAAAATTATTTTTATATATTCCATTTTATGATTATGTGATTTTTTTAAAAGGATAATATTTTAAAAAAATTATTTGTTTTGAGATGTTTTTTTAATATGGAAATAATAATTTCCATATGAAATTTTCCAAGTGCTCTTTAAACGTCAATTTCAAAATAAGATGAAATCATTTTATTTAACTTATGAATTACTGAGAATAAAATTTAATGACACTATCCTTGTTATTTCTATGCAAGGTTTATTGTGATGATGATGAATGTTTTAAAACACCCATTATTTTTTACATTATTATGCTATCATGAATTGATGACATGTTTTTAAAACTTTTTTTTTCTTTTCATAGGTTATGATGTGATGAATAGTTAATTATTATGTGTCATACCTAAGTATGTCTTTTATTATATGATTTATGGGAAAAATGCATCCCTTTAGAGAATTGGGTAAAGAATTATATCTCATGTTATGAAAATGTGAAACCCATCGATTGGCTTGATCAGCTATAGGTAATTGTTGTGTTTTGCTCCAAAATAAGAAATGTTCCCAATATCTGGATCCACTATGTTGATAGTATTAGTAGCTGACCGTTAAATATGAAATTATTTATTGATTGATTATGGTACCATACTTTTTAAACAATTTCTAGTGGTTTATGATTGATTAATTATTATTTCTCACTCGTTTGGAAATTTTTTGAGAAATGATAATGTTTTATAAAATGACCCATGTTTATGATATATGAAAGGTTGTTTACGAAAATAATATGTAATTTTCATGATCTTACACCCAAATGATTATATAATTCATTTATATTTTCACTTATTGATTTCTCATATGTTTAACCTTACTAAAAATATAAGCTCACCATTTCCTATGATTCCTTCCACACGTTGCGAAGAAATTCTTAGGCAGTCTATTCATTAGATGAGTACTATGTGTGTTTATATTTGTGGGAGATGGTAAAGAGAATTAATTAAATTAGATGATTGTGATTCTACTCTGCCAAGAGAATAAATTATTATGGTCTTGAGGTTTTTGTTTATGATATGTAATAAATACTCATCTAAATATATATTATCATTATATTTGAAAATACAAGGTCATTATACAGTTATATGGTAATAAGAAAATAAGAGGCAGAATATTATAAAAAATGGTATATTTATCTCCTATCCTAAAAAGTGTTTAAAAAAATAAGAAAAAAACATCTTCAACCAATATTATTATGAATAATCCCAAAATGATGTCCATTTTTTAAAATAAAAATTATATAATTGTATATTTGTATATTTTATTAACAAATAAATTCATTTCAGAGAACTATAAATATAGGAAAAGTGTTATTAGAAATTTCAGTTATTAATAATTCTTATTTCATATTATTATTCAATTAATTTATTAATGATATATTATTAATATAATAAATAAAAAATTTATTCATTAACAATAGTATATATATATATTCAAAAGAACTCAATTTATTTAATATATTATTATTAGGCATAAAATTTGTTTCTTAGTTATATTAGCTATACTGCATTCATTAAATTATAATAAATAGTCATGTTTATATTCATTGTTTATAAATTTTATATTTGTGAGTACTCAAATTTATTTAACTGGATTTGTTTTAACGATCCTGTTTAACATTTTTATATTATTAAAATAATTTTTTGTTTTAATTTTTGTTCGGTGTTGCGTGTGTAGTAGGATATGAAAAATAGTTTTTACTAAAGTAGAAAAAAATGGTTTTTCCAATTATACCCCCCAAAAAAATTTCAACCATGATATTTTATTATATAAAACAAAATATATCTAAGGTTATCATTTCATTACTATATCCCACGATCCTCCATAGCATCATAAATCTTAAAATTTCTTCATATAATACTGAGCATATTTGTTGTATTGTTCTAAAACACCATATCTTTTTGAAATTTAATATAAAATTACCATTCTTTATTTTATGGACCACTTTTTATTTTCCTTGATATTGAGTGAAAAATATAAAATAGATTGATATAGCTATGCATCAGCTTCCCATTCATTCCAAATCACAAAACTCTCTAACATGGATATTTTCAATGGAACATATTTTCCAAAATGTTAAACTCATGCTATCATAGATGATTATCTTGAGAAATATTACAACAATTATGTGTTGTGTTCATACATAACTAAATGTTTTTAACATCCTATACCATTTCATGTAAATGTCTAGGACCCATTAGCATCCTTTCTCTATCATTATCCATGCATGATGGTGTCCTACAACTCTTTCCATACAAATCCATATATTTTTTCATTTGATTGAATGAATTGGAATAGATTGTATATGATTACACTACCATATGTTGGTATAGAACCCAAAATTCATGAAAATCAATTGAATTAGATATTTTTTATCCTCTTGTGGTTATATATTCCTCTCACACAAACTATCTTTCGATGAATGAAGAGTAGTGCTAAAACATGGTTCAATATATAATTCCTTCTAGAGACATATCTATAATCTTATTAAAAAAACTCATATAATGATTAGATATAATTGATAGTGATATTCCATTAATTGGTTCACCATAACAATTATTCATATAAGGGATAGTATGTTGTTAGTGTAATCTTCATTTATGGAAATAGAAAACACTATCTTCATAAAATGATCGACTACAACCCTGATAACATTACACACTATAATTTTTTGGAGTTCGTTGATGATGTATATCAAGATGATTTCCCATTTTGATCCTTTAATGGATAATGGTATTCATATTACTATATAATTTTTTTGTTCATCCTAATCCTTTTGGAATAAGAAAAATTGAGATACATATTCTATAATTTATTTCTCCATGTTATCCATTCTGATTTTTTGCATAAGATATTTATTCATTTTTATTATTGCTATAGTATTAGAAAATGATGAGAAATGTGCATAATCTAAAAGTCCCATTTCATTTTGGGTTTTTTGGAAAAATATCACCGTTCACAACCAAATTACTATATCTTTATAAATGTGGAACCCATAAATAGTTTCTTCTTTTTTAGTATCTATGCAATATCTTACTATGACTCATTAATTAACATGTTAATGAATAGATGATATGTCACATGGGACAGTCTAAATTAATCATAATTTGTAATATTTCTTTAAGACCAATGGGTCTTATAATGTCTCCAAGCCTATAGGTAATGTAATGTCTAATCCTACAAGCCTTATAAGGTTTCCCCAAATCTTTTGGAAGGGGGTTATCCAAAAGAAATAAAAAGGATGGCCTTCCAGCAATTTGGTCGGTAAGTATAGGGGTAGTGAAAAAAAACATAATTTTCTGAAACATTATTCACATTCATCAATCCAAATAAACTTTAATACCATACATGTTTCCTTTAATGGTAGTTTTTAATTCCTTGAAAAATTTCTCACTATGAGTCATTCGTATCTTAATAACAAAAGGACATAATATATCTTGTTTATGGTGGTTGGTGCAAGTCATTGTTAAATAAAAGAATATTATAATGGATCTACATTGATACACTTGTTGGATATTACATGACCCATTAAAGGAAACTTTATTATTTATAATTCACATTAAAAAATTATGGAATGCATCCGGACCTTTCATAAGGTCCTCAAAATAGCTAACAAAAAAATTGATTCTATTCATTTATCTATTGGTAATTTATAATATAGTAAATAAACATTACCATAAACTCAAATGGGTAGTCTATTAAGATATTAATATTAATATCCATGAATATTTTTGGGGGATATAGTAAATCATAATTACATAACTAAAAACTCATTGGGTATATAATTCATTTAGAAATATTTATTTGAAATATCATCACTTTTACCCTTTAACTATTAGGAAAACTGATCAATTTTAAATCATTGAGATGTAATTAGATCCTTTATGATCACATAACATGGTTTAAAAAGTGGATAGATGATATTTAATAATAATTATTATCATTTTATGGTTGTGGTAGATAATGAGGAGTCACATTGAACCATATTTCGTTATAATAATGAGTATTGGATCCCCTTATACTAAAACATTTTGATGGATAATGCCCATTCCAAATTAATTATTTATCAATTTCAATAATTAAAAAAATTAACAATATCCACTCTATATGTACAATTATAAATACATATTGATCTACATATATATTCAATCGAGTTTTTGACCTATTGTTTTGGTTTAAGACATGGATGTCCATTTATAAATACATAAATATATATAGATACAATTGTAATTTCATCAATGTTGACATCCTATATAAAACTTTATGTCATGATTTACTAATATTTTGGTATTAGCACTCATATTAGAGAATTATATTTCAAGGGGTGATGTTCATTTTTTTCATACTTGAGTATATGATTATAAATAATATTTAATGTGAACCCCCTCTACTAAATACCGATATGGACATTTTTTAGGGATTACTAATATGATCCCTAAATTAAATTAAATTTTACTAAGTGTTAAATAATAGGTTATTATTGACGTATACTACCACAAATATAAATTGAGTAGAAGTTAAATTTCATAAATTTGATTATTTTCCCCCACGTTTTTTTCATGGATAGTTCAATATCCATCTACTAATATGGAGATTCAACATTTTTAAGAAAATTCTATAAGAAATAATGTAATAAACCAAAATCTAAAAAATTTATTTTAGAATTATAATTACCAGTATGTGTACCTCACTTCACCTTATTATCATGGTCTTCTATAGAAATATTTATTGTGAATTCTATTCCTTTTTCCCCTTATTTAGGATATTACTGGTGCCTAATTTATTTATTAACCTGAGGTATGGAGAATTTTTTTTATAGTTTTGATACACACTGAACACGAATAATTTCAAGGTGTGTAGATCATTAACGAGGACCTTCTATAAAATGTTCTTTTTAAATTCCCAATTTGGGTTACATTATTAGTTGTACAATTGGAGGAACACTCTAGGACACATAATACACTTCAATGCCCCAAGAGAGAAATTACATATGTGGTTCTTCTTACACTATTGTGAATTGGTTGGTTGAAATTTATTCTCCCCATAGGATATAGCATCAGGTTTCTCATTATATTCCAACTTTTCTCCCTCTATGGAGTATAGAGCTACCCATGATTCTTTATCTATCCTTATTGCACATCCAATATGTCAGGACCAAGAGTTTATAAGTTATATTTGTTTCCTAAAAAATAATTTTTATATTATATTATATAGTATAATACACCTAAAACATAAAAAGAATCAAATAAAACTCTATATCATTAATGGATATCATTGCATTAGTCTGCATCTAACCCCATGAAAATGAAAAAAAATTTAAAAAAAACCAAAAATTGTGAAATATGAAATTTATAATAAGAAAACACAGATCACACCAATTTTAGGAATCATACCCCCCATGAACTGCACTATGGAAAAGAAATAGAACATTAACAAATCAGTTGATACAATAGAAAAATAAAATATAGTATCCTGGGGGTGGTTAATTGTTGTGACTATATAATGAAGAAATTGTTATTTACAGGAGTTAATATATCTACTGGAATAGTAATTTGACAATTGGAATATTAAACTACACATTTATAACAGAAACCTAACTAACGAAAATAGTCATATTACTGTTGGAATATTAATTTAACATCAAAAATTAAAAAAATTTAATATGAATAATAAAACCCAAGATTAATTTTGAAAAATATAAATATTTTAATGCAATAAAATAAAACCAAGATGAAAATGACAATAAAATTATATCTATATTTTTACCAAATTTTAATTTATTATATTTTAAAAAATTCAAAATATTTATGTTAATCATTTTAATTACCTATTTGATTAAATAATTTGGATTAAAAGATAATCATTTTAAAAATAAGACCGTCCAGAAATTCTAGGAGGGAATTTTTTGAAATTTTCTTAAATTATTAAATTTTATGTTGGTAAAAATAATTTTTTCTTTAACTACTATAATTTAAATAACATCATTCATGATATAATAATGACAAAATAAATCCAATAAATATATTCTAGATAAAAAACATTTTTATTAAGATATATAATACCTAAAAATCATGATATAAACTATATATTTATTTTCATAAATTTATGACTAATGTTTCCCATTAAAATTAATTTTATATTTTTCTCTTTTATTTTTTGTTAAACTATTACTTTTTCATTATAATGTGATTGATATTCAATGAATCATATTATTTTATTCAATTATATTTTATAATGTAAAAAATAATTCTTCTGAAGGATTTAACTTGGTTATACTAATTTAGTCAATATTTTATCCTTAAAATACCTCTATCCTTATGTTAAATAAACCACACACACCTCCATTTTCTTAATTCTATACAAAATTTATCTTATATTTTCAATGCGTTTGAAAGTCAAAGAATATTTTAATTTACTGTTGTATGTTTTATATAGATGAAATTTGGTAACCTTTATTGGTATCGATGCTAGAAATGTAATTTTTATGTTTCTTGCACCAGTATTGGGAGTACATGTTTGGGGTGATCATAATTGGTATAAGAGCAAGGATAATACATCAATTATAGTAGTATGTTTTCATATGAAGTTAATATTTGTGTTATGGATATATTTATGGATTTTTATGTGTATGGTTGATCATAATTTCATAGGTATACATACGTCTTTTGATGTTTTCAGTGCTAGTATTTTTATGAGATTTCATACTTTTACTAGGTTTTATGACAAATAATCAATTTTTTGTTATATAACCCTTTGTGTTAGTAAATGATTAATTTTTTTTTAATTATTATCTATTGTATTAGGGGATATAGATATTCTTGATGTTTGAGTAATGATTAATTAACAAAGGGATATTTTCATTACAATTTTTTCCATCTAAGGGTTGCACATCATTTTAGAATCTAAATTCGATTCATGCTATTTTGGTAAATTTTAGAACATAAAAGATTATATAATTATTTAACATGGGTATTAATGTTATTTTTGTGATATTTTTTATTAAGATGAGGTATATGTAACCCTTAGTATTAACATGGGTCATAACATGATTTATTATCATGGAAGAATGGAGTTGAATTTATTAGTATGTATGTTCAATGGTATGAGATCACCTTTGTTGTAAAATCACTAATTAATGATTAGGTTTTTTTAGGTTAGTTGGGATATAGGGTTAATTAATTGTGTAATAATATTTGTTGAATATTTGGTGTCATTGAGGATATTTTAAACTAAAATGATATATTTCTTCATATGAATCATTATTCATTTTGTATATAATCATACATTATGACAACAATATCTATTTTCGTTAATATTTAAATATAAGATGAATGTCATGTAATCTTCTATTGGATATGTGGTCCAATAAATTTTGAATTTATGGACTAAGGAAAGAGAAAATAATCTTAAATACTCACTATTTTGGAAAAAAGACAAATTTGATTAGGAAATTGATTAATGTATGATATTTTAATTTTCATGTGACTATATTTAATTACAATCTAGGACTATATGGGAATAAAATTCCTCAACACTTGAAAAATAATATTATGATGAAAATTTTATCTCAATGATTCATTTTTGATGAGTTTATGGTCTTATTTCCACCTCATTGGATCTTGGGTTTTTAATCATTGAATTTTTCCTTATCATTCACATTATTGCAATCAATATTATTTATTACTATCCATAACAATTTAAACATTACATTTTTACTCCATGTTTATATTTTAACATCCAATTGCAATTATTCTATTTACAAACCTGGTTATGTGTTATTTTAGATGACATTCTTACTTTTCATATCCTCACATCAAAATGATGTTTTATTAAACCTTTTTAGGATGTTGGAATTTTGGAATAGTATTTTCAATTGTTGATATTGGGATTATCATGATCATGTCAAAATTGGGAGGACACAATTTATTAAAGAGGTTGAGAATGTAACATCTTGGGACTCAATGAGTACAACATTATTAATTTTCAATAAATTTTATTGGTATAATTTAAATTAATATCCTTGAATAATTATAATAATTTAATAATAGGGAAATAATATTTACTAAATTAATAAAAATAATATTATTAGACATGTATTAAAAAATTTTATGAAAACTTAAATTTTAATAGTCACATTATATATATTAGAAAATGAAGACATTATCAAAAATAAAATAGTATCTGAATATAATTATATTAATATAAAAATAAATATATTTCTGTAATTATATAATAAAAATAAAAGTAAAAATATTAATTAAAAATTATTTTATACAAACTATTATAAATTATTCTAATTCAGAAATAATTTTAAAATAATATCATGAAATAATATAATATATATAAAAATATTATTATTTAAAAAATAAATATATATTTTTGATATATGATAAATATATTGAGTTTTAACAAATGGAATAAATGAATATTATTAGATTATATGAGTTAGAGTTATATTATTTAATACATAAAATATTTTTCTTCATTAATAGTCATGTTACATAAGGATAATTTATATTCTCAATTTTTTTCAAATTTGTAATGATTTTGTAATTGAAGTGCACTGTGTTGAATTTGTTGTCAATGAGGCATGAAGTTGTCTTGGAATGAATGGAAGTCAAGGAATGTCACGATGTGAATGACAAAGGTTGTGATGGTGTTGGTGATGAATGGAGAATGGCCATGGTACTAAGATGCGTGTCACTTAGGAGATTCACTAAGTGGCATAGGAGATGTGGTTGAAACATTCTCTAGTCACATCTGACGATTGCTGAGCTGCTCTTTAAGTTCTAAGAACTTGTATCAACTGGATACAAAGTCACAACAATGTTTTAAGACCATGCATTGTATTGACAATGCATGAGGAGATGAAGAAGATCCATCCACAAGTTCAAAGTGGATGAAGTGAGCGGATGGAAGAGTCCATGCACTATCACTTAGTGCATGTGAACATGAAGTTGATCCAACTTGATCTCTGATTGGATCAATGAAGAACATTGGAGATTTTATGTGATTCAAGAGCTCGGTTGATGAAGAACCTTCAGAATTCCCTCCTAAGTTGTGAAATGTTGAAAAGTTATTAAGAACATGAGGAGGAGATGGGAAATTCCTAAGAAGAAGAAGAATTATGAAGAAGATGGCTTGAAGTGGCATTTGGAATATGGGGATACTTTGTTTTTATACAAAGTCTTTATTCCTATACTTAGCAAAAATTAGGCCAGCCAAGGCCAGCCCACGGGTTCAACCCCAAGGCACTTGTGGGCCTAAGGCGCCACACCCATGGGGGATCCCATGGTGCAAGCACAAGGCGGCAGGGGCCGTGTATAAGCCCCCGAGGGCACGCGGTGGTGAAGCCCGCGCACCCGAGGAAGCATAGTGGGCGCCAGTAGCGCGCCCGCAGGGGGAACACGGTGCGGGGCGGCACCGTGGAGGGAGAAGTTCAATCGAAGGGATGCCGGCAGCGGAACTTTGATAAACCGCGTGGAAATCGCGGGCCGTTTCGATGTGGGATGCGGAATTTTTCCACGGAGCGAATCCCAGCCGCTCATCTGATCTCGCGGACGATCGACGCCGCTCATCTAATCCGCCGCGCTCCCGATCTAATCCAAGCCGTCGAAGGTTTTTGATCACCTCATCCAACGGCACAGCATCCGTCTTCTTCCCCGAGCTCGCACGAGGCCACCCGCGAGTCCACCTTCGAACCAGGCACCTCCCGACGACAGAATTCGAGTTCCCGGCCACCTCCGATCAAGATAAAGCCACCATTGTAATCGTCTGGCCATAACGAACACATTTATGCATCAAAATATGCATGCATGCAATGAGATGATGAATTCGGTCGAGGCCGAGGCAAACGAAGTTGCCGAGGCATCGGGTGTTCGTGCTTTGCATGAATGGGCCTAAACAGAAGTCCACGCATGCGTTCTAAGTCGCATGCACGTGAAGGAAACCGAAAAATAAAGAAACCGCGTTTGAACAGAGAGGAAATCAAGATTTGGAAGATTTTGAAGATCCTAAATCTTTGGGAGATCAAATATTTCTCACGCGGATGCACCGCCTCACCACTGCCTATAAAAAGAGAGGCTGAGCTCTCGTTTTTTCTTGCTGAAGTTTTATTGAAAAACTGTGTTCCGTGAGGCTCTGCCTCGCGAAGTCGAAGCCCCGCGCAAGTTTACTTGTGCGGATGAGTCCCTTGCGCGGTACCTCTTTGCGCGACAAGAAGAAGGAGGAGGAGGAGATCCCTGCGCGCCTTCCCTTTGCGCGGCAGGAAGAACCCGGGGCAGTAGCACTTGTGCGCCCCGTGGTTGAGGTACCTTGCACCCGAGGAGCTTGCGCGCCATTTGGGCCTTGTGCACTTGTGCGTCTGAAGAAAAGGAGAAGAGGCCGCTTGACCCTTGCGCGCCACCTGACTTGCACCTTGAGGACTTGCGTGCCTCCATTGAGGCAGGAGAAGACCCGAGGCCAAGACTTGTGTATGCACCGAAGAAGACCCGAGCATTTGTGCCTTGTGTGAAAGAATAAAGGAAGGACAAGTGTGTGCAAGAAGTGGAACAAGGCTTGCACCTTGTGTTTGCAATGTAATTGAGAAAATGTGTGTGCAAACAAAACAAGAAGTGGGCCGAACCTAGGTGTGTACAAAGTGTACGCATTTAGAAGTTGAAGGAAGAGGATATCCACACTAAAATAAGAACACAAATTTATGTGTGTAGACAAATTGAATAAAGTGTGTGAAGTTTGAGAAGTAGGTGTGTGTTGAAAAGAATTACACCCTCTAAGGGTTTACTGCACAAAGAAGAGGAAAGGGGAAGTTCATGCTTGCATGCATGCACATGCACACGTGAACAAAGCCAAATCTGGTTGTGTGCATTTGAGTTGTCCAAGACTTGAAGATCTTGAAGAGATTTGAGAAGGCCATGCAGTCAGTGCATGAGGATGCAGAGTTGCCATGCACTCAGTGCATGAAGTTGATGTGAACTGAGACTGAACCAGACTGAAGTTAAAGACATCAGTTGTCTGAGTATTCAGTAGTTGGAGAGAAGCCAGGTCATCCTCAGAAGAAGGTGATAAATCCTGAGCAAGACGAGAAGACCTGATCATCACAAGTGATCAGAGGTACAGAGCAAGGCCAGCAGCCTTTATCCCAGGCTACTGAAGATACTTGAAGAACTTAAAGTGAAGAAGAGCTACTCATGCGACTCGAGGAGCCAAGAGAAGATCCTGTGGGACTCAGGGAGAAGAAGTCTTCAGTGGGATTCTGGAGCAGGCCAGTGGGACTCTGGTAACACTGTGTGATGCAGTATAAAGACCCTCCTGTGGGACTCAGGAGAGATACAGTGGGACTCTGTATCGACCATTGTAATTTTAACAGGTTATAATGGAGAATCCATGCTGGGAGAGCATGGCAAGGATGTAGGCCTTTGGTGCCGAACCTTGTAAATCCTTATGTCCATTACCTTTACATTTACTGCATCATTCGTGGAAAGGTGAGAGATACAAGAAGAGTGGATCGAGGCCTTAACCATCCATAGAGGTTTAATTGATTAAGAATCAATTAGTAAAAAGTTTTAAGGGATCACTGATTCACCCCCTCCCCCTCTCAGTGATTCACACTGATCTGGGCACTTCAATTGGTATCAGAGAGGAGGTTACCTCTAAAAGATCCAAGGGAGTCTTTATGAAGTGCAGATTTGAGGAAATGAGTGACCAGCCTCAAATGGAGATATCTGGCAAGACTCAGAAAAATAGAAAGAAGAAACAGGCCAAGAAGATGAAGAAAGCATGTCCTAGCTGTGATGAAGTTGAAACAATGAATGATCTTCAGAGTGCACTCAAATATCTTCAGAAGACAGTTCCCATGGAAGTGGCAAAGTGTATAGCTACATGCATCCATGATCTTCATGAAGAAAAATAACAGTTAGAAGAAGAAGCCAATTCAATGGAAGATCAATTGGAAAAAAGGGTTGGCATAACCAACACTCTCAGAAAGCTGGTGAAGGCTAAAGATGAAACAGTTTCTCTTTGCAATGAAAGATATGAAGACACTGCTGAAGAATTGCAAAGAAGCCTTTCTGAGAAAGAAATCTTTATGATAATGATCAAAGAAGTTTTCCATGCACTGGAGAAGTTGCACAAAGTGTCAATGAATGTCATAGATGCTCAACTCGAATACAAAGTCAAAATGGTGAAGGAGCTTGAAAATTCATTGCTAGAAATGAATAAGGTGCATGAAGACCAGATAAAGCAGCTGGAAGAGAAATGGGAAGGAAGGCTATGAACTATTGAGGATGAGAAGAACTCCCTCAATATGAAATGCTTAGAACTGGAGGTGATATTGAACAATCAGCAATCACCCAAAGCCAAAGCCTCCCAGTCAGCTGAAAGGAGAAATGTTGCTACTCAAGTATGCTTTGAGAAGGATGATTCTAGAAGAAAGACATCCTCTAATAAAAGGGAAACATCTTCTAGAAAGAAGGTACCATCCATACCATCTTGTACTGATGCTTCTAATTGTGTTTCTACTAAAAGTGCAGGATGGAAGAATGAATCCAAACAAGTATGGATGAAGACAGTGAAGAAAGAATGCTCTCCTGAAACAACACAGCAATTCAAGAAAAGTACCCTACAATCAGAAGGACTGAAGAGGTCAAGATTTGTGGGTCAATGTTGGTGTTGTAATAAGTATGGGCACTGTGCAAAGGATTGTTGGTACAATCCACTGAATGTCAAAGCACAAAGGAAGCCCATTCCAAGGGGGAGCAAGCCAGAAGAAAAGAAGCAGCATCCACAGGTCCAGAGACATCTGTTTACTGCAAATAGATTTGGATTACTTGACAACATCTGGGATGATTGCAAAAGTGGTCAAAAAGATACATGTCAGTCTCCAACTTTATCCAGAGCTCAAATAAGGAAAAAAAATCACAGAACCTGGCTCAGAAAGAATCCTTGGGAAGCAAGCAGAAGAAAGTGGAAGATGCTCCCAAGAAGAGTTTGAAGAATGAAGAGAAGTCCTTGGAATTCAAATCCAAGAAGGGTGATGCATCCAGAAGGACCACCAAGAAATGCTTCTACTGTGGGAAGAAAGGACATATCATGGATCTTTGTAAAGAAGCCATGAAATTAAATAGAAGCAGACTGGACTCAAAAAGACAATCAATCCAGAAGAAGAAGAAGGGATTGATTGAAAACAAGTTGCCTAAGAAAGGTAGCTTGACAGCATCTAAGGAACCATGTGGAACTTCCAGAACTGGGGCCACTCTTCCAAATGATTTACTTGTCATATGGCCACATCAGTTGCAACTTTCCAGAGAACTACAAAGAGTTGAAGATGAAGCTCTGGCAATTGCTAAAGCAAAAGGGAAGAAGAAGGTTTCACGTGAAGATGTTTTGAGAACCACACCAGCACAATCATCAATGAAGATCAAATGTGCAAGTGTGAAGACTAGTGAAAATGGGGCATCTCGGTTGAGAGAATCTTCTCAACCTTGTTGTTCACATTGATGAACCAAGGAGGTTCCATCTTATTCCCTTATACTCTTGGTATATACATGTGCTAACATTGCAGGGAATTGAAGATGATGATCATTCTCAACTGGAGGATGGTTTGGACAGAATGGAGTGCACCCCTTGAGGGGGAGCCAATCTGAAGAAGATGGGATTCTGAGATTAATACCATCTTGAGAAAAGTGAAGGTATTCCAATCATACTTTCATCCCTTGTTTATTAATTGAGTTTATCTTGTCAATTAATGGGGAGTATGGATTGAAGACAAATGGATGAAAGGGGGAGCTTTATCTTTTCACCTGAACTTTCTAATGAGTTTTGTGAAGTTGTGCAGGATTTAGCAATTCATTGTTATATCTGAAAAATTTCAAAGCCCTAAGCATGATCTCACATGTGTAGAGAACTATGGACATCTTTGAATTCCTTGGTCATATCACTCTTGTTTTCTACACTGGGTTAGCCCAAGTAGACTTAGAGTTGATTTACTAAAGGTTCTTTGCTAAAGAAGAACATGTGGCATCATCCCTCTCTTAGTGATTTTCAAGAAGATGCTATTCAAAGGGAGGAAGATATTTTTGAAAGTGAACCACACCACACCTTTGCATTTGATTGCCAATAAGGGGGAGAAAATATTGGCACACATATTGACCCATTCATATGTGCTGAAGTGGTGTATTGACAACAAATACAAAGGGGGAGATTGAAGTTCACTGTGTTGCATTTGTTGTCAATGAGGCATGAAGTTGTCTTGGAATGAATGGAAGTCAAGGAATGTCACGATGTGAATGACAAAGGTTGTGATGGTGTTGGTGATGAATGGAGAATGGCCATGGTACTAAGATACGTGTCACTTAGGAGATTCACTAAGTGCCATAGGAGATGTGGTTGAAACATTCTCTAGTCACATCTGACGATTGCTGAGCTGCTCTTTAAGTTCTAAGAACTTGTATCAACTGGATACAAAGTCACAACAATGTTTAAAGACCATTCATTGTATTGACAATGCATGAGGAGATGAAGAAGATGCATCCACAAGTTCAAAGTGGATGAAGTGAGCGGATGGAAGAGTCTATGCACTATCACTTAGTGCATGTGAACATGAAGTTGATCCAACTTGATCTCTGATTGGATCAATGAAGAACATTGGAGATTTTATGTGATTCAAGAGCTCGGTTGATGAAGAACCTTCGTAATTCCCTCCTAAGTTGTGAAATGTTGAAAAGTTATTAAGAACATGAGGAGGAGATGGGAAATTCCTAAGAAGAAGAAGAATTATGAAGAAGATGGCTTGAAGTGGCATTTGGCATATGGGGATACTTTGTTTTTATACAAAGTCTTTATTCCTATACTTAGAAAAAATTAGGCCAGCCAAGGCCAGCCCACGGGTTCAACCCCAAGGCACTTGTGGGCCTAAGGCGCCACGCCCATGGGGGATCCCATGGTGCAAGCACAAGGCGGTAGGGGCCGTGTATAAGCCCCCGAGGGCACGCGGTGGTGAAGCCCGCGCACCCGAGGAAGCATAGTGGGCGCCAGTAGCGCGCCCGCAGGGAGAACATGGTGCAGGGCGACACCGTTGAGGGAGAAGTTCAATCGAAGGGATGCTGGCAGCGGAACTTTGATAAACCGCGTGGAAATCGCGGGCCGTTTCGATGTGGGATGCGGAATTTTTCCGCGGAGCGAATCCCAGCCGCTCATCTGATCTCGCGGACGATCGGCGCCGCTCATCTAATCTGCCACGCTCCCAATCTGATCCAAGCCGTCGAAGGTTTTTGATCACCGCATCCAACGGCACAGCATCCGTCTTCTTCCCCGAGCTCGCACGAGGCCACCCGCGAGTCCACCTTCGAACCAGGCACCTCCCGACGACAGAATTCGAGTTCCCAGCCACCTCCGATCAAGCTAAAGCCACCATTGTAATCGTCTGGCCATAAAGAACACATTTATGCATCAAAATATGCATGCATGCAATGAGATGATGAATTCGGTCGAGGCCGAGGCAAACGAAGTTGCCGAGGCATCGGGTGTTCGTGCTTTGCATGAATGGGCCTAAACAGAAGTCCATTCATGCGTTCTAAGTCGCATGCACGTGAAGGAAACCGAAAAATAAATAACCTGCGTTTGAACAGAGAGGAAATCAAGATTTGGAAGATTTTGAAGATCTGAAATCTTCAGGAGATCAAATATTTCTCACGCGGATGCACCGCCTCACCACTGCCTATAAAAAGAGAGGTTGAGCTCTCGTTTTTGCTTGCTGAAGTTTTATTGAAAAACTGTGTTCCGTGAGGCTCTGCCTCACAAAGTCGAAGCCCCGCGCAAGTTTACTTGTGCGGCTGAGTCCCTTTCGCGCTACCTCTTTGCACGACAAGAAGAAGGAGGAGGAGGAGATCCCCGCGCGCCTTCCCTTTGCGCGGCAGGAAGAACCCGGGGCAGTAGCACTTGTGCGCCCCGTGGTTGAGGTACCTTGCACCCGAGGAGATTGTGTGCCGTTTGGGCCTTGTGCACTTGTGCGTCTGAAGAAAAGGAGAAGAGGCCGCTTGACCCTTGCGCGCCACCTGACTTGCACCTTGAGGACTTGCGCGCCTCCATTGAGGCAGGAGAAGACCTGAGGCCAAGACTTGTGTATGCACCGAAGAAGACCCGAGCATTTGTGCCTTGTGTGCAAGAATAAAGGAAGGAGAAGTGTGTGCAAGAAGTGGAACAAGGCTTGCACCTTGTGTTTGCAAAGTAATTGAGAAAATTTGTGTGCAAACAAAACAAGAAGTGGGCCGAACCTAGGTGTGTACAAAGTGTACGCATTTAGAAGTTGAAGGAAGAGGACATCCACACTAAAATAAGAACACACATTTATGTGTGTAGACAAATTGCATAAAGTGTGTGAAGATTGAGAAGTAGGTGTGTGATGAAAAGAATTACACCCTCTATGGGTTTACTGCACCAAGAAGAGGAAAGGGGAAGTGAATGCTTGCATGCATGCACATGCACACGTGAACAAAGCCAAATATGGTTGTGTGCATTTGAGTTGTCCAAGACTTGAAGATCTTGAAGAGATTTGAGAAGGCCATGCAGTCAGTGCATGAGGATGTAGAGTTGCCATGCACTCAGTGCATGAAGTTGATGTGAACTGAGACTGAACCAGACTGAAGTTAAAGACATCAGTTGTCTGAGTATTCAGTAGTTGGAGAGAAGCCAGGTCATCCTCAGAAGAAGGTGATAAATCCTGAGCAAGACGAGAAGACCTGATCATCACAAGTGATCAGAGGTACATAGCAAGGCCAGCAGCCTTTATCCCAGGCTGCTGAAGATACTTGAAGAACTTAAAGTGAAGAAGAGCTACTCGTGCGACTTGAGGAGCCAAGAGAAGATCCTGTGGGACTCAGGGAGAAGAAGTCTTCAGTGGGATTCTGGAGCAGGCCAGTGGGACTCTGGTAACACTGTGTGACGCAGTATAAAGACCCTCCTGTGGGACTCAGGAGAGATACAGTGGGACTCTGTATCGACCATTGTAATTTTAGCAGGTTATAATGGAGAATCCATGCTGGGAGAGCATTGCAAGGATGTAGGCCTTTGGTAGCGAACCATGTAAATCCTTGTGTCCAGTACCTTTACATTTACTGCATCATTCGTGGAAAGGTGAGAGATACAAGAAGAGTGGATCGAGGCCTTAACCAGCCATAGAGGTTTAATTGATTAAGAATCAATTAGTAAAAAGTTTTAAGGGATCACTGATTCACCCCCTCCCCCTCTCAGTGATTCACACTGATCTGGGCACTTCAGTAATGGTTTGGATTTGTCCACTTAAGGGTATGCCTGAGTTTTTAATACTGTTTCATGGGTATTCCTCAATGTGTGTGAGAGTGAGGGTTGTTCCCATACTCCGAATAATTGTCCTATTGTACTAACATAAGGATATAGATATTCTTATGTAAGGTTACACTTATGTTTCATTTAGGTCATTCATGTATTTCAGAGGTCATGTAGGGGAAGTTTTTGATCATGTAAAGGTCACTATATTGTTACCTTTGTGTCGTCATAGAATCCCACATAATGTTTATATGTTAAATTTTCATCAATCATTTTTTATTGTTAATCATCCACTCTGTCATGTTTATAAATATCTCATATAAGGGTATCACTACAATTTTGAACACCATATAAGGATAAATACCACTACATAAGGGTACCAACCTGACTCATGTAAGTGAAAGAAAACCAATACACATTCTCTGTATGGTAAGACTATACTATTCAAAATAAATGTAATACTAGAAATACAATCTCATAAGAATGTATTTTTTTATAAATACCATATTTATGGTTCTACCCAAACTATGTTAAGGGTAAATGAAAAAAATCCTATATTAAGATACTTGATACCCATGTAAGGGTCATGATAAGAGTTGGAAAACCTATATAAATTTAAATTCAAATCCTTGTAATGTTGAGAATGCTCTAAAATATAGACATACAATTTCATATAATCATATGTGTGTAACCATAAGTGAAAATTGAATAATTAATATATAATTAATATTTCAATATGTAATGAGTTGTAATTTTTTTAAAAAGAATATAAATATTATAAAAACAAAAGGAATGTGAACACTAACTTCTAAAAACCATTTTTTATCCATTTTCTTGATCTGGTTACCTTTTTTAGTTTTAATTTTAAGGATTCAAATTCCCCCATTAATGCTTCAAGATTAATATAATATAGATAATCATCCTTACCATCTTCCAATCATTGCATTTGATATTATATTAAATGATTTAAAATTAAAAATACATAGTGAAAAATGTTTATATTAGATGATTTATTTATATATAATCCTGATTGAATATTCATAAACTATTCATATTTATACATTTCTATTTATTAATTGTAAAAAATTATAATATTGTATAAGGTGAACTTTGATTAATCAATGAGGGATGTATTTCTTCCTTCGCTATTTGTTTTCTTATTTCATGAGTTGTAGTCATGAGAGAGAATATAGTAAGAATGGAGAGTATATTCATCAAATTAATATCATAAAATAAGGTATCTTAGGTAGGATGAGCCTTACAAGTTATCAATTTAGTATAATGATCATATGTAAGACAATAAGTTGGGAGCCACAAATAATGGTTCACTAAGCTAGTTTCACATTTCTCCCCAAGAATGAAGACATATATTCTAGAGGATTCTGAATTGAATCAAGGGTATAATGATGGAATTTTGGGGATACTACACCATATAGATATGTATAAAAAGAAAAAAAAATGCATAAAATTCACAATATGGTATGAGACAATAAATATCATTAGGAATTAAATTCTAATAAAATGATCAATTTAGAGGGTAAAAATATTAATGGGATTTTTATTATATAGATATATGGAGTCAATATGACAATAACACAAAGACACATTAGAAAATAAGTATGAAAAATAATTAGAAATTATCTCTAATAGAATCATTCTCTGTATCTCAGTTCCCTACTCCCACACTCCATCATAACATATAAGGATAAGATAAATCAAGTTCAATCCTCAGTCTTAACCTACAATCAGGAGTTATAATGATTGTGTACCAATAAGATTCCCAATAAAAGGATTGACATATATATATTAGGACACTGGTAATGGTTCCTATAAAAAATATCTTCCATGTATATAAACTATAGTAGTGTGAATATATAAAAATCATAAACCTATAAATTAAAAAATTTCTACACACTAATCTATAAATATGTGATGTTTAAGAGAGTCTATAGATGAAGTATAACTGTATATGTAATCAAATTATTATCTAGGACATACGATAGATTTGTAATGTATCCTAAGTACTAGGGCTTAGACCCATGGAAATTAACAAAGGAATTATGTTAGATTCTATGGAACCCATTGCTAATAATCAAGAAGAAAATTATTCTTAAATGAGACAAGACTCATGTCCATTTACCATGGATTCCTCTTTAAGTCCTTATATCTCAACCACTGAGAATCAATAAAGGCTTTGAGATCCATGGAGTGTTTCCAAGGCAGTCTAAACATGATGGATTCAATTTTAAAATTTATGGAATTTATTTCAAATATAAAAGGGGGCTAACTATTATTTAATGTGTTATGTCAAACCTATTCCATTCAATGAAATCAATTTCATCATAATTTATATGATTATTCAAGAGAGCATGTTTGTGTCCATTTCCCATAAAACATTATTTATCACATTCACATTCAAAATATGATAAGGATAGAATGATAATGTCTATAATACTTCATAAAATAAATATATATTTGAATATATAAAGGTATTTTCTTGTTCATTCAACATCTCTGTATTATTTCATTTTATCTAACATTTCATTTATAAATAGCATGGGGTTAAACTAGGTAGTCATACATTTATAATTAAATTAATTTATATTCAGTTCCGAAAAATAAGAGGAATACCCAACACACTACCTAGTTTGGTGTCAACGTGGAAATTATTATCAACCCACCGTAAGGGTAGTTTTTGTAACACCACAAAATTTTGTGAAATATTTTTTTTCTAATTAAATATAATTTATTTATTTTTCATTTCTTGTGACACTAGAAATAGATATATATATATATATATATATAATAAAACACTAATTCAAACATTCCTTTCACATGTAACAAATAATCGGTGTATATTACACACAACCATGACTTTGTGTATGTCACACGCAACACCTACTTGGCATACGTTACTTACAACACTAATGTTTATAAGAATAATCATTTTATGGTTATAATTATTAAAATAAGATAATTTTAACCAACAAATTAAACATAGTAATATGAATAGTAATAAAAAGTATTCAAATAAATTTTATAATTTTTTACATAAATAAAAAATCAATATTGAATGAAATGAGTTTTACTAAAGTCCATTTATGTTTTAAAATTTGTTTTCCCGAATGAACTGCTTTTAATAAAAAATTTAATTTTAGATCCATTTTGAAAATAAATTTGATATATAAAATTCATTTTTATAATTTATAATATATAAATTATCTTATGGTGAATTTTTAAGATTTTTCTATGTAACATCATTTTTATGAATAGTGAAAAATACTACTCTATGTAAAAAATTGCATTTTCATTTAAATAATAATTAATGATAATTTTTATTTTTATTTTTTAAGTAAAATTAGATAAATTATATATATATTAATAAATTTATGTTTTTATAATGAATTTCACTTTGAAATTGAATATAAAAACATAAAAATATTTTGAAATTCTTTCTATTATAAAAAACATGTAAATTTGTCTAGTCTATGGGAGTAGAATTAATCTCAATTTTGTTTTTTATATGAATTTAATTTTAAAACAAATTACATAAAACATTTTAATATTTATAATATATATATTCTAATTAGATCAAGAAGATATTTGACCAAAATTATAAGTAAAAGTGATTAAAATTAATCACAATGGTTAACGTCAAAATATGATTATTTTGGGACTAAACCATAATCATAGGGTCCCAAATGACCTATTAAAGTGTAAAAACCCCATTTAATGGAAATTTTACATACTTAACCCTTCACATATATATTTTTATTTGTTTTTTATGATGTTTTTAGGAAGAAACTGGTGTAGAACTGACAGGTTTTCAAAAATTTCAAGTGAGTCATTTCCTTTCCATATAAAAGGCCACCACATCTCCAACATCTTCGAACCTCCCATACCTATAAATTTATGAAATTACCAAAGAAATAAAACTTCTATAAGTCCTCCCTTACTCTTATAATCCTTTCTTTGGGCATAAGGAAATCGACATAATACTTTTGACAAAAACCAATGGGAGTTACCTAATTAAGAGGTAACATCATCTCTCAGGTTCTTTATTTTATTTTATTTCTCCTCCCCCTCCAATTTATTTTCTTCGTGATCTTATAAAATCACCAGTATAGAAAAAATCATATTATGTTTTTATTCAATGGTTTCAAACTACAGTTTCATAGACCTCTATCAAAGGATAATGAACATATTATTTATGTGTACAGCGAACTACCACATCAGGAAACGATGATTGTTCTATTTTTATTATCTCCTATCATGGTGGAATTTTTTGAGGAAACTTTATATATGTGTACTATATTATATTTTAAATGTATTTAATCTGATTTATTCCCTTTTAAACACATACCTTTTTTACTTTCGATTTTATGTTCATAAAATAATTTCATTTTAGTAAGTGTGGAGTACTGCCCACTCCAAGCGATATGACTTGTTCAAAAACTACAATGATTTTATTAATTGTGGTTATGGTTAATACATTTGTAATATTTGATATCATAAAGATGATATAATAAGGATACATATATGTATTTTAATTTCATTCAATAGGAAAACTAAACAGAAGCAGCGTTCAGGCATAAATATAGCCTACCATCTCCCTGAATGATGTATTCCATTTCATAACTATATATTATATAAATTATCATAACACACATATAATATATATAAAATATATTCATATCATTTTTTACATTATTGAAATCATGATATTGGTATAAGTATCAAAGATATAACAAATTAGGACACATTCGAAAAACAAAGTGATTATTACCCGAAGTGTATCCTTAACATGAAATTTATTAAAATAATGTAATATAAAGTCATAATAAATAAATATATCGTATTATATATAATAATGATATCTGAAAAATATTTATAATAAATTTATATTTATTATACATGAGCATTTGAATGAGTATGATGATAGTAGATACAATAGGTAAGGGGATTTCATCTCACTTTTTATTTTCATAAGATACATGCTATGTTAGGCACTCTTTACTTTTGTGTGGTATAAATACTAATGATGATTGTATTATATATATATATATATATATATTATAAATAAATTTATGGGTATTCACATATCCATTTTATGATATTTATTTCAAGTGTTTTATGTTTCAAAATATACAAAATCGGTAAAATATTTGCGTTTCAAATTTCCTTCTTTGAGACTCGTGTTTTCTTACACACCTAAAAATTTATTCGAGGTGTATATACTTCCATATTACATGTTATATCAAGAAATTTTGTATTTTAATGATATTTTAAGAATAATTTATTTCCTTTTATTACATGTATAGTATGATACCAAGTTAACAAGTTATAATAGAGTACTAAGACAATCTCATAGATTATTGATATTGTTTATGATTAAGAATTATATGATGATATATTATGATCCATATATTAAGAACATTCATAAAATTTATTCTAATCTGGTCAGTCATGATTTATTCTTGAATCGGAATGATTTTTTCAATCATTGGTACATAATATTGTTGAAAAAGTATTTTTAAGAAATCATAACTTTACCCTCTATTTGGTAAGAAATTTTTGTTCCTTCCTAAGCACGTTTCCTAGATTGGATTTACTAAAATATTCATCTACTATCCTACGATACTTAAAGTCATTTTAACCATTTTTTATTTTAGAAATGTTTTCAATGGATTATTATTTTCACTTTTTGAATGAGCAATTTTTTTATCGTTTTCATTGTGCAAATGGAATGTTCTTTTTACCTCGTACAACATGTATGGATTTACCCACCATCAACTTATGGACTATTTAATTTCATTTTTAAATGGATAATTTTTAAGAAAATGTTTTTAAAATAGATTTTCATGGAAATTATTTTCAAATAATTTTCATGTTTGTTTTATAATTTTTTAATGGAAAATGGTTTTCAAAAGATTTTATGTTTCCAAGATCCTTTATAAAATAGTAAAGGATATTTTCCTCAAAAAATGTTTTAAATATATCATTACATGTCATTTTAAAAAATTTAATAACATATATTTATGTTACTCATTCCCTTCTAGGAATTTATCTAAAGGTATCATTTATATTCATTGATTACTAGTGTAACAACCCGAGAATTTATAAGATATATTCATTTTAATTTCTTTTATATCTTCTGTTGTATGCTACACCAATATTATCTTGCGCTATACGCAACACCATATTAGCTTGCAGTATACGCAACACTAATCTTGGATCGTGTTACAAACAATTTCATGTTTGTTGGATAGTAGTTATTCTATGAAAAATTGAGTATATATATATATATATATTCAATGTATTTTGTTATACGCAAAAAAAAAAGGAGTCGTGCACTACACGCAACCCTAACTTGACTTGCATTACACGCAATCGTGACCTTCTTCGATAGCGTGTGTTCTACGCAATACCGGGTTTTACTAAACAATTATATATTATTATAATATTATTATGAACTAGCCGTTATGAATAGTATTAACTAAAACTTTGAATTTTATAACATTATTATTCATCTTACACATTTTCTAGAACATGGTATAAGAACAAAATAAATTTTTCGTGTAAAATAAGTATTTTAAAAAAAATGCAGTTTTGCCGCATTTTGATGGAACACCCACTTTAAATCTAGTTTTTGACATGTTTATCAGTTAAATTTTACAAAATAAAATTATTCTTTGGATTCAGGATATAAAATTTTACCATCGATAAAATTTTCATATTATTCTGATAACTTTCATATTTTAATGAATAGTAAAAACATGCTATATTTTGATTAAAAACAACTTTTTTTCATCATAATAATTTATGTGGTTAAAATATAATATTGAATGGTTTTAAAGTATAAATATAATATATTTTTACCATTTAATATAATTTATGTCATTAGCATTGATTTTACATTGAATTCGTAGGTTAAATAAATTCAATCTTTTGCAATGTTTTAAACAAAAACCCATTTTCTTTCGACAATGAGATTAATTTTAATTTAATATCTGCAACTTCTGTGTATTGAATTTCTAAAAATTTATTCCATATTTAGAATCATTGGGTCCAAATTATATTAATAGACTACTTTTTATTTTTGGGCTTTATGAATAGTAACAATGGTAAATTTTATTTACCATTGTAAAAGGTAAATTGGGTAATTAAGGGTAAATATAATATTATAAAATTAACTTAATACTTGTCTTAATACACCTGGATGATTATATTTCGTCCTAAGTCATATTTGGGTTGAAATGGGATCCATTAGAACCCACTTGGAGGTGATTAAGACCTTTAGTTTATTTTATTTATAGGAAAGTGAAATATGTCTCACTCAACTTTAATAATTAAAGTATTTTTAATATAGGTTTATATAGAATATAAATTCGGTTATCAATACTCATTTGAAAGATAAATTTTTTTTCTTTATCATGGTAATTTATTTTAATTTTTAAGAGTTATTTAATTAATTTATTATCTTATACATTAATGATGCAGAAATTATTTATTTAGTGAAAAATCAATAATATTGTTTTTATTAAAATAGTAATACATATCAAAAGGCCCAAAAATCTGCACAAAACTTATTAGAAGTGTATATATAAACCCTAATTATCCACTTGCCTAATTTTTGACCATTTGGAACTTATTAAGGCAATTATGACACTTATAATATTTTATTTTAAATGATTCCAAAGTTGTCACCTTCATAATTTAATAAAGATAACAATTTACATGTTATTTTAAGATGATAAATTCGAGTATAATTATTATTATAAAATATTTGATATTTTTATTCTTTAATGGATTTTATTTTTAATTTCTATACAACAAAAATGTATATTAAATAATTATACAAAAATGTAGTACTAATTATTTTATTAAGTGATATACCAAATAAATGGTTTTATAAATATTAAAATAAAAATTATATGAACTATTTAATGTGATCCACGAATTTTCTAGACAACTTTGATAGGTTAGGAATCTATTAAATATTTTAGTTTGAATATATCCTCTGTGTAGATTTTATTTAAATTCAAATAAATGAATATTGTCAAAATTGACACTATTGTTATTTTATAAAAATAACATATTATTAAATTGTTTAAAAATCACCAAAATATTTAAAAATTATAAATTGAAATTTATATAGTCGACAGTGTCATAAAGTATCCAATTATGGAAAATTAACAACACATAAGTGATTATTTATAACCATTTAGAATTTAGAATTTTATTACCACTAATAAACATAAATAGATTAAATAAGGATAAAACAAAATGATAAGGATTAAAATAAGATCAAAACATGTATAAATTTTATTGGTTGATGATATTACAACCCTATCGCATCTAATATTCGAAATGAGTCATTTTTTGAGGTTTTTATGTGGGGTATGAATTTATATTAAACTAATATTTTTGAGGATTCCAAAGGTGCCCCTCTCCTCCCTTATAAAAGGTCACCACCTCCCTCTCTTTCTCACACCACTTTGGGCCTTAAATATCGGCCAACCCCTGACAATTTCTCTTCTCCACTTCCCTAGAAACATCCTAGAGGTTCTGGTATTCTTCAAAGACCAATCTTAGTTCCCTAAGAGGAGGTTTCAAAAAGGCGTGTCGAAAGAAGAGGTAATTTCCATTACTGATTCTTTCAACTTTATTTCTTCTTATACTTATTCTTCTTTATTTGTTTCATTATGAAGTAATAACATCAGTATTACTCTTATACTGATATGTGATTATAAGTATTAAACAACCCTATTTCACCATCTATTCATCCTACAAAAAATAAAATCACCACGCGTGCGTACGTACGGAATACCGTCTCCACACCGTGGTGTAATCTATTTTCCACCACCACCTTACTTGGATTGGTATAATGGTGTAAATAATAACTATATATTATTATTGTAAAGTGATATTTATTCTTAAATACTATACATACACTTCAATACAATTCCATGATCATGAGAATGATATCATCACTCGTGCGTACGTACGCAATACCGTCTCCACGACGCGATGAGATTCATTATCCATGTTAACCATTCATTAATGATTATAAAGTAAATTTAATAAGTAATCATGAAATATATGAAATAATAATGATACTGGATTTATGTATATATATATATATGTATGTCATCTACTTAATTCCATTCAATTCAATAAGGAAACGAAAACAACGTTTATGCGTACGTACAGCCTACCGTCTCCATGAATGGTGTATTTCATTCCATTTATCGATCTATCATATATATATGTATATGCTGAATATATATTACATATAAATCATGATTTACATTCTTTAATAAATTAAATCAGGATATAAGTAATAAAATCATGAACAACAAGTCCAAACATGTACGATAAATAAAACGATTTTACCCAAAATGCTACTTTAACATGGAACTTACAAAAGAACGGGTAATATAAAGTCATAAGTGACTCATATATGATATCATAACAATGAATATGATTCTGTAATAAGTCAATGACATTATTTAAATCGTTATACAGGAGGTTCGGATATGTACGAAGCCTATCAGACCTAAGATAAGGGATAACCTTTCCAATCTCGTTCTAATTTGAGATTATTTATACGTAAGTATTTACTGGGGTTACATTTATCATCCCTGACCATGTTTTCTAAAAAAAATTTCATAAATTTTTTAATATTCTTCCATGAATGCTTAATGTCATTTTTACCCTTTATTCACTTTTTACCACATTGTATGAATGGACTCGTTCCTTTGGTTACCATATAAGGTACTATTTGACTTTTCCAATAAAAGTACGAGGTGAATATTTTTTTAACGTATATGGCACGAAAATATTTTTACAGTTTTATAAAGCCCTATTTTCATGAATATTCCTCTAAAATATTTCATTTCTATTTTCAACAAAATACTTTTCATTAAAATTTCATGGAATTTTGTGAAACGAAAATGATTTTGAAGAATAAAGGATATTTTCCTCAAGATTTCATTTCAAGTGTTTTATCAAAACCATATTCCATTAAAGACGACATTACTTTATATGTGTATGTTTGATGTATAATGTCTCTATTATTTACATGGTTTCAGTTTTCATATGATGAAACATCCATTTGTTTTATATGGATTATGTGATGATGGGATGATGTTTATGAAACCCATTTCATTATTTGGGTTATGATGAATGTTTTAAGTTTATTTTATGGCACAAGTAAGAATGATTTCATTATGAGATGGGTGGGACCTATATCTCCCTTCAATGCATTGGTAAAAGATTTATATCTCATGAGATAGACATGGCTAGAATAGTAAGTTAATCTGGTTCAATGTTACAGGACTGAAACGAGGAGTGGACTCGATTCAGAAAGGGACTTTGTCCACTAAGATGGTCTTGGCAGCAATGACTTGGCTACTATAAAAATCATAACATGTTCTGAATGGTTGCCACAATTACATGTTTTATTCCCATTCTATTTTATCATGATTGATATTCCTTTATGATATATTCCTTACGTACATCCAAGATTTATGTCTTTGCTCAAGGTTTTAATGTTTAGATTTCATGTTCAAGTTTTTTCTTTCAAATGTTTATGGATTGTTTTATGTTCTCTATGTTTTCCCTTACTGAGAATTTGAGCTCACCCTTTTTATGCTTTATTTTTACTAGGAAATAGAGAAAGGTTTTAGGTAAGGAAAAAAGGGGACGATTATTATGGGAGATGTTCAAGATCTTTCAACATGATTATATGTTTATATTATGAGTTTCCAAAGACACTAAACTATTACGGTCCTTGTGTATCTGTTTTTTTTATGTATTAAGTATTCATTAATAGTAATGTAATGTCCATGTACGTCAAGCTTTGGGTCTCTATAGTTGTTATCAGAGGAGGAAACCAGCCTTAAGTGCGGTGCACTGCCTGGGTTGAGATGTAGGGCCCACAACGGGGACATTGTGCTCTAAAGGGGGGGACATTGTAACACCCCAAAATGATAAAGGGTTAAATGACTAAATGATATGACTCACGTCAACAAGGTGCGCCTTCCTTTTTGGGAGCCTGTCTGATTAAAATTCCACAGTTAAGCATGCTTGTACTGGAGTAGTGATAAGGATGGGTGACCTTCTGGGAAGTTTCCCAGGGTGTGTGTGAGTGAGGACAAAGCATACTAAAAAGGACAAGTGTTGGCCTGTGGGGACTGTCATTAGTCAGATTACTTATTCGGGCACGTGGGTAGACCCTGGGATGGGCCCCACGTGTCTGCGGGGCAACTGGTGGTACCTGGTGGGCCAGGACCTGACGACCCTGTTAAGGCGGGGTGGTTTTGCTGTTATCGGGGCCCAGTTGTCACATTTGGCATCAGAGGGGAGGTTTAGTCAACATTTGGAAACTATGGTGCGAAAACTATAGTGAGATATCTATAGATATTTCTACCGTTTTTCTTGGGATGTCCCTAAAGATAAGTATTAGTATAGGTTATAGTCCTATAATTACGGTAAAGATATTAGAATTAAACCTAAGATGTTAGATGTCGAAGGTAATCCCCCCTGATTTTTTTATTTTCCTTGTATGATTTTTGCCTCTCACGGAATTCTTTTTGTGTTTTAGTCAATGGAGGGAACCAGAAGGAATTCGGTTTACATTGAATCCAATGGAAAAATTAGTGACTATGAGCAACAAAATTGCGTAATGCCTAGATAGAAAGATATTGTGATTATGTCGAATCAGTCATCGCGATATATGATTAACAAGGTGAAATTTAGTGGAATGCCTAATTAATCAAATGAGAGGAAGATAGACTTTTATGCATGTCTGTATGTTGAGGAGCATAAAGAAAGGAAGATTGAGATTTCTAAATAAGGGAAGAAGAACCATGATGAATACCTCAAATGGAGGGACAAATGTTATCTGTGTGGAGAAAAGGGTCATTGAGTGACAGACTGTTATGGAGTTCAATGTCTTATATTTGGAGAACATGGGAATTACCCAACTCAATGCCCTGACCTAAAAAGATACTTCTAAATCAAGGAAGGAATTATTCTATGAAAATCATTGAAGATGATTGTTTGAAGTGTTTATGTATTGGTATTCAAGAATAATGTTGTTGAGCTACTTTTATGGTGTATTAGAATATTTTTGTATTAGTCTATTGTGGTTTTCAATAATCTTAGGGTACTGGTAACCATGAAAAGTGATTCAAATATTTTGGAAAGTAGATGATATGCGCATAATAATGGGATAAGTAGAAAATGAAATGTTTGATAGTATTCATGAGCTCATGATCGATATATGGAAAAAGTGATATCATGGTTTGAGTATATAGAATTTTTAGGATTTTTGTATGTGGAAAGAGTTAACTTTTGATAGCATTCATGTTTTCACTAAGGTTAAATGGGTTTTTATTTTTTCAAGTGAATACATGATTAAGGTATTCACATGTTTATAATTTGACCAACAAGATATATCATATGATATATGGGGGATAAATGATGGCATTCACATGATTGTTATGTGACATTTCAAGTAATCATTTTCTATATACTATGAGATTGGACCGAAATATTTTAGATAAGCCTAATGATTGGAATGGATTATGTTGGACATAATTTAGTATTGTTTAAGGATAGAACTTTTTTCGATATTATTGATGGTATGTTATAGTAATGTAGTTTTATAAAAAGTACAACCTGTAGGATGGGCGACATCCCATTGCGTCGGACAAGGTTGCGGGAATAGAACCCACAACCGAAGTGCGATTGGCCTTTATCGCCTTCCAATGGCCTACAGTAAGTCCCTGGTTAGTGGAAACTAGTTTTATTTTATTAAGAGGTATGATATATGAAGTATAAGTTCATTTTTTGGTATCGTATATGATTAACCTCACCATAGATGGACTTATGTATATTTGATAACTTTGGCTAACCTTTTGTTTGAAACATATAGAATGACCCATCATTCTATCACATGATCTGTTAACACTTCACAAATAATAAATTCAACTTCATTTCTTTAAGAGATGAAGTGGAAATTGTTCAAAGAACGAACAACAGTGAGATTGTACCAAAATCAAGTAATTATTTCTTCTAATTCAAAATTTTCAACTTTAGGGAATTGATATTGAAAACCAAAAATGTTTTCTTAGTGCTCTTATATCCGATGAATCAGATGGTACCTTAGATCATCACAAATTTATGGCATTGTGATTGATGGATTTTTCATAGCCATGTTCTCTACCACTCTCCATCCGAACATGATGGTTATATTTTTCTTCCATATCAATATTTTCACCTATGTTCTCATATATGGAAACCCAATGATGAGTTATTTGGGTAATCATTACATTTCCTACTTTAGTTTTTAAAATTATGTTTTAGTATTCCTTTTTATGATGTGGGTTTCTATGAATAGTAAACGATTTATAACCGCGACGAATTTAGAGGGTGAAATTATTTTTAAGGGGGGTATAATGTAACAACCTGAGATTTTATAAGATATATTCATTTTAATTTCTTTCATATCTTCTGTTGTAATCTATACCAAGATTATCTTGCTCTATACGCAACACCATATTAGCTTGTAGTATATGCAACACTAATCTTGGATCGTGTTACACACAATTTCATGTTTGTTTGATAGTATTTATTCTATGAAACATTGAGTGTATATATATATATTCAATGTATTTTTCTATACGCAAAAACAAACGAGTCGTGCACTACACGCAACCCTGACATGGCTTGCATTACACACAATCACAAACATCCTTGATAACATGTGTTGTACGAAATACCAGTTTTACTAAACAACGATATATTATTATAATATTATTATGAACAAGACTTTATGAATAGTATTAAACAAATTTTGAATTTTATAACATTATTATTCATCGTACACATTTTCTAGAACATGGTATAAGAAAAAAATAAATTTTCCGGGTAAAAAAAGTATTTTAAAAAAAATGCAGTTTTACTGCCTTTTGATGGCGAACCAACTTTAAATCTAGTATTTTACATGTTTATCAGTTCAATTTTACGAAATAAAATTATTCTTTGGAATCAGGATATAAAATTTTACCTTGGATAAATTTTTGATATCATTCAGATAACTTTCATATTTTAATGAATAATAAAAACACGCTATATTTTGATTAAAAACAACTTTTTTCCTCATAATAATTTATGTGGTTAAATTATAATATTTAATGGTTTTAAAGTATAAATATAATATATTTTTACCATTTAATATAATTTATGTTATTAGAATTTATTTTACATTTAATTCGTAGGTTAAAAAAATTCAATCTTTTGCAATGTTTTAAACAAAAACCCATTTTCTTTCAACAACGAGATTAATGTTAATTTAATATCTGAAACTTATGTGTATTGAATTTGGAAAAATTTATTACATATTTGGAATCAGTGGGTCCAAATTATATGAATAGACTACTTTTTATTTTTGGGCTTTATGAATAGTAACAACGGTAAATTTTATTTACCATAGTAAAAGGTAAATTTTGTAATTAAGGGTAAATATAATGTTATACAATTATCCTAATACTTGTCTTAATACACCTGGATGATTATATTTCGTCCTATATCATATTTGGGTTGAAATGGAATCCATTAGAACCCACTTGGAGGTGATTAAGACCTTTAGTTTATTTTATTTAAAGGAAAGTGAAATATGTCTCACTCAACATTAATAGTTAAAGTATTTTTAATATAGGTTTATATAGAATATAAATTAGGTTATAAATACTAATTTGAACGAAAAAATGTTTTTTTTATCATGGTAATTTATTTGTAATTTTTAAAAATTATTTAATTACCTTATAATCTTATACATTAATGATGCAGAAATTATATATTTAGTGAAAAATCAATAATATAGTTATTATTGAAATAGTAATCCATATCAAAAGGCCCAAAAATCTGCAAACAAAACTTTTTATTAGTGTATATATAAACCCTAATCATCCACTGGACGAATTTTTGACCATTTTGATCCTTATTATGGAGATTATGACACTTATAATATTTTATTTTAAATGATTCCGAAGTTATCACCTTCATAATTTTATAAAGATAAAAATTTACATGTTGTTATTTTAAGATGATAAATTCGAGTAAAATTATTATTATAAAATATTTGATATTTTTCTTCATCAAAGGATTTTATTTTTAATTTCTATGCAACAAATAAGTATATTAAATAATTATACAAAAATGTTGTACTAATTATTTTATTAAGAGATATACCAAATAAATGGTTTTAAAAATATTAAAATAAATATTATATGACCTATTTAATGTGCTCCACGAATTTTCTAGAAAACTTTGACATGTTAGGAATCTATTATATATATTAGTTCGAATATATCCTCTCTTTAGAGTTTATTTAAATTCAAATAAATGAATAGGGTCAAAATTGTCACTATTGTTATTTTATAAAAATAACATATTATTAAATTGTTTAAAAATATCAAAAATATTTAAAAATTATAAATTGAAATTTATATAGTCTAAAATTTCATAAAGTATCCAATTATGGAAAATTAACAACACATAAGTTATTATTTATAACCATTTAAAATTTATAATTTTATTACCACAAATAAACTTAAATAGATTAAATAAGGATAAATCAAAATGATAAGGTTTAAAATAAGATAAAAACATGTATAAATTTTATTGGTTGATTTGATTACGGACCTATCACGTCTATTCTTTGAATTGAGTCATTTTTGGAGGATTTTATGTGGGGTTTGAATTTATATTAAACTAATATTTTTGAGGATTCCAATGGTGCCCCTCTCTTTTCTTATAAAAGGACACCTCTTCCCTCTCTTCCTCACACCACATTGAGCCTTCAATTTTGGCCAAACCCTGACTATTTCTCTTCTCCACTTCCCTAGAAACATCCTATAGGTTCTGGTCTTCTTCAATGTCCAATCTTAGTACCCTAAGAGGAGGTTTCAAAAAGGCATGTCGAAAGAAGAGGTTATATTCGTTACTGATTCTTTCAACTTTATTTCTTCTTATAATTATTATTATTTAGTTGTTTCATTATGAAATAATAGCATCAGTATCACTCATATACTAATATGTTATTATAAGTATGAAAAAACCCTATTTCACCATTTATCCATCCTATGAAAAATGAAATCACCGCGTGTGCGTACGTACGGAACACCGTCTCCACGCCGTTGTGTAATCTATTTTCCACCACCACTTTACTTGGATAGGTATAATGGTTTAAATAATAACAATATATGATTATTATAATGTGATATTTATTCTGAAATATTATACATACACTTCAATACAATTCCATGATCCTGGGAATGATATCATCGCTCGTGCGTACGTACGGAATACTGTCTCCACGACACGATGAGATTCATTCTCCATGTTAACCATTCATGAATGATTATAAAGTATATATAATAAGTAATCATGAAATATATGACATAATAATGATACTGGATTTATTTATATATATATGTATGTCATCTACTTATTCCATTCAATTCAATAACGAAACGAAAACAGCGTTCATGCGTACGTACGACCTACCGTCTCCATGAACAGTGTATTTCATTCCATTTAACGATCTATCATATATATATGTATATACTGAATATATATTACATATAAATCATTTTTTACATTCTGGAATTAAGTAAATCAGGATATAAGTAATAATATCAAGAACAAAAAGTCCAAACATGTACGATAAATAAAACGATTTTACACAGAACGCTACTTTAACATGGATCTTACAAAAGAACGGCTAATATAAAGTCATAAGTGAACTATATATCATATAATAACAATGAATATGATTCTGTAATAAGTCAATGACATTATTTAAATATTTATACAGGAGGTTCGGATACGTACGAAGCATATCGAACCTATGGTAATGGATAACCTTTCCAATCTCGTTCTTATCCGAGATTGTTTATACGTAACTATTTACTGGGGTTACGTTTATCATCCATGACCATGTTTTCTAAAAATGTTTTCATAAAATATTTAATATTCTTCCATGAATTATTAAAGTCATATATACCCTTTATTGACTTTTTACCACATTGTATGAATGGACTCTTTTCTTTGGTTACCATATAAGATACTATTTGACTTTTCCGACAAAAGTATGAGGTGAATGTTTTTTTTACGTATACGGCATGAAAGGATTTTTATGGTTTTATAAATCCTTATTTTCATGAAAGTTCCTCTAAAATATTTCATGAATATTTTCAAAAAAATACTTTCCATTTAAAATTTCATGGAATTTTGTTAAACGAAAATGATTTTGAAGAATAAAGGATATTTTCCTCAAGAATTCATTTCAAGTGTTTTATCAAAACCATTTTCCATCTAAGATGACATTACTTTATATGTGTATGTATCATCTATAATGTCTCTATTATTTACATGGTTTCACTTTTCGTATGATGAAATATCCATTTGTTTTATATGGATTATGTGATGATGGGATGATGTTTATGAAACCCATTTTATTTGTTGGGTTATGATGAATGTTTTAAGTTTATTTTGTGGCACAAGTAAGAATGATCTCATTATGAGATGGGTGGGACCTATATCTCCATCCAATTCATTGTTTAAAGATTTATATCTAATGAGATAGACATGTCTAGAATGGTAAGTTAATCCGGTTCAGTGTTACAGGACTGAAACGAGGAGTGAACTCGATTCAGAAAGGAAATTTGTCCACTAAGATGGTCTTGGAAGCAATGACTTGGCTACTATGGAAATCATAACAAGTTCATAATGGTTTCCACAATTACATGTTTTATTCCCATGCTATTTTATCATGATTGATGTTCTTTTATGATATATTCCTTACGTACTTCCAAGATTTATGTCTATGCTCAAAGTATTAATGTTTAGATTTCATGTTCAAGTTTTTTCTTTCAAATGTTTATGGATTGTTTTATGTTCTCTATGTTTGACCTTAATGAGAATTTGAGCTCACCCTTTTTATGTTTTATTTTTCCCAGGAAATAAAGAAAGGTTTTAGGTAAGGAAACAAAAAGGGGAAGATTGTTATGGTAGATTTTGAATATCTTTCAACATGATTAGATGTTTATATTCCGAGTTTCCAAGGACACCAAACTATAACGGTCCTTGTGTGTCTGTTTTTGTTATTTATTATGTATTCTTCAAAAGTAATGTAATATCCATGTACTTCATGCTTTGGGTCTCTATAGTTGGTATCAGAGGAGGAACCCAGCCTTAAGTTTGGTGCACTGCCTGGGTTGAGATGTAGGGCCCACAATGGGGAGGTTGTGCTATAAAGGGGGGGGGGATATTGTAACACCCCCAAATGATAAAGGGATAAATGAATAAATTATTTGACTCATGTCAACAAGTTTCACCTTCCTTTTTGGGAGCATGTCTGATTAGAAATCCATAGTTAAGCATGCTTAGCCTAGAGTAGTGATTAGGATGGGTGACCTTCTGGGAATTTTCTGTGTGAGTGAGGACAAAGCACACTAAAAAGGACAAGTGTCGGCCTATGAGGTCTTTCGTTAGTCAAATAACCCGTTCGGGTAGGTGGGTGGACCCTGGGGTGGGCCCCCCGTGTCTGCGGGTCAACTGGTGGTACCTGGTGGGCCAGGACTCGACAGCTATGTTAAGGCGGGGTGGTTGTGCTGTCACCGGGGCCCAGTTGTCACAACTAGTTTATGTTTTGGTGGAATGATGCTTATGATATATGTTTCAAATCCATAGGCTTCATGATTTTGAAACATGATTTTTTCACGGGTTATTATTTCATAATGTGATAATTAAAACTACCTCTTTTCATAGTATGTGATGTGATGAAATATTAATTATACACAATTTCATTTTTTGGGTAATGATATTATGCTTATAACACCTATCTCTTTTTATGAGTCTGGATATGATTAACATTTTATTATCTTATGGCACATGAATGAATGATTTTATTAAGATAATAGTGGGACATATATCTCCCTCCAATTAATTGTGTAACGATAAGTTTTATATGTGATCAATGGGTACATGGGTTATGGCTCAATCCTGAAAACAAGAAGGTACATAGTTTGCATCCCATGCCTGAAAAGAAGATGGTTCATGGGTAATAGCGCATGCCTGAAAACAAGATGGTACATGGGTTATATACTAATCCTAAAAGATAGAGGGTACACTGGTTATATCCCAATATCGAAAACATGAAGGAACATAGGTCGTAGACCAATCCCAAAAACAAAATGGTAATGGGTTGTAGCCCATGCATAAAAAAGTGGGATACATTGCCAATTTCTTAAGCCCAAAAACTAGAATATAAAAGGGTTGTAACCCAATCCCAAAAAACAAAAAAGTACATGTGTTATAGACAAATCCTAACAGTAAGAGGGTACACGAGTTGTTATCACAATCCCATAGTAGGTAAATGAGTCATGGACCAAGCTTGAAATGTTATAATTGTCATGGTAGGTAGCCTTTAAATTAGATTCTATATTGTTCGTTCTATACCAAAAATTATATGTCTTCTTCCTTAGATATGATTCCATGGACTATGTTTTATTATTTCCTTATGACTCATGCCTTCTGAACATCCATGATTTATCCCATAACTCATGTTTATGATCTTTGATATATGGTGTATGATCTTATAATATTATGATCACACTCTCACACCCATATGTACAATTTTATGCTTACATGTTTCCCTTGTTCTACTTTATTGAGCATTTGAGATATCTCATTTTAATGTTTCCTTTCCCCAGGGTATGAATAAATTTTTTTGGTTGAAGTAATAAAGGTGGATATCTTTATAGGAGATATTGAAGATATTTCATGAGGATGGAAATTTTATTCTATGATCCCAAATACACTAAACTAGTATTGTCCCCAGGATTGTATTTCTGTAATGAAATTAATAATCATCTAAAATGATGTAATATCATTGTATGTCAAGCCTGGATCTCTATATATTCTATCAAATGAATGATTTAGTAAAACATTGTATATTTTTATTATAAAACCATAAAAATATTAATATTGGTATTTCTAATAATATGTCTAGGGATGTATCTAGGGATAAGTATAAACATAAAAAATAGTATAGGAAAATTTCATAGAGTTTTGGTAATGGATTGAGCATGTGGTATCCTATAATGAAATCCATGTCTAGATACTAAAAGTGGATGTGGTTCTAGATTAGATAAACCTAGGAGTAATAAATCTGACAGGATATTCCGTGCCCGACTCGGTGTAATTTGGTACATGTCAACGGGACATAATGCACACCATGTTTATCACCCTTGTGTATATTATATATAAATTCAAAAACCCATCATCAACCATTATGATTGATTTGAATAGAAGATGACTATGAAAATCCGTGTAGAAACCTTTTTTTTCATAAATTTAAGATGTTTTCAAATTTTAGAAATTAGTAAGTGACATTTCATGATTATGAGGGTCTTCTAAATGATAATTATTTCATACTCGATGTTTTTTGTATTTAGTTAATGGTTAGAACAAAAAATAAAAACATTAATGGTGATTATAAGGTAAAATTAAAAGATTATTCACATGGGGATTCGAATTCTTTGTGATCTGAAATTAAAATCCTCAATTCTATGTTCACAAGGAATTCTCAATCTATGAATCATGTGGAAAATTCTATTGATAAAAGGTGGGAAAAATGTTTTGTTGATTCCATCATGAAGAAATGTCCAACTTCTTTCATCGGTTCTTCAAATCAACTTGATTCTAAACACTGGAATAATACCAATTAAAAGATATTCTCTACTCACCAGTGTTCAGATCCTAAGAAAGTAAAACCTGATTTTTATTTGTTAGAAGGTGAAGAAAACTAGTGGTGGAACCTAATCAAGAATACCAGGAAGCTAAATGATATTGAATCCATGTATTAGGATGAGTTCAAGAACTTATTCTTCAATGGATACTTTCTTTTTGTTCTTTATAAAAATATGGAAAAGTAGTTCATTGAGATGAAGAAAAAGGATTATGAATCTATTTGTATCTATGGAAATAATTTTGAATCACATGCAATTTACGCTTTGGGGATTATCATCCAACAAGAATATAAGGTTGATAGGTTCTTTAGTGGCTTAAATCCAAGACTAATAAAATAATTTTCCATAATAGACATTAGCTACAATGAACAGATTTTTCGTTGTTCAATAAATGTTGAAATAGAGGTTGGAGTTTTTTATTAATCTCATGATATTAAAAATAAGTGGAAGATCGACTTCAATAGACAATCAAAAGACCAATGAGATAAGAATATAAGCCTTCATTGGTGCTCTATGTGTATAAAAAATCATTTTAGGAATTGTATTAAAGGTAATGGTAACTATTTTATGTGTTGAAAGGAAGTATCGAGAGACTAAATAAAAAAGTGATTAGAAAATGTAAGATAATGATGAGAATAATAAGAAAAATCCATGGGATGAAGAATCCACACTTCTGTGTTTCAATTTTGTGGAGATTGGGATTTTCACCAAAAATATCCCAAATCAAAGGGTTAATAATGGTGATAAACACCAAAAAAATATAAAGAAATGGAAAAAGGGAATGATGTTCTGATAATAATGGATGAAGTGAACCAAACAATTATAAATTACCTACCCTTCCCTAATTAGTTACAAATTTTATGTTAGATTTTGTAAGAATAATCCCTAAGAAATTATTAATGATCACGCTTTGGTGAGATTTCTTGTGACTTTCATTCCCTACATGGATTCTCTAATAATGAAATTACATTTGATATTCTATTATTACATGGATGGAAAAATGTTTTTAATAATGATGATTTTATGAAAGGAACATATTTAACGTATAAAGGATTAATTATACGTTGGATGGGGTATAAGGATTACCCTTTATAAAAAGATCATTTTAATCTTCAGAAGAAGTTAGTAAGATTAATGTGTTATCTTTTCATATAATGATTTATCCATACTTGATAGCCTGTTAAAAATACCTTATATTGATGGTAACTAATGACAAATTTTAAGCCATGTAATTGGTCTCATTATCCGTTAGTACTTTCAAAATGAAAAATTAGCCTTCATTTTTTGGAGAAAGTGGTTATGTGGATAAAGGAAAAATAATTGTTGAAGTTGTCCCAAAATCATACAAGTATATGATTTCATGAAAATTCATTAACTATAGGAAAAAGGATTTGAAACCAAATCAAATTCATAGTAATTTTGTTTCTAATTAATCAGAAGGTCCCTTAGGTCATCAAAGATTTATCACTTTCTGATTTTCAACTGTCTCTTAAATATGTTATTTCTCAGTCTCTAATATGAACATGATGGTAATATTTTTCTACCATGTCTATGTTTTCACTTCCAACCTAGGTTCTCAAATTTGGAAGCCTTGTTATATATTACATTGGGTAGCCTCTATGTTTCCATAATTCTATTTTTAAAGGATATTTTAGTATTTATTTTCATGATGTGGGTTTCAATGAATGAAAAATTCAAGTATTAAACCATTGATATCCCAGAACAATCGAGGGTGAAATTCATTTTATGGGTTGTATAATGTAACACCCAAAGATATAGTGATTTTCTTTCAAATTAATTTACGTTTTTATATTTTTCAATTCACATGAATTAAGAAATAATTATATATATTTATATTCATATTTATATTAAAACAATATGTAATGAATTATTTAACATTGGACATCGACTTGGAATTGGTTACACACAACCAAGACATCTCATATGTTACATGAAACACTGACATGGCGTATCTTACATGCAACACTAATGTTTCTACGAATAATCATTTTAAATTTATAATTACTTAAATAATATAATTATAAAATATCCATTAAAATTAATAATATAAAAATTAATAACTAATTTCAAAATATTTTTTATAAATTGTTTATATAAATAAAACACATTGATAATGAAAGATGCAATTTTTGGTAAAGTCATTTAATGTTTAAAAATATCATTTTCTCAAATGAACTAGTTTGATTAATAAATTAAATTTAGAATCATTTAAATTTTGAATTTGATAAAGTAAAAATAATTTTCTATGTTTGAATATAAAAAATATCATATAGTGAATTTTTGTGATATTTCCGAGAAACTCGATTTTTTTGTTGAATAATAAAAAATAGTGCTTTTTTTTAAAATGATTTTTGGTTTAAATAATTATAAATGTTTTATTATATTTAAAATATTTAGGCTAAAATTAGATAAATTATATTTATAATAATAAAATATATGTCATTATAATAAATTTCACATTGAAATTGAAAATACAAACTTAATAAACATTTGAACTACATTCTACATTAAAAACACGTAATATCAAATCATCGGCAGGATTAGAGTTAATCATAATTTTTCACATATGTGAATATAATCTTGAAATACCAAAATATATCATTATAATCAGGATAATATTTGGAGTCCAATTAGATAATGTTTATTTTTCACCAAAATGATTAGAAATTGTGATTAAAATTATTCCCATCAGTTAAGGTCAAATTAAGCTTAATTAGGGACTCGTCATAAATATTTTGGGCCCAAATGACATAGGAATTTTCAAAAAAAAACCCCATTTTATGGCCATTTTTCGGAAATAAAACTTCTATTGTGGATTTGTTTTTCTTTGATAAGTTTTGTTTTGGTAAAAACATGGGTACACTTGACTTGTATTAAAAATATTCAAATGAGTACTTTTCCTTCCCAGTACAACACCCCAATCTATCCCACATATTCACACCTCTTAAAAATATTAATATCTTAAAATAACTTCCAAATTCACTTCACAAAAATTCGAACATCCTCATATAAGACACATATTGTGTAAAAGGAAATCAGTGGAATCCATTCTTCACAATTCAAAATGAGTTACCCGATTAAGAGGTAACACCTTTTCTCAAGTACTTTCATTTATTTTCTTTCTCCACCCTACACATTATTTTTTCCCTGATTGTAAAACCAAAAAAGTCTCACAAATATACAATTATTTTTTCATTCTATGTTTTCAACCTGCACCTACACACATATCCATCAAATGGATAACAAACATGTTATTTATGTGTACAGAGAACTACCGGCTCAGTAAATGATGATTGTTTAATTTTACATACTTTCTATATTGGTGGTAAGTATGATGAAAACTCTATTTATATATTTAATATGAAATATTTATTATTTTTTAATCTTTTATATTTCTTTTTAAAACACATTTATTTTTTACATACCATTTTTTGTTAATATGATACTTTTATTTGAGGGAGTGTGGACTACCGCCCCCTCAAAGCGATATGATTCATTCATACAGTACATAGATTTTATAAATGATGTTTTTAGTGAATATGTATGATATATAGGACATCATAAATCCACTATAATAATTATATCTTTATACATATATATATATATATATATATATATTTCCTTTACTTTCTTTCAACATAACAATTAAACAGGAATAGCGTTCATGCTTACGTACGACCAACCATCTCCAAAAATATTGTATTTTTTTCATACATATATAATATATATATATTATTAGAATAAGAATATAATTTATATAAATGATATCTAAAAAAAGTTTTTTATTCTAGGAATCATGCTATAAGTATCAGAACCAAATAAATAACAAATTATGACACATGAAAAAAGTGAATATTACCCATAGCATAACATTAACATCAAATTTCTAACAATAGGGTAATATAAATTAATAATAAATACATATATGGTACTAGATATAATAATATGGTTATTTAAAATATTTTTAAAATATTTTTAATAATTATAAAGTTGTATTGAATGAGTGCGATGAGATTATAACACTAGGTAAGGGGATTTCATCTCATTTTTTATTTTCGTGAGATACATGCTATGTTTAGCAATCTACAATTTCTATGGTGTATGTTCAATCCATGATTGTATTATATTTATCTTATACATAAGTTTATAGGTATTCAAATATCCTTTTATGATAATTATTTCAGTGGGTTTAAGTTTCAAAAGTTACCAAATCTGTAAAATATTTGTGTCTCAATTTTCATTCTTTGAGACTCATGTTTTGTTATAATGAAAATTTATTTTATAATATGTATATAATTGAATTTTAGATGTCTTATCCTGAAATTTATTATTTCAATTTTATTTTATTCTTTCATTAATTTCTTTTTATTACATGGATATTGTGATCACAAGTTACCATGTTATAAGAGCGTATTGAGACAATCTCATCATTTTTCAAGATTTTTTATTAATAATTTAATTGATGAAATAATAGGGTAAATATCTCATAAACATACATGAATTTTTTTATAATTGTGTAATTCATGATATATTCACATGTTGTTACAATGTTTCCAATAATAGCTACATAAGATAGTTATGAAAATGTACTTAAAAATTCCTGACATTACCCCCTCTTTTGTCAGAAATCTGTGTTCAATAAAAACTAAGTTTTCATGAAAGGTATTGTATGAATATTCTACTACTCTTCTATGATCATTATAAGGCATATCTATAGTTTTTTATTTTGGAAATTCTTTTAATGGAATCTTCTTTTCACATCCGGTTTGAGGCACTTTTCAAACATTTTTACTGTGCAAAAGGGATGTTCTTTTTACCTCTTATGACATGTATGGATTTTCCACCCGTCAATTCATTGATGATTTAATGGCATGATTAAAAGGATAGTTTTTAAGAATTTTTTTAAAATTATATTTTCAAGGAAATCGTTTTCAAAAAAATGTCAATCACATTTTATATGTTTTTATGCAAAAATATTTTAATAAGGATTTTTGTTTTAAAGAACCTTTCAGTGATGAAAGTATAATTACCTCAACTTTTTTTCCAAATATCTTTCCATGATATTTTCCACATATGATAACATATGTTGATGATAGTGATTACCTTATATGAAAATTTCCAAAGGATCCATTGATATTATTTCTTGAGTGGTTTATGTTTTAATGGAATGATGCATAACATATCCATTTCACTTTCACCAGATTTATGATTTTGAAACATACTTCTTTTCATGGGTTATGATTTCATGAAGTGATTATGAAACATATTCGTTTTTATAGGCTATTATGTGATGAAATTTTAATGATCCCATTTCATTTCATGGGTCGTGATTTCATGTTTATAAAACTAATCTATTTCTACAGCTCGTGATATGATGAATGTTTTATTATCTTGAGAAAAAAGTATGAATGATTTTATTATGTTATGGGTGGGACCTATATCTAACACACATCAATTGGGTGATGATAATTTGTCTATGATCTAAAAGGTTACATGGGTGGTGATACAAGCCCAAAAACAAGAAGTTGCATTGGTTTCATCCCATGACTAAAAGAATGAGGGCACATAGGATACAACCCATGCCATAAAACAAGAAGGTACATGGGTTTTAGCTCAAGCCTCAAAGAGAGAGGGTACATGGGTAATAGACTAAGCCTGAATACAAGAACGATCAGGGGTTGTAGCCTAATCCTAAATGTAATAGGCTACATATTTTTTTATCCCAATCCCACAGCAGGAACACGGGTCGTATCCCAAGCCTAACATGTAATAAAGGTATTGGTAGGTATCCATTACATAATACTTTTTTATTGATAAGAGTATGCCAAAAATTCTAGGTTGTATTCCTTGGATATTCTTCCATAGTATATGTTCTATACATCCTTATGACTCATGTATTATGAACTTCCATTCTTTATCCCATAACTCCTGTTTATGAACTTTAATATGAAGGATATTATCTAATAATTAAACTATCATGTTATCATAGCCCTATGTCCATGTTTTTACTTACATGTCTCCCTTTTTAACCATTACTAATCATCATAGATCACCCCTTTCTGAGTTTCCTTTCCCAAGGTTATGAATAATTCTTTTATGTAGAAGTAATAAAATTGGAGATATTTGTGGGGGATCTTGAAGATCACTCACTGGGATGGAAAATTAGGGTTCAATGTTTCCAAATACACTAAACTATTATGGTCATTGAGAAATTATTTTTTTAATATACCAAATTTTCATAAAAAATGATTTAAAATCCATATATGATAAGCCTGAGTTGCTATAGTTTTTGTAGGATAATGACCTCCATCCTTGTATGTGGTGTTAATTTCGTGTTTAAATCATTGTAAAAATTACATTTGAAGGTTATATTAAAATAATCAGAAGCCCCCAGAAATTAAGGCACACCAAACAATGGTTCAAACTATAATACACAATAACTTCTCTGGAAAAGGTTCATACGAACTAATAAATTCTAAGTATGGGCCAATAATCCAATATAAACAATTTATTAATATTGTGGTGTAATAAATTGTGATAATCAAAAAAACAATAAAATATGGAGACATATCTCACATGAAAATAATGTCCAAAATATGAAATAAATGAGGAGGGTATAGTGAGGAATCTTAAACTATCTGATACACATCCAAGACATCTGATATAGATCAATTTGAGAATAAGATAATGCATATTTTACATGGATTTAGAGGGTAAGAGGTATGAATGAATGTGAGATCATTTGGGGAAATGAGGGAATAAAAGGATGATATTAACCATTTTTTAGTGGATGGGAAGAATGATCATTTTTCTCATTTTTAATAGGTATATAGGTATCTTGCATTGTTTTCATAACTATGTCACATCCATTTGTATGCTTCTATCTGAGATACACACCTCATAAGTTTTGGATCCACAGTTTGGATAATACATGTCCAAACCATATGGTGCTACTGGTTATGTGGAACTAACCATGTGGGTCTGGCACATAGTTTGGAAAATTCTTTTTATCCTATACACACACCTCTAAAATTTACTACAGACCACATGCATGCTCATGTGTCCTTAGGATCACTGTTTGACACACCGTGTGAAACCTTCTATACCTCTACACCATGAAAAATGGTTTCCTATAAAGGGATACATGGTTTCAACACATTGTTCTCCTTTAGAATACAGGTCATCCATTTAGTGCTAACAATTATCCAACAATGATAATCTTTCTTTTTCTCTCCCAAAATAGAGTTTTCAGAGTCATATGACCTTGAGTAACGTACTAACTCCCAAAAAACATAGAAATATTGAAAACACATCAAAAACACTTTTTTATGACACAAATGTCATAATTATGATTTGAGACGAAATTATGGATTTTTTCTAGATAGAAAATAAAATTTTGAATTATGATGGACATTCCAACCCAATCAAAAATATGGGAAACTAAAGTAACCCCATCATAGTAATTATCATCCTCAAGAATACATAGAGAATAATAAAGCACCACCTGACCTACTTATATATTTATCTATACACCAGAAATCATTATTAATTTAACCATTCTCAATGCAGCGGTAGGCACTACTTTTTACACATGGGTCTTATGCTAATAAATCTCAATCAAATACTCATATAAAAAACTAAAACATAATGTCAGTGCTTTCTAGATCCCATATCACAGAATTCATTATCACATTGATATCTCTATCTTCTTCAATGTGGTTGAACTCCTTAATAATGTATCTATATTCCTCATGACCAATTTCTATTCATGTTATTGTACCATCGGAATCTCCAGCATAAATAATACTATAAAATTTTATAAATTCATCAGATATATATATCCAATTACATTAAAATAAAATAACATGTGTTATCAATCTGATCAAAATGGTCTATCTCCAATCGTCTAAATTCATAAAATCTCTTCAAAAAATTCTTTTAAAATCTCTAGTCAAGAATTTATGTTATTAATGTATAATCTCGATGATGTGCTTGATCAGATTTCATCTCCGACCATATAATATTATTTCATTGATAATCAATTAAAACATCCTTCAGGTGATGACTTACAAAACATAAATGGATCTTATGGTAGATTCATCACTAAAATAGAATCAAAAACCAATATCCAATGGTGTAATGATATTTTTTTATCATGACTGGCAAATAACATACCTGACATCCTTTGATGTATCTTGGTTGAACCATCTCATTTGAAAAATTTTCATTGTTCAAAATCAGCCTCTGTATAACTAATCATGACTTAGTATCACTGTATTTTTATAAACTAAAACCATATTGACACCCACATCTAGAGTTTATCCAAATCCATAATTTAACACATAATTGAAATTTACTAAAAATTCCATGTTTATATTGATCAATTAATTTAATTAAATAATAGTTCTAAAGAAATCGTACCATGACATATATCAAGTTCTCATGACCCTTCACATATTCGGGATTCTCACTGGAGAGTGATGTCTCCCTCCCAGCCATAGTATTAACCTTTCCTCCACATAATGGAAAAGAAAAATGATCTCATTCATCAATGAAATGTTAATCTTGGATATTAAATTGGTCTATCTAAAAATTCATTCCTCAATAGTTCTAGAAAAAATGTAAATTGTCCCCCTTTACCTCTTCTAAAGAATGTCACTTGTAGAACACTACATTTGAATCATAACGACTCCCAAAAACCTAAAATATCTAATTTTCTAATATACACTATCTGTATTCTATCAAAAAATTCCATTTTAGGAAAATTCCATGAATATTTAGTTTCACAATATAAAACATATTTAAATTGGTAGCTCAATGCACAAATAATGCACTCTCTATTCACTCAATGTGATTTCAAGATAGGGGAACTTTTTTTGAACAGGTATTATACTAAAATTTCTTTTTCTTTAATTTCCCACTATCATCGATTAATGCAAAATTAGAAATAGAACATACATTCTTTTATTTATCTCCAGAAACCACATCAGTTGATAGTGTGTGTCATGGTCCATCTATAGGTCAATCGTCTTATGAATCCTTATTTATTCACAAATCATCTCTCATATTATGTAAATATTTCAATATAAAAGAATGTTCTAGGTCATATTGTCCAAAATAATCCTTACCTAGTAGACCAACACACCTTGTCTCGGATATGTCCATTCACCGATGATTTGTTTTCATAGTAACCTTGTGAAAAAAGTACAAAGAAATTTGTTCATTATAAATGATTTTTATATCCCATACAAACTAATTCAATACATGACTCACATTTTTTAGAGTCATCTATCAAAAACATCTATCTTATCATGGTACATGGAATACAATTTTTCATTTTACATGAATTACACTTTGGAATAGTCTTCATAATTGGGAATCTTACTAATTACTTGATTTATGAAATTACTAAACCCCACAAAGAGTCCTTTAGAGAATATAACATCAACAACAAAACTAAAATTTTGTCGAGTTAGAAATCTAAATCATCATAACTAATGAAACCACTTTTGATAAAAAAAAGTCACACGAAGTGTTTTTTAGAAGCAAAGGAATCACCTTGCCTAAATTGAATTACTCGATAGTGTACCATGAATTGGCCTAAATATTAATTTGAATTTATGATAAATATAGGATGAAATGATAGTCTCATATCAAATAATTTCATAACTTTTTCTCATTATGACATCTACATTGACCTTCTAGGTATTGGGACTTTGTGATGGCAGTTAAGTCTATCGACTTATCAAAATTTTCTCTATTGACAATTACAAAAAACCAAAGTAAATTTATTACAAAACACATTAGAAACCTTGAAATATTATTTTAGAATAGGATAAACTAAAATATTTATGGAACAATTGACCCACAAGGTTATAAATCTGTCATCCTATGAACAATGGAATTACCCGTGAATCATTGAGAATTCAAGCCCTAATTATTACGGAGAGTCAAAATAGTGGAAAGATCACTAGATGGTTGAAACTGTAACATAATTGTTTAAGGGTTATCACTCAGTTTTTTACACATATAGTAATACACCCCTTAGTATCAACTCACCAGAAAATCACCCATCTACCTGTAGTATTATTTTACCATATTAGGATTCATTTAGGAAAACCGGTAGACAAAAAATCATCATGTATGAAAACTGGAAGATATCATTAACATGTGAAAATTATCCTCATCATGTGATCCTTCATCTAGGATAACACATTTTTAAATCTGTGGGAATATATTCCTATTATTTTTCCACACATAAAAAGTTCACTAGTCTATACCTCTTATCCGTTCTATTTAACAAATAATTTAAATGAAGCCAACTATGGTCTCTGAAAAATTCACACATTTTATCCCAAAAAAACTCATAAATAAAACCCTAATAGAGAATATAATATAAAACAAATCTATTATTTTATTTTATGAAATTTAATCAACACTACTCATTGTTACATTTTAATAAGATCATATAAAGGGGATATCAAGATCTAGTTGTCACCAAAAATTGTACTAAGTACACTATTTTACAGATATCATTTAAAAATAAGTGGATATATCAGAATTTCCATCTTATCCATTAATTAAATCTTCCCATATGTTTTTGATAACTGGCTGTGGTGAAATAAAATTTCAGTTTCTAATATCATGTGGAACACACTATTTTTTAGTTCTCATTTTAATTAACTTATTCCATATAATATTGAAGCTCAAAACAAGACAAAAAATACCTTATCAATTAATGAGACTCATAAATTTTTTTCTACCATACGTGTATATGTAACACCATAAATAATTCTATATAAATATTAAATTACCCTCCCATTAATATAAACATACCCCCAAGAGGTAAGAATCAAATAATATAAATATTAAGAGTTATAATTAGGGCCCCATTTGTCAATATGTGTTCAATTGTAATAGAATATATTGCATGTTTATGGAATTAATTATCTATAAATATCAATTGGAATTACATTTCATTGAAAAAATAATTGTTTATATTATTTAAATTTGAAAACACCCTTAATGGGTTTATCTCATTAGAAACATTCCCCAACTTACCAAACATGGTCCAGGTGTGAATTTTTGAAATTTAGTTATACTGATCATCCTGCCCAATTGATATAGGTTGAAGGATTGATAAATAAAACTGTTTTATACAAAAAAAATTAATTTAGAATATCTGTATAATATATTTTGTTTATTAAGGAGAATTATAATTAAAGGAATTATAAGGAATATTCATTCATATGTTACAATTGGAATTCATATAACTTCAACCATGTTATAAAAATAATCAGAATATAAGAAGTGTATAAAATAAGGCTCGATTAAATGGTGCATAATATTAAAAGGTATAAAGCACAAATACACTTTATCAATTTAAATTTTGGAACCCATTCAATCAAAATAACTAATGATCCAGTTTTGGAAAACAATTGACATGGATCAAACATATCCAAATACGTTTGTTAAATATAATACCACCATGAAGCTATGAAATAATACATTATTTAGGTTGATGATGACACATTATTTGACTATAAATATTTCATAATAATAATACGGAATGTTATTAGATTGAAATAGATAAAGGAAATCAACCATTATTGTCATGATAATAATCATACTGAAACTTCAAACAGCATAGTATACATGTTTACATGTTAAATAATTACCTATGTCTGGTATGTAAATCTTTTGAACCCTATAATCATTAATGCAAGCTAAGCAGCATGAAATATGCAAGGAAAATGAATTTTAGTTGATTATAATGATGCATGTAACAACACTGCCTTCCCATACTGTTCGAAGGGAAAATGATATAAATCATATTTCCATAACACATAGAAGTAAAACAATCACTAAAGGTAAAGTTATAACCAACTATAATAATGAACAACAATCCCATCCGTGACAAATTGATCTTTTCACTATGCATATAATAGTTGGACCCAAAATGAGATATTTAAAAAGGGGTGAAACATTCCTTGAATCTTATAAACCATTACAAACTAGAAATACAAATGGAAAATAAACACCTCTAATACAACTTTTAATGACCCAACCTGTGAGCCACATATAATGATTCCCCATTATAGTTTTCCACAGGGCCTCAAGCGCACCTCCCCATATTCTAGATACATCCAATTATAATTATGTGTCTATAAATTTAATGATGTGGATACTATACCCTCTAGAATAGTATAAGAATAAAAAAGAAACCAAACAAAGGACAAAATGGTAGAATATAATAATTAATTCCTAGAAAAAAATATTGAAAAATTATTCAATTACACTCATACACATCTGCATGTTCATGAAATAATATTAATATAAAGATATAATAAGAAATTAATATATAAAAACACTATAGAATAAATAAATAAATGACTCTATATTTATATCCAATTAAACTATAAGCCCTAGCCTGGTACCTGGCTCCTACACTCCATCTAAGATCATATGCATAATAGTAAACTAGAGAAATCCATGGTATTAGCCCATAGTTTAAAGACAATCAATTCTGGTACCAATCTACGGATTGAATATGGTGTGAGATATATCAGGTAAGCCACCAACAATGGTGTTTATAAAAAATAAATTCTTTTTATATAATTTTTATGGTTGTGAAGATATAACATGTGGGAATCTATAAATTTTAATGTTATACCATCTAATATATTAATATGTAATGTATCAAGATGTGTAATGAGAAATAAGAAATATAAAAAATTGAAAATTGTTATATATGGAAGAGTGCATGCCTCTCTAGTTTTTAAAAAATTAAGGGTTTGTCTTAAATATTTAAACTATTTATTCCACTTCAATTCCATAGAGCTAGTACATAGAAAAACAGTGAAATTTATACCTACACAGGTAGGGACCTGAGGCCATCGACTAGGTAATAATCTTTGGTTCTATGGAATTCATCCAAAAAAAAGGAAAATACATGGGAGGAGCATTAGAATCATGTCTGTGGCAGTCCAAAAAAATTGGATCCAAGGATATAATCATGTATTCCAATGTAAACATATAAGTGGGACATTTGTGATATAACATGTTATGTCACAGTAGTGTCGTACCATGAAATCCATTTCAACATATTTCATATAATGATTTAGGGGACCTTGTTGGTGACTTTTCCCATCTCAATTTAATTTATCACATTCAATAGACAAGAAGGATTCCAGGTTATAGTACATTTCACTAAAATAAATAACAATATAATTATCATATGTCAAGTTATTTTCCATTTCATTAATAATACCCCATTTATTATTTTCCATTTATCCCTCATTAAAAAATGGGAATGTGAATGAAGAGGAACGCATCCTTTTAAAAAATTTATTTAGATTATATATTTCATCCATTGATATGTGGTGAGCTCACAAAACTCTAATGGTTTGTATAAATGTGGGAAAATATAACAGACCCTCCTCAATGGGGGTTCTACTTGATATCAATGATCACAATCCTTGTTCAAGGGTCTAGTGGAATGTTCAAATAATTTCCTAAACAACAAATTTAAGGACTTATTAATTTAAGGAGAATCACTCATAATGTATATATTTTAGGAATAATTTTGCACGATATAAAATATAAAAACAATTTTTTAAAAGTTATTCACTATCAACCACCTTCCCATAATGGACAAATTGTCTAATATCATACATTTATTCAAGTATAAATGATTGAAATTGAATGAATAACATTATTTATTGATATTAAGTCATGTTATATCAGTTGGATATATTTCCAAAAATGAAAAAATAAATGAGGGGAGGATGGATGTTGAGTATTATAATCACTGAAATAATTCCAATTCATGTTGAGATGCCCAATTCAGTCACTAAATAAAATATTCCACTTGGGAGGTGGTACGAATTCATGGGGGGATACTAGGCAAATGGAGGAAGAAAGGGTGAAGTAACTTTTAATAGAAGAGGGTAAAACTATAATTTCCCCATTAAGAGGCACAATGTTAGGACACATGGGTTAGCTATCATTTCACAAACCATGTAGACCCCACTATCCAAGAACAACACCCCAAAGACATTGGTCACAAATTTCTTCTAAATTATTTTCCAACTATGTGGTGCTACTTTTTATGTGGTACTATGAATGAACTCTAGGAACACATTTTAGAAAGCCTTGTGTAGCATGTGTGTAGACCTTTACAATTTACATAAACCCCCACAAATGTCATGGGACCTCAAGTTCACTATTTAAAAAAAGTGTGACAGACTATAGGTCCCACACCATGTGTCATGATATATAGTTTCATTAAACCATGTCCCTTTAAAAAATAGTCCACATGGTTTGGAATGTATGGTTAGTAGTAAATATATTCCAAACATGAGTATCCATTTAATTCTATTAAAATTGTGTTTTTGAAGCCCTATTACCCATAAAACACAATTGAACACCTATGACACGTTTTCATCATTAAATATCCAAACAAAATATTTTGTTCTTGAGCACCATGAATTATGTTTCAGGACCCAATTTATTATTTGAACCTACATCTGAATGAAACGTTTGTATTCTCAAGGATAATTGAACTTTGTCAAACACATAGGATGTTACAAAAAATGATAGGGAAAAGATAGTTTCTATAATTATTTTTTCATTAAATCACTTTTCATATAAGATTATCCTTTTTTAAATCATTTTTCTAAATTATTGATGTTTTAGCCTTAATTTCAAACTAATATTTCTTCTATATTCTCCTATAACAATGTTTTGTAAATAATTTTAATTAAAAGAAAATTATTTTTAAAAAACATATATCATATATAACCCTTTCTCAATAAGGGATATAATATTAATATTTTATATTAATATTTCAATGAAGATCCCTTATTATAAGGGATAATAGTTTTTGGTTTTAGAAACCATTTCTATTAACGTCAAAATATTTTCAAAATTATTTATTTGTGACCTCATATTTATAAATAAATTTACTTTATGATTACTATTTTAATCATATTATAATTCAATGAAATAGATTAATGATTATAGATTATACATGGATGCAAATATATATAAGAATATAATTGAAATTTTTTTATTATATAGGTGAAAATGGACTAACACAGAATGTATTTACTTGAGGTAAGGGATTTTGTTCTCTCATTTCATTCTCTGATACAAACATATTTTTCAGCACTTTATTATGTTATTTGGTGTATATGTATATTATGAATGAATATTATGATTCATAACATGAAAATTATGGTGATATATGTATTAGTTTATGGTTTTCTTATACCTTAGTTTTAAATTTCAATGTTACCAAAGAGTCAAATGATTTATGTCTCAATACAATTTTCTTGAATTACTTATGATTGAACATTCATTGATGAAATATTTTGATCCTTATCGGATAAATAAATTTAATTTATTCTACACTATAAACAAATTATAAAGTGAATAAAATGTAAAATTTTTCTATCTTTGTTTCTTAAAATAACAATGATTGTTTTTTAATAAAAATATAATTTATTTCCTCTTTGAAAAATATCCATTTATAAAATGTATATATTTTCTCTAAAATGTTATCCTGAATTTTTTTTATATTATCTATTATTGGATTAAAGTCATTTATAATCATGTTTTAATTTTAAAAACTAAATGGAATCTTATTGTGGATTTCAGAATGAGGTACATTTGACTTTTTAACAAAAAATGTGAAGGAATAACGGTTTTCACATACATGACATGTACAGAGTTTCCCACCGACATGTCTGCACAAAGGTTTTATGTTTCCATTGTATTATCCATATTTATTTTCTAATAAAATATTATCCAGAATTTTTTTTGAATTTATTATATATTAATGATGTTATTTAATAATGAAATTTGTATATTCCTTATAAAATATTTTATAGTTATTTTAACGGAATTTTATTCTATGATAACATCCTTGATATTAATTATAATTTTTTTTGAATATTATATGATCAAACAATATTTATTCTTTATAAAGATGGTATATAATTATTTTGGGGATATTTATATGAAACATAGTAATTTTCCAACAATAATGGTATAATGAAAAGATTAAAATTTTATGAAACCAATTTCCTTTAAATGCGCCTTTTTAGGATGATATGATGAATGATTTATTATCTTGTGGAATACATATTTATGGTTTCCCTTCTTTTATGGGTGGGACCATAATTATATATCCATCCAATTAAATGGTAAAATACGTATATCTCATGATATAATTATTTAAAAATATTTTACGATCTTGATCTCTTATAGAAAATAGGTGCGTATGCCTATTCCACAATGGTAAATATATATCGTTTCCTAAAAAACTAGGTAAATAATGTTTCAATTTCTAATCCATTATAATAAGGGAACTTTTTTGATTCTTGATCAATAATGATATTTTTTTCCTATTAGTTATCCTCAACCAAGAAAATGGTTTCTATACCTATGATGGTTCTATGAACTTATGGCATGTTTTTATACTTGTGATTTGACCTAGTTCATGATTGAATTATAATGATTTCTCACTCTTTATGTTAATATCTATTCATATGATAATTTTTTATTACATGAATCATAATTATGATATAATATATATTGGGTATGAAATGTTTATGTTATGATCACTATCTCATACCCTCATTCATATCCAATTCTTTAATATGATCATCAATTTATATCTCTCAAGATTACACTTCATAAGCCTCGAAGATAAAAAATTATTTTATATACTTTCCCATGATTATAATGAATAATTTAATCTAAATTATTTCTAAAAAAATTAATTTTGTAAGAATTATATGCAACATTATGATGAAATGTTGTTAAATTGGAAAATATGGGTATAGTAGAAATAATAATAATTTTAATAGAGTGGAATTATTATGAAAAAGTTTAATATATTTCCCTAAAATCAAACTCTAAATTTTCCATTAGAATGTATGTGAACTAATATTTTATTTTAATGTTTTCATTTTTATATTTGAAATTGGGTCATGTTTATCTCTATCATTGTAAGAAACATATATTTTATGTTTTTAGCTTCAGATTTGGGAGTGTGAGTTCAAGGCTGTCATTTAAACATTTATCTAATATAAATAATATCTACTTAAACTATTCATTACCTTAACATTATTGGGATATAAATGTTTATAATTTCCCCATGTAATTTGTATTATAAGTAATCTAATTTATCATAAAGGATTTATATTTTTTCAAACCACATCTTGTACTCATATGGAGTTGTTTCGTCTTCAATGAACAACAATATTTTATTCCAATGTATGTTTCCAATTTTAGTTGTGTATGCCAAAATTTCTTTATATGGTTATTATATGTGAAATTTTTTATTAAACCCATCTATTTCCATTTTATTATTTCTCTACTATAATTTTAATATGTTATAATTACATGTGTAATGCATGATTAAGAGAATTTTATTATTTTATCGGTGGGACAAAAATTATATAGTCCTCTAATTCATTGGGTAATATGATATATCATATGAAATTATGTGTGAATATAATATATTATTGGTCCACAATTATGATATTATTATTTATACACATATTTTATATGCGAACATGAAGATAACATTATTGAAAACTATTTGTGGTAATTGAAAAATATGTTATGATTTTAAATTATTATTAATATTAATAAATACATTCCCACATCATATGTTTCATTAATTTTTATGGTGATGATCCTGTACTAATATTCTTATTGATTTTTTAAACCCATTTATTGTTGATTCTTGTCCATTATTCCTCCAATAGTGTTGTTACCCTTACTCGGCCTTCATCTCACCCATTTATTTGATGTATATCCTAATCTGATCACATTTATAAAGGATAATATGATATATTTTTGGATGATAATGAAGTGGGATTAAAATAATTTATGCCTTTTTTTGTTCATGTGATAATTGAGACTAACTTTAAAAATATACTAAATCATGGGATCTTCGATTGTATCACTATTTTTTTACATTAAAAATAATATCATATTCCTATATTAAAAATATAGGTGACTATATTTAGTAACAGATCATGATGTATTTAATATGTGAATTATGATTAGACAACATTAATGAATACATTAATGTTATGTATATGTATCAGTAGTCATCCTATTTTTTGATAAGTTTTAAGAGAATGTGGATTTTGAAAAATGAAATCCCTATATGGATCCTACATGTTGATGTGGAATTTTAATAGAATTACCTATGGGTTAAATGTACAAAAAGGGGAAGAGTGGTAATTACATTGGTTGTCATGTGGTGTAGGATAAAGAGTCCTTCATGCTTTCATGGCTTGACAATCCGATGGGATATTCATCAAATAATCACCAAATCTATATAAATCATTATAAAGGATATATATATAATTATATATTTTCATAACGATAGAAATGATTTATGTAGATGTTCCTATAAAAATCATTTTAGAAAAATGATAAAAAAGGGTATACCATATTATATATGATTAGAATAAATTTCTTTATAAATATTAATTCTTAATTCAATATTTTTTTAAATATGTTTGGTTCAAAAAAATCTCTATTGAAAATTGTGGGATCCTAGAGAAATTATTCAAAAAACCCACATGATGGATAATACAATGATTATCCAAACGACATTCCTATTTAAATGGATGATTGAGTTGAAAACATCATGTAATTTATTACCAAACAATCATAGGCTACAAACAATAACCTAAAAAAACTAAAACATTTTCATTCATCGAAGAAGGGGCCATTGTCAATTGATTTTTTTCTATGGAAATAACCATTGATTATTAGTATATCTTATGATTCACATGTGTCTAAATATTGGGATAACTCAATATAGGAATTATTTTATATTATATATTTTTTACATTAGAATAATTTTTCAATTGTTGATAATTTATATTATGGATAAGTTTATCACTGGATAGAGATGATAAATAATACCATGATGGTGTTTGATAAACCGCCCTGACCCCAGAAGCCCAGAGTCAGTACATTATTACGTAACATTGGAAGGATCACGAAAGATTAAGTCTCGAAAGATTGATTAGTTTAGTATCCTTGGAAGTATTAGATACATTTAAAAGGTTTACATTACATCATTAAATGGAAAACTAAAACAACATTGATTCCGTAGACAACAATGAGATCCCAGACTATCCCTGGAGGTTAGTCATAATATACTTTTCACATCCTGGGAATAATAAAACCTAGAAAGGGGTGAGCTCAGATTCTCAGTAAGGATAACATTAAGGTGGAATATTTCTTAAATAATAAAAAACATTTATGGCAATGTTTTAGACTAAAACAAAATCCTTTTAAACATGAACATCAGCATAATATGTCAAATATAAAATAAAATAATTTCATTTACTTATTCAAAAGGATATTCTACTAGTCGAATAATCACATTCAATATCAATAGACACTTTTATAATGATGGAATGCATATTTCCAGACTTTCATAACCACATAGTCAAGGCCATGTGCCATGACTACAAACAAGATTTTGTCAAGGCCTTGTTCCAATACACTAGTCTATCTCATGAGACCTACCTATGCATCTAGTATCTATAGAGGGCTCCACTCGTCACTTACTAAGTCCAATAAATTCCTCATATGAAAATTTTAAAACATAACATAAATATTCAGATTTAAAATAGGATACGAAATGTCAATAATTTATCCACAAACCATGAATGGTATAAAAATAGCACATCCATAGTAAAAAAAACTAATTCAATACAATATAAAAGATTTTATTGTAACAGATTAACCAAAATTGAGAATAATGAAGGATATTGACATAGATGAAAATAATAATCAAAACTATCTGAGAGAAATATCTCCCTTTTCCTAGAAATCATTTAAAAGGCACATTATCTTTCAAGAATACTTTTAAAAATAGATTTTTGAATCAATGTTTCACATTACACATTGAAACATTTAAATTTAATTTTAGTTTTAAAACATTAAGGTCTGTATAAATAAATCCTTGAAACCATTTTTAAATCCTGAATATTAATGAGAATCATTTAGATGAATAAAATTTTAAAATATTTATAATGATATTTTAGTTTGAGTTCCTAACCAAATGAAATATTCTTGAATACAAATAATTAAGGTAATAAATACATTATAATATCATGAGAATAAATTATTTCATGATATACTATGTCAAAACATAGTATATAGACACTATAAAAGTGAATTGGTGCATAACAAAAAATAAGTCTCAAAAGAATGTAAATTGAGATGAAATCCATTATAGAGACAGTATCATTAGGTAAATGATAAATCAATGACATAATTATCTGTGAAAAATATAAATACACTCAATATGATTGGATATTCACTGTAAATCAATCATAGGACATTCACACATATTCTTTTAAGAACAACACAAGTGACTTGGATGTTTAACTCAATAAATGGAAATTCTGTTCAAATCAAGTTTTTCTCAATGACTTGAGAAATTATCAATGGAGTTATTATGTTTATCAAACTTATATCCACACAAATGGGAGTGTATATTACTACATAAATAAAAAATAGTGATTCCACACATAATCTTGGAGTAACATAATCAATGAAGAATGTGTAATGCCCACTGAGTGGAAATTGAAATTTGATATTCCATTGCCAATTTGGTAACTTATGAAACTAACAACCCATGAAAGAAAGATCATACAATTATGATGGAAATGCCCATAAATTAAACTATATTACAACAAGAATACAATCATGGAAAATACATACACCACACAAAAGGAAATAGGGGCCAATATAGCATGAATCTCACAGGAATTAAAAGTGAGATGAAAAACCCTTACTTCATTGTAATCAATTGATTCATATGACCAAAAGATATTAACCACCAAATCAATCATAGAATACCATGAATATAAAGATAATAATGATAATATATATAAAATGACATTACACAATAAACCACATCCAATAAATAAGTGGTGAACAATGGAAATCTCACCAGATTAGAAGTGAGATAAGAAACCCCTTATCTTGTACTTTTCCTTGGTAAAGGGTAGGTTATCCTACTGTATAACGGTGAAATAATTGTTATTAAATTATACAAGAATCATATAAATTAATATTCTGTCATATATGATCTTTCAATATTTCTTTGTTAATAATATTTTTGTATTATTATTGTTCTCGGTGTTAACTGATTCGTTTTTCTTTATATGATTTGTTATGTATGTAATGTTTGTTATGGATAGGATGTATATTTTTAATATTCTGAATGATATTATGACGTTAAAAATTATTTTTAATCATGTAATGAAAATTATCCTTGAATGGATATGATGGGGTATGAATCTCATCTCTTTCGCGGAGACGGTAATTTGTACGTATGCACAAGCGATAATATCATTCTTTTGATATTAAAATAATATATAATTGGATGCTATATCATATATACAGATTCATTATCATGTCATATTAATTATTTACATAAATTATACATCATTATTATATAAATCCAAAAAATAATGTATTGAATTACAATTACACCACGATGTAGAGACGATAAGTCGTACATACGCATGTATGTGACATGTCATTCACAGGATGGATAGAATAATGAATATCATTGTACAATATTTATAGAAACATCATAGTATAAATAATATACTGGATTTATTATTTTATAATGTAAAAAACATAGAAAGAGTAAGTGGAAGAAGAAAGGAACATGAAAGATGTGATGAAATATTTACCTCTTCTTCGGGTTCTTCCTTTTGATTTCCTCAAAAGGGCACATTAGGTTGGATTTATGACTAAAGGAATGCCTCTAGTATTAAGGGATGATATTTGAGAGGGTATTTAGGAAGGGTTTGGCTATAATGACCCATAATTTACATACATTGTTATTACTTCAGAATTGAAGCACACTTATTACAACATATAACAAAACCAATAAAGGACTGTATAGGTATAGTGTCTTTAGAAACTCGGAAACATAAACAACTGGTTCATAAAGCATCTACTTTTCCTCCCATTTATTTCATCATATCTAGAGTCCCTTTTTGGCATATTCTACTTAATAACATTCTTCCTGACCTGGGGAAAGAAAACATACAAAAGGGTGATCTCAAAAGCTCAGTAAGGGTAAACAAAAGAAATATCAATCACATCATATTCATAAGAACATAACTTTTGGAAATATTAACCTGCAAAAGAGATCATAATTTCATAACATGGGATAGATCATGGTAGTGAAATGTAATCCCAATAATCATAACATAAAACATGAAACTTTGTGGCATGCACACATAATCATTTAGAATCATTTCTTATTAGTCAAGACTCATTTCCAAGACTATCTTAGTGGACAAAGTCTATTTCTGAACCGAGTCACCCTCGTTTTAGTCCTGTTTCGCTGAACCGGTATAACCTACCATTCCAGCCATGTCTATCTCATGAGATATAAAATCTTTACCCAATGCATTGGTGGTACATATAGGTCACACCCATCTCATAACGATACCATTTTTATGTGTGCCACAAAATCATAAACCATACATCATAGCATAACCCATGTAATAAAAATGGGAATTATAAACATCGTGACATCATAAAACAACTCATATAAGATAAAGGAATTAATAAAAATAATTCCATCACAACATAATCAAATCAATGTATTAATAGGGATAGAAACATAACCCATTATTATCTTAGATGGAAAATAATTTTGATAAAACACTTGAACTCTATTTTTGAGGAAAATATCCTTTCTACTTCAAAAACACATTTCCTTTCTTAAAATGTCATACAATTATAAACTAAAAGAAGTTGATTAAAAATAAACATGAAAACATGTAAAGGAAGATTCTTGGAAATAATGTTTTAAAAATCCATTCATGCCGTATAAGTTAAAAAAACATTTCTCTCGTACTTTTTTCAGAAATGTCAAAAAGTACCTCGTACGAAAAACGACAAAAGATTCCTGTCATATCTTTAACTAAAAACTCACCGAAGGGTAAAATTGGATTTAAAAAATTTTAGGTGGATGGAAATAATATTACATATTCAGGAAACATGGATGTGGATGATAAAATACACCCCAGTAAATACTAAAGTATAAACAATCTCGGATAAAATTGAGATTGTGATATTTCACTTACCTTAGGTACGATATGCTTTGTACGTGTCCGAAAATACTGTATAATGATTTAAATAATGTTATTGACTTATTCCAGAATCATACATATTTTTATGATATCATATTTGGTCATATTTGTAGCTTCTTAGTAGTAATATTTCATTGCTACTTGTTATTCAGGTGTTTATAACTTTTTGTTCTTATGCGTGTTTTGTCGAATAAATTCTTATTCTTCTCTTTAGGTTATAGATACCTAATTTCCAGAATGGTATTAGTGTAATATATATCATATTAATTCATTCAATTCATTTATATAATCATTATGAAATGAAGATCATGTAGAACGAGTCGCATCACATCGTGGAGACGGTATTCCGTACCTACGCACGAGTGATGATATCGTTCCTATGATCGTGGAATTGTATTGGAGTGTATGTATACTATTTCAGAATCATTATCACTTTATAATAGTCATATATAGTCATTATTTACACCATTATACCCATCCAAGTAAGGTGGTGGTGGAAAATAGATTACACCACGGCGTGGAGACGGTATTCCGTACGTACGCACGCGCGGTGATTTCTTTTTCCATAGGATGGATAGATGGTGAAATAGGGTTGTTTCATACTTATAATAACATATCAGTATGTTAGTGATACTTATTTTATTACTTCATAATAAAACAACTAAAGAAGAAGAAGTGGAAGAAGAAATAAAGATGAAAGAATCGGTAACGGACATTACCTCTTCTTTGAAGTGCTTCTTTGAGACCTCCTTTTAGGGCACTAAAATGGGTGTTTGAAGAAGACCAGAACCTCTAGGATGATTCTAGGGAAGTGGAGAGAAGAAATTGGCAGGGTTTTTCCGAGATTGAAGGCTCAAATTGGTGTGAGGAAGAGAGGGAGGAGGTGCCCTTTTATAAGGGAGGAGAGGGGAACCTTTGGAATAACTAAAAATATTATTTTTTTATAAAGTCACGTTCGGTTTTAAATAGCTCCAAATTGATTTATTTAGAGACTAAGGTGGTGATGGGTCTAAATCCTCTCATCCAATATAATTTAGACATGTTTAGGTTCATATTTTAACCATATCATGTAGATTTAACATTAAGTTAAATAATTTTACTTTTACCGTGTCTTCTTGTGTTCTTATACTATAAGGTTATTAAACTTACTATATCCAGCCAAACGAATCCCAAGTTGTTTATTATTAATATATATAACCTTATCTATGTAATTTGGCCGAACCTTAGATTTTTAGGAATAAAATAACAATTAATAATATAATATTTGTTTTAAAAACTATTTTATGTCAATTTTGACACTATTTAGTAATTGATTTTAATGAAAATCATAACAGAATGATAAGTTCAAACAAAGTTAATTAAATCAACACTAACATGTCATATTAACCTATAAAATTAGTGTAATTCATAAAAAGTCTCAAATTATATTTATTTGGGTATTTATAACATCAATTATGTCAATATTTCATTAATAAGATAATTACTGCATCATCGTTGTATCACAAATAAATTACATTATTTAATGTCTAAAAATTACAAATAAAATACCATTATGTAGGAACTCTTTTTAAATTTCTAATTAATATTTATAGTTAAATTTATCTTATGTATAACCACATATTAAAAATTATTTACTTATTAAACTTTGATTTTAACTATTTTAACCCTTCTTTAAATAAATTAATAATAAATGTCCTAATCAAATCCAAGTGGGCCTAAATGGTCATATTTTATTTCTAAGGTTGTTTTTGGTCGAATTACACTTCTCCAATAGAATTAGGACATGTGTTAGGGTAATAATAATATCATTTTTACCCTTACTTACCCTATTTACTTTTAACCGTGGTAAAAAAAAGTAAAAAATTACTATTCACAAAAAAATTATTTTCATCTCATTGAACCACATTTTACTTACTGACATCAACCGTGTCTCTCGGATTTTCGAAATTCCACTCACAGAAGCGGTAAAATTAAGTTTTATAAAAAATTCAGTTTTTTTAACTACCACTTAGTGGTTTCACAATTCATCAAAAATTGAAAGTTTTCAGAAAAATACCAAAATTTCAGCCTAGTCTAATTTCGATATTACGAATCCAAAAATGAAGTCCATTTTGAAAAATAAAATTTATAAAACTTCAAAAATTGGTTATTACTATTCATAACAGCTAGTTTTAATAATATTTTGATAGTATATCGTTGTTTAGTGAAACTCGGTATTGCGTACGACGCAAGATATCAAGGAAGCTCGCGATTTTGTGTAAAGCAAGCCAAAAAGTGTTGTGTAGAAAAAGATTCCTTTGATGATTTATATAACATAAATGTCTTGGGTGTTACATTCTACCCCCCTCAAAATGAATTTTTCCCTTGAAATTCATCACTTTGTAACAAACAGATGAGGATACCTCTCCCTCATCATATCCTCAAGCTCCCATGTAGCTTCTTCTAATTGGTGGTTCCTCCATAAAACTTTCACCAATCGAGTGGTCTTGTTTCGTATGACTTTTTCACTATGATCTATAATCTCTATCAGTTGTTCTTCATAAGAGAGATCTTGCTCCAGCAGTACAACTTCTGAGCTGAGTACATGTGAAGGATCAGGTATGTACTTTCTCAGGAGAGATACATGGAACACATCGTGAACTTGAGAGAGATTCGGTGGAAGAGACAATCGGTAAGCTATCTTCCCAACATGATCCAGTATTTCGAAAGGACTGATATATCTAGGGCTCAACTTTCCCTTCTTTCCAAATCTCATAACCCTCTTCCAGGGAGATATTCGTAAGAACACTTTATCACCCACTTCAAACTCTAGTTCTTTTCTTCGATTGTCGGCATAACTTTTCTGTCGACTCTGAGATGCTCATATGTCTTGTTGAATAGATCTGACCTTTTCTACCATTTCATCAACGAAATCGGGTCCTGATAGCTTTCTTTCCCCAACTTCATCCCAACATGTTGGAGTCCTGCATTTCATTCCATAGAGAGCTTCATAAGGAGCCATCTGAGTACTGGAGTGAAAGCTATTATTATAAGAAAATTCCACCAAAGGTATGTGTTGATCCCAACCACCTTTTAAATCCATAGAGCAAGCTCTCAACATATCTTCTAGAGTTTGAATTGTTCTCTCAGACTGACCATTTGTCTGAGGATGATAAGCAGTGCTGAAACTCAACTTTGTATCCAGAGTATGCTGAAGACTTCACCAGAACTTCGAGGTAAATCTCGGATCCCGATCAGATATAATAGAATGTGGTACTCCATGCAATCTTACCACTTCCTTTACATATATCCTGTAAAACTGATCCAGAGAGAAATCCTCTCTAATAGCAATGAAGTGTGCAGACTTTGTAAGACGATCAACTATGACCTAGATAGCATTATTGCCTTTGGATGTTTTAGGAATTCATGTGACAAAGTCCATAGTGATGTTTTCCCATGTCCATTCGGGTATGGGTAAGGGTTGTGATAGCCCCTTAGACTTCTGTCTCTCAGCTTTAACTTGTTGACAAACCAAGCATCGAGAGACATATTCAGCAACATCTATTTTCATGCCATCCCACCAGAAGTACTCTTTCAGGTCCCTAAACATCTTCATGCTTCCAGGATGAATAGAGAATGAAGAACTATGTGCCTCATCCAGCAGCTCCTTCTTTAATTTGGGGATGGGAGGAACACAACCCCGATTCATGAACTTTATTATCCCATCACAATCAAGGTTGAATTCAGGAACATTTCTCACCTTCTTTTGTAACTCGACATCTTCTTTCTGTGCCTCTTTAATCTTCACATGTATAGATGGTTGAACATTAATTTGAGAAAGATAAGATTTTTCCCCTTCCATTATAATTCCAAGATCCATCCTTTGTAAATCCATAAATATTGGATATTTTGTGATCCTCATCATGGATAAACTAGCATGGTCTTGTCGACTTAATGCATCTGCCACCTTGTTTGCTTTCCCAGGGTGGTAATGGATTGAGCAGCCGTAATCCTTAATCAGCTCCAACCATCTTCTTTGGCGCATATTCAGTTCCTTTTGTGTGAACATATACTTTAAACTTTTATGATCAGTATAAATATCACACCTTTCACCATAAAGGTAATGCCTCCAAATCATTAATGCAAAGATTAACGCAGCTAACTCCAAATCATGTGTTGGGTAATTTTGCTCATGGATTTTCAACTATCGTGAGGCAGAAGCTATCACCATATCATTTTTCATAAGAACACACCCCAATCCCTTCTTGGATGCATCACTATAGATCACAAACCGTTCTCTACTAAAAAGTTGTGTGAGCACAGGTGCACTAGATAACCTTCTTTTAAACTCCTTGAAATTCTCTTCACATTCCTCCGTCCAAACAAACTTAACTCCTTTCCGAGTCAACTTGGTGAGTGGATTAGATAATTGTGAAAAATATTTCACAAAAAGTCGATAATATCCAGCCAAACCAAGAAAACTTCAGATCTCAGTCACTGTTGTTGGTCTCGACCATCTTTCGATAACCTCTTTTTTTCCTAGATCCACAGATATCCCCTCTTTTGAGATTATGTGACCCAAAAATGAAACTTTTTGAAGCCAAAATTCACACTTTGTAAATTTGGCATAAATATTCTCCTTTCTCAGGGTCTTCAATATAATTCTCAAGTGATCTTCATATTCTTCCTTGATCTTTGAATAGATAGGAATATCTTCTATAAAGACTACCACAAACTGATCAAGATAGTCTTTAAAGACTCTATTCATTAGATCCATGAAGATAGCAGGGGAATTAGTAAGACCAAATGGAATCACTAAAAATTCATAGTGTCCATACCTTGTATGGAAAGCCGTCTTTGGTATATCCTCCCTTTTGACCCTTAATTGATGATACCCTGAATGAAGATCAATCTTTGAAAAGTATTGAGCTCCGCGTAGTTGGTCAAATAGGTCATCAACACGCGGGAGAGGATATTTTTTCTTGATAGTGATCTTGTTAAGTTCTCGATAGTCAATGGAGAGTCTCATTGATCCATCTTTCTTCTTAACAAACAGAACATGTGCTCTCCAAGGTGACGCACTAGGGCGTATGAACCCCTTATCAAGATTCTATTGGAGTTGCTTCTTCAATTCCTGCAACTCAATTGGGTCCATTATATAAGGTGTATTTGAAATAGGCAAAGCACCCAGTACGAGTTCTATTGAAAACTCAACTTCACGATTCGGTGGAAGACCCGGTAATTCCTCCGGAAAGACATCATCAAACTCCCGTACAATGGGCATATTCTTAATCGTGAGTTTCTCACCAACCATTTGAGATAAATAACCTTCATTTAGTGTAATCAATACCCATAAAATGGAAGAAATTTCCACTGGAAGGTTATGTTCATCCTTGCATCGATAGACGATCATAGATTGATCTGGAATATGAAATGTGAATTCCCTTCTTTGGAAATTGATATGAGATCCATGTAGAGAAAGCCAATCCATGCCAATAATCACATAAAATTCCACTATAGGAAGGATCACAAGATTTGCAAGAAGCAATTTCCCACAAAATTCAATCGGAGAAGAATTATAAACTTTTGATGCAACTGTTGTGCCATTAGGTGTTGTCACAGCTAACTCAACATCTAATTGTTGAGGTAATACGGTGATACCCTTAGAAAATTTTTCAGAAATAACGGAGTGAGTGGATCCAGAATCAAATAAAACATTTGCTACTTTAGAGTGGATGGTAAGTGTACCTTTCACCACATAGTTATCGTACTCCACATCACTGATAGAAATTGCATGTGACTTTCCTTTGTCTTTAGCCTTAAGTGTTTATTGACGTCGACCATCATCATAAACCCTTGGATTAGGGAATTTATTGGCATAATTTCCTATCTCCTTGCACTTGAAACATTGAAGTGTAGTAGGTTCATTCTGTGTATCCCTTCCTTTGTTTGCATCATTAGACATCTTCTTCCCATCATCGCGGAATTCAAATGCCCGATGGAATTCCTTTCCACATTTGAAACATTTACTTGTCCCTTTAAGACAAATCCCTCCATGTTTCTTTCCACACTTTGAGCATAAGGGAAAGTTCATCTTCTTTTCAGTGTGCTCTTTAGATTTTCCTTTAAATTCCATTTTCCTCTTCTTATCAAACCCATATGACTGATGGGTTACTCCAATCTCCATCTCAACTTTGAGAGCACATCGAACGATTTCCTCGTAGCTATTGAAGTCCCTTATGGTTAAGGCCCTTCGAAGACTTGGTTTTAAGACACTAAAGAATCGAGCGATATTACTCTCAGGTTGGATAATAATACCCAAAGCGTACCTTGCAAGTCTTGTAAAATTTCCTTCATAGGTACCAACAGATTCATCATCCTTTTGCTTCAGTTCAAGAAACTCTTTATTCATCTTTGTTCGGAGAATACGAGGGAAGTACTTATTGAAAAATAAGTTCTTGAACTCGTCCCATTCCATGGAATCAATTTCATCCCTTTGCCTCGTATTCTTAATAAGATTCCACCACTGATCAACATCACCTTCCAAACGATACACTACTAAGATGACTTTATCATGCTCAGAACATTGACGAACTAAAAATATATTTTCAGTAGTACTAATCCATTGTTCAGCAACTAATGGATCAGTAGACCCACTGAATGAAGGTGGATGCTATCTCATGAAGGATTCAACATAATGTTGCTCCTTCCTTTTCTCGTTTGGAAATCCTGTATGATTAATAGCTTGAGAAAGTTGTGTGAGCATGGCTACAAGATTTTTTATTCCAGCTCCCAAAACGTTTGGTTTCTCAGTGGGACAATCATTTCATTGCTCTTCGCATTCCGCATTAACACGGTTCCTTCGGGTTCCAGCCATTGACTAAAACCAAGAAGAATAGTGTGAGCAACACTAATTATAATAGAAAACCACATAATCAAGAATAAAATTTCACACTTAAGGTCTTATCCTAGGTTATTCATGGCCATTTCTAAAACACCAAGATTGTGTTCTATGCTTAGACTTATCCTTAGTGTTCTTACTAAGGCTTTCACATCCTAGTTTCCAATGTTTGACTATACCTTTCCTCTGATACCAACTATAATGACCCATACTTTACATACATTGTTATTACTTCAGAATTGAAGCACACATATTACAATATATAAAAAAACCAATAAAGGACCGTATAGGTATAGTGTCTTTAGAAACTGGGAAACATAAACAACTGGTTCATAAAGAATCTACTTTGCCTCCCATTTATTTCATCATATCTAGAGTCCCTTTTTGGCCTATTCTACTTAATAATCTTCATCCTGACCTGGGGAAAGAAAACATACAAAAGGGTGAGATCAAATACTCAGTAAGGGTAAACAAAAGAAATATCAATCACATCATATTCATAAGAACATAACTTTTGGAAATCTTAACCTGCAAAAGAGATCATAATTTCATAACATGGGATAGATCATGGTAGTGAAATGTTATCCCAATAATCATAACATAAAACATGAAACTTTGTGGCATTCACACATAATCATAGAGAATGATTTCTTATTAGTCAAGACTCATTGCCAAGACTATCTTAGTGGACAAAGTCCATTTCTGAACCGAGTCACCCTCGTTTCAGTCCTGTTTCACTGAATCGGTATAACATACCATTCTAGCCATGTCTATCTCATGAGATATAAAATCATTACCCAATGCATTGGAGGGAGATATAGGTCCCAACCATCTCATAATGATACCATTCTTATGTGTTTCACAAAATCATAAACCATACATCATAGCATAACCCATGTAATAAAAATGGGAATCTTAAACATCGTGACATCATAAAACAACTCATATAAGATAAAGGAATTCATAAAAATAATTCCATCACAACATAATCAAATCAATGTAATTATAGGGGCAGAAACATAACCCATTATTATCTTAGATGGAAAATAATTTTGATAAAACACTTGAACTCCATTCTTGAGGAAAATATCCTTTCTACTTCAAAAACACTTTTCCTTTCTTAACATGCCATACAATTCTAAACATAAAGAAGTTTATTAAAAATAATCTAGAAAACATATAAAGGAATATTCTTGGAAATAATGTTTTAAAAATAAATTCATGCTGTATAAGTTAAAAAAACATTCTTCACGTACTTTTTTCGGAAAAGTCAAAAAGTACCTCATACGAAAAACGACAAAAGATTCCTTTCATATCTTTTACTAAAAACTCACCGAAGGGTAAAATTGGATTTAATAAATTATAGGTGGATGGAAATAATATTACATATTCAGGAAACATGGATGTGTATTATAAAATACACCCCAGCAAATACTAAAGTATAAACAATCTCGGATAAAAATGAGATTGTGATATTTCCCTTACCTTAGGTCTGATATGCTTTGTACGTGTCCGAACCCCCTGTATAATGATTTAAATAATGTTATTGACTTATTCCAGAATCATACATATTTTTAGGATATCATATTTGGTCATATTCTTTCCTTATTAGTAGTAATATTTCATTGCTACTTGTTATTCGGGTGTTTATAACTTTTTGTTCTTATGAATGTTTTGTCGAATAAATTCTAATTCTTCTCTTTAGGTTATAGATACATAATTTCCAGAATGGTATTAGTGTAATATATATCATATTCATTCATTCAATTCATTTATATAATCATTATGAAATGAAAATCATGTAGAACGATTCGCATCACATCGTGGAGACGGTATTCCGTATGTACGCACGAGTGATGATATCATTCCTATGATCGTGGAATTGTATTGGAGTGTATGTATACTATTTCATAATCAGTATAACTTTATAATAGTCATATATAGTCATTATGTACACCATTATACCCATCCAATTAAGGTGGTGGTGGAAAATAGATTACACCACGGCGTGGAGACGGTATTCCGTACGTACGCACGCGCAGTGATTTCTTTTTCCGTAGGATGGATAGATGGTGAAATAGGGTTGATTCATACTTATAATCACATATAAGTATATGAGTGATAATGATGTTATTACTTCATAATGAAACAACTAAAGAAGAAGATGTGGAAGAAGAAATAAAGATGAAAGAATCGGTAACGGACATTACCTCTTCTTTGAAGTGCTTCTTTGAGACCTCCTTTTAGGGAACTAATATGGGTCGTTGAAGAAGACCAGAACCTCTAGGATGATTCTTGGGAAGTGGAGAGAATAAATTGTCAGGTTTTGGCAGATCTTGAAGGCTCAATGTGGTGTGAGGAAGAGAGGGAGGAGGTGCCCTTTTATAAGGGAGGAGAGGGTCACCTTTGTAATAACTAAAAATATTATTTTATTACAATGTCAATTTCGGTTTTAAATAGCTCCAAATTGATTTATTTCGAGGCTAAGGTGGGGATGGGTCTAAATCCTCTCATCAAATATAATTTAGAAAAGTTTAGGTTCCTATTTTAACCTTATCATGTAGATTTAACATTAAGTTAAATAATTTTACTTTTATCGTGTCTTCTTGTGTTCTTATACTATAAGGTTAATAAACTTACTATATCAAGCCAAACGAACCCCAAGTTGTTTATTATTAATATATATAACCTTATATAAGTCATTTGGAAGAACCTTAGATTTTTAGGAATAAAATAACAATTAATAATATAATATTTGTTTTAAAAACTATTTTATGTCAATTTTGACACTATTTAGTAATTGATTTTTTGTGAAACTCATAACAGAATGATAAGTTCTAAAAAAGTTAATTAAATCAATACTAACATGTCATATTAACATATAAAATTAGTTTAATTCATAAAAAGTCTCAAATTATATTTATTTGGGAATTTATAACATCAATTATGTCAATATTTCATTAATAAGATAATTACTACATCATCGTTGTGTCATAAATAAATTAAATTATTTAATTTCTAAAAATTACAAATAAAATACCTATATGTTGGAAATCGTTTTATATTTATAATGAATATTTATAGTCGAATTTATCTTATTTATAACCCCATATTAAAAATGATTTACTTATTAAAATTTGATTTCAACTATTGTAGCCCTTCTTTAAATAAATTAATAATAAATGTCCTAATCTAATCTAAGTGGGCCTAAATGGTCATATTTTATTCCTCAGGTTGTTTTTGATCGAATTAAACTTGTCCAATAGAATTAGGACATGTGTTAGGGTAATAATAATATCATTTTTACCCTTAATTACCCTGTTTACTTTTAACCGTGGAAAAAAAGTAAAAAGTTACTATTCACCAAAAAATTATTTTCATCTCATTGAACCACATTTTACTTACTGACATCAACCGTGTCTCTCGGATTTTAGATATTCCACTCACAGAAGCGGTAAAATTAATTTTTATGAAAAATTCAGTTTTTTTAACTACCACTTAGGGGTTTCACTATTCATCAAAAATTGAAAGTTTTCAGAAAAATACCAAAATTTCACCCTAGGCTAATTTCGATATTATAAATCCAAAAATGAAGTCCATTTGGAGAAATAAAATTTATAAAATTTCAAAAAGTGGTTATTACTATTCATAACGACTAGTTTTAATAATATTTTAATAGTATATCATTGTTTAGTGAAACTCGGTATTGCGTACGACACAAGCTATCGAGGAAGCTCGTGATTTCGTGTAAAGCAAGCCAAGCAAGTGTTGTGTGTAGAAAAAGATTTATTTGATGTTTTATATAACATAAATGTCTCAGGTGTTACATTGGCAGAGCCAAATGGCTTTGAATGTGTGAATTAGAGAGAAGGGGAAGTTCCCTTTTATTTGAGGGGTGAGGGGCACCTTAGGAAAAGCTAGAAATATTATTTTGTAATAAAATAATTTTCATTTTATAATGGCTCCAAAATGAATTTTGTAAAGTCTATTCTGGGGATGGTTCTAAAACCACTCAAACTATAGGTTTTATATAGGTTTGGGTCACTATATTAACTTTATCTTTTAGATTTAACTCTTAGTTAAATAGTTTGACATTTACAATGTCTCTTTGTATTTTTATATTATATGGTTAATAAACACACTATAAATTTCCAAGTGAACCTCCAGTGGATCATTAATGACATCTATAACATTATTTAAGAGATTTTTCTGATCCATAGATTTTTAAGAATATAATATCAATTAATAATATAATATTTGTTTTTATAACTCTTTTTGGTAAATTGTGACCCGATTTTGTATTTTGTTTTTTCTAAAATTGTAACAGTATTATTACTTCTAAATAAATTCATATAAACAACCCTAAATTGTCATAGTAAGCTATAAAATTAGTGTAATTCATAAAAAGTCTCAAATTACATTTATTTGGATATTTATAATATCAATTATTTTAATATTTCATTAATTATGTAATTATTGCATCATCATTGTGTCATAATTAAATTATATTATATAATTTATAAAAAATATAAATAAAATACAATTATGTAGGAAATATGTTTATCTTTCTACTAAATATTTATAATGTAATTTATCTTATGTATTACCCTATATTAAAAATGTTTTAGTTATTAAACATTGATTTTAACTCTTTTAAATCTTATTTATATAAAATAATAATAAATGTCCTAATCTAATAAAAGTGGACCTAAAGGATCATATTTTATTCCTAAGGTTGTTTTTGGTCGAATAAAACTTATCCAATAGAATTAGGACATGTGTTAGGGTAATAATAATATCATATATACCAATTATTACCAAATTTACTTATAATCGTGTTAAGTAAAAGTAAAAAGTTACTATTCACCAAAAATTATTTTCATCCTATTGAACCAAATTATATTTATTGATATCAACCATTTCACACTGATTTTTGAAATTAAACACAAAGATGATGTAAAATTATGTTTTATGTAAATTTGTAAATGCTCTTAGGAGGTGGGTAAAAGATGGTAAAAAGTTCAATAAAATTTTATACATCAAATAATGTTATAAAATGACACCAAGTAATTAAATTGAACTTATATAGGTATTAGAAATCTATTTTGACTAAAAATAAATTTAAATAAAATAAATAATTTTTTAAATAAAAAGTCGGGTTTAAACTATAATGAAGTGTTTTTCACTATTCATCAAAAATTGAATGTTTTCAGGAAAATACCAAAAATTTACCTAAGATAATTTTAATATTAGAAATTCAAAAATGAATTCTACTTTACTAAATTCAAATCATAGAAGTTTCATTAATTAAATTAAAATTAACTCTCGTTGTCAAAACCAAAAGGTGGGTTTTTAAAAAGTAAAAACTATCAAAAGATTAACATGTGTTTATGTCAAATTTAAATGTGAAATTACTTATTATAACCTATATTGTAGTAAATGATAAATATAAAATCTAATTATACTTCCAAAACATTCAAATAAACAATTTATCATTATAAATTATTTCAATTAAAAATGTTTTTTTTCAATTAAAATTTAGTATTTTTCAGTATTCATCAAAATTTAAAAGATATTAGAAAAGTATCAAAAATTTATCCAAAATAAATTTTTATGTCCTGATTCTAAGGAATAATTTATTTTCATTAAATTGAATATGTAAAAATGTCAAATATTCATTTTAAAAAGGGATTTCCATTAAAAGGTGGTAAAATTGCATTTTTTTTGAAAAATACTTTTTTATCTGAGAAAAATGAATTTGTTCTTATATTTTGAATAGGAAACACATAATATATATTCTAAAATTATATATAGTATATAAAATTAAAATTTTAGTTAATAGTATTCATAACTGCTTTTGAACGGCTATTTTGGTAACTCGTGGTGCGCTTGAAATCGGTGTTGCGTGTTGCATACGCTATTGAATTACATTAAAGAAAATAACATACTATGAAATCATGGGATTTTAAATTCTTCACCCATTCTGGAAATTGCATCCTCAAAATTTTAAAATTGGGCTTGGGAACTTCATTGTAAGTCTTATATAGGGAAAAGATTTAATAAAACTATCTCTTTAAATGAAATAAAGAGAAGTACAAAGGTCTCTCGAGATAACCCACTCTAGGATTCCATGTAGGAAACCATGGATATGGAAGATAAAATAAGTGTCATGTTCTGGTGGACATTGATAGAAAACATGATTAGGAGAAAGTTAACAACAAGAAAATAACAAACTTGTGATGAGATAAATGGTCATTAGTTTTCTAGTAGAAAAAGTAAACGGCTAACATTTTTTTTAGTTTCCATTTCATAAATTTGAGGAATTTATTTATAAGATTGACTAAGAACATAAAAAATGCATACTTTTTATGTAGAGATTCATCCTTTTATAAACTTCTACCACTAACTCATCTTTTTTTTTTCAAAAGATGAATATTTAAGATATCTTGGTCTGTAACATCCCAATTAAGTAAAGAAAAATAGATATTTTTATCTATTCCTATTAATGAATTAGATAGTGTTTTAGAGGCTTAAAATGAAAATAAATCCAATCTTAAGCATGGAATACACTAATATTTTTAAAAGATTGTTTTACTTCCTTTTAATGGAAAACCATTTTTAAATCTATCTTTTTACAATTTTATAAGCTATGTTTGTCAAAATAAACTTAATCTTTATGATTGGGACATCAAAATTCACATTGTGTGAATTTTTGGTATTTTCCCGATAAAGTTCATTTTTTAATGAATAGTGAAAAATGTTGTATATTAATTTATAACCTATTTCTAATCTAATTTATTTATATGATTAGATTATATTTTGAATTGTTTTTTAAGTTAAATTAGAATATATTTTTACCATTTAATCCAATGGTGGTTATTGGAATCAATTTCACATTGAAATTGGACTTAAACTAGTGTCAATCTTTTGATACTTATTGTTTCATAAAAACACGGTATTTGCTCTAACAGCGGGAATTAATTATTAAATTAATTAATGAAACTTATATGTTTTTAATTTTTTAAAATAGACATCATTTTTGAATTCATAATATAAAATATAGCTTAGGGTGAAGTTTTGGAATTTTTTTGAAAAACTTCAATTTTGATGAATAGTGAAACCACTAAGTGGTAGTTAAAGAAACTGATTATTCGTTTAAATGAAAATTTGCCACTTCTGTGATTTTATTTTCAAAAATTCAACATAAATGGTTGTCATTAAGAAGTAAAATGTGGTTCAATGAGATTAAAATAATTTTTTGGTAAATAGTAACTTTTATGTTTTTAATCGTGATTAGTGGTAATTAGTGTAGTTTATGGTAAAAATAATGTTTTAATAATATGAAATGAGCTTGACACATGTCCTACCCTTATTGGATATGTCATGGCCGACCATGAAAATCCATGGGTCAACTTGAGGACCCCATGGAGCCACTTTGGTTGGGAAACTACATAAATAACATTTTATTTAATGTAAAAGTAAAAATGACACAAACATGAGTTATTTTACTAAAACAATTTTTATATGGGGTTCTACAAGTCAGAGTTTTGATTAAAAATAGTCATTGGAAAGCTAAAAATATTTCCTACATCATAGTATTTTTTTATAATTTTTAGAATTTAAAAAAATTAAATTATTTATGACATCATGATGATGCAGCGATTACCTAATTAATAAAGGATTTAAATAAAATGAAATGATAATGTAAAATATATGACATACACATGTCCAAAACCTATTGGATGGGTGGATTTCGAACCCTTATCACCTTACCCCCGAATTATATCAATTTGGGACCTTTTGAATCCGAAACACATTTTAAAATAAAGTAACATTTAATTACTTTCCAAGAGTGCCCCTCCTCTCCTCTTATAAAAGGTCCCCACCTCTACCTCCTTACCCACACATCCAAAGCCTTTGGCTCGGCCAAACCCTGCCCATTTTGTCTCTCCACTTCCCTCTATTACTACTTGAAGCCTCACTTTGGGCATTAGTCTTCCCAAGGAAGCCTTTGAGCTCAAACCAAAGAGAGTTACCCGATTTTATGGTAATGTCTTCACTTGAGTCCTTTTGTTTTATTTTGCTTCTCCAACCCCCTAAACTCTTTTTATTCATTTATTTTGTAACAAAACCAGTATCTTCCATATACTAGTATGTTTTTATAAGAAGTATTCGAGCTACACTTACACACACCTACATCTAATGGTTAAAGAACATACTGTTTCCGTGGATGGTGAATTTCTGCCTCCCGAAACGATGATTGTTCAACATTCTTTTAACACCTTAAAAGGTGGCCATTAAGATGAAACTATATTTATATATGATATAAAATATGTTTATGTTTTCCTTAAGCTTCTGTATTTTTCATTTTGGGCATACCTTTATGGTTTCCAATATGGGTAAACGCGATATCTTCATTTAAGGAAGTGCGGACTACCGCCCCCTCAAAGTGTTTTGATTCATTAAATACCATATGTGGGATGTATAAAAGATGGATTTATGATATTATATATTATATTACATTGGAATTATAATATACCTTTATATCATTATGATTCCATTCTATAAAATATGAAATATAAATGAAAGTAGCGTTCATGCGTACGTGTGGCTTACCGTCTCCATGAACGGTGCATTTCATTTCTTACCACTAAATGATAATGTAATATTATAAATGAATCTATATACTGCATATATATGATATATATGATATATAAATCATGATTATAATTCTGGATATAATGGATACATGAACAACTTGTAATTATAAATGGTTTATTTTTTACTCAAGTACCAATGATCGTTAAAACGACCGTTATTAACTTAAATAATTACATAGTGTTAATGACATGGAAATAAGTGATATAAAAGGAATAATGAACTTGAAAAAGGCTCTTAAACAAGTATAAATTAACTCATGTTTATTATTCAGGAGATTAAAGAACGACCGAGTCTAGTCGGACCCGAGGTATGGGACTTCGTCTCAATCTCCTTTCATTGAGGCATATTTTGTTTTATAAAAAACCTTATTTTATACGGTGTATAAACCCATTTGAATTTTACATTTATCCAAAAGGAATCTTTTTTATATGAAGCGTTTTACTAAAAGACAAAAGGGAATGTTTTTGTCGTACGTATGCGGCGACAACGACTTCTCCGCCGTCGTGACCATTATTTGAGTTTAGGCTTCCTCTACAAGCCATACATTTTTTTAAAAGAAAAATAAATACCTTGTTTTAATTTTCTTTTATTTTGGTATTGAAAATGGTTTTCATAATTTTTTTATATCAATGTTTTGTATTGATATCTTGTGATTGAATGGTGGAAATGTTATGTTTCCTTTATGCATGTTTTATGTGATACGATTATGTTGTGGTTCTTGGGAATTATTATGAAGACGGGTGGTTCCATGATAAACTAAGGGCGGGTGAGCCCGATATAGCTATCCAATGCATTGGGTAACGCGAAGGAGTGAAATGTTAAGGTTTCTCTGAAGATATTTAGGGAATATACTGTGATGGGTATTCCAAATGAAACCAAGAGGGTTAATCCCTACGTAAGAATGTTATGAATGCCTCAAGTTACCTTTATGTATTATATTTTCTATGTTTTATTCATGATTTGATGAGGTATGTTAAAGTGCTTATGTTTTATGGTTAAAGTATGATTTCATTCTTATGTATATATGAACCCATGTTTCCTTTCCATATTTTTATAACCCATACTGAGCTTTTTATGCTCATCCCATGTTTTTTTGAAATGTTTTCCACAGGTAAAGGGAAAGGTACATGATATGATGATAGTGTCAAGGAAGTGTCAAGAAAGAATCCATGTTTTTTTTAAATATGTTTCCATTGATGGAAAAAATGAATATTATCTTTATGTAACCACTTTGTTTAAATATGGAATGTAGTGCAAGTTTTATGTTCTAATTCTCTAAAACTCTAAACCTGAAAAGATCCTCAATGTGTAATCTTGCAATAACTCAATATTAAGTAAGGTTTAAGGTCGGGGCCTTATATTTGGTATCAGAGGTCAGTTTAGATAACTTTAGGAGTTATAATTTTATTAAATGATTATCCAAAAATATTTTTTTATGGTCAAATTGAAGTGATGTAGCATTTGAAGATTAACATGTTGCTTCATCTTAGACATGTTTGTTCAGAATGGTTTTCCGCAGAGGAAATAGGGAAGCAGTAATAGGAAGGAATGCAGAAGGAAATAACCTTCCAAATCAGCATCCTGAGATGGTCAGAATTGGAACTGAATAGTTTGTTGCAGTAATGGCGCAGTTGACTCAAGCGATAAATGGTGGTGGTATCCATGCACGAGATCAGCCAGATCAACCGCAGAGGAACATGTCAGTGGTTGAACATTTCATGAGGAAACATCCCCCATCATTCAGAGGATCATTTGACCCTGTGATAGCTGAAGGGTGGATTAAAACACTAGAGAAGATTTTAGATGTCATGGGGTGTTCAGACAATCAAAATGTTAGTCTTTATATTTACCGTTTGGAGGGTGAAGCAGATTATTGGTGGTCGATGGTTAAAAATATCAGGGACGCTGAAGAGATTGATGCTCTCGACTGGGATGAATTCAAAGGTATGTTTCTTGAAAAGTATTTTCCTAAGGCTGTTCGACTTATGATGGAAAAACAATTCTTATAATTGAGGCAAGAGGAAGACTCAGTGGCTACCTATGAAGAAAGGTTCACTCGATTGGCAAGGTATGCTCCAAATTTTATCTGAGACCTTGATAGTAAAATCAAACGTTTTCACTCAGGATTAAAGCCAAAATATCGAAGGGCATTAGCTTCTCGTGAGTTTAAAAGTTATGAAAAGCTTGTTCGATGTGCTGAGAAGGTGGAAATGGAGTTTTCTGATGACCAAGTGTTCTATAACAACCAGCAGAAGAAGAGACCGAGGTGGCAGGAGAAAGGAAATAATTCTTCAAAAAAGAATGATGGTAAGAAAACTAAGTTTCCAGTTTGTGATAAATATGGTAAAAGGAATGCTGGGGAATGTCTTCTAAATTCTGTAAAGTGTTACCAATGTGGTAAGATCAGACATAAGGATCGTGATTGCACTGAAAAAGATCAAGGTGATGGTAAGTTCAAATTTGATTTACAATTAGTGAAATGTTTTAAGTGCAATGAGATGGTTCACTATGAAAACGAGTGTCTGGCAAAGAGCTCGAGTGATGGGAAGAAGTTAGACTACAAGCAGAAAGGGGTGGTGAAATCCTTTGCAACTACTTCAGCAGATGTCAGACCATCAAATGAAGTTGTATCAGATACTTTGTTTGTTTTTTCAGACTATGCTAGTGTGTTGTTTGATTCGTGGTCTACACATTCTTTCATCTCTGAAACCTTTTCTAGTAAAATGGGAATACCATCTCAAGAAATGACTCCTGAACTTCTGGTAAAAACACATGGGGAAAATTATGAGGCAAAAAGAATTTATAAGAATCTTCCTATCCTTATCCGTGGAAAGAACCTACATGAAAACCTTATTGTTCTACCTCTAGTAGAGTTTGATGTTATCCTGGGTATGGATTGGCGCGCTATTTACAGTGCTAAGATTGACTGTAGAGATAAAAAAATTTCCTTTCAGAAAGACTTTCAGTTTGTGTACAAGAATGAACCCTTACTTATGATAACATATCAAGAGGCTGAGAAACTTGTAAAAGATGGAAATGAATGTTACCTTGCACACATCGTTGAAAATAAAGGAACTATTCAGATTAATGATGTGCCAGTGGTAAATGAGAATCCTGATGTTTTTCCTGATGAGTTGTCTGGAATAATACCAGATCGGGAAGTTGAGTTTACTTTTGACTTAGTTCCTAGTGCTTAGCCAATTTCAAAACCCCCTTATCGAATGGCTCAAATTGAACTTTTAGAGTTGAAGGAGAAATTTCAAGATTTATTAGAGAAAGGTTTCATTCGACCTAACACATCACCATGGGGTTCTCATGTTTTATTTGTTAAAAAGAAATATGGTTCTATGAGACTTTTCATTGATTATAGATCCTTCAATAACATCACTGTTAAGAACAAATATCCTTTGCCTCATATCGATGATTTGTTTGATCAGCTCCAGGGAGCTCAGTTGTTTTCAAAGATTGACCTGAGATCGGGGTACCATCAGCTGAAGGTAAAGGAGGCAGTTGTTCCAAAGACTGCGTTTCGTACAAGATATGGCCATTATGAATTTTTAGTAATGCCTTTTGGGATAACCAATGCACCTGTTGTATTCATGGACTTAATGAATATAATTTTCCATGAGTTCTTGGATAAGTTTGTGGTGGTTTTCATTAATGATATTATGGTGTTTTCTAAAAGTAAAGATGAGAATGAAAGACATTTAAGGGTTATTTTGGAAACCTTAAAAGAAAAGAAATTGTATGGGAAATTCAGAAAGTGTGAGTTTTGGTTGCAACAAATTTGTTTCCATGGTCACATTGTTTCAAAAGATGGGATAACTGTTGATCCTGCAAAAACAAAAGTTGTGGAAGAATAGCCAAGACCCACAAATGTAACTGAGATTTGTATCTTCCTTGGTTTGGCAGGATGTTACCGAAGATTTGTTTGAAATTTTTCACGGTTATCTATTCCAATGACTAAGCTATCTCGGAAGGGTGTTAAGTTTATCTGGACAAAAGAATGTGATGATTGTTTTCAGGAGTTGAAAAGAAGATTGGTGAATGCTCCAGTTTTGGCACTACCTTCCAGGAATGGTGAGTTTGTTATCTACAGTGATGCTTCATTGAAATTACTTGGTTGTGTCCTAATGCAGAATGATCAGGTAATTGATATGCTTCACGATAGTTGAAAACTCATGAGGTAAATTACCCTACACATGATTTGGAATTAGCTGTTGTTTTTTTCGCTTTAAAAATTTGGAGGCATCATTTGTATGGAGTAAAGTGTGAAATATATACCGATCACAAAATGTTAAAGAATATATTTACTCAGAAAGAGTTTAACATGAGACAGAGGTGATGTCTGGAATTAATCAAGGATTATGATTGTACAATTCATTACCATCCGGGAAAAGCAAATAAAGTGGCTGATGATTTGAGTCGAAAAAGTAATGCTTTATTAGCAATGTTGTGTTTGGAACATGATCCTTTGGTTAAGGATTTGATGAACTTTGGCATAGAAGTTTTTTGTGCAGAATGTTCTTCTGTTTTGTTTCAGGTATCAGTGAAATCTTCTCTATCAGACAGAATCAAGAAAGCACAGAAGCAAGAAAGTGAGTTGTAGAAAAAGGTAGATCTGGTTTAGAAAGGTAACTTGCCTGAATTAAACACTGATAATTATTGTGTTTTGAGATTTGGGAAGAGATTTTGTGTGCCTTGTGATTCACAGATGAAGAGAGAGTTGTTATGTGAAGATCATAGTTCTCCGTTTTTAGTTCATCCTGGTAGTACTAAGATGTACAGAGATCTGCGGGAGAATTACTGGTGGGATGGAATGAAAAGAGATATTTCTGATTTTACTGTGAAGTGTTTGACTTGTCAACAGGTTAAAGCAGAGTGGCAGTTACCGAAAGGGATGCTTCGGCCTTTACCAGTGCCAGAGTGGAAATGGGAGAATATATCCATGGACTTTTTTGTGGGATTACCGAAGACATCTCGAGGTAATAATGCAATATGGTATATTGTTGATCGCTTGACTAAATCTGCTCATTTCCTTGATATACGAGATACTTTCTCTCATGATCAAATTTCCTATTTGTATCTTAAAGAGATAGTCAGGTTATATGGAGTTCCTCTCTCCATTGTATACGATCGTGATCCCAGATTTACTTAAAACTTTTGGAAGGGACTTCAAAAGTCGTTGGGTACTGAATTAAATTTTAGTACAACATTTCATCCTCAATCAGATGGGCAGTCAGAACGAACAATTCAGACATTGGAGGATATGCTACGTTCTTTCTCTATGGATTATCAGGGAAGTTGGGACCAACATCTTTCTTTGGTTGAATTTTCATATAATAAAAATTTTCATTCCAGTATACAGATGGCACCATTTGAGGTGTTACATGGGAAGTGGTGTCGAACTCCTGCTTTCTGGGATGAAGTGGGTGAAAGGAAGTTGATGGGACCAGAATTGGTAGAAGAGATGGAAGAAAAAGTTCAGCTGATTCAGAAACACATGAGAATAGCTCAGAGTAGGGAGAAGAGTTATGCAGAAAACATGAGGAAGGATCTCTCTTTTGAGGAAGGTGATCATGTTTTTCTCAAAGTATCACCATGGAAAAGTGTGATGCGATTTGGTAAGAAAGGAAAGCTGAGTCCAAGGTTCATTGGACCATATAAAATTCTGGATAGAGTTGGATCAGTTGCTTACCGAGTGGCTTTACCACCGAGTTTATCTCATGTACACAATGTTTTTCATGTTTCGATGTTGAGAAAGTATATGCCAGATCCATCTCATGTTTTGAGTCCATAGGTAGTTCAGATGGAAGAGAACCTATCTTATGAGGAACAACCGGTCCAGATTCTTGACCACAGTGAGCAAGTGTTACGGAATAAGGTGATTCATCAGGTAAAGGTTTTGTGGAAAAACCACATGATTGAAGAGGAAACATGGGAATCTGAAAATGCAATGAGGGATTAGAACCCCCATTTATTCGATAAGTAAATAAATTGCCGGGACACATTTTTCTAAAGGGGGGAAGGATGTGACATTCCAATTAAGTAATGAAAAATAGATATTTTTATCTATGCCTATTAATGAATTAGATAGTGTTTTAGAGGCTTAAAATGAATATAAATCCAATCTTAAGCATGGAATACACTAATATTTTTAAAATATTATTTTACTGCCTTTTAATGGAAAACAATTTTTAAATCTATCTTTTGACAATTTTATAAGCTATTCTTGTCAAAATAATCTTATTATTTATTATTGGGACATCAAAATTTACTTTGTGTGAATTTTTGGTATTTTCCCGATAAAGTTCATTTTTAATGAATAGTGAAAAATGTTGTATATTAATTCAAAACAACTTTTTAATCTAATTTATTTATAGGATTTGATTATCTTTTGAATTGGGTTTGAAGTGAAATTAGAATATATTTTTACAATTTAATCCAATGGTGGTCATTGGAATCAATTTCACTTTGAAATTTGATTTAAACTAGTGTCAATCTTTTGATACTTATTGTTTCATAAAAACACGCTATTTGCTCTGACAGCGGGAATTAGTTATTAAAATAATTAATGAAACTTATATGTTTTGAATTTTGTAAAATAGACATCATTTTTGAATTCAGAATATGAAATATAGCTTAGGGTGATGTTTTGGAATTTTTCTGAAAAACGTCAAATTTTGATGAATAGTGAAACCACTAAGTGGTAGTTAAAGAAACTGATTTTTCGTTTAAATGAAACTTTTCCACTTCTGTGATTTGATTTTCAAAAATCCGACATACATGGTTTTCATTAAGAAGTAAAATTTGGTTCAATGAGATTAAAATAATTTTTTTGGTGAATAGTAACTTTTATGTTTTTAATCGCGATTAGTGGTAATTAGTGTAGTTTAAGGTAAAAATAATGTTTTAATAATATGAAATGAGATTGACACATGTCCTACACTTATTGGATGTGTCATGGACGACCAATAAAATCCATGGGTCAATTTGGGGACCCCATGGAGCCACTTTGGTTGAGAAATGACATAAATAACTTTTTATTTAATGTAAAAGTAAAAATGACAAAAACATGAGTTATTTTACTAAAAAAAAATTTACATGGGGTTATACAAGTCGGAATTTTTATTATAAATAGTCATTGGAATGCTAAATATATATCCTACATCATAGTATTGATTTATAATTTTTAGACTTTAAATAAATTAAATTATTTATGACATCATGATGATGCAATGATTACCTCATTAATAAAGGATTGAAATAAAATGAAATGATAATGTAAAATCTATGACCTACACATGTACAAAACATATTGGATGGGTGTATTTCGAGCCCTTATCACCTTACCCTCAAATTATATCAATGTGTGACCTTTTGAATCCGAAACTCATTTTAAAATAAAGTTACATTTCTTTACGTTCCAAGAGTGCCCCTCCTCTCCTCTTATAAAAGGCCCCCACCTCTACCTCCTTAACCACACTTCCAAAGCCTTTGTCTCGGCCAACTCCTGCCCATTTTGTCTCTCCACTTCCCTATATTACTCCTGGTAGCCTCACGTTGGGCAGAAGTCTTCCCAAGGAATCCTTTGAGCTCAAACCAAAGGGAATTACCCGATTTTAAGGTAATGTCTTCACTTGAGTCCTTTTGTTTTATTTTACTTCTCCAACCCCCTAAACTCTTTTTATTCATTTATTTTGTAACAAAACCAGTATCTTATATATACTAGGATGTTGTTTTAAAAAGTATTCTAGCTACACATACACACACCTACATCTAATGGTTAAAGAACATACTGTTTCAGTGGATGGTGAATTTCTGCCTCCTGAAACGATGATTGTTCAACATTCTATTAACACATTCAAAGGTGGACATTAAGATGACACTATATTTATATATGATATAAAATATGTTTATGTTTTCCTTAAGCTTATGTATTTTTCATTTTGGGCAAACCTTAATGGTTTCCATTATGAGTAAACGCGATATCTTCATTTAAGGAAGTGCGGACTGCCGCCCCCTCCAAGTGATTTGATTTGTTAAATACCATATGTGGGATGTATAAAGTATGGAGTTATGATATTATATATGATATTACACTTGAATTATAATATACCTTTATATAATTATGATTCCATTCTATAAAATATGAAATAGAAATGAAAGTAGCGTTCATGCGTACGTACGGCTTACCGTCTCCATGAATGGTGCATTTCATTTCTTACCTCTAAATGATTATGTACTATTATAAATGCATGAATATACTGGATATATATGATATATATGATATATACATCATGATTATAATTCTGGATATAATGGATACATGAACAACTTGTAATTATAAAGGGGTTATTTTTGACTCAAGTACCAATGATTGTTAAAATGACCATTATTAACTTAAATAATTACATAGTGTTCATGACATGGCAATAAGTGATATTAAGGGAATAATGAACTTGAAAAAGTCTCTTAAACAAATATAAATTAAATCATGTTTATTATTCATGAGATTAAAGAACGACCGAGTCATGTCGGACCCGAGGTATGTGACTTCGTCTCAATCTACTTTCATTGAGGTATATTTTGTTTTATACAAAACCTTATTTTCTATAGTGTATAAACCCGTTTTACTTTTATGTTTATACAAAAGGAATATTTTTTATATGAATCATTTTACTAAAAGATAAAAGGGAATGTTTATGTTTTACGTATGCGGAGACAACGACTTCTCCGCCGCCGTGACCATTATTTGAGTTTCGGCTTCCTCTACAAGCCATACCTTTTTTTAAAGAAAAATAAATACAATGTTTTACTTTTCTTTTATTGTTGTATTGAAAATGGTTTTCATAATGTTTTTTATATCAATGTGTTGTATTGATATCTTTTGATTGAATGGTGGAAATGTTATGTTTCCTTTATGCATGGTTTATGTGATACGATTATGTTGTGGTTCTTGGGCATTATTATGAAGACGGGTAGTTCCGTGATAAACTAAGGGCGGGTGAGCCTAATATAGATCTCCAATGCATTGGGTAGCGCGAAGGAGTGAAACATTAACGTATCTACGAAGATATTTAGGGAATATACTGTGATGGGTATTCCAAACGTAACCAAGAGGGTTACTCCCTACGTAAGAATGTTATGAATGCCTCAAGTTACCTTTATGTCTTTTAATTTCTATGTTTTATTCATGATTTGATGAGGTATGTTAAAGTGATTATGTTTTATGGTTAAAGTATCATTTCATTCTTATGTATATATGAACCCATGTTTCCTTTCCATATTTTTATAACCCATACTGAGCTTTTTATACTCATCCCAAGTTTTTGTGAAATGTTTTTCATAGGTCAATGGAAAGGTACATGATATGATGATAGTGTCAAGGAAGTGTCAATAAAGAATCCATGTTTTATTTTAAATATGTTTCCGTTGATGGGAAAAATGAATACAATATTTATGTAACCACTTTGTTTAAATGTGGAATGTAGTGCAAGTTTTATGTTCTAATAATCTAAAACTCTAAACCGGAAAATATCCTCAATGTGAAATCTTATAATAACTCAAGATTAAGTAAGGTTTAAGGTCGGGGCCTTATATGGTCACACATAAAGTGCTAAGATAAACTTCTAGAGAATCACATACTCCATAAAGGATAAAATATATATATTTACCCTGTATTTAGAGATTAACCAAAACCAAAATGGTTAGTACAATATTAGATGATCCCCCAAAAGGATAATCTTTTAGAGAAAGAAATACTTATCTTAATTTCTAAAATTAAACCAAAAATACCCAAATATCGATAAATACCATAGAATAAAAAAATTTCCTTAAAATCCATCAATATAATCCAAACTAATATTGAAACCCAAAACATAGATGAATTTGATTATGTTGTCTTCGATGTTAAATTGTATTTCCAAATAACATTGACTACTCTTAAAGTCACATACTTAAAAGTAATTAACCAAATCACATATTCCATATGATAGGTTAATCATTTACAAAAATAACCCAAATCGCTATAAATCCATAATAATATCATAAATAAAAATCCACCATTACTCAAATGAAATCCTATAGTATTCTATTTTCCATAGGCATATAGTATTCCCAACAGAGCAAACTCCTTCCAAGATAACATTTATCACTTAAACCACAAATCATTTACCTATACTAAGGATATCCATTTGATAAGACATAATATCCAAAAGCAACGTATTATTGATCCATAAAATCATTTAACTAAAAATAATTAGTCATACTAACCAGGGACATTACATAGTCCAGTGGTAGGTGATAAATCGCAATCACACCATGGTTGTGTGTTAAATTCCTATAACATTGTTCGAAACAATGTTTTTCACATAGTCTTCATTTTTTACTTTTACAAAGACTATATTTTATAACATTCCCAAAATGAGATAAATTCCTCAAAATAACTATAACATAATTTCACCACAAATATTATCCCATACCTCACATTTTCATCAAAAAATTTATAACAAGTAATTGCTTCAAATTCAAGGATCATATAAACCCAAATTGCTATTTATAACTATATAAACAATAGAAAACACAATTATTCCAAAAATATCATTTTTCATAGAAAAACATAGGGTTACACAGAAGAGAAATCTCTTCTAAAATAATCCCATCAACAAAGAGCACTAAAACATTTAAACATTTCACCATCCATTTATTTCCACATAGGTTCTTCCTTGGACAAGGGGTTATCATATTGAATAGGGCATTCACTCGAGTAATACCCAAGTCCCCTACATTTATTGAAAATGACTATAAATGGATTCTGGGGATCATTTTTATTTTCTTCAATAGTTCTCTTCATTTTTCCTCGGCAATTCGTTACTTTATGTCCTTATTTCCCACACATAAAGAATTTAATTTTTCCATTGAGAAACTTACCTTGGTTTCTCCTTCCACATTTCCTGCATGATGGAAATTGAGCATTCTTTTCTCCATGGTCTCCACTGCTAGAGCTCTTATAATTCACTTCCTTTCTCCTCTTTGTTCAGATTGGGAGTTAGTTAATATATATATTGTTGATCATATTTTTGGAAAACTGATTCGACATGAACACGATATCTTTTACACCTATCAACATTCCATTGCGTTGCTCATTTCCTCCACTGTTCTCACCTTGTACATCAAGTTTAATGTTACTATGACTTCCTTGGAATCCAGCCATTGATTTACACAAGAAAGAATAGTGTGAGAAATAAAATCATTTAGAGAATATCATAACACCTTATTTTCAATAAAAGACACATTAGTATTAATGATGGTTATCTATTCTCATCTTATATTAATATCCTTTAAATCATTTTGTAATGAAAATGTGAATTATCTTAAGTATATCTCCTAGGAGAGTCGTAACCAATAGTACAACAATGCCCGTTGTCATGCACCAGTTCGCATTCAAGTCTATCTCAAAGCGGTGTTTTCAGGTTTTCCCCTAGGTACATCTGTGCTAGAGCCGCCCTTACCTTATCGTATCCAGATAAGGATTTATTTCTTGGAAAACTCATAAAATCTCTACAATAACAACATTCTAAGAAGTTATTCTATACTAATTCTCAAAATATATCTTAGGTCTTTGTCCTCTGTCCAGAGTTTATCTAAATATATTTTCCAATGTTTGTACTAAACTTCCTCTGATACCAACTGCAATGCTATGACCCCAAAAGCCAAGAGTTGGTACATTATGTATCATTAGCATTATCAAAAAAGATCATGTCTTGAAAGACAGATTAGTTTAGTAGCCTTAGATGTACTAGATACATTCATACGGTTTACATTAAATCAAAAAATGGAAAACTACAAAAACATTGTTTCCATAGAGAAAACTGAGATCCGATTGACTATCCATGCATGTCACTCATAATATACATATTCCCATCCTGGGAAAAATAAAACCTAGAAAGGGGTGATCTCAGATGCTCCCTAAGGATAACAATATTGAGGAAACTATCATATATAATCATAAACATTTAAGATAATGTATAAGACTAAAACAAAAGCATTTTAAACTTGAACATCTGCTTAATATAGAAAATATAAAACCAAATAATGCGATTTACTTATTCACAAGGAAATACTACTAGTTGAGTAATCACATTCAATATCAATAGCCACTTTCATAATGATGGAATGCATAATTCCATAATTTCTTGACCACATAGTACATGCCTTGTTCAAAGACTGCAAATAAGATTTTGTCATGACCTTGCTCCACGACACTAGTTTGTCTCATGAGACATACCAATGCATCGAAGAGCTATATCGGGGTCCACCCATCACTTACTAAGTCCAATTAATTCCTCATATGAAATTTTTGAAACGTAACATAAATATTCATATTAAAACTAGCATATAAAATGTCCATACTTTATCCACAAACCATGAATGGTATAAAAATAGCACATCCATAGTCAAACATAACTCATTCAATACAATATGGAATATTGTATTGTAACAGATCAATCTCAATCGATAATAGTGAAGGATATTGACATATATGAAAATAATCATCAAAACTATTTGAGAGAAATATCCCTCCTTTTTCATGAAAACATTTAAATGTCACATGATTTTTAATGAAGCCGTTTAGAAATATATTTTTGAATCAAAGATTCCCATATGACAATGAAAATTTTAAATGGAATTTTAATTTTAAAACATTAATTTTCATATAAATAAATACATAAAACCGTTTTGTAAAGCATGGACATTAATGAGAAAAATTTATAAGAATAAAATTTTAAAACATTTAAAATGATATTTTAGTTAGAGTTCCTAACCAAATGAGACACACTTTAATAAAAATAGTTAAAGTAATAAAAATTTATAATATCTTGAGAATAAAGTATTTCATGATATTCTATGTCAAAGGATAGTATATACACCATATAGAAGTGAATTGGGGCATAACAACAAATAATTCTCAAAGGAATGTAAATTGAGATGAATTCCATTATAAAGGAAATATCCTTAGGTAAAAGATAAATCGATGAAAGAATTATGTGTGAAAAATATAGATAGACTAAATATAATTGGATATTCAGTGCAAATCATTTAGAGTACATTCACATATATTCTTGTAAAAATGACACCATTGACTTTGATGTTTAACTCAATGAATGAAAATTGAGTTAAGATCAATTTTATATCAATGACTTGAGAAATTATAAATGGAGTTATTATGTCTATCAAACTACTATCCACTAAAAGTTAGTGTAAATTACTACATAATTAATAAATTGTGATTCCACGCATAATTTTTGAGTAAAATAATCAATGAAGTATGCGTAAATCCCACTGAGTGGAAATTGAAATTTGAAATTCCCTTACCGATTTCGTATCATATGAAACATACAACCCATGAAAGAAATATCATACAATAAATATTTAAATAATAATAATTTAATGTATATTACACTATGAATACAATCATGGACAATACATATTCCACACAAAAAGAAATAGTGGCCTATATATCATGAATCTCCCAAGAATAAAAAGTTAGATGAAAAACCCTTATATCGTTGTAATCAATCGAGTCGTTTGAAAAAAAGTTAATAAACAGCAAATGAATCATATAATACCATGAATATAAATAGAATCAGGAAAATATATATCAAATGGCAGTACACAATACACAACATCCAAAAAAAGTGGCGAACAATGGAAATCTCATAGAATTAAATGTGAGATATGAAACCCCTTACCTGTTACATTTCCTTGGACGAGGGTAGGTTAACCTCATTTATAATGGTTAAATAATTGTTATTAAAAAATAAAAGAATCATATATAGTAATATTATATCATATATGATCTTTCAATAATTCTTTGTTAATAATATTTTAGTATTATCGTCGTTTCCTGTGTAAACTGATTCCTTTTCCATTATATGTTGTGTCACATAAGTAATGTTTTTTATGGATATGATGTATCTTATTCATATTCATAATGATATTATGTCTTTAAACATTATTCTTAATCATATAATGAAAATTTATCTTGAATGGATACGATGGGGATGGAATCACATCACGTTCGCGGAGACGGTAATCTGTACGTACGCACAAGAGAAAATATCATTATTTTGATATTAAAATAATATATAATTTGATGGTATATCATATATACAGAATAATTTTCAACTTTCATTTATTATTTATATCAATTAAACATCATTATTATACCCATCCAAATAATAATGTACTGAATAACAATTACACCTCGATGTGGAGACGGTAAGCCGTACGTACGCACGTATGGTGAAATGTCATTCAAAGGATTGATTGAATAATGAATATGGGTGCACCAAATTTATAATAACATCATAGTATATAGATGATACAGGAGTTATTATTTTATAATGGAAAAAACAATGAAAGAGGATGTGTAATATGAAAGGAACTTGAAAGAGGTGATGAAATGTTTATCTCTTCTTCAGGTTCTTCTATTTGATTTGATAAAAATGGCCCATTAGGTTGGCTTTATGACTAAATGAAGGCCTCTAAGATGAAGGGAGGACAGTTGAGAGGGTATATGAGCAGGTTTTGTCCTAGAAAAATGGCATTGATGGTGTGGATTAGACAGAAGGGGAAGTCCCCTTTTATAAGAGGGGTGAGGGGCACCTTAGGAAAAGCTATAAATATTATTTTATAATAAAATACTTTTCGGTTTCTAATGGCTACAAAATGATTTATTTAAATTATAAGGTGGGGGAGGTTCGAAAACCACTCAGCCAATAGGTTTTATATAAGTTTGGGTTACTGAATTAACCTTATCTTTTAGATTTATCTTTTAGTAAAATAGTTTTACATTTACCATGTCTCTTTGTATTTTTATATTTTATGGTTAATAAACATTATATAAACATTCAAGAGAACCTAAAGTGGCTATTTAATGACATATATAAAATTATTTAAGACCTTTGTCCGATCCTAATATTTTTTGGAATATAATATCAATTTATAATATAATTTTTGTTTAAAAACTATTTTAGGTCAATTTTGACAATATTTGGTATTTTGTTTTTTCTAAATTCATAACAGCATTATTACTTAAAAAACAATTCGTCTAACCTACCCTAACATGTCATATTAACCTAGAAAATTATTTTAATTCATAAAAAGTCTCATATTACATTTATCTGGATATTTATAATATCAATTGTTTTAATATTTCATTAATTTGGTAATTACTACATCATCATTGTGTCATAAATAAATTTAATTATTTAATGTCTAAAAAATATAAAAAAAACTACAATTTTGTATGAAATATTTTTATCTTTATAATGAATATTTATAGTCGAATTTATCTTATGTATAACCCTATATTAATAAAAAAAAAATTTTAAACTTTGATTTTAACTCTTTTAACTCTTCTTTAAATAATAAAATAATTAATGTCCTAATATAATCCAAGTGGACCAAAAGGATCGTATTTTATTCCTACGGTTGTTTTTTGTCAAATTACACTTATCCAATAGAATTTTGACATGTGTTAGGGTAATAATAATATCATCTTTACCCTTAATTACCCTATTTACTTTTAAGCATGGTAAATAAACATAAAAAGTTACTATTCACAAAAAATTATTTTTCAGCTTATTGAACATATTATTACTTACTGATATCAATCATGTCTCTTGGAGTTTTGAAATTCAACTTATAGATGTGGTAAAATTATGTTTTCTATAAATTTGCAAATGCTCCTAGGAGGTGGGTAAAAGATGGTAAAAAGTTAAATAAAATTTTATACATATAATTTTGTAATAAAATGACACCGATGAATTACATTGAAATTATATAGGTATTATACTTCTTTTTTGACTTAAAATAAATTTAAATAATTTAAATAATTATTTAAAAAAATGTTTGTTTTAAACTATAACGTAGTGTTTTTCACTGTTCATCAAAAATTTGAAGTTTTCATAAAAATTTCAAAAATTCAAAAAAAAAGATAATTTTGATATTCTAAATTAAAAAATTAATTCTATTTTACTAAATTAAAAACATATAAGTTTCATTAATTAATTTAAAATTAATTCCCATTGTGAAAACCGAAAATCTGGTTTTTAAGAAGTAAAAACTATCAAAAGATAGACATGTGTTTATGTCAAATTTAAATGTGAAATTACTTATAATCACTTAAATTGTAATAAATGATAAAAATATAATTTAATTATACTTCCAATCCATTAAAATACATAATTTAGCACTATAAATTATTTCGAATAAAAAAGTTATTTTCAATTAAAAATTAGTATTTTTCAATATTCGTCAAAATATAAATGTTATTAGAAAAGTACCAAAAATTTATCCAAAAAGAAATTTTTATGTCTCGATTCTAAAGAAGAATTTAATTTCATTAAATTTAATATATAAATTTGTCAAATATTGGTTTTAAAAAGGGTTTTCCATTAAAAGTGGTAAAATTGCATTTTTTTAAACAGTTATTTTATCTGAAAACAATGAATTTGATCTTATATTATGTCTAAGAAACACATAATAATGATTATAAAATTATATGGAATATATAAAATTAAATATTCAGTTAATAATATTCATAACCTCTTTTGAACGTCTAGGTTGGTTTGTTGTGGTGTGATTTAACTCGGTGTTGCATGTAGCGCAAACTATTGAATTAATTTAAATAAAATAACTTACTATGAAATATTGGGGTGTTACATTTGAGATAGAAGATAAAGAGTGGGAGCACATTATTGTATTATTTCCAAACAATAATTTCCCCCATACTCATCAAGCAACGATAGTAATAAAATTTATATCGAATTTGAGATTTGAGGGTGAATCTTTCATTACTCTTGAAGAATCATTCACAATGTTTTCTTGATATGTATTTTTTTTCTCAAAATTGATAGAAAGGTAATATATTTCTTATTGGTATAAAAACAATATTTTTAAAGTCTCTAGAAATCTGTGACATTGGGTTTTACAATGAAGTAGTTCTATATTCTCTAAATGTAGAGATGGAGTTTGGATAATGGACCCATTTAATAAGGGATAAGAATAGTTGGATAGAAATTAATGCTGATTGATCATATGATAAAATATTAAAGAACATCAAACAACCTAAAAGTGAAAAATGTTGGAAAAATATTCCTGGAAATTTCCTCAAATAGAAAAAAAATTGTTCCAAATGATGATGGAAGGAATTCAAGATCATGAATATCGATTAGATATGATGAAGATAACCAATGTAATTCAAGAATGGATGAATCATCATAATACACCACCCATGGTGATATTATTCAATCATAAGGAGAAAGGGAACTGTGAATTTTAGTGCACTAATATATTGTCTATTTAGTGTAATCAATGTTAGTAACCACTAAAGACAATGTATAATGGAAAAGCCTATACAATCACCACCACTGAGGTGGAAAAATAAAATTATATCAAATAAGGTACACTTCATATTAAATCATGAATTGAATATGTTTTTTTATTAATTTTCCATATATTCATAATATCCAATATGTTTACTAGACCATTGATTCAAAAACATTATTCCTTGAATAGGGATATCAATAAAAAACCATAGTGTTGAAAATAATGAAGCACATTTTTTATAAACATATAAATATTGTGTTTGTGGAATAATTATCCTAGGTAATTTTATAATACATATGTTGGTGAAATTTGATGTCATGACCTGTCCCCCGATGCTCGTGCTGTAACTACCCCAAGCCTGCCTTCCACAGGCCAGGGGATAGTGACAAGCACTAAAAGGCGTATTCCCTAAAATGGAAAGGTGTTGCCTTTATAAAATATAAACTCACAGAAACCAAGCACACAACCAGATATAAGAACAAAGTAAACTATATAATAAATATGGTGTGTATAGAAAATAAAGGGTCCAGAATACATGCCTAACAAGAAAGTAGCAGAAAAACTGGAAAGTTCAAGTAAAACTGCATACAAATCTAGTGAACACCTTCCAAGGATCCTACCAAAAGGGTAGGTACAGCTCTCGAACGAACGTCTCTATTGATCACCTCGTCAAAGGTCCACCACTGAGTAGTCTCCAGTCTAGGTACCTTCGTCCACAGTCATCACAGTTAGTTGTCTGCACTACACACAAGAAGTGTGGGTGTAGCCCGTGTAGGGGTGAGTATAAAAATACTCAGTAGGGAACCCGAGACCCTCGAAGGTCTCTCAAATCCACAAAGGATAAACTACAAAACATAAAAAAACAGTCAACCCTACTTAGGTATATGACAATAAATATACCTAAGTTATTAGTATATACCCACCTCACACGGGAGGGATGAATACCACACAGTTAACACCATGACAGGTTGGATTACCACACAGGTATCACCACGAAGATAAAGTACTACACAGGTACATCATGAAGAGATAAGTAACAACTCAAATCAGGTATAAAAATCTGAAAAATAATATTATGATGCTCACCCACACAGGATCGCTATGAAAGTTGATAGCCAGCCACATGATTCTCTGGGGATAACAATAAGTAACATCCCTAGTCACAACGTCGAACACCTTAGATACTGAAAAACTCATTCTCTATGGAGTACAGTGGGCCTGCCACATCACATATATGATCTTCTAACTGACCTTGGACTACTAAGGTAATCCTCTTGTCGAGTACCGTGTGTCTGCCGCATCACACACAGGTTCTCCCCACTCGTGGGTCTACCGCGTCACACATAGGTGCTCCCCCTCAAGGACGGATGAGGTACTCCTCCTGTCAAGTATCATGGGTCTGCCACATCACACAGAGGCTCTCCCCACCATGGGTCTTCCACATCACACAGTGGCACTCCCAACTGGACAAATCTAGTCATGCTGAGTCGAAACGGTTAATAGTCATCAAGTCTCAGCCAGTCGCAGGGTTCCGTACGTAGCGCGCTTGGGAGAACTTCTTCCCAAGCCATCAGTCGTACCACAACCACCCTGATGTCCAATTAAGAAGTATCCCAATGTTCTGTCACGTAATAAGGGACATAATGAAACCAAAAACACATCAATCAGATGCTCTGCCTGTATGTTATTAAAGTTTCCACTCCGAGTACCAGGTTGTATTTGGGGTACGATAAAACGCAGTTCTACTCTAACCATATACAAAACTAAATTGGAGTATACCAAAAGGAATATCTCAATCCAAGGATTTCAGTGACATAGACGAATCGTCAAATGGACACATGGTTCTCATGTGATGACCAAAAAGAGGAAACTGGGTCTGGCTGGGACCGGGTCTGGTCCAACCCTATCGGACTGACCTGGGTTGACTTGACCCAGTTTGGGTCTTCCCGGTCCAACCTATGTCTAGCCCGGGTGGCATGGCCCTTGGCTAACCTGCTTTGTTGAGCTGTGGTTCAGTCTGGCCTACTAGGTCGTGTTCTGGACCGGCCCACGTAGGGGGGGGGGGGCAACCCGGTGGTGCGGTCCGCCAGAGTTGGAGCTGAAGCGGGAGGATACCCCATTCCATTCTGATTACCAAACGGTAGCACCTTAGGTACTAACATGACACCTGCGGGAACCGAGCGGTGCCCGATGTCCCACAACATCTAGTCGGTGTTCCAGCTGGTCCTCCTCTCAGCAGTGTTGTCTCATACCACTACTCTACCGCGGCTATCCAGATTTCAGCTGCACTTCGGCCACTACTGTGGCAAAGTGGTCGTGGTCTCCTACTCCTCTGGTGGCATAGAATCGCGCTTTCCTAACTTCATGCGGTCGGCTGGTGTGTCGGCCCTCCTCCTCTTATGTGGGTCACCTCACCTATTTTCTTATCCCGAAAAATAAAATGATCGCATATTCATGAACCTTGGGTCGAGGCCTATGCTTCCATATGTCTCTCTCAACAAAATATTTTGTTTTAAGCATCATTAAATATTTGGAATTTAATAATGCATGAAGAACGCATGGAGAATTAAAATATAAGGGGAAAGGTATATGTGTGGGATGATGGCCATGTTAGTTTGGCCAGCATCATTGTGAAACTAGAATATGAAGAATCGATAAATAAATTCAATCATATGTAAATCCCCTACCTCTATTTTCTAACGGATTTCGCATGAGAAAAAATATGAAGTCGTTGATGACTGACATCGGCATTCATCACTCCCACAAGACACTCCAAGGTCGTTTCCTCGTTGTTCGATTTCGGAATTCGTTCTTCAAGGATGGATCTCCATTGTTGGAGAAAGATCTTTCCAACTCCACAAATCTCTACACTCCTTTCCCAATCCGTTTTACCTCAAGAGGTGAGGGGCCAAATTATATAAGATTAAGAAATAGTTTAATTAATGTTTATACATTAATTTAATTAAGTTGGAAAATTTAATTTGGAGAAGGCCAAGAGTTGAAAGTTGATTCATTAATTCGGAATTAATTAATCCTATTAATTAATGTGGAATGTGGTGACACATTTTGTGTAACCAGGAATTTAATACCCAGCATTAATGTCCTGACCACCCTCGTGTGGTCCCCACATTCATGTTTCAAATGGGAGAATTAAGAATCAAAAATAACAAACCATGTTCATTTTATTTTCTCCCACGAAAAGTCCAAAAACTAACTTTCACCCTCGACCGACTACGGTCGAGGTGAAGGTCTCCTTAAGAAAATATTTTCCTTTCGAGTACAACAGTGTCCTCAGATTTCAATTATGAGCACTGATTCAAAATTTGAAAAATGCCGCTCGAGCTTTTATTAAAAGTACCCGAAAAAAGATCATAAATTAATTCTGGGCACACCCCGCCTCAAAAACACACACCGTCAATTTTTGAAGACTTGTAAAAATTACATATAATCTTAAAAAAAATAAATGGAAAAATTCAGGTCTTTATATTCTCCCCTACATAGGGCATTGCATCCCCAAAATCCACAACACAAACAAGGAATCTTATTGCGGATACTGAGCACTGATTTGAGCCTCCCTCTCCCATGTTCTCTTCCGGAGATTCCCATGCTACCAACGAACGCGCACTATATGTATCTACCACCCACGATGGTCCCGCTCTTATCGATCCTCAATCTCCATTGGAACCTCTGAAAATGTCACCCCATCGTCTATTTCCATCTCACCCCATTCAATGATGTGAAATGGATCATGTACGTATCTCATCAAGTGGGATATGTGGAAAACGCCATGCTCCTGGTGCAACTGAGGTGGAATTACTAATAGATAAGCCACCACACGAACTCAGTAGAGGACCTGAAAGGGTTCAATGAACCTCGTAGATAACATTTCTCCTAGTCTAAACCTCTCCATTCCTATACAAGTTGAGACCCGTAGAAAGACTTAGTCACCATCCTCAAACTCAAGAGGTCTTCGTCTCCTATTATCATAGGACTTCTCCCTACTCTATGTTGTCTTTATCCACTCCAGGAAGATCTACAACTTCTCTGTGGTAGCCATTACCATATCTGGACCCATAAGTGCTGACTCCCATGGGTCAGTCCAGCAAAGAGGTGATATACAAGGTCGTCAATAAAACACCTCGAATGGTGCCATACTGATAGTGAAGTGATAGTTGTTGTTGTATGTGAACTCCACCTAAGGAAAGCGATCCTCCCAGCTATGGCCAAAATCAATGACGCAAGAATGTAGTAAGTCCTCGAGGGTCTGAATGGTCCGCTCTATCTGACCATCCTTCAGAGGATGGAAGGCAGTGCTCAACCGAAGCTGTGTCCTGAATGCCTCCAACAACCCCTTCAATAGTTGGGAAGTGAATTGTTCATAACAATTAGAGACAATCATTGATAAAACTCCATGAAGCCATAAAATCTCATATGTTTTGAGGTGTCTCATGCTCTCTACTGATCCATGCTCTCTGATTGGTAAGCAGTGGGCCAACATGGTCAGTTGGTCAATGATTACCCAGATAGAATAATGACCTCTGGACGTGCATGAAAGTTTTTTCATTGCTCTGGAACCTCTAGTGGATGAATTAAGCCCAATGGAAACTGATTCTCTACCTTCACTTGCTGACAAGTGTGGCACTATGAAACAAAAACTACTATAGATTTCATCATTCCAGGCCACCAGTGCTGACACCAAAGGTCCTAGTACATAATCTCCACTCTTGGATGTACCGTTAGAGGGGACATATGCAACTGCCTCAACAATTCCTCCCATAGCACCATCGGTACCTTAGTACGCCCTCTAAAGAGGATGATGTGACCCTCACCTTTAAAAAATCCATCAGGTGAATGTCTTGTGGATATCCTAGCGTGTCGAGCCTCGTAGTCAGTGTCCCCAAACTGCCCCTCCCAAACTCAATGAAGTAGTGGGAGAGTGACTGTCAGAGACTGAAGATAAGTTGCTCCATCTCGATCAACATAGGATATCTTCAAAGTGGCGTGCTGCTCTATCACCTCACTCAGCAACTATATACCAAATATCTTGGTGAGTGCATCTGTTACAATTTTTTCCTTCCTTGGAGTATAGACTTTCTCGAAGTTATAGTCCTGGAGGAAATCAATCCAATACCGTTATCTCAGTTTTAGGTCCTTCTAAGAGAAGATAGACCTGAGGCTCTTGTGATCAGAGAAGACTATACAATGTTCTCCCATAAAGTAATGTCACCACATCTTCAAGGCGAAGACCACTACTACTAACTCCAGGTAATGGGTAGTTTAGTTCTTCTCATGTTGTCTAAGCTGTTGAGAACCATACACGATCACTTCTCACTCCTACATCAGGACACATCCAAGCCAAGTCCCTGATGCGTTGTAGAAGAATACGTACCCAACACCATCCTCTGGGAGCCTAAATATGGGGGAAATCTTCAATCTCTGCCTTAGCTCATGTAAAGTCCGTTGGCATCTCTCTGACCACATGAAGGGTTTTCCCTTCTTCAATAACACTGATAATGGTTTTGAAAATCTTGAAAAGTCAGGCACAAACCTCTGATAGTAACCGTCCAATCCTAGAAAACTCTACACCTCTATCACACTATTGGGTGGAACCCCAGCAAGCACAACCTCAATCTTAACTGTACCCACCGCAAATCTAGACTCCAAGATAAACTTTCCCAGAATGTGGACCTCTCATATCCAGAACATGCACTTTGAGAGCTTACGATAAAGATGGTGTTCTTGGAGAGTGTCCAAAACTATCTGCATATGATAGGCATGCTCCTCCTCCGTTGCTGGGTATAACAGGATGTCGTCGATGAAGACTACCAAAAAGGGATCGAGGTATGGATTGAAGATCCTATTAATGAGTCCCATGAATTCTTCTAGGGCATTGGTCACAACAAATGGCATAACCATGAACCCATTGTGGCTATACTATCATCTGAAGGTCGTGTTCTGAACATCCTTGTCTCGTACCCTGAGCTGGTGATTGCCTGATTTGAGGTCTATCTTCGAAAACCATATTCCACCCTTTAGCTGATCAAAGAGATCATAAATCCTTGGTAGTGGGTACTTGTTCTTCATGGTCACCTATTTTAGGTGCCGATAGTCTACAGAGACTCTCAAACTCCCATCCAACTTCTTGGCAAACAAAATTGGGGCTACCCAAGGGTAAACACTTGGCCAAATGAACCCCTTGCTCTGTAAGTCCCCTAATTGTACCTGTAGCTCTCGAAGCTCCGTGAGAGCCATATGATATGCTAGTGTAGATATCATTGTTGTCCCGAGGTACAAGTCGATGTAAAAGTCCACCTCTCTATGAGGAGGTAGACCCAGAACATCATCAGGAAAAACATCAGTGTACTGGTCCACTACTATAGGATAGCTCGAAATCTCAACATCAACCGCTCTGAGGTTAAGGATATCCAACAGATTTGTGATTGGTGACACCCTCCTATGGGTTATTCCATCCTATTCTTCCAAGGAAAACCCGGTCTCATCTGTGCGGACACACCACACTTTGTTCCTAATACAGTCAATATGAGCATTGACGGTGGATAACTAGTCCAAACCCAAGATTATGTCATAAGGCCTCGACGCCGCTACTTGAAGATCCAAGCCAAAGATCTCACATACTAGAGTAATCTTACACTACTGGTACCAGTTCGTAATCATAGAATCTACTATAGTAGGTGTCCCTAGCTGTCTGGATTGAGCCAATGGCTCCACCAGAATCTCCGAGCACTCAACGAGGGTCGTGGAAATAAATGAGTGACTGAAACCTATGTCTATATGTACACTTTGTAACGACCCAAAGTTTTTCAATGAAAATTCCCCTCTTAAAATTATGTCATTAAATAACATGAAAACAAAACATAATGAACCATTAACTGATAAGTGACCTTTAAACATAAGTTTTTCACTTCTGTGTTTTTAATTTTGAAAATCCGACATACACGGTTGTGTTCAAGATGATTTTTGGAGTCTAATAAAACAAAAATTATTTTTGGCAAATAGTAACCTACCCCTATGAATAGTAAAATACCCTTATGAATAGTAATTTTACCCTTTTGAATAGAAAATAATCCAACATAAGAATAAAATTACCCATAAATAATTAAATAAAATTTAGACATCTTAGAAAGTGACAATTTGACATCAGTAAACGTTTTGGAATTTTCTAAGTCATAAATAATTAATTAATTTAGAAGAAAAATTATTTTCATAAAATGTGTTCATTAATTATGAAATCAATTTCTTATAGTTTTTAGATAATTTTATAATATCTTGCGTAATTTTTGAAAGCACCATAAAATTAGTTTTAATTTTAAAAACTGTTTTTAAGTAAATTATGATTTTAATTGAATATAAAATTAACAATATTTAGAAATTTATTTTTGAAAAATGGACCTCATTTTTGGATTCTACATGTCGAAAAGTGGTATGGGTGAATTTTTGAGATTTTTTTTGAGATACTTGAAATTTAGATGAATAGTGAAATACCGTAATTTACACAAAATAAACTAAATATGTTAATTATAGAGTCATGTGGGATATTCTGCTTATGTAAGCCCACTTGGTTCGGGATCACATTATAAAATTACTATTCTTGGTCATTCAAGACTCACTATTTCTTGTCTTAGGAAAAATGAATAATCTAATGAATTTTATATTAAGAAAACCCCTCTCCCCTCCACTATAAAAACCACCCATCACACCATCATTTCCTCACACCTCTCAATCTCTATGACTTCTCTAAACTCTGCCCAAACCTCTTCTATAGCCAATCTGCCATGTTCAAGAGCTTTAGGTCTCATCAAAAGGCCACGCCTGGCTTCCATAAGGGGGATCTCAAGAGGAAGATTTAAGAGGACATTAAAGAGAAGGAAGCATTCAGATACAAGGTAAGGGGAAATTCTCGAACCCAACTTTCATCCTTCGGGTTCTCCCTCTTTCACTCGATTTTTGATATGGTTAAACTGTAAAGATCATTTTTCATCATTGTCTTTCATTTTAAAGGATATATATTTTTACCTCTATTGTTTATGTCAAACAAAATGTTTTCCAAAAGAACTCTTCTTTTAAGAACTCACCTTTTACTTCTCATTCAAGGTTGATGGTTCTTGTATCAAGTATATAATTATCTCTTTGTTTTGGGAACCCAAAGTTTATGAATGTGTTCTTATGATATGTAACCCATTACTTTAAATGGGTTATTTATGTTCACTTTTGATATATGTTCCACGTGGAAATAATGACAATGATAATGTTATGATGTGATGGGTGTGCCTGGAATTATATAGTGCAATATGAATGTTTCAAAGAGACGGGTGCGCCCAGAATTATACAACGCTCTAATGCATTGGGTAGAGTGATTAATCTCATGAGTAAATGTGAAATGATGTGTGAAAAATATGCTAGCTTGGTTCACAAGTATGTGTGGTAGTTAACCACTAAGACATGATGTTTCATTTTTTATGCATTCCAACATTTAAAGTCTTATATATTTATGCTTCCTCTCATGTTCATGATCTTCTTACCATTTTATTATTATGCTCACCCCATGCTATATGGTTCTTATCTATCCTCTTACTAGGCTTTTAGATCACCCTACTTTATGTATATCCTCAGGTGGCTACATAAACTAAGGATAGGACAAGTGCCAATAAGAAACTAGAGAAGAAGAAACTAAATAAATGTTTATGCTTGATGTTGTAATTGTTATGTTTGGTCGTAGTTTTCCCAAGACACTAAACCATTGGATCCTCTATGTGTAATACTATTAAGTTGTTTATCTTTAAAATAATGTAATATTATTGTAAGAAAAGGTAGGGTCACTATAGTTGGTATCAGGGGAATGTTTTAGTTAATTTGGGAATTTGGATTAGCCAATCCTACAGAAAACCTATAGCATGAGACTAAGTACAAATATTCAGACATGAATATTTACATAGGGATCCCATATTTTATGTTTTTTTATAAATTGTTTAAATGAATATTTGTTCATGAATTTCTTACTTATGTTTTGTTCTGACCATTTCTATTTTAGAAAATGGTGGGAAGCAGGAGAAATCAGGCCAACAACTCTTGTGAGCGTCAATGCAACGATTTCTTGAACAACATCCCCAATTATTTGGGATGTGGAGTTCAGAACATCATGGTGATTCTTACCAAATTATCTCAGGTTATAAACAATAACCATAATGATGGGGAGCGTTCTCCTTCACTAATGAGGGAGGAACTGGGTATCGAATGTTTTATGTGGTAACGACCACCGATGTTTAGTGGATCCTATGATCCACTAGTTGTAGAATAATGGGTCTACTCCATGGAGAATATCTTTTCTGTGCTTCACTGCTCTGAGACAGAGAAAGTGACCCAGCTGTTTATCATCTAGATGGATAATCTGATCAATGGAGGGATTTTTTTAAGAACAATATGCCAAGGGAGGAAATTGAAGAGATGGAATGGTAAGACATTAAGATAATTTTTCTTAACAAGTATTTCCCAAGAACTCATTGCACGAAGATGGAGAGAGAATTCATAGAGATCAAGCCAAAAAAAGGAGGATTTGTCACAACCTACGAAGCGAATTTCACAAGGCTTACAAGGTATGCTTCGGGTTTTGTTATCAACAATGATTGCAAAATTGATAGATTATTTAGTTGTGTGAAACCACACCATCAAAAGGATCTTTCAATTCAAGACATTGGGCATTATGAAGAAGTTTTTCGATGTGCCCACAAAGTGGATATGGAGTTTTGAGAATGGTCACATGGCTATGCTGATATGAAATAAAAAATTGAGTTTCAAGCCGGTGGAACTAATGATAAAGGTGGGATGAAAACTCAACGACCCACATGCCAAATATGTGGGAAGTTCCACCATGGGAACTACCTAAATGGGATGGGGAAGTGCTTCAAGTGTGGGAGTGAAGGACACCATGCTCAATAGTGTCGAGAAGACACGATAAGAAAGGAGAATGTAGCTGATGAAAGGAGAGAACCACTCATGGTTCAAAGCTACAACTGTAGGGAGCTAGGTCACTATTCAAACTATTTCCCTAAACCATGAGTTCTTGAGGGTAATCAGAGTCAGTAGCCACTGAAGCCAAAGGAACAAGGGAGGGCTTATGCCATTACTACAGCAGAAGTGGAGATAGATAATGAAGTCGTACAAGGTACACTTCCTATTCACTCAAGAATGGAAGAAGTCTTATTTGATTCTAGTTCTATGCATTATTTTATATCTTGCGTGTTTTCAAGATCTATAGAATCGAAGCCCCGAAACCGTGATGTAGAGATATCAGTAAAAACACAAAGTGGTGAAATCATTGTGACCCAAGTGTTTGACTCTATTCTTGTTGGTGTATGTGGGAAGATTCTGCCAGCTAATCATGTAATACTTCCTTTGGTGGAATTTGACGCTATAATGGGAAAGGATTGGCTCTCGTTATATAGATCACATATCAACTGTCGGGAAAATGAAATATCTTTCATATTATAAACCATCCAATGCTCTTATACAAATTCAAGTAAGATCATGAATCTCCTTTTAAAACTCCTTCAATGGTGTGGGTGTTGATTTCCTATGAAGAATCATACCTCGCCCAAATGGTCGTTTCAAAAGAAAGTGCAAACATTGAGAGAATGTCTATCGTGAGGGAATACAACGATGTATTTCCCGATGACTTGCCTTGATTTCCCCTAGATATTTAGGTTGAGTTATCAATTTAACTCATACCCAGAGCTACTCCAATCTCTAAGTGTCCCTATAGGATGGCTCCTATCGAACTAGAGGAGTTAAAGAAGCAGTTGCAAGGGCATTTGGACAAAGGGTTCATACGCCCTAGTGTGTCACCTTGGGGTGTGCTAGTGCTCTTTGTGAAGAAGAAAGATGAAACAATGCGGTTGTGTATCGATTATCGGGAACTCAACAAGATCACCATAAAGAACAGGTATCCTCTTCCAAGGATTGATGACTTATTCGATCAGTTAAGAGGAGATCAATACTTCTCAATGGTGTATCTTCATTATGGATATCATCAGGTAAAGGTGAAGAAGGAAGATATTCAAAAGACTGCCTTCCATACAAGGTATGGGCACTATATGTTTATGGTGATGCCCTTCGGACTAACTAATTCCCCTACAATAATCATGGATTTGATGAATAGAATATTTAGACATTACCTTGACAAATTTTTGGTAGTTTTTATTGAGGATATTCTCATCTACTCCAAGATCAAGGAGGAACATTAAGAACATCTAATACTTGTGTTGGTGACATTGAGAAAGGAGAAGTTGTATTCCATGTTCATCAAGTGTAACTTCTGGATGAAGAATGTCATGATCTTGGGACATGTGATCACAAGTGAGGGAATTTCTATGGATCCTTCAAAATCAAAGGTGATTGAGGAATGGACCAGGCCCTCTAGTGTGACAGAAATCCTTAGTTTTCTTGGATTAGCTGGGTACTACCGACGTTTTGTGAGAAACTTCTCACGATTTTCAAGAACACAAACTAAGTTAACAAGGAAAGGGGTAAAGTACGTCTATAAAGACGAATGTGAGGGAAGTTTCATGGAGATAAAGAGAAGGCTGTTCACTGCACCTGTACTCACACTACTGAAAATTGGAGAAAATTTTGTGATATATAGCGATGATTTAAAGAAATTATTGGGTTGGGTACTCATACAAAATGATAATGTGATAGCATATGCCTCATGATAGTTGAAGATCCATGAGAAGAACTACCCGAAGAATGATCTAGAGCTGGCAGCTATGAATTTTGCCTTGAAAATCTGGTGACACTACCATTATAGTGAAAAGTGTGACATATACACCAACCACAAGAGCGTAATGTATATATTCACACAAAAGGAGATCAACATGTGTCAAAGGAGATGGTTAGAGCTAATCAAGGATTACAATTTCTCTATTAAATATCATCCCGGAAAGGCGAACAAAGTAGCTGATGCTCTAAGAAGAAAATAACCTGCTAGTCTATCCATGGTGCGGATTGAGAAAGACCCTATCTTCTCGGATATGCAATGAATAGATTTGGAAATCATAAGGGCAGGGGATATATCCTACCTTGCCCAAATTATTGCACAACCATCCATCCAGTAGAGGATTAAGGAAGAACAAAGGAATGATGTGGAGATACAAAAGTGGGTGAATGAAGTAAAGGAATGGAAGCTTCCAGAGTTCCATATCAACGATGATGGTGTGATTCGGTTTGAAAAACAACTTTGTGTGAATTCATCAGCTGGAATAAAGAAGGAGATATTGGATAATGCACATAGCTCAATATTATCTATCCATCATGAGAGTAAAAAAATGTACCGTCATTTCCGAGAACACTTCATTTGGGATAACATGAAGAATGAGATTTTAGAATATATATCAAAGTGCTTGGTATTTCAGCAAGTTAATGTTGAGCGACAGAAGTTCAATGGTATGATGCATCCATTGCCTATACCCATATGGAAATGGGAATATGTTACTTTAGACTTTGTCATGGCTCTCCTGAGGACATCGAAGGGAAATAATGCAATAAGGGTTGTGGTTGACTGACTCACCAAGACTTCCCATTTTATCGCTATTCAAGAAGATCTCTCGCTTGAAGAACTTGAAAATATATATGTGAAGGAAGTGGTTAGACTGCACGGTGTTCCACTCTCAATTATCTCTAACCATGATCCAAGTTTCACATCTATATTCTGGAGGAGCCTTCAACATGCTTTGAGTACTGAATTAAATTTCAGCATGACCAATCACATCCAAACGGATGGATAGTCTGAAAGAACAATTCAGACGATTGATGATATACTAAGAGCCAGATCTCTAGAATTAAAAGGTGGATGGGATCATGATCTCCAATTGGTTGATTTCTCCTACAAAAATAGATTCCACTCGAGTATTCAGATGGATCTATATAAAGCTATGTATGGAAAGCGATGTATAACTCCAACCCTTTGGGATGAAGTTGTATAAACAAATCTACTTGGACCCGATCATGTTCAAGAGATGACAGAGAATGTTCAAGTCATCCAGAAACACATCAGAGCTGCTCAAAGTCGGAAAAAGAGCTATGCTGACAACAATCAAAGTGTCATGGAGTTTGACATTGGAGATAAAGTCTTCCTTCAAATATCTCCATAGAAGAGAGTCATGCGATTTGGGAAGAAAGGGAAGCTAAGCCCAAGGTATATTGTCCCCTTTGAGATCCTTGCCCGCACATGAGTCATGGCCTATCCACTTGAACTTCCACCGAATATGGCTCATGTTAATGATGTGTTTCATGTATCACTACTGAGGAAGTATATACCAGACCCCCTACATGTACTAAACACAGAGGTGGTGTAGCTAGAAGATTATCTCTCCTATGAGAAGCAGCCAGTAAAGATTCTGGATCAGAGAGATAAATTTCTACACAACAAGACAACTAATCTTTTCAAAGTGTTTTAGAGAAACCATAAGTTTGAGGAAGCAACTTGGGAACCAGAAGAGGCAATGAAGGAGAAGTACCCTCACCTTTTTGTGTATAGTGAAATTTCGAGGGCGAAATTTCATAAGGGGGGAAGAATGTAACCACCCAAAGTTTTTCAATGAAAATTCCCTTCTTATAATTATGTCATAAAATAACATGAAAACACAACATAATAATCTAGTAAGTTTTAAGTGACCTTTAAACATATGTTTTTCACTTCTGTGTTTTGAATTTTGAAAATCTGACATACACGGTTGTGTTCAAGATGGTTTAAAGAGTCTAGTAAAACAAAAATAATTTTTGGTGAATAGTAACCTACCCTTATGAATAGTAACATACCCTTATGAATTGTAATAAGACCCTTATGAATAGTAAATCTTCCAACATAAGAGTAACATTACCAATGAATAATTAAATAAATTTTAGATATCTTAGAAAGTGATAATTTGACATTAGAAAATGTTTTGGTGTTTTGTGAGTAATAAATAAATAATTATAATTAATTAATTAATTTAAAAGAAAAATTATTTTCATAAAATGTGTTCATTAATTATCAAAGCAATGTATTATAGTTTTTATATAATTTTATATGACCCTGCGTAATTTTTGAAAGAACCATAAAATCAATTTTAATTTTAAAAACTTTTTTTAATTAAATTATATTTTTAATTAAATATTAAATTAATAATATTTTGATTTTTTTTAAAAAAAGGGACCTCATTTTTGGATTCTACAAATCAAAAAATGGTAGGGGTAAATTTTTGGGATTTTTCTGAGATACTTGATTTTTGGATGAATAGTGAAATACCATAATTAAAAAAATCTAAATAAGATTATTATAGAGTCATGTGTGATTTTATGCTGATGTAAGCCCACTTGAATCAGGATCACATGATAAAATTACTTTTCAAGGTCATTCAAGACTCACTATTCACTATCTTAGGAGAAATTAATAAACTAATTAATTTTATATAAAGAACACCACTCTCACCTCCACTATAATAACCACCCTTCACACCCTCATTTCCTCACAGCTCTCAAGCTCCAAGATTTCTCTAAACACTACTCAAACATATTCTCTAGCCCCTATCCCACATTCAAGAGATTCTGGTCTCATAAAAAGACCAATCTTAGCTTCCTTAAGGAGGATCTCAAGAGTAATATTTAAGAGGACATTAAAGAGAAGGAAGCATTCAGATGCAAGGTAAGGGGAAATTCTCAAACCCAACTTTCATCCTTCAGATTCTCCCTCTTTCACTCCATTTTTGATATGCTTACACCTTAAAGGTCATTTTTTCATCATTTTCATTCATTTTCTTGGATATACATATTTACCACTACTGTTTATGTCAAACAAAATGTTTTCCAAAAGAACTCTTCTTTTAAGAACTGACCTTTTACGTCTCATTCAAGGTTGATTGTTCTTGTATCAAGTATGTTATTCCCTCATTGTTTTGAGAACCCAATTATTATTAATGTGTTCTTATGATATTTAACTCATTCCTTTACATGGGTTATTTATGTTCACTTTTGATATATGTTCCATGTGGCAAGCATGATAATGATAATGTTATAATGTGACGGGTGCGCCCGGAATTATATAGCCCAATTTGAATGTTTCAAAATCACAGGTGCACCCAAATTATATAGTTATCCAAATCATTGGGTAAAGTGATTAATCTCATTAGTAAATGTGAAATGATGTGTGAACAAGATGATCACTTGGTTCACATCTATGTGTGGTAGTTAACCACTAAGACATGATGTTTCATTTTTTATGCTTTTCCACATTTGAAGTCTTAAATATTTATTCTTCCACCCATGTTCAAGATTTTATTCCAATGTTATGATTATGTTCACCCCATGCTATATGGTTCTTATCTATCCTCTTACTAGGATTCTAGCTCACCCCTTTTGATGTATATCCTCAGGTGGCTACATGTACTATAGAAAGGAAAAGTTCCAATAAGAATATAGAGAAGAATAAATTAAATAAATTATTATGTTTGATGTTGTAATTGTTATGTTTGGTCCTATTTTTCCCAGGACACTAAACCTTTGGATACTCTATGTGTAATACTATTATGTTTTTTATATTTAAAATGATGTAATAGTACTGTAAGAAAAGGCAGGGCCACTATACTGCATCTAGGGGAAGTAGACACAGATAGTACCTCGTATCATCACTGAAGCATCATGGTCGTAGGCCTCATCTTCCTAGAGCTAAGTTCATCACTATCCACATGCTCCCAATTATCGGAGTGGACCTCTTGGTGATGGTGGTGGTAGAACCTCAAATCACCGCCCACCACCTGCTGCACAACATGCACATCTACCACGTCCGCCTCCTGCTTGCAGACCTTGATTGGGCCTTTGCCCCTACCTAGGAGTTCCATTGACCGTATATTAGTTGTCTATATGGCGGTTCAAATAGTCATTATCCATGTGGCCTTGCCCACCACAAAATTAACACTTCATGATCCTCTCCTATCCTACTATGCCTCAAGAGCCCTGCACCACCGACCCTGTACCTGGCGGTTGTCCATATGTTGGTCTGGTCATCTTGGACCTCTGCATCATCTATCTGCTGCCAGCTACCAATGACTCTGATATGTGTCATCTAGTGGTGGGGATCACTGCCGATGATTGATAAGCATGGAAACTCTCCACTAAGATAGCTCGTTCTAACACCCCTTCCTATGTCGGGATGATGAGAGAAACCATAGAATCTCTAATCTCCCATCTGATCCCATGCTCAAAGTTCCATGCCCTGAATAAAAGGTCCCTCTCCAAATCAGTGGAGTTGTGTGAGAGTTCAGTGAACCTCGCTGAATACTGAGCAACAGTCATGCTACCCTGATGTAAGTGGGGAATCTCCTATATACACAATAAGTGTAAGGTCACTGGGACAAACTTTTCCCTAAAAAGGCTCCCGAAGTCCACCCAAAAGAGTGTCACCTTGTCTTGATCCTGGAGCAACAAGCTCCACCATTTACCCTCTGCTTCTTGAAGAAGGATATCGACAAGGATCACAATGAAATCATATGGTGTCCCAACCAGTAGGAAAACACTAACCACAGCCTCCAGCCTATCCTCAGCCACATGTAGATCTATCTTTCCCCAGAACCATAGTGGCCTCGGGCGCTGGAACTGGGGAAATTCACTCAAGCGGCATGCACCCTCTACTATTAGGGCTGGTGGCATCAGCTTCTCAATAGGTAGTGGTGCTGCTGGTACACCACCTAATGGTACAACTGACATAAGGGGGCACTGCACAAAGTCCTCATCGCATGGTGGGTTTTCACCACGTAATCTAACTTCAATCCTAGATGGTTGTCTACGTGGAGGCATCCTGAAAAGAAACAGGTGTTCCATGGTTATTAAGTTTATAAATGGTGAGAAGACTCGATGAGGTCACCAAGAAAACATTTCAAAAACACTTATGGAATCCGTGTTTTCATGCACTAAGTCAAAAATCAGAGGTCAGGGTCCTGGTGTATGGATACATCGGTCATCGCACCAACACTGGACTCTCGAACTAAAAATCACACTCAAAAACACTTAACACTATTGCTCCACACAAAAAAGATTAGAGTCCTAGTTCTTCAGTAGAACCAAACTCCTCTAATACCAATTTTTCACGACCCATCCCTTGAGCCCCATGTCGTGACTACCCCAAGCCCGCCTTCCATAGGCCAGGGGATGGTGACAAGCACCAAAAGGCATATTCCCTAAAATGGGAAGGTGTTGCCTCTATAAACTGTAAACTCACAAAAACCAAGCATAGAAACATGTATAAGCACAAAGTAAACTATATAGTAAAAAGGGTGTGTACAGAAAGTAAACAGGCAAAAATAGAAGCCCAGTTGAAAAGTACATGAAATACTAAAAATTATTAGTAAAACTTAGTACCACTCATGTGAACACCTACTAAAGATCCTACATAAAGGGTATGTACAACTATAGAATGATCGTCTCTGTGGATCACCGCATCAAAGGTCCACATCTGAGAAATCTCCAGTCTAGGTACGCTCGTCCTCAGTCAGCGTTGTCTGTCGTCTGCACCAGACACAATAAGGTGTGGTCATAGCCTATGTAGGGGTGAGTATAAAAATAATCAGTAGAGAACCCGAGACCCCCGAAGTTCTCTCAAATCCATCATGGATAAACCACAACACATAAAAACAGCCAACCCTACATAGGTATATGCCCATACATATACCCAAGTTATCAGAATATACCTACCTCAGATGGGAGGGAAGAATACCACACAGGTAATACCACGAAGGTAAGAGTACCACACATGAATCACCATAAAGATAAAGTACCACATAGGTACACCATAAAGATATAATACTCAGTTCAAACCTGGTATACAACTCTGAGAAACAAGATTATGATGTTGAACCACATAGGATCGCAATGAAAGCTGATAGCCAGCCCTAGTATTCTCTAGGGATAATAACATGTTACATCCATAGTCACAACGTTGAAAACCTCAGCTGCTGGAGAACTCCTTCTCTATGGAGTACAATGGGCCTTTTTCATCACACAGAGACTCTTCCCACTAACCTTGTACTGCTAAGGTACTCCTCTTGTCAAGTACTGTGGGTCTGCTGCGTCACATAGAGGTGCTCCCCATTGTGGGTTTTCCGAATCACATAGAGGTGCTCCCCCTCGTGGTCTTCTAAGGTACTCCTCATGTTTATTACCATGGGTCTGCCGCATCACACATTGGCACTCCCCACCATGGATGTGCCGCATCACACAGAGGCATTCCCCACATGGCCTACTGAGTCACTCCATGTCGAAACGGTCAGTAGTCACCAAGTCTCAGCCAGTCACAGGGTTCTGTATGTAGTGCACTAGGGAGAACCACACCCAAAGCCATCGGTCATAACACAACCGCCCAAAATTTTCACAAAGTATCCCAAAGATCTGTCATATCATAAGGGACCCAACTCAACAGACATCACGACAATCGGATGCCCGGTCTGTAAGTTATTAGTGTTTCTGCTCTAGGGCCTGGTTAGATTCGGGGTCCGATCCAACATAGCCGTACTCAAGCCTTATCCAAAACTCAAGTGCAGTATACCAAAAAGACCGTCTTGATCCATGGATTCTGGTGCGACTCACGTTTCATCAAATGAACGCACTGTTCTCATGTAACAACCAAAATGGAAAAACTAGGTCTGGATGGGCCTGGGTCCAGTCTGACTCGGCCTGGGCCGACCCAATCCGCCTGACTTGGGTCTGACCCGGATGGTTTGGGCCATGGCGGGCCAGGCCCACTAGGTCGTGGTCAAGCCTGCTGGCGCGGCCCGGTGGCGCGACCCACTGGCGTAACCTAGTGTCGTTGTCCGATCGAGTAGGCACTGAAGGGGGAGCAGACCCTCTTCTATTCAGATTACTAAAGGGTAGTGCCTTAGGCACTGCCATGACATCCATGGGACCCAATCAGGTCCCTCCATCCCGCAATGTTAGACTGGTGTTCGGGCCTGTCCTCCTCCCAACGACACTGTCACACGCCGCTTCTCCACCGTGGCCGGCCGGGTGCCGACCACTCTTTGGCCTCCACTAGGGCCATGAGACAGTGGTCTCTTGTTCATCTTGTGGCATGGATGCCTGCTGCCCTACCTTCTTGAGGCTGGCCGGTGTTCTGGCCCTCCTCCTCTTCCGCGGGTCACCGCATATCTGTTCTAAGCTCGAAAAATAAAATGATCACATATTTTTATCTTTAGGTTGAGGGCTCCAAATCCATATGTCACCCCCAAAAAAATATTCTGTTTCCAATGTCATTAAATATTTTACGTTGAATAATGCACGATGAACGCGCGGAGAATCAAAAGATAAGAAGCAAGGTATATGCATGGCAAGATGGCCATGTTAGTTTGGACATCATCATTTTGAAACCAGAATATGAAGAATCGATAAATAAATTCAATCATATATAAATCCCCTGCATCTATTTTCTGATGGAGGTGGCATAAGGATGAAGACGAAGTAGTTAATGATTTACATCAGCGTTTGTCACTCCCGCAAGATGCTCTATGGTTGGTTCCTTGTTCTTAGATTCCAGACGTCGTTCTTCCTTGGAGGGTCTCCTTTGTTGGAGAATGATATTTCTAACTCTTCAAATCTCTCCCCTCCTCTGCAAATCCATTTTCCGATGAGAGGTGAGGTTCTAAATTATATAAGCTTCATCAATAATTTAATTAATGGTTTCATATTAATTAAATTAAGTTGTCACATTTAATTTGTGGAAATCCAAGAGTTTGAAGTTGATCCATTAATTCCAAATTAATGAATCATATTAATTAAGTTGGAAGGTGGTGACACATTTTAGGTAACCGGTCATTTAATGCCCTACATTAAATGCTCTAACACAATATTTTGGTCCCCACCTTCATGTTTCAAATGGTAGGTTTAAATTTCAAAAGTAAAATAAACCCTGATTATTTTATTTTCTCCCACAAAAACTCTTAAAACTAACTTTCACCTTTGACCTACTAAGGTCAAGGTGATGGTCTTTCTAAGTGAATATCAGTGCTACGAGTTCAATGGTGTCCTCATATTTCAATTCTAAGAACGGGTTCAAATGTTACAAAATGCTGCTCACGCGTTTATTCAACGTACCTCAAAAAAAGTTCAGAAATTCATTCTGGGCACACCCGGCCTCGGAATCACATGCCGTAAATTTTTGTGGACTCCTAAAAATTACATATAATTTTAAAAAAATTAACATGAAAAAATCCGGGTCATTACATTTGACACTATACTAGGCATGGAATGGCTATCGTTGTATAGAGCTCACATGAAAAGTTAGAAAAATGTAATGTCTTTATATATTACATACCATATCATGATCATGTATAAGTTCATGGATGACCATGAAAGTACCTTGTAAAATTTATCAATGGTGTGTATATGTTGATTCCTAGTAAAAAATAACACCTTTCTCAGATGGATGTGTTGAAGGAAAGTATTATCCATGTAAAAATTTCCATTTTAATGGAATATGCTGATTTTATTTCTGAAGAGTAACAAGTCCATCCCCCAAAACATGATGTAGATTTCCCAACATATCTCACAACTGTATCCACTCATATATCCAAATTCCTCTAGTAGATAGCAATGATAGAACTGGAGGTGTTAATAAAGTATTATAAATATCACTTAGACAAAGGGTTCGTGAACCCTAGTGCATCACTATAGGGTCTCCTAATGCACTATTTTAGGGAGAATTTTGATCAATGAGGTAGTGTATCAATTACCGAGAGCTCCACTGTATCACTATAATGATCATTTTTCTTATACCGAGTATATATAAACTATTTGATCAGTATAAAATAGCTCATAACATATCCAGTGTGGTCTTTTATTTTGGATATCATCAGTTAAAGGTAACTACAGATGATATTCAAAATAAAACCATAAATACATGGAATGGAAAAACTTATTTCATTATGAATCCATTAGAAATAACAAATTACACATCTATATTAATGTATTTGATTATAATATAAATTATATAATACCTTGAAAAATAAGTGTCTTTCATTATTGAAGATATTATCATTTACTCTATATCTATAGAGGAACATGGAGAGAATATATGGATTGTGGTGGAGACATTAAGAAATGAGAAAACGTATGGTATGTTTATAATGTATGAATTTTTTATTCACCAAGTGAAATTGCTGGGAAACATGATCACAAGGGATGGAATTTTTTATAGACCCTTCAATGACAATAATAATTGAGGAATGTTCTAGACCCTTTCATGTCACATGTATAAGTTGTTTTTATATATTTTATATGTATGAAAAACAATTATTGACAAATTTAACTTGATTTTACATCTGGGTAAACATCTAAACACTAAATATTGTAATTTATGACATTATGGAAGAATGTGATAAATGATTTAAGGGGGTTATGAATAGAAAAATAAATGAGTCTATACTCAAACAATCATCATGGGGAGAATGATTTTTTTTATACAGTGATGCTTTAATAAAAGTATTAGGTCATGTACTAATTCAGATTAATGTATTTATAGTGTATAACTCATCATAAATTAAGGTACTTTGGATGAGATACCTATCACATGATCTTGAATTACCACTAATTATTTTTCTTTTAATATTTTTCATCAATAAATATATTTAGAGAGGTGTGACGCGCATATATAACAAATGAGTTTAAAGTATATATTCACATGGTTAGTACCAAACATGCATCAGTAATTATATATATAGATAATCATGGACTATTATTTATATATTCATTACCATATTAGAAATGAAGACATGGTCATTGATTCACCTAGATGAAAAAAACATGCTTCTCTGTCCAACAAAAAGATTGTGAAAGTCCCTATATTCATAGATATGAAAATTTCACATGAATAAATAAAATACGAATGCAATACATCCTAAAATCCAAAATTATTTCCCAAACATATGTCCAAGAGATTATTTAGGTTAGAGAATGGGATGATCATGATATGTAAATGAATTTGAAAGTAGTATAGGAAATAAATCATCCTCAATTCTAGATCGATTAGGATAGAGACATTTTCTTTAGAACTAAAAATTGTTTCACTAAATCACTTAAAATAAAAAAATATATATTAGATAATTAAAATCACATATATTTATTGAAAAATAATTGATGTACTATGATATAAAATGATCTTTGAGATTACTTCAATTGAGACAACATGAATAAGGTCATCAATTCATGCACATCATTGTGACTAATATGTCATAAAATAAATGTCTGAAAATAGAACTCCATGGGGATTATACAATAATTTCGTATAAAAAATTTTAATGGGATAACATAACTATAGAAATTATAACTAGTCTCATGATGATATGAAATGGACGAATTGAGTTTGGATTTTGTGTAGATTGACATGGAATTGATTCTAACTTCATCATTATTTGGGATGATTAATTTCTTGAACAACATGATATGATTCATTTAATGGAATTGGTGAGGATACTTAGGGTTCTACATTAGACCCTATCAGAATGTGGTCAATGGTTCACTTCTAAATAATGGAACATTCTATAAATTTTTTTGAATAATGGGTTGAATTTTAATATAAAATATATCCCTCAATAAAAATTCAAATATGAATGGACCATTATGACTCTCATCATAATGCTGATAGTTGTAACAATTGAATTTAATGGTGGATGAGATCAACATCTCCCATTTGTTGGTTCCTCATAAAACTATTGATTCTAAATGAGAAAATTTCTCCATTTGAATATGTAAGTGTGATGTGATATAGAACTAAAACATAATTAGATGAATCTTTTGAATGAAATATGCTTTGACTAGGTCCTATGAAAAAATATATAAAAAATGATCGAGACATCTAACAACATATAATAGCTTCTCAGAGTTATAATAAGTGATATATTGTCAACCAACTAAGGGAATTGGATTTTGAATATGGAGAATGTATTTTCCATCTAATATCATATTTGATGAAAGTTATGTTTCATAGAATTAATGAAAAGATTTTCCCTTGGTATATTGTAACCATTGATATCCATGATCACATAATAGACGTGGACTATCAGCTAGAACCTTTTCCAAACTTGGATCTTGTTCTTGATTTGATCTAGGTATCTCTCTTGAAGAACTATAAACTTAATCAATCACATGTACTAATTATGGAGGTGGTACAATCGGAGCATGGAATCTTATATGAGGAGCATCTTGTGAAAATGTTGGACCGCATAGATAATGTTCTATGAAATAGGAAAATGTACAATATAAAAGTGTTATAGTGAATCCATAAATATTTATAGATGACATGGGAACCTTTGTAACAATGTAAACATGTATACAATAATATATCTCAAATGAGAAAATTATTTTTAATTTCAGCGATGAAATATCTAAAAGGGGAAGAAAGCAATGAACCAGAGTTTAGAGGTGATATTTTTTCTTGGATAATAATTTTTATAATAAATTATATATTAATATACACATAAAAATTTAGATAACCCAAATAAAATAATTTTTTGTAATAGTGATCATTAAATTAGTTTGAAAATAAATAGATGAAAATAGAATACATTATAATAGGTAAATAAATTGAACATAAAAAAAGTAAAATGGGAATATTTAGATCACTCTAATTCTATTAAATCATTTCCACCATGAATAACACTATAAAAAGGAAAAAAATATTAGTAAATTAGTCAACATAATATAAAATAGAAAACATGGAACATTGGGATTAATTGTACTGAATATTAAATAAATGAATTAATTTTTATATTTTGGAAGAAAAATGATTATTTTAATAGTAATGTGACCATTGGAATAATAATAAGAAATATAGGAATATTAAATTGATCGGTGGGAATATTAAAATAACCATTATAATAGTAATTTTAAATCAAAATAATAAAATTTAAAATAAATAGTATTTATAATTATTTTCATAGGAACATATAAATATTTTAATTTAATATAATGAATATTTTATTAACAAATCAATGAAATTAAATGTACATTTTTAAATAAATTGAACATTAATTTATTTTATAAAAATAATAAATTTTTATTTTGTTAATTTAGAAGATATATATTAGAAAATTAATTAATGAAATGGATATCATTTTTTAATCAACACATTGAAATTTTCTTAGAGTTATTTTTTGGTTATTTTTAAAATAAATTAACTTTTTCAAAATCGTAAAAATAATCTTTGTTGATAACAAATGTGTTATAAATTACATAATTTATAATATAATATTTTTCTAAAAATTAGATAAATTTAGTTACGAATAACCTTTTAAAAAATTAATATAATCCATGAAATTACAATTCAAAATAAAAAATGTATTCTCCAATTAATAGAATTTATATATGTCCCGTCAAATCATATATTCATCCTTCTTTTGTGGTTAAACCAATAAACCCAAATTATAGTGTGATAAGATGTAAAAAATAATATATTTTATTAAATTATATTTCATCATGTCAAAATATTAATATTGAATAAATTAAGACTAGATATTATAATTTATTCAGTATTTTATCATTAAAATATACCAATCCCCTTGTAGAAATAACCCCACATACCTTATATGGAATCCCACCTCTCCCTCAGTCATTATTATGGATTCTCTGCCCAAATAACCTCTCCCATGAAACATATAATCCATTGGGATATTCTAATGTAATGACTTCTTATAAATCAAGGAGCCTAATGTTGTGTGAAAAAATAAACACTGAGAAGGTGGTATGTTTTCATAAACTTTTATTATAATTATTTCAATTCTCATAATAGTTTTCACCATTTTGTTCAAATCCACATCCCCATAAATTAATTAAGTAGAATTTTAAATTTAAAATAATCATATTAATCTTCTGTGAAAATTTTATTTATCATGAGCTTATATTTCTTGTTTTCGTCCCTCTACTTTTACAATTGTCCATCAATGGTCTGTTAACCACCATTGAGTATGTTTCCAACTATCTAATTATCATGACCATTTTGGATTATCATAATAAATTATTTATAATATATATATATATATATAACTACTTATAATTTTATTGAGGTAATCAAAAAAATCATAAATAGAAATAGAGGATGGAAGTTAAGTTAATGAAAGACTAGATATTTTATGAAAGATATAATATCAAATAGTTTCCCCATTAACTAATTGAATTAATAAATATATTATAATGATTATAATTGAAAAATATTGAAAATATGAACAAAATTAATTTTTTCCATTTTATAGAACAACATATATTTTTAATTAGGAATTATAAATATGATCAAATAAAGATGTACTTAAGGGGAAGTTATTCTCAATTCTTTCTCCCATTCTTCTAGGTTATAACCAATTTCTCATAAATAGTGATATAAAATTCCTAAAATTTCCTTAAAATATCCTTAAAATATTCATTCCCTTATCATTAATGGGACGTAATCATCCCTATCATTCCAACATGATTTTCATTATAATTTTAATGTTTTTCACAAATAAATTATTTTTTCAAAAACTCAACTTTTACACCTCTTAAGTTGTATTGTATTAAAATAAAAATGGTATTTTATGATAATTTATAATCATATTTCCTCATTTTGGAAACAAAATAGTTATTCAATTATTTTTTATATGTGATATCCTTTTGGAAATCCATTTCGTTCACAACGTTTATTTCATGACTATGATTGTTATATATTATCCTTAAATGTGGAATTCCATATTATTATCAATTTTTCATGTTATGGATGGTACAAAAATTATATAGCCATCAAATTAATTGGTTAAATTGATAAAACCCATGTAATTATGTTCATTATACTTGAATTTAATTTTATATATTTTCACAATTATGATTTCATAATTTAAGAAAATATATTATGCATGAGCTAGATTCTTGGTTTGTTCACAACCATGAGTCATATAAAACCACCATGTTTTAATTATTAATTATTTTGAATATGACATATACAATTCCTTTTAAAATGATTCCATTCTAAATTTATTGATGATCATATTCTTATGGTGATTATTATTTTTCTTATCCTGGTACAATTGATTCATTTAATTTATTCTTCCATGATCTGCATCCCCTTAGTGGACATTTACCACACCCCTTTAGTTGATGTATAGCCTTTGGCTATTACATGAAAATATATAACATTACAAATTTTAGGAGGATATATTATAGGTATTTCAATAATAATAATGTTTTCTTATATAGAAGTTATTTTCAATGAAAAATTTCAAAATATAAAAAACCCTTGGATCCTGTATTGAATGTATATTTTAATGATTGTCATAAATATGATGTAATAGACATGTAATAAATATTTCATCTACAACAAAAAATATCCTATCTTATAAATTATTTTATATCAAAATACTTTTTATGAATATGTTTTAATCTACTTAATAAACAATCAAATTTACTTTCTTGATCACAGATAAAACCAAAGTCAAAACATGTAATCCTAATGTTATTTTATTATTATGCTCCAATGCATTATTCCTCCTATTATTTCAACATTAATAATTCCCTCTCCATATTCATGAAAATTATTAAGGAAAATGATTGGTAAATTACACATTCTTAATATCATCATTTTCCATTGAATCTACTTATTATTTGATCATTTTATTATTATTTGGATACAACCATCAGTCAAACACTTCTAAATAATTTCAAAATTCCGAAGAACCTTCTCATGTTTTGATCAGTAGGGAATTTAAAATATTATTTTCACCAAAAGGATAAATTTCACAGTTATAAATGGATTTGAAGATCCATAGAAAATTTATTTGTGTTTCCAAATTAAATGATCAATTGACAATTCCCCTTTCATGGTTTTTTCAAGAGATAAACAACGATTAAATAAATATTCATATATTTGAGATAGTTTAGTGAGCATTATTATGAGGTGTTTTACTTTATCTCTTATTCAATTCAATATTCCATTGGGGAAACCATCACATTTTCCCCTCATCTGTTGTTAGTAAGGTTGCTTCTTTTTTAATTCCTTAGTAATCATTAAAAGGAGTTACCATGAGTGAATAAAAATTATCATCATAAGGTAATATATTTATAAGGGAATTGAACCATAAAATTTCTTTTCCATTGACATTATATTTTAATTATATAATTCATTTAGTTTAAGTTATAGAATTATATATTAATCTTTAGGATGAGTTTTATTGTACTTTTTAACATAATCCCACAATGTAACTAAAAAATAAACCATTCAAAATGGATTGTAAATTATTTATGATCAACTAATCATATCCCCTATAAAGTTATAACTAAGTGTATAGTTATGACTCTTTTCCATTTTATCTCCCAGACATAAAAAATCAAGTCCATGTTAGAGTGTCATATGACCTCATGATTTCTTCCCAATACACAAGAGGATACCAAATTCAATTGAGGGAATATATGCTTCCAATGTAAATACTATAGCCATATCATCATATTTATAAAATAATGAATATAAATAAGACACATAAATTATTCATGGTTTTATAAAAATAATCACATTTTAATATTTAAATTCTTCGGTTTCATTTAAATTAGAAAATAATTTGAACATATAATGTTACACAACAATCCATATTATATAGTGTCCTTGAAAAAACGTGCAACTCTATGTAATAATCTATATTTCATCTTCTATGATCACTTATTGGATGACCACAATGAGAGTAGGTGTGAATCAATGTGGAAAGACTATTTACCACAAAAAAATATTTTATTCATATCTTCACCTCTATCATATGATAAGTTAATGGTTCTCCTTTTTATTCACGTGTAATATGAAAGAATTCTCATACAACATTAAATCACAATGAATAAAATTGTTTGCAAACAAGGTTTGTCTCCTTTATGAACTATTCCCATGTGTGAGGTGGTTTTTACCCAATACAAACAACAACCTTTTTATTATAAAAGAATGCATGAGAAAGGGTATGACCCTTTAGTCATTGTCCTTCAAATAAAAAGTTATAATTAATGATTTATCATTCAAAAACATTATCCGTGATGTTGTATTTCCCCATATGAAGTCATTAATAATACTGAACAAATCTTTATTAGTAGACTGTTACTAGAATTAATCCACATTCACTAAATATAGTAATCAAATGGTTACTTAAATTCATAGAAAAATGTAACACCCCAAGCTTCTACGGTACGCTTCTCTTTGAATAATGTGATAGCGTGTGTTATACGCAACACCGAGTTCTAACACACCATAACCAATCAAACTAGCCGTTATGAATAGTAATACCTACATTTTGAAATTATATATATTTTATATTTCAAAATGGAATTCATTTTTGGATTCGGAATATCTAATTTAGCCTAAGGTGAAATTTTGGTACTTTTCAGATAACTTTAATATTTTGATGAATAGTGAAAATTACTAAATTTTAATTAAAAACAACTTTTTTAATCAAAATAATTAATAGTGATAAATTATGAATTTTAGTGGTTTTAAAGTATATTAATAATATATTTTTACCATTTAATTAAATGTTGGTCATTGGACATAATTTTACAATTAAGCCGGACATAAACAAGTGTCAATCTTTTGATAGTTATTATCTCTTAAAAACACGCTTTTTGTTTTAACAACGGGAATTAATTTTAAATTAATTTCTGACACTTATGTGTGTTGAATTTAGAAAAATGGATTCCATATTTGGAATCAGGATATAAAAATTGTGTAAATAGGTAACTTTTATTTTTAGACATTTTGAATAATTACTTCGGTAAATATTTTATTTATCATGGTTAAAGGGTAAATCCGGTAAGTTAGGGTTAAAAAATAATATTATAATAATACTAAATTACCCTAAAACGTGTCCTAGCCTCATTGGTTGATACATATTCGACCATAGGCATCTTTGGGTCGATTTTGGGACCCCATGGAGCCACTTGTAGGTGATAGGGACACTACAGTTTAATTAAGTTAAAATAAGTACAAAAATGACATAAGCATATATCTTTTATCAAAAAAAATTTTACATAGGGTTATATATATTTTATTTTCGACTATAAATATTCATTAGAAAGATAAAAGGATTTAATACATAATAATATTTTATTTATAATTTTTAGGGATTACATAATTTAATTTATTTATGACACAATGATGATGCAGTAATTACCATAATAGTGAAAATTTAAAATAATTTATATTATAAATACCCAAATAAATATAATTTGAGACTTTTAATGAATTAAAAAAAATTATTGGATAATATGACATATTAGGATTTATTTAATGAACTTTTTTTGAAGTAATCAATCTGTTATAAGTTTCACAAAAATCAACTATTGAATACTGTCAAAATTGACATAAAAGAGTTTTTAAAACAAATATTATATTATTAATTGATATTAAATTCCTAAAAATCTAACGTTCGGCCAAGAGACTTATATCATGATAGGTGTATCATTAATGGACAACTTTTGGGTCTCTTGGATATATATAGTATGTTTATTAACCATATAATATAAAAATACAAAGAGACATTGTAAAAGTGAAACTAATTAACTTAGAGTTAATACTTAAAGATAAGGCTAATATAAGTACCCAAACCTGTCTAAATTCTACGGGTTGAGTGGTTTTCGACCCATACCCACATTAAACTTTAAATAATCCACCTTGGAGCCTTTAGAAACCGAATATGAATTTATTATAAATTAATATTTCTAGCTTTTCCAAAGGTGCCCCTCACCCCTCTTATAAAAGGGCACTCATCCTTCTCATTTCTTCACACCTTCAAAGCATTTTGGTTCGGCCAAACTCTGCCCAAATACTCTTGAAACTTCCCTAAATACATCTTAGAGGCCTTATTGTGATCATAAATCAAACCTAAGGATCCCTTTTGATCAAATCAAAAGGAAGAACCCGAAGAAGAGGTAATGATTTCACCACCCTTTTCCATGTTCCTTTCTTCTTCCACTTCTTCTTCCTTTGTTGTTACCATTCTAAAATAAAAACTCCATTATCATATATATACTGTGATGTTATTATAAATATGGTACAACCATATTCAGTATTCTATCTACCCTTTGAATACCATGTCACCAGACGTGCGTACGTACGGCTTACCATCTCCACGTCGTGGTGTAATTGTTATTAAATATATTATTATTTGGATGGGTATAATAATGATGTGTAACTCATGTAAATAATAAACATAACATGTTGATTATTCTGTATATATGATATACCATCCATTTATATATTATTTTAAAATCAAAAGCATGATATTTTCGCTCGTGCGTACGTACGGACTACCATCTCCACGAACGCGATGCGATTCATTCTCCATCGTATTCATTCAAGTATAATTATCATTTGATGATTTAAAAATGATGTTTAAGGACTTGATATAATTATTTATATGAATAATATACAACATATCCATGACAAACATTTCTTATGTAACAAAACATATAAAAGAAAACGAGTAAGTTAACTCCCGAAACGACGATAATACTAAGATATTATTAACAAAGCAATGTTAAAAGATCATATATGATATCATATGAATGTATATGATTCTTGTATAATTTAATAACAATTATTTCACCATTATACAGGAGGTTAACCTACCCCAACCAAGGAAAAGTACAAGGTAAGGGTTTATTTCACAATCTCTTCATTATCCGAGGTTGTTTATACGTAATAATCTACTGGGATCTCTTTATCATCCACATCCATGTTTCTTAAACATGTATTTCAAAACATTTTTACTATTTACAAGAATATGGTTTAAATTCATTTATACCCTTTTTTGACTTTTTATAAGTGGTTTATAAAGGAATATTTCTATCGTTTTCCAAACAAGGTGCTTTTTAACCTTTTCGACAGAATTAATGTAAGAATGTTTTTTTAACTTATACAGCGGGTGCGGTTATTTTACGCCGTTATAAAATCATCGAAGCTTCCCTTACAATCTTATAAAAATATTTTCAATGAAAATGTTTTATTTTATAAATATATTACTCTTAAATGATTTCAAAAATAGAAAGATATATTTATCTAAAAAGAGTTGTGATTTCATATATGTCAACATCCTTTGATGGATTTTACGCTTATTTGAAGTTGATTTATTATGATACAAAAATTCTATATTGTATTGAAGGTTTTGTGATATGTTTGACTGTGGATGTGCTATTTTTATACCATTCATAGTTTATGGTGAAATTATTGACATTACGTATTCTAGTTTTAATACGAATGTTTATGTTATGTTTAAACCATTTCATATGGGAATGCATTGGAAATAATATGTGACGGGTGGAGCCCGCTATAGCTCCTCGATGCATCTATATGTCTCATGAGACAAACTATTGTCTTGGCACAAGGCCTTGAAAAAATCTTATTTGTAGTCTTGGCAAGAGGCCTTGGCTATGTGGTTATGAATGTCTGGCATTATGCATTCCATCATTATGAAAGTGGTTATTGATATTGCATGTGATTTTTCGATTAGTAGAATACCCATGTGAATAAGTAAATGACATTATTTCATTTTAATTTTTCCATACTATGTTGAAGTTCAAGTTTAAAAGGCTTTTGTTTTAGTTATACAATGCCTTAAATATTTATTCTTATTTATGAAAGTTTCTGCTATATTGTTATCCTTACTGGGCATTTGAGCTCACCCCTTTTCTATGTTTTATTTTTCCCAGGAAGTGAATATGTAAATTATGAATGACCTGAAGGGATATTATGTGGGGATATGAATGTGGAATATGGAGACAATATGTTGTTGTAGTAGTTTTTCGCTTTATGATGTAATGTAAAACATTATGAATATATCTAGTGTTTCCAAGGCTACTAAACTAATCGGTCTTTCGAGATTTGATCTTTCTTGTGATCATGCCAATGTTATGTAATAATGCACCGACTCTAGGTAACTGGGGTCGGGGCATTACAGTTGGTATCATAGGAAGTTTAGTAAAAACCTTGGAAGCTAGATTTAGATAAACTCTGATTAGAGCGCGTGGACCTAAGATGAACTATGAGGATTAGTATAGAAGAACTTCCTAGAATTTTGGTATTGTAGAGATTTTGTGAGTTTTCTGAGCAATACATCCCTATCTGGATACGAGCAGGTAGAGGCAGCTCTGGCATAGATGTACCTAGGGGTAAAACCCGAAAACACCGCTTTGAGCTAGACTCGAACGGGAACTGGTGCACGACAACGGGCCTTGCTGCACTCTTGGTTACGACACTCCCGGGGGATATGCTTAGGATAACTCTCATTTTATTTACAAATCATTATGAAGAGTTTATGAGTATATAAATCCTCAAAGAAAACATTCTTATGATTATGGATTATATCCATAAATAGTTCAATTTATGTTAAGTGTTTTATAAGTATGGGATTATGTATTTTGATTCACAAACTGATCTAGTTTATGCCATTGTTTAGAAATGGCACCTAGTGGAAGAAATGGAAATTGTATCAATGCACGAACTCCATGTAGGGATTTCCCTCCTACTCAAGATAATTATAGTGGAGCTGGTGATGCAACTGGTGCCGATCAGCTAATCACCATACTGGGACAACTCACTCAGGTTATGAATAATAACCATACCAATATGGAGCACCCTGATCCTCAGAATGGAGGATCAATGTTAGATCAATTCATGAGGAAACAACCACCAACGTTCAATGGGAGTACAAATCCCTTAGTAGCTGAGCAATGGATATTTTCCCTAGAGAAAATATTTCAGGCTTTGGGGTGTAGTCAAAGGGAAAAAGTTATCATGACAGTTTACCGCCTCAATGGAGATACTGATCAATGGTGGTCTTTGATTAAAAATACGAAGGAAGACGATGAAGTATCAAATATGGAATGGAGGGAGTTCAAAGATCTGTTTTTAGAAAAATACGTTCCTCGCGACCATCGAGCAGATATAGAAAGGCAATTTCTGAGTCTGAGACAAAAGGAGGATGAGAATGTCGCAAAGTATGAGGCTAACTTTACAAAGTTAGCAAGGTATGCTGGAGATTATATACGTAACCAAAGAAGTATGATTTATCATTTCTTTTATGGGTTAAAACCATTTCTTCATCGAGAATTAGTATCACAATCCTTTTCATCGTACGAAGTCATTGTCTCATGTGCTATCAAGACTGAAAAGGAATTCTCTATTTCTTATGACTTTAAAGCAAAGAAAGAGAAGAAGAGAACTTCTGATCAATCTGGGAATGGAATTAAAGGGAAGAAGGCAAAGGTTGAATATCCATCATGTGGTAAATGTGGGAAGAAACACCCTGGTACTTGCTGGAAGGGAATGGGAGTCTGTTACAAGTGTGGTGAAAAAGGCCACCAAGATCGTGATTGCAAGGTGAAGAAGGAAGGTACCAATGTTCAGTGATACAATTGCAGGGAGATGGGGCATTATGAAAATGAATGTCTTAAGCGTCAGGAGAAATTACCTCAAAAAAGGCCAAGGGATCATGTCCAAGATTATGTTATCACTGCTGCTGAGGTAAAATCTTCGAAAGACGTGGTGGCGGGTAATTTAATGGTTTCCTCAAGTTTAGAAAATGCATTATTTGATTCTAGATCATCACATTGTTTCATATCTTCCCAGTTTTCTAAGAAAATTAGATATTTCCAATTTGATTTAACAAGGGAGTTGTCAGTTAAAACTCCTAAGGGAAGTATCATTACAACAAAGTTTTGTGAATCAGTCCCCATTAGAGCACATAAATGTTCTTTATCTGTGGATCTCGTCGTCATACCTATGATTGAGTTTGATATAATCCTCGGTATGGACTGGATTTCGGACTATGATGCGAGGATTTATTGTAAGAAGAAAGAGGTTACGATTCTTGATGATGATGATAAGGAACACCTTATCTTTAGAGCAGAATCGTCACCACCTAATTCTTATTTAGATCCACCCCCAGTAGCTCAACAAAATTCAATAATTGGGGGGGAAGAGAATGAAATAATTTTGGGTAAGGAAAGGAATGTTCAAATAGAGGATGTACCAGTTGTGAAAGAATTTGTAGATGTATTTCCGGATGATTTACCTGGACATCCTCCAGAATGAGAAGTTGAGTTTTCCATTGATTTAATTGCTGGATTAAGACCTATATCAAAGACCCCTTATAGAATGGCCACTGTAGATTTAGTTGAACTAATGAAAAAACTAGAGGAATTGAGTAATAAGGGATTTATTCGCCCTAGTGTTTCTCCATGGGGAGCCCCTGTTCTTTTTGTTAAAAAGAAAGACGGATCTATGAGATTATTTATCGACTACAGGGAGATCAATTCTATAACAATAAAGAACATGTTTCCCCTACCACACATTGATGATTTATTTTACCAACTGCATGGAGCTCAATACTTTTCAAAGATTGACCTTTGATGTGGATACCATCAGTTGTGTGTGAAGAAGGAAGACATTCCAAAGACAGCATTTTGAACCAGGTACGGGCATTACGAGTTTACTGTAATGCCCTTTAGATTGACTAATGCACCCTCTGTATTCATGGATCTGATGAATAGAGTTTTCAAGGAGTATCTCGATGAATTTTTGTTGGTATTTATTAATGATATCTTGGTATACTCCAAAAGATAAGAAGATCATGAAAGTCACTTGCACATTATCCTGAAGACTCTGAGAAGACATGAATTATATGGAAAGTTTATCAAGTGTGAATTCTGGGTTCATGAGATTTCTTTTCTTGGACATATTTTCTCTAAATATGGAATCTATGTTGATACTTATAAGACCAAGGCAATCCAAGAATGGCCAGTACCTACGAGTATAACTGAGGTACGTAGTTTTATTGGTTTAGCAGGTTATTATCGACGTTTCGTCCATAATTTTGCCCGATTGGCTAACCCATTAACGAAGCTCACACGTAAAGGGGTTAAATTTATTTGGACAAAAGATTGTGAAGAATTTTTCGAAGAACTGAAGAGAAGATTAGTAAATGCTCCTATATTGACTCTACCATCAGGGAATGATGGGTTCGTTATTTATAGTGATGCATCGAAGAAAGGACTTGGTTGTGTCCTTATGCAGAATGATAGATTTATTGCCTATGCATCATGACAGTTGAAAATTAATGAACAAAACTATCCTACTCATGATCTCGAGTTAGCAGTTGTGATCTTTGCTTTGAAGATATGGAGGCACTACCTCTATGGTGAAAAATGTGAGATTTCTACTGGTCACAAGAGTTTGAAGTATATTTTCTCACAAAAAGAACTCAACATGAGGCAAAGGATATGGATTGAATTGCTCAAGGATTATGATTGTACGATACACTACCACCCGGGGAAGGTAAACAAGGTGGAAGATGATTTGAGCAGAAAAGATCATGGAGTTTTGAACAATATGAGAATTGAAAGGGATCCAATTTTCATGGATCTAGTGAAGATGGACATGGGAATAACTAGGGAAGGAGAAACATCAATGCTTTTTCAAATGGTTACCAAACCATCTTTACTAGAAAGGATTAAGAGTTCTCAGACCGATGATGAAGAATTTCAAAAGAAGATTAAAGCTGTGAATGATGGGAGACTTAGAGACTTTGTGTATGAAGATGGAATTTTGAAATTCTGGAAGAGTCTTTGTGTTCCCGATATACCTGATCTAAAAAGGGAATTGCTGGATGATGCTCATAGTTCCAATTTCTCTATACACCCTGGGAGAACCAAAATGTATAGAGATTTGAAGGAACATTTTTTGTGGGACAACATGAAGAGGGAGATTGCTGATTTTGTGTCAAGATGTATGGTTTGTCAACAAGTGAAAGCTAGAAGGAAACACCCTGGAGGAGTCATGCAACCTCTTCCCATACCAGAGTGGAAATGGGACAATATTACGATGGACTTTGTCATGGTTCTACCAAAGACTCCTAGAAGGAATGATGCAATATGGGTTATTGTTGATCATCTTACCAAGTCATCATATTTTCTTGCTATAAGAGAAGATCTACCATGACAATGTCTAGAAAGACTATATATTAATGATGTTGTGAGACTTCATGGAGTACCCCTATCGATTGTTTCTGATTGTGATCCCCGTTTTACTTCAATATTCTGGAAGAATATTCAGAAATCCCTGGATACTGAAATTCATTTGAGCACTGCCTACCACCCTCAGACAGACGGACAATCAGAACGGACTATTAAAACCTTAGAAGATGTGTTGAGATCCTGCTCACTTGACTTTCAGGGTATGTGGGATCAGTATTTACCTATGGTAGAAATTTCCTATAACATTAGCTTACATTCGAGTATTCAGATGGCACCATATGAAGGATTATACGGAAAGAGATGTCGCACACCAACTTGTTGAGATGATGTTGGTGAAAGAAAACTTGTAGGTCTAGAACTGGTCGAGGAAACGATGGAAAAGGTGAAGGTAATCCAAAATCACATCAAAGCAGCTCAAAGTAGATAGAAGAGCTATGTTGATAATCGAAGGAAGGATTAGGAATTTCAAGTCGGTGATCATGTTTTATTGAAGGTATATCCATTGAATGGAGTCATACGTTTTGGTAAGAAAGGTAAATTGAGTTCCAGGTACATCGGACCTTTCGAAATTCTAGAACGAATTGGGGCTGTAGCTTACTGATTGGCAATGCCGCCAAGTCTCTCCAAAGTTCACGATGTGTTCCACGTACCTCTATTGAAGAAATACATGCCTGACCCAACGGATGTACTCACCTATGAGGAGTTAGAACTGGAACCTGATCTGTCTTATTGCGAAGAGCCCATCAGGATTCCTGATACGAGAGAACAAGTACTGAGAAACCAGATGACTTGTCTGGTAAAAGTTTTGTGGAGAAACCATAAAATGGAAGAGGCAACGTGGGAACCTGAGGAACTTTTGATGAAGAACCACCCGAGTCTTTTCATGAGGTTTTATTCTGTAAATTTCGAGGACGAAATTATTTGAAGGAGGGGAGAATGTAACACCCCAAGCTTCTACGATACGCTTCTCTTTGAATAATGTGATAGCGTGTGTTGTACGCAACACCGAGTTCTAACACACCATAACCAATCAAACTAGTCGTTATGTATAGTAATACATACTTTTTGAAAATATATATATTTTATATTTCAAAATGGACTTCATTTTTGGATTCGGAATATCGAATTTAGCCTAAGGTGAATTTTTTGTACTTTTCAGATAACTTTAATATTTTGATGAATAGTGAAAATTACTAAATTTTAATTAAAAACAACTTTTTTAATCAAAATAATTAATAGTGATAAATTATGAATTTGAGTGGTTTAAAAGTATATTCAGATTATATTTTTACAATTTAATTCAATGTTCGTCATTGGACATAATTTTACAATTAAACCGGACATAAACAAGTGTCAATCTTTTGATAGTTATTATCTCTTAAAAAAACGCTTTTTGTTTTAACAACGGGAATTAATTTTAAATTAATTTATGCCACTTATGTGTGTTGAATTTGGAAAAATGGATTTCATATTTGGAATCAGGATGTTCAAATTGTGTAAATAGGTAACTTTTATTTTTAGACATTTTGAATAATTACATCGGTAAATATTTTAATTACCATGGTTAAAGGGTAAATCCGGTGAGTAAGGTTTAAAAAATAATATTATAATAATACTAAATTACCCTAAAATGTGTCCTAGCCTCATTGGTTGATACATATTCGACCATAGACATCTTTCGGTCGATTTTGGGACCCCATGGAGCCACTTGTAGGTGATAGGGACACTTAATTTTAATTAAGTTAAAATTAGTACAAAAATGACATAAGCATATAACTTTTAGAAAAACAATTTTTACATAAGGTTTTATATATTTGATTTTCGACTATAAATATTCATTATAAATAAAAAAATAATTCCCTACATAATTATATTTTATTTATAATTTTTAGAGATTACATAATTTAATTTATTTATGACACAATGATGATGCAGTAATTACCATAATAGTGAAAATTTAAAATAATTGATATTATAAGTACCCAAATAAATATAATTTGAGACTTTTAATGAATTAAAATAATTTTATAGGATAATATGACATATTAGGATTGATTTAATTAACCTTTTTATAAGTAATCATTTTGTTATGAGTTTCACAAAAATCAACTATTGAATAGTGTGAAAATTGACATAAAAGAGTCTTTAAAACAAATATTATATTATTAATTGATATTAAATTCCTAAATATCAAAGGTTTGGCCAAGAGTCTTATATCATGATAGGTGTATAATTAATGGACAACTTTTGGTTCGGTTGGATGTATATAGTATGTTTATTAACCATATAATATAAAAATACAAAAAGACATTGTAAAAGTGAAACTAATTAACTTAGAGTTAATACTTAAAGATAAGGTTAATATAAGCACCCAAAACTATCTAAATTCTACTGGTTGAGTGGTTTTCGACCCATCCCCCCCTTAAAATTTAAATAATACAATTTGGATCCTTTAGAAACCGAATATGAATTTATTATAAATTAATATTTCTAGCTTTTCCAAAGGTGCCCCTCACCCCTCTTATAAAAGGGCACTCCTCCTTCTCATTTCTTCACACCTTAAAAGCCTTTTGGTTCGGCCAAACTATAACAAAATACTCTCCCAACTTCCCTCACTACAACCTAGAGGCCTTAGTTTGATCAGAAATCCAACTTACAGAGCCCTTTTGATCAAATCAAAAGGAAGAACCCGAAGAAGAGGTAATGATTTCACCCCCCCTTTTCCAAGTTCCTTTCTTCTTCCACTTATTATTCCTTTGTTGTTACCATTCTAAAATAATAACTTCAGTATCATATATATACTGTGATGTTATTAAAAATATGGTACAACCATATTCAGTATTCTATCCACCCTTTGAATAACATGTCACCATACGTGCGTACGTACGGCTTACCGTCTCCACGTCGTGGTGTAATTGTTATTCAATATATTATTATTTGTATGGGTATAATAATGATGTGTAACTCATGTAAATAATAAATATAACATGTTAAATATTCTTTATATATGATATAACATCCATTTATATATTATTTTAATATCAAAAGAATGATATTGTCGCTCGTGCGTACGTACGGACTACCGTCTCCACGAACTCGATGAGATTCATTCTCCATCGAATCCATTCAAGTATAATAATCATTTGATGATTTAAAAATGATGTTTAAGTAATTGATATCATTCTATATATGAATAATATACAACCTATCCATGAAAAACATAGCTTATGTAACAAAACATATAAAAGAAAACGAGTAAGTTAACACCCGAAACGACGATAATACTAAGATATTATTAACAAAGCAATGTTAAAAGATCATATATGATATCATATGAATGTATATGATTCATGTATAATTTAATAAAAATTATTTCACCATTATACAAGAGGTTAACCTACCCCAACCAATGAAAATTACAAGGTAAGGGTTTATTTCACAATCTCTTCATTATCCGAGGTTGTTTATACGTAATAATCTACTGGGATCTCTTTATCATCCACATCCATGTTTCTTAAAAATGTATTTCAAAACATTTTTACTATTTACAAGAATATGGGTTAAAGTCATTTATACCCTTTTTTTACTTTTTATAAGTGGTTTATAAAGGAATATTTCCGTCATTTTCCAAACAAGGTGCTTTTTAACCTTTTTGACAGAATTAAGGTAAGAATGTTTTTTTATCTTATACGGCGGGTGCGGTTATTTTACGCCATTATAAAATCGTTGAAGCTTCCCTTACAAGATTATAATAATATTTTCAAAGAAAATGTTTTATTTTATAAATATATGACTCTTAAATGATTTCAAAAATAGAAAGAGATATTTCTCTAAAAAAAGTTTTGATTTCATCTATGTCAACATCCTTTGATGGATTTTACGCTTATTTGAATTTTATTTATTATGATACAAAACTTCTATATTGTATTGAAGGTTTTGTGATATGTTTGACTGTGGATGTGCTATTTTTATACCAATCATAGTTTATGGTGAATGTATTGACATTACGTATTCTAGTTTTAATACGAATGTTTATGTTTTGTTTAAACATTTTCATATGGGAATGAATTGGACTTAATATGTGACGGGTGGAGCCTGCTATAGCTCCTAGATGCCTCGGTAGGTCTCATGAGACAAACTAGTTTCTTGGGACAAGGCCTTGACAAAATATTTTTTTTAGTCTTGGCACGAGGCCTTGGCTATGTTGTTATGATAGTCTGGCATTATGCATTCTATCATTATGATAGTGGTTATTGATATTGTATGTTATTATTCGATTAGTAGAATATCCATGTGAATAAGTAAATGGCATTATTTCATTTTACTTTTTACATACTATGTTGATGTTCGTGTTTAAACGGCTTTTTTTAGTTATACATTGCCTTAAATATTTATTCTTATTTATGAAAGTTTCTGCTATATTGTTATCCTTACTGGGCATTTGAGCTCACCCCTTTTCTATGTTTTATTTTTCCCAAGAAGTGAAAAAGTAAATTATGAATGACCTGCAGGGATATTATGTGGGGATATGAATGTGGAATATGGAGACAATATGTTGTTGTAGTAGTTTTTCACTTTATTATGTAATGTAAAACTTTATGAATATATCTAGTGTTTCCAAGGATACTAAACCAATCGGTATTTCGAGATTTGATCTTTCTTGTGATCATGCCAATGTTATGTAATAATGAACTGACTCTAGGTAACTGGGGTCGGGGCGTTACAAAAATAGTGGGTTATATCCAATATTCCACAATCAATGGTTAACATTAAATTCCTTTCAGCCAAAATGATCGTAATGTAATGTAGACATTTAATCTCAAAATTATTATTGACCCAAATGATAATCAACTGATAAAACCTATGTCACATATTCAATAGATCCTTTTAATAACTGTCAAAAATATTAAATATCAAATTTAGTATTATCTAATAAATGTAATTTTCTAAAATAATTATTTATGATACATGCAAGACATCTTGTGTATATAATCCATTTTATATATAAAATATTATTATTTTTTATTTTAGGTGATATTTTTTCAATACAAATTAATATCACAATGCAATCATCGTTATGTGGGGTGAATGGTCTTTCTATAATTTGTTCACTACACATAAAAATGGTTACTACATATATATATATATATTATCATCCATATTTAATATCACGGATGTAATAATCAATTCACTATAGCTTCAAACATACGAAAATTCATAGAAACCATAAATGGATATTTGGGTCTTCTTCTCAAAACCACACAGTGTTGTTCTTTTTCATCCTTCGGTAAATACATGGGTTTAACCCTATTAACTCAATTCATTCACATAAAATATCCTTATCGTAAAAAATAAGTATGGATTCACGGAAACTATGATATACAACTATCGTTGATAAATATCATTCATACATGATTATATTGTTTTTCATCATCATTTAACACTCTTTTGAACAATTAATATATAAGGGTACATTAAACATTCCATCACAAGATAATGAATTTTTCATTTATTCTTCTTGAAAATTGTTAAACAAAGCACTATTCACAAATCTATGTTAAATGAGTTTCTTTATCATAGAGTATTATTTATGAAGTTTTAAACCAAACGATCCATTATTTTTAGAGAAAAAGATATCATAATTTATTTATTAACTCACATAATAATTAGTTTAATAGTATGTATAAATGAAAATTCACCACCACTCCTCTCCTAAAAATAGTTTTCTAGTATATTTTTAAATAAAATTATCCAAAAATAGTGGCATGAAGCCATATTGTTTAAATTCCATTTAGTATTCTTATTATTCATGATCATATGACGCCGATTAATGTGGAATTATATCATTGCTCATATTATTCCCCCTATAGGATGTATTGAAAATTAATGAGAGAATATTCACATACATCAATATATCTTAAATAATGAACTTTTTCATTCACTCAGAATCTAAAATATTAAATCATAGAGTTAGATTTATCTTGGTACTAAAATAATCATAATATAGATTCATGCCTGAAATATGAAAATTTCATGAATGGAATTGAGTGATTGATCCTATATTATTATTTAGTTTTTGATTAGTGGATAAGGTCATTAGATGTCATGAGATTGATCAGGGTACATTGGTACCCAAATAAATAAAAAAATACTAACTTGTTATTTTTTGAGGTGCAAGATAATTGAGTGGAATCTTGATGATCATCAGTTCGTCTATAACAACCCAATATTTTGTGAATGAAATTCAATTTTTTTAAAAGAATAAATACATTATAAGTAATTTATCCATAGCGAACAACTGTTCTTCTTTGGTTAATTAAACTATTATATTTTATATCCTATTAACATTAATACACCATTATAAAGTATAATCATTTAATGTATAAATATTTTATAGTGATCTTATGGTTATTATATATTATGGGTAACCAAAAATTTCAATTGAAAAAGTCAAAGTAAGTGTTTTCCTCAACCAATAGGATCATACCATATGTATCTCTCTTTTTGGATCATATGAGGGGATCATCTACAAATCCATGTGTATTTGAATAATGGACTATGTGTCGACCCCTTACCCCTCATTGGTGGTGCATACCTCATCACCACACAATGATTATTGACCACTAACCGTCTCTTATTCCTTGAACTCAGTTTTCATTCTACCTTTCCTGCTAATCTCTCTCAGCACAAAGGTTCTAGATCTATTTTATAGATTCCTAAAACTATCGATTTTGACTTTAGAATTCACGATGTATTCCTCTATTTTAAATGAAACACCCATTGAATGATTCAACCAACATCAGCCATTAGTATACTCCTTAAACTGCTTCCAGTTTGTTTCCTGGGGTTTATAGGAGAGGGTAACAATCGACATCCTCAACTAAAAATATACCATGATTAGGTTCTCCTCATTGAAATATATAGTCTAGGACTAGTCGAGCAAACCCCATATAAGTAATGGATCTTAGTTCTTTCTCATCAAATGGTCTTATAATTTTAATATGCCACTTGATTCTCCTACAATGGAAATTTGGGTATGTATTCTTTAAATTATGATCCAGTTTTCAAATTCCATCTATTCTTAACATGTTAGGGAACCAAATATGGTGATACCTATTTTTGGATAGTGAGGCATGGAATGTCTTTCTTCCCATTTCTATAAAGATATGTTTTGAGACTGATGTCTCAAAACCTAATTTTTAATCCCCCTACTTTTCTATTGGTGAAGAGTTCCGATATAATTAATCAGTTATATTTGATTATTAGTATGGTTTATATTCTATATGAAAGTGTATGAGACTTAAACATGAGGTTTGTAGGAATGTGAAATCTGTTTATAAGGACTCAAGTTTGAGTGAGGATAAATTGTAGTAGGTCCCTACTTGGATGAACATTGATAAGGGAAGAGTGATGAATGTAGACAATAGTTGACCTACTAAGATTCAGGATGTACAAAGTTCTTCTCATATCATCCATATTTCCATAATTTTGAACCCATATGATGAAATCCACGAGATATTAAGAAAACTCTACCTCTGCCTCTCGACCAAAAATTAAAAGACATCTTTTGGAAGAGTCAGTTGGACACCTCTATCTGAAACAAAACTATGTAAGATCAACATGATCCATAGTGGGATAACATGATTTTAGTTGGTGTCTTAAGGTGGCTAAACATGGACATGGTTGATCCCATTCTGTATTCATTTGTTCCTCCTAGTCTAGTGAACCTGGAAGGGGACCAGCCTCTAAAGATTTTGGTGTAAGGACTCCCAAGGTTGCATCCTATGCAGGTTTTGTACACTCATGACAAGGTTTTATAGGAACAGTGGAATCCAAAGATCCTAAGAGACTATCATTGGAACCATATGGTGTAAGGGATCCATACTCGAGAAGGGATTCTCTTATAATAAATCTTACTTACTACATGGAGGGATTGGATGATAGGATAGACTAGGATGATGAAACAATATAACCTGAACACTCAAATGAGGATCAAGGAGGCCACAATGATATATCCCGTGATGACCAATCTGGTTAATGTTTTGGGGACAGTGAAGATTATCCTCAACGTGAAGAACTCCTTAATCAGACGAGGTGGAATGGTCATAATGGCACAAATATAGGTCGGAATTATTATTCATATTTTACTCCTAAAATGAGAAAAAAAATCCTCTAAATAATTGAATGATAAAGAGATTCCTATAACTATCAAACCTATCAGGGTGGAGGCTATAAACTATAAGATAGTTCCTTTCAATGAAACTCCTGATGGTTCTCAGAGGCAGAAATTCTGGGTCTCGGATCATAAGCTGGAACTTCTTGTACTTTGTTGTGATGAAATGGTGGAGGAGTATCTGATTATTAATGGAAGAAATGAGGATACTGAAAAAATAATGTGGTGATTTCTCTGAGTTGTCACTACAATGTAGAATGTTGATAGGATTATCAAGCAAGACGATATTTTGATTAGAGTATTCAATGGTGGGAATATCAATAAAGATGAATACTTGTATGTTTGGGACTATATAGTGTATCATCTTGATGATTTTTTAATAGAAGATACAGGTGAAAACGATGCATCATTTCATAGAAATTGTTCAAGGAAAATTATTCCAACTGGCTGAAAATATCATTCAATAATTATATTTTTATATTATTGTATTATTAGGTTAAAATTTCTAGGTTCACTATTCCAATTAAAAATTTTCTAGATAACAAAAATTAATCTTTGATGCAGATCATATAAGGGAGTTGTAATCACAGGGAATTACACTTTACCATGAAAAATCAGAGATTAAATTACTAATTAATTATTTAAATGTTTTATAGGAGAAGTTCTTGATCATCAATATCACGTACCAAACCATGTACATCAAACCACCCAATAAAAATATCATCACCACACACCATACAGATAATTATGAACATATATATTTTCATATGGAAAAATATGAAAATATATATTTTCATATTTCTATACATTTATAATATGAACATATATATTTTCTTGATTATAATTATCCATTTTTAATATTAATTTTTAAGTGAGTAAATAATGAGTTTGAAAACCATAGATTTTCATATGGAAAAATATGTATTTTATTTTTGGGGAATATATTATTTCAATCAAGACACCATTTGTTATTAATTATAGAATTTTTCAAATATATTTTATTTCAGGAAAATATTATTATTATATAATATTTATCAAATATTAATGACAAAATAATTTAATGAAGGAAATGTAATTGTTAAAAGGTTAACAAAATAGTTATTTTAAAAAACACATTATATTTCATTAAATTTGAATTTTTATTTAAAACTATAAATTATCATTATTAATGAAAAATTTTGATAAAATAAATATTATTTTGAAATCAAATTATTCAAATTTTCCAATCGAGAATTTTTTATAATTTTCTTAGACAGTCAAAATTTTTGTAAAAAAAATATTGTGTAAATATATAGGATGTATTATGAAATAATAATGATCCAAAATATATATAATATATTATATAAAAAGAATCTACTTCCTTATAATTATATTAAGATAAAAATATTTTCTTTTTCAATTTATTTGAATATTTTAATAATTCCAAAATAAATCCTTCGAAACCTATATAATATTTTATTGTTTTAAAATCGATATTTTTATAAACATGACTCCCTTCTTCATCACCAAAATAATTATTTTAATGTTTTTAATTAACAAACAAATAAAATAATTAAAAATACTACTATTTGGTAGATATCATGTGAAAATCCATAGGAATGTTTTTGGTTGTGGAAATTTTAACATATATAGTCCATAACACGTTTCTAGAAACATAAAATTAATTCTAATACCTTTATCTCTATATTAACACCCAACCTCCTATTACTCTTAACTAAGAAACATTAAGAATGATATTATTGTAAATTTCCCTCTATATAGTCCTCCTACGATACCCCAATGATCAAATGAAGCTCTACCTAGGATTTTTACAATACCCTCTCAAGGTAACAGATCCTCTCCTTTACCTCATTATTCAATAACCTTCATTATATAATTCCTTTGACTTATAAATTTTCATCTGAGGATACGTTTCTATAAACAATTATTATAATCATTATTATAACCAATTATTTATATACCACATTCTCTCTAATTCACAACTTCTATAAATCATTTTTGTACCCATTATGTGGTAGAAATTATCCTGTGATTTTCCATGAAAATAATTTATATAGTAGATATATGTCTCTATTTACACTAAATGGTATTTAATTACATTTAATTACACTTCATTTAATTTATATTTACATTTATGTAACCTACACCCCTTAATAATTTTTTTAACTGTTGAAATAAATCCTTCTATTGTATGATCTATATGGAAAAATATTGTAAGAGCATTACATAAATGTGTTGTGTGGGATCATAATTTTATATCCCTACAATGCATTTGGTAATTTTTTTAATCCCATGAGATTCCACGTATAGTTATATGGAGGTTATCGTAAGTGAACTATCTTATGTTTTCTCTATTTTTATAATTGATATATATTTATGATTTCCTATTTTAGGATGTTTCCACATTACCATATTTCATGTAAGATATCTTATTATATCATGAATCATTGTTCTAATTAGGATTATCAACCCTCTTATGTTACCTTTATATGAAACTTTTCTATTATATAATACATTATATTTTTCAATTCATTTTTTATTCCCATACCTAGCTTTTTTGTCACCCATTTCTTATGTAGGACCCCAGGTCATCTTTTTTAGTTTTAATGAAACAAAGGAATTATAAGATCATGTTGAGGATGTTTTATATATAATAATTTTATTTCAATCCCATGTTTTTATGATATGTATATAATTTCAAAAATACATAAGGATTCATAACCCTTTCAAATTTTATTATGTGTACTTTTAGGTTTTAAAACATGAAATATAGTGTATCAAATATATGGGTTTTTAGTGTTGATGTCAAAGAAAAGTCTTGTTATATTTTAAAATGGGATTAGAAAACTCTATTTAAATACAAAATGATAATACTAAAAATAGGAATACATCTTGAAATTTTTGTAAATTATAGATTATGTGGTTTCTAGTAAAATACATCCATATTTTGATACTATAAGTTGATATGGATCTAGCCATGTTGTTCACAGTGGTAATGACAAGGAAAATGGTGTATTTCGCTAGAAAAGATCATCTCATATTTCACGAAAATATTCCTTACTATATGCTTGGTATGATAATCCCTGTGGTTATTATTTTAAATATTCACATTCTCCTAACAAACCATTATTATGAGAAAAATATTCCCATAAAATTTTTTGTGAGGTCATAGGTTATAGATAATATATATTTAAAAACAATAAATTCAGAGGTCATCAAAAATATTTAATTAAATATTTATTAATTTAATGTTCATGGTTCCCATTTATGTGTAAAATAATTTAAAAATGTTCATCCTTGATTTTCATTTTTTGTTAAAATTGACTAACATAGGATAAACTAAGTCAACAACCAATTTAATGTGAAATGTGATTACTATACATGGAACACCCCTAGAATTTGTGAGGTAGTTTTTTTTCCGAAGTAATTCAATATTTTTGATATCATTCATTTCACAAAACATTGAATTTGTTTTGAAAACAACACTTTATTCAGGTTTATTATACTACATAAAGTCAAATTTTCAGTACAAGAAACACTTATATTATCAATTTGTACACTCAAAACAATTCTTGGATTTTGTTAGACAGAATGTTGAGTTCCTTCAACACCTTGAATTATATGATAGTTTGAGTTTACCAAAATACATATAATAATATTAAAAAATAATATAATTATTATCACCTAGCCATTGGAATAGTGGGTATGAAATAGATGAATTAAATTATGAATATGTGGTTACATATATTTATAAACTGAATTATTTGGTATCAATTATTTATAAATTAAATTAAAAACCAATTGAATATGAATGGTGTGTTTTTATAAAAAAACCCATTTTTATTCCCAAAAAAAGATTTTTATATTTATAAAACAAATTATACACAATAATATAAATATTTTTTAGGACATTTATATATTAAAACTTTATTTTGATTACATTTATCCTAAAAATGTTATAATCATAATTATTTCCCATGATTTCTCTTTAGCGTTCATTCGTCCATTGGGATGCACTGGCTACTACCCTGTTTTCTTGCTTTCCAAAGGTTGGCAACATCCATTATTCTTCAGTGATGTTTTCTCCTTGATCAAAATGAAATGATGGGATGTCATCCTCTCCTTCTGTGGATTCCTCCTCAGAATTTTTCACCTAGTCATGGTCTCCTTTAATGAATAAGTATTTGTTCATGAAACTCTTCCTCTATACCATATCTTCATAGACATCGGATAATTACACTTCTTCTATAAGGATATTCCATGGGGTCATGTCAGGAAAACATCCTTCGATTGGGGGTGTAATCATTTTGGATATCATTAGAATGTCTGGATGTTGAAACATTGATGTTCTTGGCCACCTTCTCCTTATTTTAGGGCATCTCCAGGGTGAAGAATCCTGATGCATCTCACGTTGAGTGCGTGGAATTATATTCCATCAGCATGCCACTAATTGTTTCCTTATCATACCATGTTTAACATAGGGTATTCCATGAGATTAACATCTAGAGGAAATGGTTACACCAAAAGAATGTCCTCTAAGATTTTCCTCAGGAATCTCATGCTTAACAGACAGTAATCGATGATTTTAGTGTCTTATAGAGACGGTTACACCAACGGAATGTCCTCCAAGGTTTTCTTCATGCATCACATGTTTAAAACGAGATAAATAGTGAGTTTAACATCTTGAAGAGATAGAATAAGAGTGAACCTAACATCCCAATGACATAGATCAGATTTGTACAACCCTAGGAAAGAGCCCAATGAAGTTTTACTAGATGGATGGATCTGAACATCAAATGAGGGCAGATATGAGGTTGTGTGTCCCATAGAGGGAATATATCACACTGTGAAGGTATATATTTACTCCACTAAGGGAGGATTAAAAAAGGTGAAACCTAGAAATGGGGGACACCAGGGTTTCCCATTTTCTAGGATTGGCCCCCAGTGTGGCTTCCTGCATACCAGGTGTAGACGACAGAGATAAAAACCCACATTTTTTGAAGGGAGAGACATTGAATCAGGGTGTACACAAATGACAATGACATGGAGTCATGTTGGGGATTATGCATTGATAGTGTCCTATTAGAAGAGGGACACTCTTGGATAGATTGTTATGTATTTTGTGGGGATTGTTCATGGTTAGTTCCCAAATGAAATGGAATGATCCCATCGAGATGTGGTGGCCCGGGTCAAACCAAGATAGATGATGGAAGTCCTGATGACATGTATGAGATGAATTGAATAAAACCGGAAAGAAAATGATAGTGGTGTTGGTTATGAACCTCAAGGAGGCTCCTAACGTATCCCCATGGAAGGGAATCAATTTCCACAGAGTTCAATGGGTGATGGGACCTCTTTGGTGGTGGCCCTTGAGAATGGATGCATGGATGGGACCCAAAGGAAGTAGAGCCTTCTCGTTGGGGCATGACATTCCTGAAACACAAAGGCTCAAGGGAGAGACCCGGATGAGGCATGGGAGATGGGATTGAACCTCAAGAAGGCTTCCTATGTATCCTCGTGTCATGAAATCAAATTCCACATTGTTCAGGATGGGGCATGAAATTGGGGTGTATGAAAAGGACAATGACCTAATAACATGATGGAGTTTACTCGTGGTTGGAGGCCTAAGAGATGGTATGACTCCACTAAGCGATGGATCAAGGATGTGGGTCCTCGAAAAGGGTCCATCAAAGCATACCATTGTGGGTCTTTGAACCTCAGGGAGGTTTCCTATGTCCCCTACCTAGAAGATTGGGATAAAAACCCATTTAGTTCGAAAGGAAACAATTTAATGTCATGTGAGGAAATTGGGGGATAAAGTTTAACATCAAGTGGGATCTGGGTGAACCGATGTGAAGTGGTCAATACCAATGGGTGATGGACTTGAATCTCTGGAATACATACTACACACCTCACTTGGTATGGGAAAGGATCAAATTTCACATAGTTCAGTGATGAGGGATGGGTCTTATAGACTATGGTGTCATAGAGAGGATGCCATGGACGATGTTTACTCTAGGCCCACATGAGTCCTGGTTGGTGTGAGAAATAATATGTTACAAAGTCCTGACGATAAAATCACAAAAGGTGCATCCAAAATAAGGTGAGTGGGGATTACTCATGGTTAGTGGCCCTCAGAAATGGAGATTAGGACTAACTCCTGGATGGAGGTCCAAATGGAGATAAATACCAATGGGATAGGGATGATGTATTGATTCCTCTATGCCCATCTCTCATCTGGTCTTTGCGTACAGAAGAAGAGAGGAGGGGTCAGGGTTCTAACTCTTGCAAGAAAGACTAGGGTCTTTAAAAAGTTTGGTTTCCCTCCGCCCATAGAAATATTTCTTTCTATACAAGGAGGATTTTATTCCATTTGAGGAAGATATCACTCCCTTGGAGACCAGTAGGTGTGGAAAATGTTTGATGTTGGGCACCCCATGATAATCACATAGGGTGAGGCTATAATTTTACATCATGTTCTTATGATGATGATTTATGGTAGTTTAACATCCTACAGCTCAACCTACGAGGATTCACACCCCACCCCAATGACATATATAACCAATGTGCTTTAACCCTTGGTGAAGGGATGGAACAGACAATTACATGTAGAGATGGTGTTGTGGAGTGATCCATTGGGGGGGCTCACGTTAGCATGGCTATGTGAATAAGAAATAGCTCTTATCATTCCTATATGATGAAGCATGAGGCAACAAAATGCAACATGAAGCACCACCCATGGGACATTGAAATCGCTTTGTACAAACCAACAGTTCCGTACGGGAGAGGTATGTGTATGGCAGGGGTGTCACATGTAAGAGGGGATTAGGCATTGTACCTTGGTGTTAGGATGACTCATGGAGTAAAAAAGATGGGGTGCATGTGTAACACCCCGAACCTAGTTACCTAGATTCGGTGCACTATTACATAATATTGGCATGATCACTAAAGGTCATGTCTCAAAAGACCGATTAGTTTAGTAGCCTTGGAAACACTAGATATATTTATAAGTCTTACATTACATCATAAAGTAAAAAAAACAACAACAAAATCTTTTCTTCATATCCCCACATACTATCCCAGTAGGTCATTCATAAAATACTTCTTCACATCCTAGGAAAAATAAAACATTGAAAGGGGTGAGCTCAGATTCCCAGAAAGGATAACAATATAGGGGAATCCTTTATAAATAAACATAATCATTTAAGGCAATGTATAACTAAAAAAATGCCATTCAAACTTGGACTTTTTCATAATATGGAAAAAATGAAATGAAATAATGCCATTCACTTATTCACATGGATGTTCTACAATTCGAATAATCACATGCAATATCAATAACCACTTTCATAATGATATAATGCATAATACCAAACTATCGTAACCACATAGTCAAGGACTTGTGCCAGGACTACAAGTAATATTTTGTCAAGGCCTTGTTCCAAGTCACTAGTTTGTCTCATGAGACCTAACGATGCATCTAGGAGCTATAACAGGCTCCACCAATCACTTAGTAAGTCCAATTAATTCCTCATATGAACATGTTTTAACATAACATAAACATTCATATTAAAACTAGCTCACAAAATGTCGATACATTATCCATAAACCATGAATGGTATAAAAATAACACATCTGTAGTCAAACATATCAAAAAAACTTCAATAATATATGGATGTTTTGTATCATAATAAATCAACTTCAAATAAGCTTAAAATCCATCAATGGATGTTGACATAGATGAAATCAAAACTATTTGAGATAAATATATCTTTTTTAAAACATTTAAAAGCCACATAATTATAAAATAAAACATTTACTTTCAAAATATTCTTAATAGATTTTAAGGGAATCTTTGATGATTTTATAATGGCGGAAAATAGCCGCACCTTCCATATATGTAAAAAAAAGACATTCTTACCTTCATTCTGTCGAAAAGGATAAAAAGGACCTTGTTTGGAAAATGGAAGGAAGATTCCTTAATAAAATTCTTATTAAAATTCAAACAAGGGTATAAATGACTTCAACACATATTCTGTAAAATAATAAGTATTTTTTGAAATACATTTTTATGAAACATGGATGTGGATGATAATGAGGTCCTAGTAGATAATTACTTATAAACAACCTCGGATAATGATGAGATTGTGAAATATACCTTTACCTTGTACTTTTCCATGGTCGAGGTTAGGTTAACTTCCTGTATAATATTTAAATCATTGTAATTAAAGTATACAATAACCATATACATAAATATGATATCATATATGGTCTTTTAATATTGCTTTGTTGATAATATTTTAGTATTATCGTCGTTTCGGGTCTTCACTTTCTCTTTCTCTTTTATATGTCTTGTTACATAAGATGTGTTTGTTATCCATATTTTGTATCATATTCATATCTAGAATGATATAAAGTCCTTAAACATTATTTTTAATCATTAAATGAAAATTACTCTTGAATGGATACGATGGGGAATGAATCTTGTCAAGTTCGTGGAGACGGTAGTCTGTACGTATGCATGAGCGACAATATCATTCTTTTGATATTAAAATAATATATAATTGTGTGATGTATCATATATATAGAATAATTAACATGTTATATTTATTATTTACATGATCTAAACATCATTATTATACCCATCAAAATAATAATGTATTGAATAACAAATACACCATGATGTGGAGACGATAAGCCGTACGCACGCACGTAGGGTGACATGTCATTAAAATGATGGATAGAATACTGAATATGGCTGTACCATTTCATAATAAAATCACAGTATATATAAGATATTGGAGTTATTATTTTAGAATGGAAATGACAAAGAAAGAATAAGTGGAAGAAGAATGGAACTTGAAATAGGGTGGTGAAAACATTACGTCTTCTGCGGGTTCTTCCTTTTGATTTGATCAAAAGGGCTCATTAGGTTGGATTATGATCAAACTAAGACCTCTAGGTTGAAGTTAGGGAATTTGATAGGATAATAGGCAGGCGTTGGTTGAGCCAAAAGTTTTTGAAGGTGTGAATTTGAGAGAAGGGGGAGTACCCTTTTATAAGAGGGGTGAGGGGCACCTTAGGAAATGCTAGAAATATTATTTTATAATAAATTAATATTCAGTTTATAATGGTTCCAAAGTGTATTATTTAAATTTTATGGTTTGGATAGGTCGAAAAACACTCAACCAATAGGTTTTATATAGGTATGGCTAACTATATTAACTTTATCTTTTTTATTTAACTCATAGATAAATAGTTATACATTTACCATGTCTCTTTGTATTTTTATATTATATAGTTAATAAACATTCAATATACTACCAAGATACCCCCAAGAGGTCCATTAATGAAAAAACCATCATTATATAAGTCATTTATCCAAAACATAGTTTTTTAAGAATAGAATATCAATTAATAATATAATATTTGTTTTGAAAACTATTTTATGTCAATTTTGAAACTATTTATTAATTGATTTTTGTTAATGTCTTAAAAACATTATTAATTCCAACCAAATTCAATTAAGAAATACTAACATGTCATATTAACCAATAAAATTCGTGGATGTCATCAAAACCTTCAAATTATATTTATTTTAACTTTTATAATACCAATTATTTGATTCATTCATTAATAAGGAAAATACTACATCATTATTGTGTCATAAATAAAATTAGCTATTAAATGTCTAAAAATTATAAATATACTAAAATTATGTAGGAAATATTTTTAGATTTATAATGACTATTTATAGTCGAAAATATAACATATATAACCCTATGTAAAAATTGTTTTTCTAAAATATATATGCTTATGTAATTTTTGTATTTACTTTAACTTAATTAAGTGTCATTATCACTTAAAAGTGGTTCAATAGGGGTCCCAAAATCGACCAAAAGATGCCCAAGGTCGGACATGTATCAACCAATATGGTTATAACACGTTTTAGGTTAATTTATTATTATTATAATATTATTTTTTTCCTTTATATACTAGATTTACCCTTTTACAATGTTAAATAAAATATTTACCGAAATAATTATTCAAAATGTCTAAAAATAAAATTTAACTATTTACACAATTTGGAACTCCTGATTCTGAATATGGAATCCATTTTTCTAAATTAAAAACAAATAAGTGGCAGAAATGAATTTAAAATTAATTCTCGTTGTGAAAACAAATAGTGTGTTTTAAAAAAATAATAACTATCAAAAGATTGGCAGTTTCTTATGTCTAGTTTAAATGTGAAAGTATGTCTAATGACCATAATTGAATTAAATGGTAGATATATATTCTAAATATACTTTAAAATCACTCAAATTAATAATTTATCACTATTAATTATTTTTATTAAAGAATTTGTTTTTAATTAAAATTTAGTAATATTCATTATTCATAAAAATATGAATGTTATCCGAAAATTACAAAAAATGCACCCTATGATAATTTCGATATTCCGAATCCAAAAATGAAGTCCATTTTGAATGATAAAATTTATAAAAATATAGAAAGTGGGTATTACTATTCATAATATCTAGTTTGATTGGCTGTGGTGTGTTAGAACTCGAAGTTGTGTACAAGACACGCTACTCTATTATTCAAAGTGAAACGTACCGTAGAAACTTGGGGTGTTACATTCTCCCATCCTTCAAATAATTTTTTCCTCAAAATTTCTAAAATACTACTACATGAGAAGTCTCAGGTGGTTCTTCATCATAAGTTTCTCAGGTTCCCACATTGCCTCTTCCATCTTATGGTTTTTCCATAGAACTTTTACCAGACGAGTTGTCCGGTTTTCTCAACACTTGTTCTCTGGTATCAATAATTCTGATGGGATATTCAGAATAAGATAGATTGGGTTCCAGTTCTACTTCCTCATAGGTGAGTACATTCATTGGGTCAGGCATGTATTTTCTCAATAGTGATACGTGGAACACATAGTGAACTTTGAAGAGACTTGGCGGCATTTCCAAATGGTAAGCTACAACCCCAATTCGTTCTAGAATTTCGAAAGGTCCAATGTACCTAGGAATAAATTTACCCTTTCTACCAAAATTTCTAACTCACTTCCATGGATATACCTTCAAGAAAACATGATCTCCAACCTGAAATTACAAATCCTTCCTTCGGTTATCGGTATAGCACTTCTGCATACTTTGAGCTACTTTGATGTGGTTTTGGATTACCTTCACTTTCTCTATTGTTTCCTCTAGTAGTTCTGGGCCTACGTGTTTTCTTTCACCAACGTCGTCCCAACAGGTTGGTGTGCGACATCTCTTCACATATAACTCTTCATATGGTGGCATCTGAATACTTTAATGGAAGCTATTGTTATAGGAAAATTCCATTAGAGATAAATATTGATCCCACATACCCTGAAAGTCATGTGATCAAGATCTAAACATGTCTTCTATGGTTTGAATAGTCCATTCTGACTGTCCATCAGTTTGGGGGTGGTAAGCATTGCTCAAACGAAGTTCAGTATCCAAGATCTTCTGAAGACTCCTCCAGAATCTTGATGCAAAATGTGTATCACAATAAAAAAATCAATAGGGATACTCCGTGAGGTCTCAAAACTTAATTAATATATAGCCTTTCTAGACGTTCAAGTGGTAGATCGTCTCTTATAGAACGAAAATGCGATGACTTGGTAAAACGATCAACAATGACCCATATTGCATCATTCCTTCTAGGAGTCTTTTGTAGTCCCATGAAATATTCCATCGTGATATTATCCAATTTCCACTCAGGTTTGGGAAGAGGTTGCATGACTCCTCTAGGATGTTTCCTTCCAGCTTTCACTTTTTTACAAACCATACATTTTGACACAAAATCAGTAATCTACCTCTACATTTTTTCCCACCAATAATGTTCCTTCAAATATTTATACATCTTGGTTCTCCTAGAGTGTATAGATAAATTGGAACTATGAGCATCGTCCAACATTTCCCTTTTTAGATCAGGTATACCAGGAACACAAAGTCTCATCCCAAATGTCAAAATTTCAACTTCATATACAAAGTCACTCAATCTTTCATCATTCACATCTTTAACCTTTATTTGAAACTCTTTATCATCGGTCTGAGAACTCTTAAACCTTATTAGTAAAGATTGTTTGGAAACCATTAGAAAAGGCATTGATGGTTCACCTTCAATGGTTATTCCCATGTCCATCTTCACTAGATCAATGAAAATAGGATCCCTCTAAATTCTCATATTGTTCAAGACTCCATGATCCTTTCTGATCAAATCATATACCACCTTATTTTCCTTCCCCGGGTGGTAGTGTATCGTGAAGTCATAATCCTTGAGAAGTTCAAGCCATCTCCATTGCCTCGTGTTGAGTTCTTTCTGGGAGAAAATATACTTCAAACTCTTGTGATCGGTATATATATCACATTTTTCACCATGGATATAATGTCTCCATATCTTCAAGGAAAATATTATAGAAGCTAACTCAAGATCATGAGTAGGATACTTTTGCTCATGAATTTTCATCTGTCCTGATGCATAGGCAATAAATCTATCATTCAGGATAAGGACACAACCAAGTCCTTTCTTCAATGCATCACTAAAAATAAAAAACCCATCATTCCCTAATGGTAGATTCAATATAAGAGAATTGACTAATTTTTTCTTCTGTTCTTCAAAACATTCTTCACACACTTTTTTCCAAACAAATTTAACCCCTTTTCGTGTGAGCTTTGTTAATGGGTTATCCAACCGGGCAAAATTCTAGACGAAACATCGATAATAACCTGCTAAACTAATAAAACTGCGTACCTCAGTTATATTCGTCGGTGCTTTCCATTCATGGATTGCTCTTTTCTTAGAAGGAATAATGGAAATTCCATCCTTAGAGACAATATTTCTAAGAAAAGAAATCTCTTGATGCCAGAATTCACACTTGCTAAACTTCCCATACAATACATGTCTTATCAGAGTCTTTTATATAATGCGCATGTTATTTTCATGATTTTAATAGCTTTTGGAGTAAACCAATATATCATCAATAAATACCACTATAAAGTCATTAATTTATTCCTTGAAAACTCTGTTCATTAGATCCATGAAAACGGAGGGTGCATTAGTCAATCCAAAAGTAATTACTGTAAACAGGTAATGACCAAACCTTGTTCAAAATGTTGTCTTTGGAATGTCTTCCTTCTTCACACACAACTGAAGATATCCAGATCGAAGGTCAATATTTGAAAATTATTGAGCCCCATGCAGTGGGTCAAATAAATCATCAATGCAAGGTAGGGGATACTTGTTATTTATTATTATAGAATTGATCTCTATGTAGTCGATACATAACCTCATTGATCCATCTTTATTCTTAACAAAAAGGATGGGGGATTCCCATAGGGTAAAAATAGGGCGATTAAATCCCTTATTACTCAATTACTCTAGTTGTTTCTTTAGTTCCACTAATTCCACAATGGATATTCTATAAGGGGTCTTCAATATGGGCCTTGAACCAGGAATTAGGTCAATAGAAAACTCAATTTCTTGTTCTGGAGGATATACAGACAAATCTTCTGGAAACACATCAATATATTCTTTCACAATAGGTACATCCTCTATTTGAACATTCCTTTCCTCACCCACAGTTATTTCGTTCTCTTCCTCCCCAATAATTGAATTTAGTTGAGCTACTAGGGGTGGATCTGGATTATAATTAGGTGGTGATGATTCTTCTATAAAGACAAGGTTTTCCTTATCATCATCATGAAAAAATTTAACCTTCTTCTTCTTACAATAGATCTTCGCATCATGTTCTGAAAGCCAATCCATACTGAGGATTATATCAAACTCAATCATAATCATGATGATGAGATCAGCTGATAAATAAAATTTATATGCTCTAATGGGAACAGATTCACAAAACATTGTTGCAATGATACATCCCTTAGGATTTTTAACTGAAAAGTCCCTTGTTAAATGAAATTTTAAATATCATATTTTCATAGAAAACTGGGAAGATATGAAACAATGTGAGGATACAGAATCAAATAAAGCATTGTCTAAACTTGAGGAAACCATTAAATTACCTGCCACAACATCTTTTAGAGCTTCTGCCTCAGCAGTAGTGATAACATTTGCTTGGCCTCAATCTCTTGGCCTTTTTTCAGGTAAGATTACCTGACACTTCGGAAATTCATTTGAATAATGTCCCATCACCCTACAATTGTAGAATTGCACATCGGGAGCTTCTTTCTTCTCCTTTAAATCACGATATTGGTGGCCTTTTTCACCACACTTGTAACAGACTCCAATTCTTCTTATGCAAGTATCGGGGTGTTTGTTCCCACATTTACTACAGGATGGATATTCAAATTTTCCCTTCTTACCCTTATTACCATTTCCATATTGATCAGAATGTATCTTCTTCTCTTCCTTTTCTTTAAATTCATAAGACTTAGATAATTCTTTTTCTGTATTGACAGCACATGAGAATATCTTTGTACGATAAGACAGATTGTGAGACTAATGCTCGACGGAGAAATGGTTTTAACCAATGAATGAAACGATCAATATTACATCTTGGGTTATGTATATAATATGTAGCATGCCTTGATAACCTTGTAAATTTAGCCTCATACTTTGCGAAATTCTCATCCTCCTTTTGCCTCAGGCTACGAAATTGACTTTACATATCTGCTTGATGATCATGAGGAAAGTATTTTTCTAGGAAAATCTCTTTGAACTCCCTCAATTACATATTTGATACTTCATCATCTTCCTTTATGTTTTGAATCAATGACCACCATTGGTCAGCATCTCCAGTGTGGCGGTAAACTACAATGATAACTTTTTCCCTTTAACTAATCCCTATGGAATGGACTATTTTCTCTATGGAATTCATCCATTGCTCAACTACTAGTGGATTTGTACTCCCATTGAATGTTGGTGGTTGTTTCCTCATGAAGTGATATAACATCAATCCTCCATGCTGTGGATATGGGTGCTCTATAAGGGTAGGTTTATTATTAATAACCTGAGTGAGTTGTTCTAGTAAGGTGATTAGCTGATCAGCACCAGTTGCATCACCCACTCCACTATAATTATCTTGAACAAGAGGGAAATCCCTACATGGAGTGCGTGCATTGATACGGTTTCTATTTCTTCCACTAGGAACCATTTCTAAACAATGGCATACACTAGATTAGTTTATGAATCGCAATACATAAATCCAAACTTGTAAAACACTTAACATGAATTAAACAGGTTAATGATATAATCCATTATCATAAAAATGTTTTCGTTGATGAAGTATAAACTCATAAACCCTTCATAATGGTTTGTAAAGAAAATGAGAATTATCCTAAGTAGATCCCCCAGGAGTGTCGTAACCAAGAGTGCAGCAAGGCCCGTTGTCGTGCACCAGTTCCAATTCGAGTCTAGCTCAAAGCGGTGTTTTCGGGTTTTACCCCAAGGTACTTCTGTGCCAGATCCACCTCTACCTAATCGTATCCAGATAGGGATGTATTTCTTGGAAAACTCACAAAATATATACAATACCAAAATTCTTCGATGTTCTTATACACTAATCCTCAAAGTACCTCTTAGGTCTATATGCTCTAATCAATGTTTATCTAAATAAAGCTTCCAAGGTTGGAACTAAAATTCCTCTGATACCAACTGAAACGCCCCAACCCCAGTTACCCAGAGTCGGTGCACTATTACATAATATTTTCAGGATCACAGAAGATCAAGTCTCAAAAGACTGATTAATTTAGTAGCCTTTGAAACACTAGATATATTCATAAGTATTACATTATATAAAAATGTAAAAAAACTAAAAAAAAATCTTATCTTCATAACCGCTCATACAATCCCTATAGGTCATTCATAAAATACTTCTTCACATCCTGGGAAAAATAAAACATTGAAAGGGGTGAGCTCAGATTCCCAGTAAGGATAACAATATAGCAGAAACATTTATAAATAAGCATAAACATTTAAGGCAATGAATAACTAAAACACAAGACTTTTAAACATGAACTTCAGCATAATAAGGAAAAAATAAAATGAAATAATTAAATTTACTTATTCACATGGATATTATACTAGTCGAATAATCACATGAAATATCAATAACCAGTATTATAATGATGGAATTCATAATGCCAGACAATCATAACCATATAGTCAAGGCCTTGTGCCAAGAATACAAATAATATTTTTTCAAGTCCTTGTGACAAGAAACTAGTCTTTCTCATGAGACCTACTGATTCATCATGGAGCTATAGTGAGCTCCACCCGTCACTTGTTAAGTCCAATGCACTCTTTATATGAACAGGGTTAAACATAACATAAAAATTCGTATTAAAACTAGCATACGAAATGTCAATACATTCTCCATAAACCATGAATGGTATAAAAATAACACATCCACAGTCAAACATATCATAAAACCTTCAATACCATATGGATGTTTTTATCATAATAAATCAACATCAAATAGGCTTAAAATCCATCAAAGGATGTTGACATAGATGAAATCAAAACTATTTGAGATAAATATATCCTTTTTCAAATCATTTAAAAATCACATAACTATAAAATAAAACATTTATATTCAAAATATTCTTATAATTTTGTAAGTGAATCTTCGACGATTTTATAACAGCAGAAAATAGCCGCACCCACCGTATAAGTTTAAAAAAAGACATTCTTACCTTAATTATGTCGAAAAGGTAAAAAAGGACCTTGTTTGGAAAATGAAAGAAAGTTTCCTTTATAAAAATCTTATAAAAAGTCAAACAAGGTTATAAATGACATTAACCAATATTCTGTAAAATAGTGATATCGTTTTGAAATACATTTTTAAGAAACATGGATGTGGATGATAAAGAGGTCCCAGTAGATAATTACTTATAAACAACCTCGGATAATGAAGAGATTGTGAAATAAACCCTTACCTTGTAATTTTACTTGTTCTAAGGTTGGTTAACCTACTGTATAATATATAAATAATTCTATTTAATTATACAAGAATCATATACATAAATATGATATCATATATGATCTTTTAATATTGCTTTGTTAATAATATTTTAGTATTATCGTCGTTTTGGGTGTTCACTTACTCATTTTCTTTTATATGTTTTGTTACATAAGCCGTGTTTTTTATATATAGGTTGTCTCTTATTCATATCCAGAATGATATCAAGTCTTTGAACATTATTTTTAATCATCAAATTAAAATTAGTCTTGAATGGATACGATGGGGAATGAATCTTATCGCGTTCGTGGAGACGGTAGTCCGTACTTACGCACGCGCGACAATATCATTGTTTTGATATTAAAATAATATATAATTGGATGGTTTATCATATATAAAGAATAATTATCATGTTATATTTATTATTTAAAATAATTAAACATCATTATTATACCCATACAAATAATAATGTATTGAATAACAATTACACCACGACATGGAGACGGTAAGCCGTACGTACGCACGTAGGGTGACATATCATTCAACTGATAGATAGAATACTGAATATGGTTGTACCATATTCATAAAAACATCACAGTATATAGAAGATAGTGGAGTTATTATTTTAGAATTGAAATAACAAAGAAATAAGAATTGGAAGAAGAAATGAACTTGAAAGGTGGTGGAAGAAACATTACCTCTTCTTCGGGTTCTTCCTTTTGATTTGAATTAAAGGGATATTTAAGTTGGCTAAATGATCAAAATAAGGCCTCTAGGATGAATTTAGGGATGCTTAGAGGATATTTGGGCTGGGGTTGGCCAATCCAAAAGTCTTTGAATGTGTGAATTTTAGAGAAGGGGAGTGCCCTTTTATAAGAGGGGTGAGGGGAACCTTAGGAAAAGCTAGAAATATTATTTTATAATAAATTAGTATTCGGTTTCTAATGGCTCCAAAGTGGATATTTTAAAATTAATGGTGTGTATAGGTCTAAAACCACTCAATAAATAGGTTTTAGACATGTTTGGGTCACTATATTAAATTTATCTTTTTTATTCAACTCTTAGTTAAATAGTTTGACATTTACCATGTCTCATTGTATTTTTATATTGTATAGTTAATAAACATAGTATATACTTCCAAAATACCCCCAAGTGGTCCATTAATGATAAATATATCATTATATAAGTCTTTTGGACGAACCTTATATTTTTAGTAATGTAATATAAATTAATAATATAATATTTTTAAAAAAAACTATTTTATGTCAATTTTGACAGTATTTAATAATTGATTTTTGTTAAAGACTTAAAAACATTATTAATAGAAAAATAATTAATTTATGAAATACTAAAATTCCATATTAACCAGTAAAATTCTTGGATGTCATAAAAACATTCAAATTATCTTTATTTTAACTTTTATAATTCTAATTATTTGATTCTTTCATTAATAAGGACAATACTGCATCATTATTTTGTCATAAATAAATTTAATTATTAAATTCCTAAAAAATATAAATAAAATATCATTATGTAGGAAAAAATTTTATATTTATAATTAATATTTATATTCGAAAATATAACATATATAACCCAATTTAAAAATTGATTTTCTAAAATATATATGATTATGTCATTTTTGTATTTACTTTAACTTAATTAATATAAAGTGTCATTATCACTTAAAATTGGATCAATGTGGTCCCATAATAGACCCAAGGATGCCGATGGTCATAAATGTACCAACTAATAAGGTTAGAACACGTTTTAGCTTAATTTATTATTATTATAGTATTATTTGTTTACCCTTATTTAACGGATTTACCCTTTAACCGTGGTAAATAAAATATTTACCGAAGTAATTAATTAAAATGTCTTAAATTTTTTTTACCTATTTACACAATTTGTACCTCATTATTCTAATTACATAATCCATTTTTATGAATTCAAGACACAAATGTTTCCAAAATTAATTTAAAATTATTTCTCGCTGTCAAAACAAAAAGATTGTTTTTAATAAATTATAACTATCAAAAGATTGGGACTTTCTTATGTCTAGTTTAAATATGAAATTATGTCCAATGACCAACATTATATTAAATGGTAAAAATATATTCTAAATATACTTTAAAATCACTCGAATTCATAATTTATGACTATTAATTATTTCGATTAAAGAAGTTTTTCTTAATTAAAATTTAGTAATTTTCACAATTCATAAAAATATGTAAGTTATCTAAAAAGTGCCAAAAATTTACCCTAAGATAATTTTGATATTCCGAATCCAAAAATGAAGTCAATTTTGAAAGATAAAATTTATAAAATTTCAAAAATTGGGTATTACTTTTCATAACGGCTAGTTTGATTGGTTGTGGTGTGTTAGAACTAGAAGTTGCGTATAACACACGCTACTGTATTATTCAAAGAGAATCATACCATAGAATCATGGGGTGTTGAAACATACAAGATTGAGGGGGGCTCGCAAGATAGGGTTCTTGTACACAAATTGAGTAAATACGTACAAAATTGGTACGATACGATAGAAAACATGTGCATGAGAGGAAGAGTTTTTCACCCAAATGAGTAAAAGGAAATAGATGAGGATCATGCCAAAAAAGACCCCCCACACACAAAGGAGGACCCTTAAGAGAACTATCATGAAATATCCAATACCATAAGACCATGTATTTTTTTCAGTCGCAGAAGTGGTGTCTTTCATGCAGCAGACCATCCATTCATCTTCTATAACCATTCCAAGAAGGTAGAGGGATACACAAATATTTATAGCTAGAATAATCAGTTGTGAAACATAAGATAAGCTGTGTGAAAGAGGCTATTTGGACATCACATTCAACGCAAAAGTTTTTGAGTGCATATGGGAATCCTGAATGCTAGAAAATCTTCCCTCACACCATTTACATGTATGTTTTTTTAATGGTTGTCATGGATGACTCCATTTTATGATGCATTGGGTGAACAATGGTTTGAGAGCATATTGGAATCTTGCACGGACCTCTTAATTATTGCGTGGAACTAACTCAGGCATTGGATAATTGTCCATGGATTCCCGATATTCCTTAAGTTTGCTAATCAGTGCTCATTCATAGACCTATCTGAAATTCTCCATCAAAAAATGACCCCCCAGAATTAAAGCCATAGGGGGGCTCGACGGTCAGATTTTGATGGTCACAATGAAAATCCTAGTATCCCACATTCAGTATGTGAGAAAAATTCCCATCGGTGCACAATCCACTTCTGGGCATGTGAATGTGCTGTTATGCGCCTATAAATGTGTTGAGGGCCCCCCTTGGTCCCCACATTGACTTTTTAAAAAAAATTGAACTTTTCCTCTCATATAGGAAAAAGTTTCATTTTTTCATGAATGTTCTCATTGTTGATATATGTTTTTTGGTCCCTCATGGACTCTTTCTCACTGCCATAACTTATTTTATCTAGCTAGATTAGTGGTATTCTTGCACTGAGCAGGTTGTCTTCTGCGCTGACCCCATGTTCTTTTGTGGAAATCCTTTTATGAATTTGAAAACACAATGGAAATGTCTTCTCAACAGAATGATACTGAGAATAAGGCTACTTTAGTTTCTTGGAGGACTTAGATAATCACAAACCCTCAAATTCTTCACGTGAGATGATTCGGGTATGATAATAAAATTCTTTTTGGCTTGCTGACACAAGCTCAAAGGATTACATCATAAGTGACAGTGTGCCGATATAGAACTTATATTTTTTTTAGGAGATGTTATTCCAGGCATTGAAACTATACACCACGGTCACAGGTAACACACTAAGATAGACATCTATAGTTAAACATCACAAACAAAAGCCATCCCTCTAGTGACACATAGAACAGATCCATTTATATTCTCAATCCAAATAACTGGACTATTATAGGAACCGATATAGTTCTTGAGGAATCTCCATCTCATTGGGAGAGCTCTTTTAGAAGAAACATTACCGATGAGACAAAAGTTTTGAATGAATGGGACTTCAGTTCCAAGGGAAATTTTACAATAGAATGGGCATGGGCGTACTAGGTATGCAAAAAATACGAGGAGGCTGGGGTAGAGCTATGGTCTATCTAGATTTTTGAAGTTGTGTGGACATCACAGTTTCACTTCTACCATCAGCAGGACCTTGTATCAGAACTATTTAGTTGGTTTCTTTATGACAACAACACCTTCCACCTACACCACATGGACGTAGGAATCGGTATATGGGACTTCCATTTCATTGGGGTAATTCCATAATAGGGGTACCAATATGATGAGTTTCTCCCAACATATAATATATGGTGGAAGGGAGGATTGGATGCACACCCCAATTCTAACATGGAAACTATTGGCGCTACCAAAAGAAGAATATGATGATAAAGTACATCCTAGACGGTATATTTTTTTCGAGGTGCTTCTGTCTATAATTGATGCAGTACAAGGTAGTGAAAATGACAAGATGATGGAAGTAGTGTCTGAACACATCACAAAGTGGGAAGTCGTAATCATAGTGGATGGTTGTAGAAGCATTCGAGTAGCAATCCTAGGGATTCAGCATAAATGAAGGTCGGGATCCGAAAATATGATTTGATGGTTTCCTTGAAGCATTTTAAGGGGGTGGCTTCTTCGAGTGTGGAACATGGGGACAAGGATCCTCCCAATAATGCTAGTGATGGTCGGAATCATTGTAGAAAAAAACGAGTTTAATCAGGGGGTTCCCATATTGGTCAGGCTATATAGAATTCAAGGATGCATCTCGAGGGGAAGAACAACTATAAGGATATGTGGGTCATTCCAGATCCTTCATGGTGGGGTTTCATCTCACTACGGTGGGTATGACTTCCCAAATTCCATTCTCCCTCCAGGTGATGGTCTATGGCCATTCATCCGGAATATCGCTGAAATCTTCCCACTAACTCTTAGAGAGAAAGGGATCAGACTCATGATTGGAAGCCATACCAACATTAAATTTCATTCATTCTAGAGCCCATTTGGTCATATGGTAGATGATGGGTGAGGCCTATTGGAGCCGAGAGAGTACTTGAAAAGCATTAGTGGCAGTGTTCTGGTATCTTGGAATGATGGAAAAATATTATGTGATCCAAATGTGCTGAAAAAAGATAACCTTGATGTTTGGGAGCATGCATGGAAGGATGAAGAATGTATACACTAAGGTTCTGGAAGGGCAACACCCTTTAATTATTTCTCAACTATGGATCATGTTCATGATTTAAAGATTAGGATAAATCATCACCCTCCCACTACCGATGTCAATTATGGCCTAACGATGGAGTATACAGACCATTAGAAAATGATGTACCTAGAGGCGATTCTGTGGAAACACATCTAGAAAGTCATGGTGGTTAGCATGGAGTTCTGTGTTAAAAGAAGAAAATTAGGTGCTTTTGGGGAGATGAGACAAGTTATAGGCCATTCTATTTGGATGTAACAGATTAGATCATCATTGGCCATAACATTTCAACTTAAGAATGTGCATACACCTTCTGTAGAGGGGAGGTCATGTGGGCGTTCTTGTGGACCAACTAGAGAACTCCCTGGGAAGTAACTAAGGAATCTACTAAAGACGAACGTCGATTCTATATTCAATTATTTATTTTTTTCCTATAGGAATATGAGACAATATATGTCCACCGAAGAGCTATGGTGGAGACTGGTGCGTACCGCACTCGACTTACCACACATAGGGTGAATCCAGGTGGCAGATAGGTTAATAATCCATCTTCATCATGCATAACTAATATCCATGGATATGTATGCATGACAACAAGTGTGGTATGATGAGATTAATAACCATGTAATTGTGATTCTTGGACATGAAAATGATTAGAAAAAGATGACATTCGAGGATTGAAATGTCGAGCAAGAAGAATAGAAAGGGGGGAAGAGGAGAAAGAATACCATGAAGATGTATATGAAGATGGAGAAGTATAAGAGGTAGAATAAGATGAAGGGGTTGAAGGACTTGGACGTGAGGGACTCTTAGAAACAATATCTCTCTAGGGAAACCCACATGGGTGCAGAAAAATAATTGGTTCTAACAGAACTAGTTGAACAAAACGAGGTGAGTTTTTACTATTATCTCCATTGGCCTTTCACTTTTCACAATAAAAATCTACTGAATAAAACTCTAACCCATTTAGGAAAAAATTGACGTTGGTGCCCATGAATCCTTCCCGCCAGGGGGTGAATTTATACTCATGGATGTTGAATAACATCCTCATGAGCCTACATTTGGTATAAATAATGGAGGGGAACCGACAATGGTTGAAGTAGGTAGTGATGAACCTGAAGTAAGAGATGACATGGTGAAATATGAGTCTCAAGATATTCACATCATTATGATGGTGTCAGTTCCAGTGATCGAGCTACCATGGGCCAAGGGGTCTCCTATAGTGGTGGATCCCACAAAGATGCATGCACTGGATACCTCAGTGCTTTTATATTGCAAGTCTTTACCTTCAATGGCTCTCAACTTTTATTAGGAAACTTGAATGGACAACATATGGAATCCCAATGCAATGATTGTAAGTCTAGAGGATCAGAAAAACATAGAGTTTGGAATATATGCATGATCCCTAATAGTGATTACACTGGCTCTTGTAGAGCCAGTTATTCAATCTAGCCAAGCACTATTATATGATTATACATAATCTATAATCATTGGGGATAATGCTGCTAGGGTTGATCTCAAGGACAGTGAGGGTGAGGTCACTAAAGAAGAGATATTTCTATAAGAGGACACTACCATCGATCTCCGAGCTACATTTCCGGACAATAGGCCTACAGACAGAGAGGAGATGGTAGACTCTAATCCAGAAAAATATTAGGAGAGTCATACGATGTGGTGCAAGGTGTGAAAATGTATCCAACACATTCTCAGTCAGTCACAAGTAGAATGGATAAGTCGGATGTGGTCACTTCACACCTTGATAATCATTCATTTTGTCAGAGGGTTGGATACGCACCATTTTCATATAATGATCCGTGATTATATGGCTAAAAAAATACTGGCGGGTAGAAAATGCATCTATATTACTAGGTGTCTGAAGGAGTCAGAGAAAACCAAAAAGTTCCTTAAATCTGAAAAAGAATCTCGATGCCTTTATGGGAAAGAAAACGAAATATCATCATTTATTGCGAGCCATTTTGGGATGATTGAACTGTTGAAGGACCAGTTGGCATATGTCCAGGACCATGTAGTGCGGGCTAGTCTCCAAATGATTTAGCTCCTAGCTAAAGAGGTGAAAGTGTAGGCCAGATCTAATGAGTTCTGCTCTGTAGCCGCTGAGAAAGAGAGGGATACCATAGAGAAGGAAGCATCCCTTGAGGCTATGATACAGAAGGTGGAAGAACTAGAGAAATCCCTCAAATGTTCTGATTCATAAGGTCCATGTTTTTTCCAAACTCATAAACCTATATCTCTTCTTTTTATACTGAACTACGTGCATGAACTAATTATTTTCATTCTTGTTTATTTCAGTGCATTCTGACCATTATTGTGAAGTAATTAGATTTACATCCCTTTGCTAATTTGGGCCATGCCTGGTCTGAGAAATAAGATAATACTATGTAATTGTTCACATTATGTAAGAGAGTACCGACTAAACATTCAAAACAAATTGGGTCTGAATGACCATCTATTGTTTTGGAAATGGTGAGGGGAGTCTTGACCGAGGAATAGGTTCCTCAGAATGTCCAAGATGTTGTTTCCCACGTACTCCAGGGTGCATGATGGATGAATCCATGCGTGTCGGAAAAAATCCAAACAAAGGGGGATGAAGAATGTGAGTTACGATTCCCTAGATCTGGTATGTAGTGAGGGTGGAATGATGGAAGAGGATTTTTGTGGACTGAATTCAAAACAGATCACATGTATCATGATATCCTGATATGGGGATAGAAAAATTATGGTGGACTGTTGTTTCATGTTCTAAACATGGGATCTATCGCAAAATGACTTTTGTGGTCTTTCGGGGCGTTGGCCCAAGATGGTAGGTGAGACAACGTGGCATGAGACAAGGCTATAAAATGGGGTCCCTTTAGACATGGTAGAAAAAATGGATCCAAATAAGTAGCATGAAAAGTATGGGGGAGTGATAGTTGTTCAAATGAAGTCCAACACTTGGGGAATTAAGAAACTGTGAAGAAAGTTTCCAAGGTGAGCCATTTGATCTGAGTCGAGATCAGGGCCCTTCAGAGGAGGACATTTCTAGAGAGGACCTCAAATGGTCTACAGTTTTATGTCATATGGTGAGGATGACAGAAACAATGTTTAACGTCATATAGTGAGGACATGGTAACCCAGAACAAAAATTCGTGGTGTGGCACACATTTTTATGTGAATGAGGACTGTAAGAGTCCATTCCACATGATGTAATCCCCATGGAAATCTTAGGTCATGTTGCCTACGGCTCTAAAACTTGGTTTGGGCCTAAGACAAAATATTCGTGCCTTCCTATGTATCCCATGAGAATGGGAATAAATCCATACATTATGAGAGTACAATTTAACATCATGTGGGATAAAATGCATGTGGGGTTCAACTGCAACAGTACACATCCTACCAAAACCACCAAGACCACAAGAGTCGTGATCACTGTTGGAAACATGGGGTAGTGATATGATTTTCTTGGTAGAGGAACTCATATAATATAGGTAATTAAGCACTTGGGGAATGAAATCCCAATAATATTGACCTGCCTACATAAAGCATGTGAATGTAAGGATGGTTAAATTGAGTTTGTTGGAATTCCACTTATATTTAATGAAGTGGAATTATGTGAACTACAGAACCCAATATCTGGATCACAATTATGGTGGCGTCATGATGGAGGATAATTGTTGACCATATTTGAAACACAATATCCATTTCACATAAGCCTGGTGTGGACAACATAAATTTGAGGGTCGACCACTAACCATGTTCGAAACATGGGACCTGTCGCAAAAATTTCATCCAAGGTATCTTGAGGAGTTGTCCCAAGATGGTAGGTTAGCCAATGTGTCATGAGACCATGCCATAAAAGGGGGTCCCTTCAATAATATAAAAGGAAATGTATCCAAATAAGGGGAATGGAAATCATGGACACTAAATGAGGGAATGTATATGTGGAATAAAACACTTTGGGCTTTGTATCATGGAATATTTGAGTATGTTAATGATACATGTTAGATAGAGGGAGTTTAATACGTTTCCAATGATATGGGACCTGGGGGAGAAAACACCACGATTAAGGTCTAATAGTGCACCATTGAGAGGGAACATGTTTAAATGGATTTTGTGGAGGGTGGAAATGTAGCAAAACCCAATGTGGATGAGGAACAAGGATGCATTAAATCTTATGAAACATTCCTAAGGATTGACCCGAAGACTTAACGTATGGGAATTCCAATGTATCCCATGAGGATGGGAATCAATCCATACCTAGTTCTATAAATATTTGTGTCATTTATCATTGTGTCCCAAGGATGTTGGAGAATGGAAAGAACATTACAGAAGGGATATATAAGTCATCGATATCATAAAATCGACATGAATGAGGACCCAAGACGTTCTCACCACACCATATGCTTCTAGTAGAGTTCGGGAAAAGGGGGGTAGGAAGGATATAGGATTTGAGGTACTTGGGGATGGACAAAAATATTAAATGACTGGGGGTTCCTACATACCCCATGAGGATAAGAGTCAAGAGACATAATGTTCTAGAAGATGCCATGGTAGGGTACCAATTCCATGGGAAATATTATCATTCATTTCTAGACCTTTCACCAAAAGAAGTGGCATTTGATGGTTCTTGTATGTTCATTAGAGTGGATCTGTGTTTTTTGAAGAAATGTCCCTAGGATGTATAATCTAGGCATCGTTGTTGGTATCAATCCATGTGTAGGTCTTGAAAAATGGCATGTTGGATAACTGATACAAAACATTATGTACCCTCAAATGAGTATACCAAAATGCAGTGTTTATTTTCATAGTGTGGCCATGAAAATAGTGTCATAGTTTTGGGTGACATCATAGGACCACCCCATTCATTTTAATGTCATGTTCCAAAGATGCAACAATTTAAAGTTATGTCTAACTATGATGTATAGATTAACGTCCTATGGGTTGGATTGCCACATATGAATGAGGTTCTAAATAGAATGTGAAATGGGTGATAAATCATTCCCGACACAAATTAGGACATCAGTTCACACCACATTGCACGGAACCCCGTAGGGGGGGGACCCCATGCCCAGGGTCCAGAACATATTAGAGGTTATGGGGCTGGACCGAAAGAAAAAATGTCTGGGCATTCACACGTATTCGTTGAGTATGGTAATCTATCCATACATATTTTAGGAAGATTTCGGGGAATTTAACATCATCCGACAAGGAAGAGGGGTTCGTAGTTTAAGGTCATGGAACTCGGAACGAAAGTAGGGATATTCCTCTAAACAATCTTAACCCATGAAAAATTCCCTAACCCCATGTGAGCCGTGCTCAATATGGGAAACAAGGGTGGATAAGATCTTCGAAACATGTATAATATAGTGAAATGGGAAATTCTGTGGAGCCTTGGATGACCTAACACCATTGATTCATCCTCTTAACATGAAAACACACACTGAGGGATAACATGAACCGTGATGAAATTCCCCAAGAACATGATGGAGTGGAAAGGGATGTGAATCACACAACCCATTTTTAAGGCATAATGGGGCTGATGTAACGATGGAGGATAACTATTGACCATGTTTAAAACAAAGAATCTGTATCCTATGACCTGAAATGGGAACAAAAAAATGACTGTCAACCACTGACCATATTCACCACATAGGAGTTGTGTCAAATTTTCATTTAAAATCATCGAGGACATTGGCCCAAGATTGCAAGAGATCAAAGAGACCTAGAATTCATGCCGTTTGGGGGTCTTTTCATATGTGAATGATTATGAAAACCCAAATAAATGGAAACGTGAAGCATGGAAACATATGAAAACATTTTCATGTTAAAACCACCACTCTAGGTCCCAAACCACTGTGAATCTTGGCACGTTGGTGAATTTCCAAAGAGGGTCGAGAAGGCCAATTTGAGAGCTGATGACTCGAGAAGATGAGTGGGGGAAATGGGGTGGAGATATATCAAAAGTGGGGTATGTAGCTTTGTTTTTGAAAACACGATGTGAGGACCAAGGAAGTCCGTACCACACCACATTCTCCCAGAGGACATAGTCTAAGTGGTTAGAAGAGATGGTTCTATATGAAACAATGCCGGACACAAAGAAAAAATGTTTGGACATTATTAAGCATCCCCTATGGAAGGGAATCAAGCCATACATTGTTCTGAATTGTTCTGCAGTTTAACGTCATGAAGCTAGGATGATGGGAACTAGTATCTCGAAGAGGAATGTGTATGGTATGGCGAATAAACTTATGTGAATGAGGACACATGTCCTAATATGCCATACCTTTCATATTTTCAAGAGAGATTTGGTTGAGAGAAAGAATAGATGAACCTTGGATGGTCCCAAAATGAGATATTCTGTTGTTTTGACATATCCCAGGAGGATGTGAATCAAGCCATATGTAGTTCTCAAAATTTTTTCTAGTATATCCTCATGTGAAAAGGAATTGTTAGATCATTGTTTACGTTCATAGATCTCATACTCTAGATGCCCAGTTTGATGTCATGTGCATGGGACAGAAGAGAAGAAAAAAGGTATCAATGAACCCATCATTTAGAGACCACGGAACATCATTAACGATTGGGAATAACTTTTGACCATGTTCAAAACACAATATCCCTCTCATTTGACCTGAAATTGGAACAAAAAATTGAGTATTGACTATTGAACATATTCGTAACGTGGGACGTGTGTCAATTAGTCATTCGAGATCCTCAAGGATGTAGTCCCAAAATGGTCGGCAAGCCATTATGGAATGAAACCAAGCTTCTTGGGGGTCCTTTCAGATGTGAAAGATGATGGAATCCCAGGGGGGTGGATGTGTGATTCCTGGTGGTACACATACAATTTAAATTCTTACAGGAAGGGTGAGGAATGAAGGAGGGGTGTCTCAAGGGGATGTGTGTGATGTGGAAACAATAGCCCGATGTGAATGAGGACATAGATTTCATACAAAACTACGCAATAATAAGTTATAATGTGAGAGAGGAGCCATAAATGTCGAGGGACTAGAGCCTGGGCCACATATGAAAAGTCACAGCTTGAATATGTATCCCATAAGGATGGAAATCTAGCTGAAAGTTGTTCTAAAAGTGTCGTGAAGTATAACATCATGAGACAAGGATGAGGGGAGATCATAGTTTAAGGTCCTAGAGATCATACCATTTTGTAATTTATCATCATGCGGGATGAGTGTGTAGTAGTTTTACATCATCCATCCTAGACAAATCAAACAGTTTAATGTCCTACAGTGAGGATAGTACATTTTAATGTAATATGGGACTGCTAAGAGAAATACTGATTGAAGAATTTAGCATTGGTGGGAAGATTAATATTCTCACCATCCATGATAACCACCAAGTATACACCATTTGGGTATTCCTTGTGAATGATATAAGGTCCCTCAAATTTGGGCTCCATCTTTGCTGGATTTCTTTCAGGTAACATTGGAATTCTAATGGAAAACACCATGTCAGCTAGTAATAAAGACCATATGTGAAACTTATTATTGAATTATCTAGATATATTGTTCTGATGCCTTTCTAGATTATGTTGGGTACAAAGACTGTTATCATTATTATCTTCCATTTTAGCCAGACAGATTTCATCTACATTGTCTTGTGCCTTCTAATTGTAGATGACTACTCATAATGATGTTAACAGAATCTCAATGGAAAGGACTACCTTTGTTTTGCACACTAGGGAATATCTGTTCACCTAAGTGGAGTTATGAGTCAATTTCCGATAATCCCATAGTGCATTGGGGAATGTCTCTAGCCCACTATTATTGTTCCTACCAACATTCTTTTGCAGAATGTTAGATATGTTTTTATTGAATGCCACTATATTCCCATTTTCTTGTGCATGATAGCCAGAGGTATGATTATAATATATTTTTTACTTGGTGTACAATTTATTCAGTTCAGCTACCTGGAATTTGGTGTTGTTATTAGTGAGGACAGCAAGAGGGACTCTAGATCAGTAGATGATATTGGATCTCACAAACTCAACAACATAACAGTCCTTGAATTCCTTGAGTGGAATTTCAACTTCCCATTTGGAAAAGAAATCAATATTAGTGAGGATGAACCTACACTGGTGAGCTGTCATCAATGAATATCGTGCAAGAACATCATGTCCCTACAATGAAAAGGGACAAAAGTACATGGTCTTGTGGAGGAGGTCTAGCAGTTGATGCATGAAATTAACATAGATTTTCAATGCCTGGAACCTTTTGGGGAACCCAATATAGTCATAGATCGTTTTCTGAAAAAAAAATACCCCAATCTCAAAATATGATAAAAGAGTTTCAGACATGTATGATGAGCCCCACGAGAATCGGAATGAACCTTCAGCATGACATGAGGAATCTCATCTCCCTAAAGGCAACAGAGGAGAATCCCATCAATCCCATGTCTGAAGAGGATCTGCGTAATACTGGGACCACTATGGTGGGTGAACTACACTATACACTGATAGAAATTATCATGTTTGGCTCAATCATCAAATATATTACCATTCTGGAGGTACTTGATTAAGGGGGTCCTTCAGTCCAGGGTTACGTCCAATACCGTGACATGGGGGCCTTGGTGTCATGATGTGGGGGTACATGCTATAATGTGTCTTACAAGTGGGTTATCATAATTTTATGGAGTGACGGGAGCGATTACACTTAGACGCACCACATGGATATTTAAATCATCATAGTAAAGAATAGAAATAGATGTGTCCAAGATATCCAAGGTGTTGGCTCATCTGTTCTACGATCGAGGGACACGAGTATCTTCTGGGAAATAGAAGAACTGTGCCATCAACTAGCGGTTACAGTCTATAATGTGTATGAGTTCCAGTATCATGGGAACGTAGCCACCGTTAATCTTCTTGATGACTAGTTCGGGTTCCCCTTTAATATGTTAGTGGGGAGTGTCAATCTCAAGGGTGAGCTTGAGACCATTGATAAAATCCTGTTACGCTACCTCGTTGTTGGTACAACAATTCTGAAAATAGGAATGAATATAATAGGACGGCTTGTGTCGGCATGATGAAAACAATACCCAGGCCCACCCTGTTGAGTCTAGGATCATTGGTTCTTATACAGGTAGGGAATCAGGTAGCACCATCAATGAGAATTTTCCAACACGGAATGTCTTGATCTACTAAGAGGAATGACTCATCTAGAAAATAAAAATCTAGAGACTACTCTATGGGAGATGAATGAGTGGTATGGAATTCTACCAGTGCCTTTCCCTTGATATACTTTTGGGGGAGAACATGATTTTGAACTGTTGAAGGATCAATGCCCACTGAGCAAGATGACATGTCAATATGGGGCAGTTTAGAATATACATAAAAGGATCCACTCGGGACCCCAACTGTATCTCATGTTTCTGAAAGTAATGTCACAAATTTCAGAACTAAGTATACTAGCACTAGTAAGCTCTTCTTGATAGAGGATTATCTTGTCTTCGTATCGAGGAGCATGAAGCTGAGATATTATAAATGGTTCAATGTTCCTTCATTGTTCTTATTGGTGAGACGAGCACTAAGAGATCATTCTAGAGTGGTAACATAAAGGACTACTGGTTTCCTGGGAAATGGTGGCATCAATACTAGAGGCCGTATCCGATACTATTTGATTTCCTAAAAATCTATATGATGGTCCTTATCACATCGATAATTGGATCCTTTCTTAATGTTCCAAAAAGGGCTTACACATTCCATCAAGATTTGTAATAAATTGGTGTTTGTAGATTTAGTTTCGTTGAATGCCTTGGATCTCCAAAAGTTCTCTCAGAGGAGACTTCTGAGTGATGGACTCGATCTTCATTGGGTCGATCTCAATGCATTTATGTCCAAATATTAATCCAATAAACATTCTGAAGGTGACCCCAATGGAATACATCAAGGGGTTCATCATCATATGGAACGAAGTGAGGAAGTTGGACAAATTTTCAAGATCGTTGAGGTAGTTCTGATGCTGGTGAAATTTGATCACAAAATTGTCCACATATAATTCCACCAATTTTCATATAATTGGATTGAATATGTAGTTCATAGTGCGCTGATGTGGCACATGAATTAATTACATTGAAGGGTATTAAATGGTAGTAGTAAGTTCCTTGTGGTTCCCTGAAGGTGGTAAACTCTTCATCCTTAGGGGACCTATTGAATTACTTATACCCAGAATAACTGTCAATGAAGAAGTGATTTTGGAACCCAGCAATAGCATCAATCCACAGTTTCGTCGCTTGAAGGGGAAAATCATCCTTTGTACAATGATAGTCGAGATCTTGGAAGTTGATGTAGACTCGGTTCTATCCAGTCTTCTTTCCTAATGGGTATAATGTTATTCAACCATATGTGTCACTAAACTTCTTTGAAAAAGTTAACTTTGATGAGATTTTCAACCTCATACTCGACCATGGAACCATGATAAGGGTGGATTTTTATGGGAGGTTGTTTGAACCCGCAATGATATCCTGGAAGATAGATATGGTGGATGGTTACCTGTTATCTAGCTCGGGAATATAATTGTAACTCCTAGTCAATAAATCAAAATTTTACATTAGTACAACCACTTATTTGTGTTTCTCTTCGATAATAATAGTGGCACTGATCAAAATTGGTTTTGGATCCATCTCATCAATGAGGTTCACTTGTACCAAATCATCAAACGTGGTGGAGAAACCCTCTTTGAAGGAAGTATGATCATACCCCAAATCGACTTCTTCATCCACGGAGGAGGGATCATCGATATGATGTGGTTCTTCTGAGTTTACATATCATGAATGGAGACTAGTGCTAGCTTGAGTGGTGTTGTAATCCTCATCAAAGGCTCCTGTACTGCCAAAACCATGGTGAAAAAATCTCTTGACCTAATCTCATCTGTCCTATGACCCAAGGGGCCATGTTTCATTATATCAATGTAATAATGTCATGTTTTATAGATCTGGTTTATCCCATCCTGATGAAATAATCAAGTATGATGTATTTCCATTATTATGGAGAAAACATTCTGATACCTTTTGGGAGTAGGGGGCTCTGGGATCACTCGGGTCGGATTTTGTCTAGGAATATGAGTTGATATCCTGATGTTCATTAAAATTGGGAATGAGCATCCCCCTAGTTCTATAGACAAAGAATAATTTCCCCAAGACTGGGGTTATGGCCTCCAATTGGTGAATGGTGAAAATGTATGTGTCATCCAGGTCTATCCATGGGCCAGTGGTAACCATAGCATGATCGACCTCATTAGCCTAAATCTTCTTTCCTTGCTCTTGTAATATTCATCATTCATATAGCGGGCGTCACAAGAGGCAGTGGGAGATGCATCCCCATGGAGAATGACTACTCAACCATTAAAAGAGTACATGAGGCATTGGTGATATGGGAAATGACTATCGCGTGCAGGTGGATACATGGTCTACCCATTTACACATTGTAAGTGGTGTCTTGTGAGACAACCATGGACTTGGTGCTTGTAACTAGGCCACCAAAATGTGTCTTTAGAAAGATCATGCCAGCTCGTGTCTATTTTTCCTATCCTAACCATTAATATTCTTGCCATAGGGACTCAGATCAGCCTCGGATATCCCCATCTTGCGGAGTGTTTGTGTCCGGATAAGGTTGATCTTTGAGCCTGTGTCGACTAGACAACGACGAAACACCACACCATTGAAATGGTCAGTGATGTACAATGGGAGAATGATCCCTTATATAGGGAATGCATTACATTCTATATAAAAATGATAATGGCATGGAATTATGCATGATCGATTGCCTCTGCATGGTAGGCTTCTGCGGCTGCTACCTCTGCCTCATACTAGAGGGGGCTTCTTAAAGCCTCTATGAGGGATTCACGCATATCCGATGACAAGAGAAGTGCATTGAGGAACAAGAGTTTTGCAGGAATGATGGGAATATTCTTTATAATATCACACATACCTTCCAGGCATATGCCTCTATTGATAGGAGGTCGCTCAATGGTAGGAGGTTTGACTAGCAGTACTGGTTGAACAAACTAGTTCAGGTAAGTGCTAAGAATGTATGCTTCTCAGAATTTGAACTGCATGGAGTGACTACCGGCTGAGGGAAAAGTGGATGAGGTCAATTTTCAATAGAACATGGATGATCATATAATTATCATGTCGGTTCTACCTTATTTACCAACACAAATAGTGGTGGATACGGATCTGATGAAATAGGATGAGAGGGTTATGCATGCTATGCACTGTATTGGGCTTGCTTCCTGGTCTTGGTGGCATGCACAGATTGGAAAGAATAATTTTCCAATTCATTAAAGAAACTCACATATACATGGATTCATCGATGTAGGCATCGTCTGGGTACATTGGGAGGATTCGTCCAGTGCTCTCCGTCATCAGGGACCATGAAGGGGTTTACCCACTCCACGGTGTTAACTGAAGCATAACCTAGATTATCAATTGAAGGATACTCCTTTGTTAGGTGATTTAAGGGGATAATAACCATCTATGAGGGCATGAAATCATCTAGGGTATGGGAGGATGATGGAATCAAAGGTGGAAATTTTTTTCCCTAGTGACACTGATGTTCTCCCTTTTGGGAAGAGGAAGACTGAGACGTTAAACCAAAATCAGCGGTTTCAGGTAATACGGAAACCACTGAAGGCTCAAGATGGCTCAAAAATGCATAGATAATACCATGGGTATGGGAAACTGACTTCTAAGCCATCCGATAATAATATTTTTGTGACCCGCAATTTGGAACCTTTTGCTACTCACCTTCATTGTCAATGTCGATGTCAGACATTATGAACACACATGAAAACTATGTCAAGGAGGGAACTAACATGAATATGTTTTTATCGACCTTGTCTTAGTGCCAGTCTTTAAACACATAGCACTACTTGAGGTTGTTCCCAATGATCTGGTGATAGGGGAGGAAATTGGGGCGATCAGTGAGATCCACCTTTTCAGGCCTCCTACAATATGGAAAACATGGGATTCCCTAGTCCAAGGAACTATCAATATAACTGGGGACCTGAACCATATTAAATGAGTAGGTCTAGTTCCTTATCTCTAGGAAAGAGGATCTAGGACCTTTTCCATGAATATTGGCTTGAGGATCCTGTCGAATGGGTGGAACCATATTATCTCACCAAGGTGGTAGTGGCACATTATGTGGGGGTGCTCGCTGAATCTGAGGTGGGAGGAATTGGGTCGGAGGCTCCACGTGAGGTGGTGGGACACAATTTCTAATAGTAATAACTCTATCATCCTGGGGGAATCTATTTGTGAAACCACATCGAGTGTGTCCATTGCAGATCTTCTCATGGGAACTACAGTGGGAAACGGACGTCCCTATTTGGACTGCTGCAAGGCTTCCTCTAGCTGATGGGCTTTGTGAGAGAAATCCCAAAATACCCTTGGGTAGTACTGTGTGACGAGAGAGGGGACTAGTTCGGTAATGTAATTCCCCATACACATTGTTATTATCAATTCCTAACTCTGCAACATATCAAGGGAATATGTGATTCCTTTCCACCTAGGGACAAATTCTATGACGCACTTGTTAGGACTCTTCTTGCTCGTGAAAATGCCAACAATACTTGCCTTATAGGTAGTGTAACTAAATGGGTAATGAATCTTCCTATGAAGATTCTCCCACATGACTACAAAACTAATGGGTAACAAGTTGTACTAGACAAATGAAAACCCTTCCAATGTTTGTACAATACACTGGTGAGTGGTAGCCTCCTATTGTGATGGAGTTCACAGCATGGGTCCACACCTTGAAATAAATTGGGACAGATGATATAGTGGATCTTCTATCCAATTAAAGGGGTGGGGGTATGTAGGATTTCTGAGACCATGGGGTGTTGGAGCTGGAATATCATCCACCCATGCCACATACCTTTTTGCAATCAGACAGGATTGCAACCTGTAGAGTTTCTGGGGCCTCGAGGGTGCCTATGTGAGTGTCCATTGGATCCTTTTGGCATGGAATCCAATTTTGATGAGGATATGTTACCACCAGTGTGTTGGAAGGTTCCTCAACATTATAAGTATGCCTAGTGGCTTATGGAACTACTAGTGGGATGACCAATGGAACTGATGGGGGGAACGACATGCAAAGCAGCTGGGGGAAACTACGACGGCTCCCGAGGTGGGTTATCATGCAACTCATGTGTATTTTGAAATTAACATCGCACCCAATTTACATAAACTCTAGATTCTACCGTTTCTATATGGGTATCATGGTCAAGGTCACCCTGAGGCAATTCACTAGGGGGAGTTATACCTTCTCCTACTATCCAGGTTGAGGATTAACATAGTATGGTCATCATTCTACAACACGTTCGGAAATAAGTTCATTGACCATATTTTTTTGGTCTATGATCTAATGATGCAACATAGCCTTCTCGAGGTCATCATATACCTTCTACTCTGAGCATAATAGATCATAGGGTTTGTCGGTCCTATCATTCCCTTTACCCTTATTGGGGTTCTGACTGATGAGACAGTGACTCGGAATGTGGAAGGAGGACTAGTAAATTTCTTTTCTGGTGAGTAACCCTGTCCAAAGGATCCAACATGTGTGGAACAACCCTAGGGGGTATGTTTTATTCAAGGATCTATTACTCGTTCTTTCCCTCTAATAGGTAGTATATGTTAGCAACGACTGTACCTAAATGAATATCCTTAATATCACTCAGCATTTAGGGATGGTACTAGATAGAAATATAATAAAAGGAATCATACTACCCCCAACCTTAGATTATAACATGGGTGGAGGGATCCTTAATAATTCAGAATATCACTATAATTCTATGAAACCATTGTGGCTATAGGGTTCAATGGAAATCAGGACACTCGGGGAGATTATCCGTGGGAAGCGCAGCTATGTTGACCATGTGGTATTGCTAGAAAATGTATTTAAGGGTTCATGGATCTTGGGGTAAGCCACTCGTTCAAGACGGAGATGGGGGTGTGTTTCCCAAAGTGTTTGGTGGAAGGAAATGACCACCATCTGGGTAAGAGATTCTGGTGTATTTATTTTCATGGATGTAGTCAGCTAGAACATTTCTAGGAATTGGTACACAATAAGGATGTCCAATAATCTCCTTGGCTAAGACCCGGGATCTGGCCCTTGGTGGACCCACTCATCCATTGGTGCTGGATGAGGGATTAGAAATGGCACTAAAGTGGATCGTAGTGATGGTTGACTAGATGGTGGAGAATATGGTGCGCAAGCTGACAAGACGCCACATCTTAGGTTGCCTTCCAAAGAATGAATCAAATGATCCACCAAATCATTGTAATACTAACTATTGGCCATAGCTTCTTGTGAAGGGGATTCAGTTACCAATGGTGGGTCATGTTGTTTCTTTTCCTCTATCATTCCCCATAATAACTCTCTATGATCCCTAGTTGAGGTAAAAAATGATCCCATTGATGATAGGGATGATTGCACATCCAGTTCCAAGAGAGATGCCAAAATATCCCCATCCTGCATGTATCTTCGAAGGGAAGAATAAATCGGGTGGATCTCACTTTCAAGATTGATGAGGCTTATACGCCATTTTTCGGCCCTTGTCCCTAGAAAAAAGAATCAGGGTGACAGTTCCATCATCGAATCATACTCTACCTCAGTGTATGAGAAGCAAACATGTTTAATCGTAGTCTTAAACTTCTCAGTATTCTTACTTTGGAGGCGGTGACCCACCCTCTTTATCATGGATGGTTCATCAGGATATGGTTGGATTTCGATGCGTGGAGGACCTTCATCCAAACTGATACTGGGGAATAGAGGACTTCCCCCTGGGTGATTATGTGAGTGAGTGGCCCCTTGAAAAATTTTAAATAGAATATGTAGAGGGCCTTTGTGTCCTCTAGCAGACGCATGGGAGGAATATATGTGGGAATTTTTGGAGTGGGTATGACGTCCACAGGAGCTGGTGGAAGCATGGGAAGTACTTCAATGTTTTTCTCCCTTAGCTATGATTGTGAAAGTTGGCCTTTGTACCAGTCAACTAAAAATAGGAAGGACCTACACATTGGATTCCAATGAAGCGGGGCAGACTTCCACTTTTCTAATTTTCTAGAAGAGGATGACCATCCATGGTTGTGTTAAGAACATGGTGTAGACCCCCACGCTGATAGATGACTGTGAAAGGAAGATCTTCACATTAGCGACCTACGATAGGATGAACAACTCCATACCAGAGATCATAGGTGTGAAGGAAACCTCTATGCTAGATGTTAGTGTGGAGGGTAGGGACTTCTCCATGACTGATGGTGGAATTGGGAATGCCTCCATGCCAAGATTTGTAGTGGGGATGACTTCCACACATTTTTTCATCACCTTTGGTCGGCCCACGATGGGAACTACATGTCTTAGTGACCACATGATTCATCCCAACCTTCTCTTGGGGCGGTTGCGGTCTTGGTCTGGATTGGGCTTATATGATCCCTTGTTCATTATAATCATGCATTGATAGTATGTGTCAGTAGTGTAATGTGCCACTATAACCGTTGATGATGATTCCCCTGGTGGGAGTCCTCCTCAACATGAAACAAACGTTTTCATTGTGTTAATAGAACTATGGCCAGTGGTGCAGCTGTATAACACACATACTCATCAACAAGAGGGGCCTATTGGTGGTGCTAACATATCCTTCTATGAGCCCTCCTTGGCGGCCCTTGAGATAGGATCATAGCCGTGTTGGCCTAGAATTCCATTACCTCATTGGAGTAATAGAGAGAGTCATCAAAGTGTTCTGGGTAGAGACTCCTATAACAGTTCTAGGTTGGAGTGGAGAGTAGTGGCTCCCTATACAACCATTGGCAGCGGCAGACACCACAAGGTGGAGAAGCCTCTAGGTCCTGAGAGGCCATATCATGTGCTAGGATAATCTCTTCTTCCTCATACCATTGGATGAGGTCACTGATCACCCTCCTTTGAACATGTTCAGATGGTGATATAGGGAGTGGTAACCCATAAGCCATGGATATGGAGGATGTCTTAGTAGAGCCCTTCTTGGATGGCCACGTTGGTTATTCCCCAACCCCTGCATTGGTGGGTTAAGTGGTGATCAGTGTCAAGACATGGCATCTTGGGTCCTTCAATGCAGGAGAATTAAACATTAACGATGAAAGGAGGAAAGTGACATCTAGTTTTCCAGTGTTGTTTTGCCTCCAATTTTATGTATGAATGATCGACGCTAATAATGTCGTAGACGAGGATGTCCAGCTTTCAACATCCCGAATCTCTGTTGATCTTTAGGCCAGAACAATTATTTGTTTAGAGGGACTTGGACCCAAATATCGAGATCCTATGACACACATATCTACTGATGTATCAAACACTACTAATATCCATATCATGGAGAAGAACTCACATTGAGTTCACCATTTCTATTTCTGAAGCCTTCATCGGGGGGAGTTCCCATCTGTGAAGATACACTAGCTATTTCCCTGCATTACATCATTGAAAAGGTGGGTGGCATCTATAATTTATTTAGTGATGTCTACTCCTTGATTGAAATGGAATTATGGGATTTCATCCTCTCCTTATATGGATTCCTCTTCAGAATTCGTCAAATACTCTAGGTCTCTACTAAATATTAAGACGATTTTCATGATACTCTTCTAAAGTGCCATAACTTAATGGGTGCCAGTTAATTACGCTACTTCTGTCAAGAAATTCCAAGGGGTCGATTCCGGGCATCAACCTTTCATTGGGGGAGTAGTCACATCGGAACTCACTGGCATGTCTAGATTCTAAAACACTGATGATACTAGTTTTTATCCCCATATAAAAGGACTTATCAAGGGCACAGAAGCCCGAGGCATCCCACATTGAGTGCGAGGAATTATATTCCACTATCCAATCCCTGTGGTTTTCCATAGCTTCTCATGTTTAACTCGAATTATGTGAGGTGTTTAACGTCTAGTGGAGAGGGCTATGATAAAGGCATTTCCTCTAAGGTTTTCCTTAATCATCTCATGTTTAACACGATGAAAGATGCAAGTTTAATGTCTTGTAGAGATGGTTACACAAAATCCATGTCCACTGATGTTTTCCTGAGTCATCTCAAGATTAAAATGATGTATGTTGTGAGTTTAACATCATGAAAAGATGAAATAAGAGTTATCGGAACATCCCATAGAGGAAAATCAGATAGATACATCCCATGGATGGAGCACCTAGAAGGTTGAACAGATGGATGGATCAGAATATCCAATGAGGACGTATCTGGGGAGGTGTGTCCCAAAGAGGGAATATATCACTCTGTGAAGGCTGATCTGAACACCACTATGGGCGGATCAGAGAATGTGAACCCCATAAATGGGGGACACCAAGGTTCACTATTAATTGGGATTGAACCTCAGTGAGGTTTCTTACGTACACTTTGTAGAGAGCAGGGATCAAAACATATGTAGTTCAAAGGGAGTGAAATGGAATTAGGGTTTACACAAAGGAAAATGACCCAGAGACATGTTGGGGCTTATGCATGGATAGCATCCCATCACAAGAGGGTCACTCTTGGATGGATGGTTATTGATTGTTTGGATAAAATGCACCAGGATGTGGAGGCCTGAGTAAAAGTACGATGGATGATTATAGTCTTGATGACGTGTACGAGATGAATGAAATTGAGCCAATAAGAAGATGGTGGTGTTGTTGGGATTCAACATCAGGGAGTCTTTATACATATCCACATGATAGGGAATCAATGTCCACGAAGTTCGGAGGGCGATGGGACCTCGAAGGAGGTGTACTGTGAGAATGGTTGCATGGATGGGTCCTGATGGAAGTAGAACATCTAGGTTGGTCCATGACCTTACTGATGAAAAAAGGCTCAAGGGAGAGACAAGGATGGGACATGGGGGATGGTCTTGAACATCCGGGAGGATTTTTATGTATCCCTATGGTATGGAATCAAATTTCAGGTAATTCATCATGGGGAAAAAATGGGTGTACACAAAGGACATCGACCCAACGACATGCTAGGGTTTATGTGTGGTTTTAGGTCTGAGAGTTTGTAACGAACCAATATCTTTGAGTAGTATATTAACTTACTCTTATTGATTTAATAAGATGTTAATGGTTAATGCAGAAAGAGGAGTCGATGGCTTCATCCAGTAGACTCAACCCTTATGAAGCCCACTTATCAGAGCTTGGGAAGGAGGTAGCATCTGTGGGCTTCGCTTTGGACCAAGCCCAAGCCGAGCTCCAGCGTGTCAAGCTTGAACGAAAACGCTTGCAGGAGAAGTTCAAGTTAGTGGAGATTGCTACTAGGGAAATGTTATCTGAGACTCCCTCAGATTCTCTCACCATATCACACCTTACACTTAGGTCTTATGCCAGTGTTATAAGGGGCTATGTGATGAGACCCTAGTTTCCTTGTGTAATCCTCTCGGGTGAATAAATTGAGATTTCTTCCTTTAGTGATGTTTGTGAAATTTCAAATGCCTAGATAATTTTAGAAGGTATTTTATTGATGAATTTTGAAAAAGGGATATTTTGAAATATTTATGTAAACCCTAAATAACTAATGATGTGTAATGATTTTCGAAAAATGGTCTTATACAAAAGTGTTCATTAAGGAATTTGGAGTCTAATAAGATCAACTTAATTTTTGATGAATAGTAAATTATGAATAGTGATTTTACGCTTAGGATTAGTAATGTGATCAAATGGATTATTAATTTTCACTCAAAGAAAGTTTTAATATAATTTAGACACCTTGGTTAAGTAATGTGATTCAATAAAATGGGTAAATAACGGTTTCATAAATTATTAATCAAGTATTAGTTTTTTCGGATGAATAGTGTTTTTTAATTAAAAATTTAATTAAAAATAATTAGAAAATTATTTTTATAAAAATGACTTTATTTTTGAACTCAGAGCATCGATATTATGTTAAGGTAATTTTTGGGGATTTTTCTGAAAAAAATGAATTTTTGATGAATAGTGTTTTTATTTAAAAATTAAATTAAAAATATTTAGAAAAATATTTTTATAAAATGGATTTCATTTTTGAAATCAGAGCATTGATATTTGCTTAAGGTGAAATTTTGGGATTATTCTGAGAAAGTTGAATTTTCAGTGAATAGTAAAAATACCGTTTTAGGGTTTCGGTATGTTTAATGACATCATAATGATGTCATGATGATGTCATGAGATCTTTTGGGGGTTGGCCGGCCAAGGGTGATGAATTATTGTTTTGGGGGCCCCATGTGGCCTAACTCCATGATAAATTCCAAGGGAGATCACATGGGTTTGAGAAAAGCACATGTGAGGTGTCCTTTGGCCATTAATGCTTTGTCCCCTCACTTTCCCTATAAATACCCACCCTTTCCTCCCTTAGTTTTCCCTCCCAACTCTCCCCCAACGAATTTCTGGTCTTCTTACCTTCCAAGGATTCCTCCCAAGGTGCCCCCAATCCCTCAAGGTCCAATCCTTTGAGTTTCAAGAGTCACGTTTTAAGGTAAGGGATCCGACCCCTCTCTTTCATTTCATGTAATCTCTTTTATGCCATTCCTATTATGCTCCTTGTTTTTATGTGAGAGGATGTTCTTTTATATTCCTCTTACTTCCCTTTCATGTTTATATGATGAGAGATCCCCTCTTACTCTCATCATTTCGTTTTATGAATGTTTAAGTGACGCCGTTAGGCTGCCGAATGTTTAAGTGATTCTTTCACCCTTCTCATTTTTCAAGTTCGGTTTTCATGTCAAGTCTTTCAAGTTCCTTTTTATTATGTTGGGGTATGATCTCTATATCTATCATACTGATCTCTTATGATCATATTATGAGGGACCCTATTTGATCTTGTCAATTCTTTTTATTGAAGTTTAAGTGACGCCGTTAGGCTGCCGAATTTTCATAAGAGAAATCTAAATTTTGTCTTCCTTCCATGTTTTTCATTTCAAATGGTATGTCCTTCAAATTTCATTACCATGTCCATATATCCTTCTTATTCTGTCCCCTTACTGTTTTATGGATCATTTATGAGTGGGTGACCCATGTCCCCTCTCTTTTCAATGTTTTCTAAAACCCCGAAACATAGCCGTTATGTTGCAGAATTTTCGTCTCAAAATGCCTCTCCCTCTTTTCTCAAAATTATTTTATGTTATAAAGTGAAAACTCAAATCTCTTATTTCTACAAGGGTATTCATATATATATCAAAATTTTCTATTTCAAATTCTGGGATTTACATACATGAGACCCACTTTCCCTTCCGTGGGTTTAAAGTGCCGTAAAGATCATGTCATTAAAGCAATTTTTAAAATGTTATGATTATGAAATGAAACCCATTTATTTTATGCTATATGGGTTATTTATGAAATGTTTGATGATGATATATGTGGCTCACATGATAATAAAGGCAAATTTAAGGGTGCGCCCTGATAGCACTCCAATGCATTGGGTAAAGACTTAATCTCTAGAGATGACCATTTTAACGACGCCTTGGTGAATAACCTTGGTAATTTTTAACGACACCTTGGGGATGGACCTTGGTGAAACGAAACGATTGTCTATATTAAATGTTGCAGCCACATCTTCAAGTTATGAAAAATGTTGTTTTTATTATGAAATGCCTCATGATTTATTTCTCATGCCTTAAAGTCCTTTTCATGTCCTTATTGAAGTATATCCAGTTCACATGTAAAATGTTCCTCTTGTTTCCCTTACTGGGCCTTCTGCTCACCCTTTCTTTTGATGTATGTCCCCAGGTTATGAGATGCATAATGAACATAGGATGAACTAAAGGAGAAGCCTTTCAAGTGTTTAAGAAGAATGTTTTATGTTTTTTTTATGTATTTTGTTCCTGGTTTCCAAGACACTAGACCTTAAAGATCCTCAGTTATGTGTAATGTAATGAAAGTTTATGTTATAAAATGGCGGGATGCCATAGTTGGTATCAAAGGATGGTTTAGTTATTTTTGGAAATTAGGATATAAAAACTTTAGGAAGAACCCTATAGAAAAGTTTAAATATAGGAAAACTTCCTTGTATTTTGGTAAGTATTGAGTAAGTGGTTTATCAAACAAATACATCCCTGTCTGGATACGAGCAGGTAGAGGCGGCTCTGGCACAAATGTACATAGGGGTAAAACCCGAAAACACCGCTTTGAGCTAGACTCGAACGGGAACTGGTGCACGATAACGGGCCTTGCTGCACTCTTGGTTACGACACTCCCGGGGGATATGTTTGGTTAATCACATGCTTTTTATGAATCATTATGAAGGAATTATAGAGAACTATTATTGTCTAAGCACGAAGTCTTAGTTAAAAGATTCATAAATGAAATAAGTTTCTCACTAAGGTTTTATTCGTTTAGAAAATGGCGGGAAATAGGAGAAACCGTGCCGATGGTGACCGCAATGCACCATGTGCTGACGGCCCTCCGATGGAAGCCGGAATGGAAACAGTCATGCGAATGATGAACCAACTGACTCAAGTTATGAGTAATAACTTGAATCAAGCTGAGAGGCCAACCTCACCACGAAGGGAACAACACTCTGTTGAGTCCTTCATGCGTCAACGACCGCCAACATTCAGTGGATCTACTGACCCGTTGGTTGCGGAACAATGGATAAGCTCCATTGAAAAGATATTTTCTGTACTTCATTGTTCGGAACAAGAAAAGGTCACCCTTGCTGTTTACCGCCTGGAGGGAGAAGCTGATCAGTGGTGGTCACTGATCAAAAACACGAAGCCACGAGGAGAGATGGAAGCTATGGAGTGGGAAGAATTTCGGGGGATTTTCTTTAACAAGTATTTCCCTCGTTCCATGAGAACGAAAATGGAGAAAGAGTTTCTCGAGCTGAAGCAGAAGGAGAACGAGTCTGTCGGAAGCTACGAGATGAACTTCATAAGGCTTTCCCGTTATACCTCAAGCTTTGTCATGGACCATAATGGGAAGGTTGATAGATTCTTTGGCAGACTACGACCTCATCTGCGGAAGAATCTAGCCAACAGGGACTATGATAGCTATGAAGAAATAGTTCGAAGTGCTATGAAAGTCGAGCTGGAGTTTGGTGAGACACAGTGGTCTCATAAGCCAAATGAAAAGAAGAGGTCGTTGGAGCCCAGTTTAGGGAAGTATTTTGATCAGGGAAGTGGTGGAAAGCAAACGCAACTTACCACATGCAATAAATGTGGGAAGAATCATCTGGGGAACTTCTTGAGTGGAAGTGGAAAGTGCTACAAGTGTGGAAGAGGAGGCCATATTGCTCGGAATTGTCATAGTGAGGTGAAGCCTCAGCTTCCCAACACTAACGACAGAGGAAAGATGGTTCTGGCCCTACCCGAAGTCACATGCTTCAAGTGTGGACAGCTTGGGCACTTTTCTAACCAATGTCCCAATCCGAGGGCGGTGGAGGGAAATCACCACCAACCTCAGCAGAGGCCAAGAGAGCAAGGTCGTGCTTTCGCTATCACAACAGCTGAAGTTGACGTCCCGAACGATGTGGTAGCAGGTACTCTTGTTGTCCTCTCAAAACTAGCAAGTGCTTTATTTGATTCTGGTTCTACGCATTCCTTTATTTCTTCCACGTTTGCAAAGAATATAGAATCAATCCCTGAATTGCTTGAGGTAGAGTTGTCAGTCAAGACTCCAAGTGGGATTATCCATGCATCAACAGTGTTTAGAGACTCTAGTGTTTACTTTGGTGAGCACAATCTTATCGCAAATCTAGTAGTCATTCCCATGATGGAATTCGACGTTATACTAGGGATGGACTGGCTCTCAAAGTATAATGCTAAGATCAAATGCAGAAGTAAGTAAATCTCAGTAGTCTTGAATGAACGACCTACAGTTATCTTCCGTGGAGAGATATCCCGAACTGATCCCTATCTAGAAGCACCTCCTATAGCTTTCTTTATGGAGTTAATCGGTGATGAGGAAGAAGGGAAAGGGAGAATACAAATTGAAGATGTTTCGATTGTTCAGGAATATATGGACGTATTTCCTGAGGAGTTACCTGGACCTCCCCCAGAAAGAGAGGTAGAGTTCTCCATTGAACTCGTACCTGGGTCTCAACCGATATCAAAGACTCCGTATAGAATGGCAAATGTGGAGCTAGAGGAGCTAAAGAAACAACTCCAAGAGTTGTTGGAGAAGGGGTTTATCCGACCGAGTGTGTCTCCTTGGGGAGCACCAGTTCTCTTTGTGAAGAAGAAGGATGGATCAATGCGGCTATGCATTGATTATAGAGAACTGAACGGGATCACAGTGAAGAACAGATACCCTCTTCCAAGAATTGATGATTTATTTGACCAACTTCGTGGGGCTCAATTCTTCTCTAAGATTGACCTTCGATCTGGTTATCATCAACTGAGGGTGAAGAAGGAAGATATTCCAAAGACTGCCTTCCGATCAAGATATGGGCATTATGAGTTTACTGTTATGCCCTTCGGCTTGACTAATGCTCCTGTTATTTTCATGGATTTGATGAATAGAGTCTTTAAGGACTACCTTGATAACTTTGTGGTAGTTTTTATTGATGATATTTTGATATATTCAAAAAGTCGTGAGGAGCATGAAGATCATCTGAGGGTTGTTTTGAAAACTCTACAGAAGGAGAGGCTCTTTGGTAAGTTCAGCAACTGTGAGTTTTGGTTACAACAAGTGGCTTTCTTGGGGAACATCGTAACAAATGAAGGAATCTCGGTTGACCCTGCAAAGACAATGGTTGTGGAGGAGTGGCCTCAACCCACAACAGTAACTGAGATTCGTAGTTTCCTTGGTTTAGCGGGATATTATAGGAGGTTTGTGAAAAACTTTTCACGGCTTTCTAATCCACTAACCAAGTTGACTCGAAAAGGGGTTAAGTTCGTCTGGACAAAGGAATGCGAGGAAAGTTTCCAAGAGCTGAAGAAGAGATTGGTTACTGCACCGGTGTTAACACTACCCTCTATCGGAGAAGGATTCGTTATTTTTAGCGATGCATCTCTGAAAGGGCTTGGGTGCGTCCTCATGCAAAATGACAAAGTAATTGCTTATGCATCTCGACAGTTGAAGATTCATGAGCAGAATTATCCTATGCATGATCTAGAGCTGGCGGCAGTTGTTTTTGCTCTAAAGATATGGAGGCACTATCTTTATGGGGAGAAATGTGATATATACACTGACCACCAAAGTCTAAAGTATATTTTCACACAGAAAGAATTGAACATGAGGCAAAGGAGATGGTTGGAGCTTATTAAAGACTATGATTGTTCAATTCATTATCACCCTGGAAGAGCAAACAAAGTCGCGGATGCGTTAAGCAGGAAAGATCCTGTTGTTCTGGCAACAATGAGGATCCTGGGAGATCCCTTGATTAAAGATCTAGTAAAACTGGACATGGGAATTATAAGGAAAGGGACATCATCAACCCTATCCCAAATGATTTCTCAACCTTCATTACTAGAGAAGATCAAGAAGGCTCAAAAAGAAGATCCTTTGCTGCAGGAGAAGTTCGAGGCTGTAAAGGATGGGAAGTTCCCTGATTTCAATATTGATCAAGAAGGTGTATTGAAATTTCGTACAAGACTATGTGTTCCATCTATTCCGGAGATAAAGAAAGAACTGATGGATGAAGCTCATAGCTCTACTTTCTCTATACATCCGGGAAGCACTAAGATGTATAGAGACCTTCGTGATCATTATTGGCGGGATAACATGAAGAGGGAGATTGCCGATTACACTACAAGGTGCCTGGTGTGTCCGCAAGTAAAGGTAGAAAGACATCTTCCTAAGGGGGTATTACAACCACTACCCATACCAGTATGGAAGTGGGATAATATCACCATGGACTTTGTAACTGGTCTCCCAAAAACATCCAAAGGAAACAATGCGATATGGGTTATTGTGGACCGTCTCACCAAGACAGCCCATTTTATCTCTATTCGGGAAGATTTCTCTCTGGATAGCTTGCCAAGATATACGTGAAGGAAGTGGTAAGGCTGCATGGGGTACCACTATCCATCGTATCTGATCGTGACCCAAGAATCACATCAAAGTTCTGGAGAAGTCTTCAGCATGCTCTGAATACAGAATTGAATTTTAGTACGGCCTATCATCCTCAAACTGATGGCCAATCTGAAAGGACTATTAAGACACTCGAAGACATGCTGAGATTATGCTCAATGGAATTTAAAGGTGGATGGGATCAACACCTCCCATTAGTTGAGTTCTCCTATAACAATAGCTTCCATTCGAGTATTCAGATGGCACCCTATGAAGCTCTATATGGAAAGCGGTGTAGAACTCCTACATGTTGGGATGAAACTGGTGAGAGGAAGCTTCTTGGGCCTGATCTCGTGCAAGAGATGACGGAACAGGTTCATGCCATCCAACAACACATAAAGGCTGGTCAGAGTCGGCAGAAGAGCTATGCTGACAATCGTCGAAGGGACTTGGAGTTTGGTGTTGGTGACAAAGTCTTCCTTCGAATTTCTCCATGGAAGAGAGTCATGTGGTTTGGGAAGAAAGGGAAGCTCAGCCCTAGGTACATTGGCCCCTATGAAATCCTTGATCGCATAGGAGCAGTGGCCTATCGTCTAGCACTTCCACCAAACCTAGCTCAAGTTCATGATTTCTTCCATGTATCTCTCTTGAGGAAGTACATACCCGACCCTTCGCTTGTACTGAACCCAGAGGTGGTACAACTTGAACATGACCTCTCTTATGAAGAGCAGCCAGTGGAGATCTTGGACCGTAGAGACAAGGTCCTACGAAACAAGACTACCCACCTTGTGAAAGTGTTGTGGAGGAATCATAAATATGAAGAAGCGACTTGGGAGCCTGAGGAAACGATGAAGCAAAAGTACCCTCACCTTTTCGACTATGCCTCAAGTATAAATTTCGGTGACGAAATTTCTTAAGGGGGGAAGAATGTAACGACCCAATCTTTTTGAGTAGTATATTAACTTACTCTTATTGATTTAATAAGATGTTAATGGTTAATGCAGAAAGAGGAGTCGATGGCTTCATCCAGTAGACTCAACCCTTATGAAGCCCACTTATCAGAGCTTGGGAAGGAGGTAGCATCTGTGGGCTTCGCTTTGGACCAAGCCCAAGCCGAGCTCCAGCGTGTCAAGCTTGAACGAAAACGCTTGCAGGAGAAGTTCAAGTTAGTGGAGATTGCTACTAGGGCAATGTTATCTGAGACTCCCTCAGATTCTCTCACCATATCACACCTTACACTTAGGTCTTATGCCAGTGTTATAAGGGGCTATGTGATGAGACCCTAGTTTCCTTGTGTAATCCTCTCGGGTGAATAAATTGAGATTTCTTCCTTTAGTGATGTTTGTGAAATTTCAAATGCCTAGATAATTTTAGAAGGTATTTTATTGATGAATTTTGAAAAAGGGATATTTTGAAATATTTATGTAAACCCTAAATAACTAATGATGTGTAATGATTTTCGAAAAATGGTCTTCTACAAAAGTGTTCATTAAGGAATTTGGAGTCTAATAAGATCAACTTAATTTTTGATGAATAGTAAATTATGAATAGTGATTTTACGCTTAGGATTAGTAATGTGATCAAATGGATTATTAATTTTCACTCAAAGAAAGTTTTAATATAATTTAGACACCTTGGTTAAGTAATGTGATTCAATAAAATGGGTAAATAACGGTTTCATAAATTATTAATCAAGTATTAGTTTTTTCGGATGAATAGTGTTTTTTAATTAAAAATTTAATTAAAAATAATTAGAAAATTATTTTTATAAAAATGACTTTATTTTTGAACTCAGAGAATCGATATTATGTTAAGGTAATTTTTGGGGATTTTTCTGAAAAAAATGAATTTTCGATGAATAGTGTTTTTATTTAAAAATTAAATTAAAAATATTTAGAAAAATATTTTTATAAAATGGATTTCATTTTTGAAATCAGAGCATTGATATTTGGTTAAGGTGAAATTTTGGGATTATTCTGAGAAAGTTGAATTTTCAGTGAATAGTAAAAATACCGTTTTAGGGTTTCGGTATGTTTAATGACATCATAATGATGTCATGATGATGTCATGAGATCTTTTGAGGGTTGGCCGGACAAGGGTGATGAATTATTGTTTTGGGGGCCCCATGTGGCCTAACTCCATGATAAATTCCAAGGGAGATCACATGGGTTTGAGAAAAGCACATGTGAGGTGTCCTTTGGCCATTAATGCTTTGTCCCCTCACTTTCCCTATAAATACCCACCCTTTCCTCCCTTAGTTTTCACTCCCAACTCTCCCCCAACGAAGTTCTGGTCTTCTTACCTTCCAAGGAGTCCTCCCATGGTGCCCCCAATCCCTCAAGGTCCAATCCTTTGAGTTTCAAGAGTCACGTTTTAAGGTAAGGGATCCGACCCCTCTCTTTCTTTTCATGTAATCTCTTTTATGTCATTCCTATTATGCTCCTTGTTTTTATGTGAGAGGATATTCTTTTATATTCCTCTTACTGCCCTTTCATGTTTATATGATGAGAGATCCCCTCTTACTCTCATCATTTCGTTTTATGAATGTTTAAGTGACGCCGTTAGGCTGCCGAATGTTTAAGTGATTCTTTCACCCTTCTCATTTTTCAAGTGCGATTTTCATGTCAAGTCTTTCAAGTTCCTTTTTATTATGTTGGGGTATGATCTCTATATCTATCATACTGATCTCTTATTATCATATGATGAGGGACCCTATTTGATCTTGTCAATTCTTTTTATTGAAGTTTAAGTGACGCCGTTAGGCTGCCGAATTTTCATAAGAGAAATCTAAATTTTGTCTTCCTTCCATGTTTTTCATTTCAAATGGTATGTCCTTAAAATTTCATTACCATGTCCATATATCCTTCTTATTCTGTCCCCTTACTGTTTTATGGATCATTTATGAGTGGGTGACCCATGTCCCCTCTCTTTTCAATGTTTTCTAAAACCCCGAAACATAGCCGTTATGCTGCAGAATTTTCGTCTCAAAATGCCTCTCCCTCTTTTCTCCAAATTATTTTATGTTATAAAGTGAAAACTCAAAGCTCTTATTTCTATAAGGGTATTCACATATATATCAAAATGTTCTATTTCAAATTCTGGGATTTACATACATGAGACCCACTTTCCCTTCCGTGGGTTTAAAGTGCCGTAAAGATCATGTCATTAAAGCAATTTTTAAAATGTTATGATTATGAAATGAAACCCATTTATTTTATGCTATATGGGTTATTTATGAAATTTTTGATGATGATATATGTGGCTCACATGATAATAAAGGAAAATTTAAGGGTGCGCCCTGATAGCGCTCCAATGCATTGGGTAAAGACTTAATCTCTAGAGATGACCATTTTAACGACGCCTTGGTGAATAACCTTGGTAATTTTTAACGACACCTTGGGGATGGACCTTGGTGAAACGAAATGATTGTCTATATTAAATGTTGCAGCCACTTCTTCAAGTTATGAAAAATGTTGTTTTTATTATGAAATGCCTCATGATTTATTTCTCATGCCTTAAAGTCCTTTTCATGTCCTTATTGAAGTATATCCAGTTCACATGTAAAATGTTCCTCTTGTTTCCCTTACTGGGCCTTCTGCTCACCCTTTCTTTTGATGTATGTCCCCAGGTTATGAGATGCATAATGAACATAGGATGAACTAAAGGAGAAGCCTTTCAAGTGTTTAAGAAGAATGTTTTATGTTTTTTTTTATGTATTTTGTTCCTGGTTTCCAAGACACTAGACCTTAAAGATCCTCAGTTATGTGTAATGTAATGAAATTTTATGTTATAAAATGGCGGGATGCCATAGAGTTGGTTTGACACAACTAAGGGACAAACCACGTATGTGGGTCCCAAAAAAGGGGACACCGATATTTACCAGTTTTTGTGGTTGAAACTCAGGGAGGCTTACTACCTAACCAGCCTAGGAGATAGGGATAAAAACACACATTGTTTTAAAGAATACAGTTTAACATCATGTGGGAAAACGAGGGATGGAGATTAAAATCATGTTGGATGATGGTGAACTAACATGAAGTGGTTGGGAAAGATGAGTGATGGGATTGAATGTTAGGGATACATCATACGTACCTCACTTAGAAAGGGTAAGGATCATAGTACATGTAGTTTGTTGATGAGGGATAGGTATTACACACTAAGGAGGCCCAAAGAGTATTCCAAGGTTTATGTATACTCTATGACCATGTGAGTCATGATCGGTGTAAGAAACTAGTGTCACGACCCGTCCTCGGGGCCCGTGTCGTGACTACCCCAAGCCCGCCTTCCATAGGCTAGGGGCTAGCGACTAGCACGAAAGGCGTAAATACCAATCAAAAGGGAAGCAATTTCCTTTATGAAATGTAATCACTCAAAAACAGAGTACAAGTAGAAGCTACACTAAGATAGTATGTCAATCATATCAAAGATATTAATTGAAGTCAAGACTCATCTCACACATGATTTTCATTATCGAAACCGTAACTGCTGAAGAGCTCCGTCTCTGACGAGTACAGTGATCCTGTCACGACTCCGAGGTACTGCTCACTAACCTAAGACTGCTGAGGTACTCCTCCTGTCGAGTACTGCAGGTCTGCCACCTCACAAAGTAGTGCTCCTCCACCATGGGTCTGCCACCTCACACAATAGTGCTCCCCCTCATAGCCTACAGAGGTACTCCTCCTGTCATGTACCATGGGTATGCCACCTCACAAAGTAGTTCTCCTCTGCCATGGGTCTTCCACCTCACAAAGTAGTGCTCCCCACTGGTCTATGCAATTCACTCCGAATCGAATCAGACAAGAAGTCATCAGGTATCAGCCAGCTACACAGTCTCTGTACTCCATACGCTCGTCTTTGGGAGGGTCTGCTCCACAAGCTATAGGTCGATACTCCAAGTATCAAAATGTCCCACAAAGAAGTATCTCAATGGACCGCCTTGTAATAGGGGTCTCAACGCAATAGACGACACGTCATTCGGACGCCCGGTCTTTGAGTTATTAGCCATTTCATCCCAGGTGCCCGATTGGTTTCATGTACGAACCAACCCGGCTGTATCTCAACTATACCCCGAACTCACATAGGGTATACTCATAGGGACCGTTTCTCGATGTGATCATCAACACCGCTGACAGTTCGTCAAACGGACATCCGGTCTGAAAGTTATGAGCTTTTCTGTTCCAGGGGCCCGGTTGGATTTCAGGTACAATCCAACCCGACCATACTCCAACTGCGTCCAAACCATGAGCGGAGTAAGCCCAAAAGTCTGTCTCACTAATAGGAATCCAACGAAGTCGACGACACATCAATCGGTCATCCGGAGCTCAAGTTATATGTGTTTCCTCTCCGAGGACCCGGTTGGTTTCGTGTTTGAACCAACCTGATTGTACACAATGTTCTCCGAAACCTTGAGTGTAAAATACTGAAATGACCGTCTGAATCCATGGATCGCGTCTCAATTGACGGTGTGTCAATTAGAGGTTCATAACCCATGTTACGGTCATTTGAACGAAACTGTCCGCTTTTAGGGGGGTTTGGGCCCGGACCGACCCTGTCGAAGACCCCCTGGGTCGGGCCGAACCGGGTCGACCCGACCCGCGTCCGGGTCCGGCCCACTTGGGCGTGGCCCGGCCTAGCGGGCTGCCCGACCCAGCGGTTGGGCGCCTTGACCCGGCGTGAGCGGCCCGGCTCGGCTGGGGGTTCGGTCTTTGACCGAGCCGCGTGAAGGGGGGGCACTGCCCCCTCACCTTGTAACGGCGGCCCCACGTGGTGGGACCGCCTGTCCACCACCGGGGGTTACGACCCCCGGAATTCTGAACGGCCAGCCCGGTTGGCAGGCCGGTGCCTCCATCGCGGGACCCCGCGGTCCCGCCCTCTAAGCGTCGGCGTCCGGTTTTATCCGGCCACCTCCAGGTATTCGGCCGTGGCCAAAGGGTCGTGGCTCTTGATTCTCCGGCAATCGGGGAGTCTAGCCGCCCCTTGTAGGTGACCTCCGCGGCCTTAGGTTGTGGCCCTTCATTGACCGGCGCGGTGCGTCGGCGCCGCACCCCTCCGCCGCGACCCCTGCTCCTGTCGCGACCTCTTTCGGCCTCAACGTCGGGGCGCGACGGCGCCACGCTCCTTCGCCGCGGTTACCTCGTTTATAAATTAAGTAACTTCACCATTGATATTTAGGAAGGTTCCAAATAAATGAACCTTCATAAATTCCACAATGGTTACATATCTCCCCCCCTCTCCTATATATAGGGAGCTTGGGAGAAGGTTTTGGGACAACTTCACCAAGTGACGAAGCGCTGGTAAAATATTACGACGCCTAACACTTGTGGAAATCATATCCTCTCCAACGAAGAATGTGAAGAAAGCCAACACCACCCTCTGCTTCATCCTTCCTGACGTTGACAGAACGATGCCCATCTACCGCGATGCCATCTACTCCGACACCGACGACCGCCTTCTTCGACGTAGGGGTTTGATTCTATGTTCGTGAATATTTGGGTATTCATCGTTAATATTTTAGCCTCTTGCTATCGATTAACGATAGGGGTCTGGACCGCACAAACACGGACAACCCTCCTCACTTTTTAATGTTGTCCATCGTTTTGGATTGGAATGGAGACAGGGCGGTGCCGTCGCACCGCGCGGAAACGAGGGAACCACGGTGAAGGAGTGCGGCGCCGACGCGCCACACCGTTAAGGCCGAAAGAGGCCGCGGCTGGAGCAGGGGCCGCGGCGGAGGGGTGTGGCGCTGTCGCGCTTTGCCGGAGCATCTTGAAGGGTCGCGGCTGCAGCGGGCCGCGGCGGGCCGCGGTGGAGGGGTGCGGCGCCGACACGCCGCACCGGTCGAAGAAGGGTCACGACCTAAGGCCGCAGAGGTCTCCTGCAGGGGGCGGCCGGACTCCCCGGCCACCGTAGCATCAAGAGCTGCAGCCCTTTGGCCGCGTCGGAAGACCTGGTGGCGGCCGGATAAAACCGGACGCCGATGCTTGGAGGGCGGGACTGCGGGGTCCCGCGACGGCGACACCAGCTGACCGTTCAGAATTCTGGGGGTCGTAACCCCCGGTGGTGGACAGGCGGTCCCTCCACGTGGGGCCACCGTTAAAAGGCGAGTGGGAAGCGCCCCCCCCCCCCCCCCTTCGCGCTGCTCGGTCACAGACCGAGCGCCCAGCCAGGTCGGGCTGCTCGCGCTGGGCCGGGCCGCACCACAGGGAAGGGCACCCGCGGGGCCCGGCCGCCTGCGGGGCCGGGCTGCCCACTGGGCTGGACCGCGGCCAAGGGGGCCGGACCCAGACTCGGGTCGGGTTGACCCGGTTTGGGCCGACTGAGGGGGTCTTGGTCCGGGTGAGTCCGGGCCCAAACCCCCTAAAAGCAGGCAGTTTTGTTCAAATGCCTGTAACATGGGCTATGGACCTTCTATTGGCACTCCGTTAGTTGTGACACGATCCTTAGATTGATATGGTAGTTTCGGTGTATTACACTCAAGGTTTCGGAGAACTTTGGTTATGATCAGGTTGGTTCGAACACGAAACCAACCGGGTCCTCGGAGTGGAAACACCTATAACTTGAGCTCTGGACGTCCGATTGACGTTTTGTCGACTTTGTTGGATTCCTCATAGTGAGACAGACCTTTGGGAATACTCCGATTGAGGTTTGGACGCAGTTGAAATATGGCTGGGTTGGATTGTACCCGAAATCCAACAGGGCCCCTGGAACGGAAAAGCCGATAACTTTCAGACCGGACATCCGTTTGACGAACCGTCAGCGGCATTGGTGATCACATCGAGAAACGGTCCCTATGAGTATACCCTATGTGAGTTCAGTGTAAATTTGAGATACGGTCGGTTTGGTTCGTACACGAAACCAACCGGGCCCCTAGGACAAAAAGGCTAATAACTCACAGACCGGGCGTCCGATTGACGCGCCGTCTGTTGCGTTGATAACCCTATGACAAGGTGTTCCTTTGAGATACTTCTTCTTGGGACTTTGTGATACTTTGAGTATCAACCTGTAGCTCGTGGAGCGGACCCTCCCAGAGACGAGCGTACGGAGGATGGAGACTGTGTAGCTGGATGAGACCTGATGACTGCTTGTCCGATTCGATTCGGAGTGACTTGCATAGCCCAGTGGGTAGAACTACTTTGTGAGGTGGCAGTCCCACAGTACTCGATAGGAGGAGTACCTCTGTAGGCTATGAGGGGGAGCACTACTGTGTGAGTTGGCAGACCCATGGCGGAGGAGCACTACATTGAGAGATGGAAGACCCGTGGTACTCGACATGAGGAGTACCTCAATGGTCTTAAGCTAGTGAGCAGTACCTCGGAGTCGTGACAGGATCACTGTACTCATTAGAGACAAATCTCTTCACCAGTTACGGTTTCGATAATGAAAATCTCGTGAGAGCTGAGTCTTGACATCAATCAATATCTTTGATATGATTGACTTACTATCCTTTATGGTTTGGGTTGTACTCTTATGTGGATGTGATCGAACGTGGGCTCGGATGTTGGATTCAAACTGGATTTGATGACTTAGGTATATGTATGGGCATATACCTAAGTAGTGTTGGATATTACTTCGTGATTGTATCTTTCTATTGTGGATTACCCTTTGTGGATTCTGGAAGACCTTTGGTGGTCTCGGGGTCCCTTCTGAGTAGCATATACTCACCCCTGCATGGGCTATGCCCGCACTACGTTGTGTTGGATGCAGACGACGGACAACGCTGATCGTGGTTGAGGCTTGTGGAGAAAGTCAGTTCCTAGAGGTGGACCACTGGGCGGGACATTTACAGAGTGGACGACCGGACCCGAGGAGCTGAGGAGGCTATCTCTACCCACCCTTCAGGTGGGACTTCCAGTGGACAGCTCGACATTGCTGATTTACTTTTTGTTTTTGTACTTTCTTTCCAGTTGTACTTTACTTCAGTTGGGGTTTGTATTCTGGCCCACTTACTTTTCCACACTACTTTTTGTACCCAGTTTTACATAGTGTTTACTTCTATTTGCTTACTCCATGGTGTTTGTTACTTTATAAAGGCAATGCCTTCCACTTTTTGTTGGGATTTACGCCTTGGTGCTAGTCGCCAACCCCTGGCCTATGGATGGAGGGATTGGGGTAGTCACTGCATGGGTCCGGAGGATGGGTCGTGACAACTAGAGGCAAGAAATATATGACGATCACGTCATGAAAGGTGCGTCCTTGAGAAGTAGAGTATGGATTACGCATGGTTAGCAGCCTAGAGAGACGAAGATTGGGAATTAATTTATAATGGAGGCCCAAATGGAGATAAAGACCAACAGAAGGGTGACATGGTATCGAGTTCCCTTTTCCCATCTGTCCTAGGGTCTTTGGACATAGAATAAGAGAGGGGAAGGGGTGTTACCTTCTAAAAAATGATGGAGGCCTAAACCATGATGGTTTCCTTCCCCTGTAGAAAAATTGTTTTCCATTAAAGGAGGATCTCATTCCATGTGAGGAAGATCTCTCTCCCATGGAGACCAGTGGGCATCAAAAATGCCCAACACATAGAACCCTATGCACATCACACAGGGAGATTATACAGTTTAATTTCATGTGCGAAGGACAATGATGATTGGATGTTTATTGTCTTGTATCTTGGAAGATGAGGATTCCCTCACTACTCCTAGGACATATATAACTATCACAATTTAACCCCTAGTTAAGCTAAGGCACTGACAATGCCAGGTAGAGATGGGGTTGTGGAGGGATACATTGGGAGTGCCTATGTTAGCGTGGTTATGCGGAGAATAAATATTGGTTATATTTCATATATGAAGTAGCGTGAGGCAAGAAACATGATGCACCACCCAAGGGACCTTGAAATCACATTTTACAAACCAAGATATTTGTATAGGATAGGTATGTGCGTGGAAAGGGTGTCACATGTAAGAGGTCATTAGACATGATTACATAGGCTAAGGTTGTCACATTGAGTGCAAAAGATGGGGGGGACACAAGATTTACGGGTGTACACAAGATGGGGTAGTTGCATGAAAATTGAGTATATTCACACATGAATGGTATGATACGGAGGAAAAAATGCATGGAAAAGGATGATTTTGTTCATAAATTCCTTTGAGTATAAGTAAATGGAAGAGGATCAATCCCTTGTGGGCCCAACCGAAGGGGGACCCCTAGGAGAACCGTAGTGCAAGATCCAATACCTTGAGGACATGTCTATTTTTAGGTCGCGTAAGTGGTGTCTTTCACGTAGTAGAGCATCAGTTCATCTTCCATAACCATCCTCCAAAGGGCGGGGGTTACACATAAATTTATAGCCATAAACTTTGGCGGCGACGCGTAAGAGGAGCTACATGGAAGAGGATACTTTGATGCTTCATGGAGTGTGAAAGGGTTTGTACGCATATGGGAATATTGAATTTTGGGAAATCTTCCATCATATGGTTGAGTTGTCTGGTTTTCCGATGGACGAAGCAGATGTATCACATTGATGTCTCATTAGGCATGCAAGGGTTTGCACACATATTGGAATCTTACACGGACCCCTTAATTATTGTGCCAACTCCCTCGAGAATCATGGAGTTGTTTGTGTATTCCAAATATGCCTCAGTTTATCTCATCTGTTCCCATTCATGGCCCTGTTTGAAATTCTTCATCAATAATAAAATATGAAAATATCCAATATTAAGCATAAGAAGATATATTTTTTGAAAAGTAGTTTTGATTTTTTTAATTGAATAGTGGGTTTAAAACAAATTCTTGACAATTTTATACTTTTTATTTGACAAAATAAACTTCATTTACATATATAGAATATCAAAATCTAATTTGGGTGATGTTTTATTATGTGTCTATGAATTTTCATATTTCATGAATAGTAAAAAAAATATAGAATTTTAATTCGAAGATGACAATTGTTCTAATTTATTTTTATAGTTAAATTTTCTTTTTATATGGGTTTAAAGTATATTTACATCAATAATAAATTTATTATCACACTTTAGGGAAATGGATTCAATTTTAAATTGAAATTGGATATAAAAACAATTCAAATTTTCAACAATTTCTCATTAAAAGCTTGTTGTATCATCCCATTTGTGGAATTTATTTTTAATTAATTTATTCCAATTATATATTTAGAAATTTTAAAAATGTATTCTATATTTGGAATGGGTATAATTTATAATTTCAAAGATGTTAAACTTTTTTTTTCTCAAAAATATTACGGAATATAATTAAAATATATTTGAATGATTAAGGTAAAAATGACTTTACTTTGGGCTTAAAATTGTAGTTAAGGGGCCAAATAACGTAGAAACAAGTACAAAAGTAATTCTCTAGGCATATTTCGACCATATCCTCCATTGGGTCATGAATTTGCCATTATTGGAAGAATGGGATATAAGTGAGACCTCTCAATAGTGTTTTTCCTTTCCTTTTTATATTTCCTGGAATGTCAAATCTCCTCCAATATAATGGTGAAATTTCCACCCACATATAGTCAAAAATCTGAAGACATTTTGGGATTAAATCCAACCAAAAAATTCCTTTTTTGAGAACATAGATGAATTTCCCAAAAAATAAGTAACAACCATCAACAAACACATTTGTTTTATTTGTTTCTCCACCAACTCAATTATTCAGATACAATTATTATATAATAACCTCAGTATACTAAATATATAGATATATTTTTATGTTAATTTTATTCCATACACACAGAGAAATATCCATAATCATCCTTCATCACAATGATGGGATTCCACACCATAAAGAAATGTCATTAGTTAATCCATTAACACATCTCAAGGATTGGAATAATGATTTAATTCATATTTTTATTATATATATGATATTTATGTTATATTTTTTCCTATGTAATTATTATATGACACATAAATACCATAATTCTATTTTTTTACTATGATAACTTCATCTGTGGATGTGTGGACTACCGTCTCCTCAAAGCAATGTGATTCATTCATACTTCACATTGAATATATTAACTATGAGTTTAATAAAAAAACTGATATATATGGAATTATAATTATAATGGAATATATATATATATAGTTATATATATGTTTATTTTCTTTCTTTAAAAATATGAGACGAAAAGGGAAACAACGTTAATACATATGTATGGCCTACCGTCCCAATGAATGTTGTATTTAATTTAATATTTATATCATTTATAGATTATTAAAAATAAATATATAACAAATATTTCTGATATTTATATCACTTTTTAATCTCTTCAAATATGTAAATCATGATATAAATAAGCGTATTGAGAATAGGATGGAGAAACGTATATGAAAAAAGTGGTTATTAGTTAAATATAACTTTAACATGAAATCGTTAATACATAATAAATATAAATTGATAATAAAATCATATATGGTATGATATATGATAATATTATTCTTTGGTAGGTTTATAATAAACATTTATTTATTATATAGGAGGATTGAACATGTATGATGAATTTCTTGACTTTAGGAATGAGATTTATCATCTCAGTTCTATTTTGGTATGATATATTCTATAATCAACACTTTTTATTGTTGTGTGGTGTATATACATTCCAATTACATGTTCTGTTTTTAATTTCTATTATGTAATTATCTAAAAATCATTTATTTGTTTTATTGTTTCATTGATCTTCGTATTCAAAAGTTACTTAGGTATTTAAGGGATTTTTAGTCTCACATTTATTTCTATAAGACATATTAATTTTTCACAACCTTTATATTCTTTGTGGTGTATATACATCCCATTAATGTATTATATGATTCATATTCATAATGTTACTTATATTTACATATCAATTTGATGGTATCTATTTTATATGGATTATAATTAAATTGATTCCAAATTGGTAATGGAATTCTGTATTAATATTCATTCATTGAGACAGTTGTTAAGTTATGTAACTATATTCTTTTATTAGGAGTATATACTCTAAAAAACCTTCTCTTTATTATATTAATATTTATGACTTATTACATAAAATTAAACATAAATTATCCCATAATATTGATATGTATAATGACTTTTGGAATTTTGTACGTACCATAACATCTTGAACATGGGATACATTAACATTATTGAAAACTTCCTTAACATGTTTAAAAATCTCAATGCCTTTTAAAACAATAGGGGATAACCTTGGGACTTACATAAGAAATGGGTGAGATATTAAAGATCAGTTAGTGAATAAAGATTGGATAAGGTAATATATTTTAGTCAAGAGGAATATCAAATGGGTAACAAATGGAGTGAGAATATTAAGCTTGAATAATAAGCCCTGATATTGCATGATAATACTAAAGGGAAATTAGGGAATGTGGAAACAAATAGAAAAACAATATCATAAAAATATTTCTGGCTAAATTCCATGACATCATGATGTAAAAGGTCCCATAAAGTAATCATGTTAATTCTTTTTCAAAAAATAATGTTTCATGATACTAAACATTACCCAATGCATTGGACTAATATATAATTTTAGGTGCACCCATAAATTCCATTTCATTCACATTCTAAAACGTGCAACCTAGATCATACAAAATGTATTAATTCAATATCATATTTAATAACATGATTAATGTTTTTGGAATACAAATATGTAAGTACCAATTAAAATTATTATATGTGTTTAATGGTGAGTACCATTCGTAAAAAATGCATATGGTATTCAATATACAGTTTTTTTTGGAATTGAAAAATCACGGTGAAATTTTGGATTCATAAGAAAACACATAAAAATTAATCAAATTGGATGTTAATAGTGTAAGGGTATCTCATTAATTTGAAAAGAAATGGGAAGTAATAGGTACATTTAATTTAATATCCCTACATTATGAATTGTTTATAGAAGGCATGAGATTATATGGAATCTTGAACAAAGAAGAGATGGTGAAGATCCTTTACTTGAGTGTGGGATACCAAATGCTTCGGGGGGGGAATTTGAGATCTTATGAGGACAACAAGAGAAAACTATAGATTTTAGGGTAGAGTAATGAAAATATAAATGTATTTTTGAAGAGAAATTGAATCCTAGGTGGGTTTATATGGTATATTTGTGGAAAATTATACAACATTTATCAAACATTGGTTTTAGACTCTATATATTAACAAAAAAAAACACAAACCTTCAAATGATTTTGTCCAATGGTTCCTAGAAAATGGGAGTGGTTATCAATATTTTATATGTCTCAAGTCCTAATATAATAAAATAATAACCTTTCATATGTGGAAGTGGCTCATACTCTTAAATAAATTATTTTAAAACTATGTGATATACTAAAGGTCTTGAAGGATTCATAATGGACTTCTCAAATTAACCAAATAAGCATAAAATAATATTATTTTAATGGTAAAAATTATATTCTTTCTTGGATACCGTTTATAGTATTTATTACATCACTTATGGGTCATTATGATATAATAATTCACAAATTATATTTACATTGTATTTAATTATTATCCAAAAATTCGACTCTCTCCAAAAATTATGAAAAATTAACTATTGTATAATTTGGACATTATGATTTCAAAAATAACATGCATTTTATATATAGAATTTTATAATATTGTTTATTTTCACATTTAAAATAAAAATTGACATTTTTTGAGATATGTAATGTCTTTTGGACAATAACATTTTTCAAACCCTTATAAAAATTAAATTCTTCTAAATAAAATTTATATAATAATTTCGTAAATAAAATTATTAATAATGTTTTTAACATATTTTTTATTTTCTAAATAAAAAACTAATCAAAATAAATTCATTAATTTAATTCGAATATTACCCATATATTCTATTTTTGTTTTGTTGTATCCAAATAAAAAATCTAATATATTGTAACAGAAATAGGATGAAAATATAATAATTATTATATATATAAAAATATATATTCTCATTCCACTATGGTATAGATATATCTCCCTTTAATAGACTATAAAACACACTAAGAGTATGGTGTGTGATGGTGATACATTCATAGGCTAGATCATCTTACATGGTTTGGGTTGTGATCTCGAGATTGATCTTCTCCTGTAAATAGTTTTTATCATTCTTATGTTTTTGTACCTCAGCTTGGGATTGGTTAAGGGAAATTTAAAATGATGTTATCTCCCATAGAATCTCTGATAAATGCTCTTAATGGGATGAAATACTATTGGTTCAGTCCATCAAATCAATTGTTTGTTTCAATTTTGTTTGTTAAAACCATATTTATACTAATAATGTGATCAGTATTAAAACGATATTATCATTGGTAATGATGTGTAATAGTCATTTAGATCAAATAAAATATAATAAAACCAAATAATTCCATCTGTTTTTTGTATCCATATTATATAATAATATGTGTAATTAAATCATAAGGAAAATTTCATTTTTAATGGTTCGGTTAATTAAAAACCTCCCCCATTAAGAAATTATTCCCTCAAAAGTTTCATTTACCACACTAAAATTGATGAGTGTAACTCAATTTCATCATTTCCTCCCATTCCCAACATGCTTCTTCAAACTCGTTTTTCCTCCACATCACATTGACCAAATGCATTGTCTTATTTTGTAAAACATTGTCTCTACCATCTATGTTCTTCATCAAATAATCCTCATATGAAGGACATTTTACAATGGTATAGCCTATGGATTGAGTACAAGTGACAGTTCTGGAATGTACTTTCTCATGGTGGATACATGGGATACATCATGTACTTGTGATGGGTTAGGGTGTAGTACTAGTCAATAGGACACTACATTGATGTAATCAAGGATCTTCAAGGGTATGATGTATTTTGGACTAAGCATTCCCTTCTTCCCAAATCTCATGACATTGATCCATGGATATATATAAAAGAATACCATAACTTCAACAGAAAACTCTATGTCTCATCTATGATTATCAACTTAACTTGTTTTCGGCTCAATAGCAATGATGTGTTTTTTAATGGTCGTAATCTTTTACACAATTATTCAGACCATTTAAAGAACTAGGAGTTTTTATTCCACAACATCATCACATTATTTTACTGTTCAGAACCTCATTCAATGTAGGGATTAATAGGGATCCATTATTATTCATAAGTGGAAATGGTTATTACATTATAACTCTACCAGAGGAATGTGTTGGTCCCATCCACTATGGAAGTCAATTGAGCATGATTCCAATAAGACATCACTTTTCTTTATAGTCTGCTCAAATTTTCCATCAGTTTATGGTGATTTGAAAAGATAAAGTTCAACTATTCATTTTGAACATGATAGAGATTCCTCTAGAACATAGAGGAAAATCATGGATCTCGATCAGATACAGTCGATAATGGTGTTCCATGAAAACTCACCCAAACTCTAATGTACATCCTTACAAGTTTATAGTTTGATAAATCCCCTAAAATCATAGAAAAGTGTTGAGTATTCTTAAGACTATCCAACATATCTGATTTTTCATTATTCCATTTTGATATATACAGAAGACCAGTGACAATTTCCCTGGTTATTTTTTCCCATTTCCATGTAGGTATGGGTAATGGTAGCATCATACAATTGGATTTTGTCATCTTGTCTTTCACTTTTAGAAATGTAATACATCTTAATGTATATTCCATGATCTTCTTGTTGATATCAACCCACTAAAAATATTCTCAGATATCTCGATACATTTTTGTTCTTCATGTGTGTATGGAGAAGGTTGAGATACATGCATCATCAGACATATACTTTAATTCCTCAATATTTTATGGTACACATAGTCTTGAACCAAATAACATAACTCATTGTTCAATAACATTAAACTCTTTGTATTCCCATTTTTATATAGTTTTCACTTTCTTATGAATTACCAAATAATTTCTTTGTCCGTGCAATATCCTCTCTAGAAGGAATGGTTAGGAAATAATTTGTGAAAGGATTGATGATGTTCCTTCATTTAGGATTCCAATATCCATACTTTTCAAATCTATGATGATTGGAACCCTATCAAATCTCATTAATAATAGAATTTTTGTATCATTTTTACATAGATCATCTTATACCTTATTTGATTTCACTAGATGGTAGTGAATTGGGAATTGAAAATCCTTTATCATCTATAACCATAATTTTTATAACATATTCATCTCTTTCTTCCTGAATATAGATTTGAGTTCTTTGTGATTTGTATATATTTTACACTTCTCCCCGAAGAGATAATATCACAAAATTTTCAAAAAAACTATAACTGATATCAACTCTATTTCACTCATGGGGTAGTTTTTCTAATGAACATTAAACTATCTTCAATCATAGGATATGACATTATCATTCTTCATTAACACACATCCAAATACCCTCTTTGAAGCATTTCTAACTACTAAAAAATTTCCCCATTTGTGGGTAGTGTAAGCATAGGGGAAATAATAAGACTTCATTTCAACTCCATGATGGTCTCTTCATATTCATTATTCCATGAGCATTTGACTCCCTTACAAGTTATCTTGGTTAGAGTGATTTACAATTGCAAGAAATTTCAAAAAAAATTGAAGATTCTACCCAAATAATCGAATGAAAGCATGGATATATGTCATAGTTGTTGGCCTCTTCCATCCACCAATTGATTATTTTTTTGAAGGGTCAACTGATATCAAATTGAATGTTATGATATTCCCCAAAAATGATATATCCCTAAAAAAAAATTGAAATTTGTTTTACTTTACATAATGATTTTTGATTTTGAGAAGTCTTTTGCACAGTACATAGAATCTCCTCAAACTCCTCCTTGCTTTTGGAGAATATTTGAATATAATTTATAAATACTAACATAAATTTGTTGATATATTCTTAAAAGACTCTTTTCAACATGTTCGTGAATATTGATGAAAACTTATTGATACTAAAGGGAATTACTATGAACAAATAGTGATCATACCAATTATGAAAAGAAGTATTTGTTATGTCCTCCTTCATCACAAAAACGTGACAATATCCTGACCATAGATCCACATTGGATAATTATTATTCTCCAACTAGATGATAGAACAAGTCATCTATCTATAAAATAGGATACTAGTTCTTTATCATGAACTTTTTCACCTGATGATAATCAATGCAACGGCACATGGAACACACTTATTCTTGATGAATATGACTTGTGCACCCAATGGTGAATGTCACGACCCCCTCCCAAAACGACTCCCCTTATGAGCTTGCAATGGTGAAAGGGAGATAATGACCCCCCGAGTCCCGCCTCCAGTAGGCCCCGAAGTGGCGACTAGCACCAAGGGTATGAGTTATCACAAATATGGGAGGAATTACCCTTTTTATTATTTAAAATCGGGAAATACGATGAGTCAAACACCAAAAGAAAAAGGATCAAGTAAATGAAAATAAACCCAAAACAATCCCACATGCATGTTTAAACTATTCTAAAACAAAGTAAAAGTACAAGAAAACTCAAAAGTAAAATACCAAAAGAAACAAGAGTACAACCACTACAATAGATCCAACTGTCCCGACTAGTAGTGTCCCGCATGGCCCTTGTAGTCCTCCTGGAAACCTGAAAGAAAACTTAGGGTGAGAATACAAATATACTCATTAGGGAAACCTAAAGCTCTCGTACACAGGTGGGGAGACATCCTACTGTCTCGTGAGAACAACAGAAGAAACCAAAACCTAGAAAGGAATTCTATCCACCCAACCTCACCATCCACACTCACCAAAAACACAAAAAACATGTAGTAGTATATAAGAACAAGTGTATTGGGTACCCCACACCATTTCCCCCCACTAGCTAGCTGCTCTTCTTGACAAAGAACTTCCGGATGCTACCACACTCTTCCTGCCCGCACACACCTGGGCCTCACAGACCACACATCCCACCCGCACACACCTGGGCCTCACACACCACACATCCTTCCCGCACACACATTGTAACAACCAGATATTTTATAAGATACATTATTTTTAATTTCATTCATATCTTTTAGTGTACGACACACCAAGATTATCTTGCGCTATACGCAACACTGTATTAGCTTGTAGTATACGGAACACTTTTCTTGGCTCTTGTTACACACAATTTCAGGTTCGTTTGATAGATGTTATTCTACAAAACATTGAGTGTATATATATATATATTCAATGTATAAATAAAATATGTTTGGATTCTATTATATGCAACAACAAAGGAGTTGTGCACTACACTCAACCTTGACTTGACTTTCATTACACGCAATCGCGACCTTCCTCGATAGCGTGTGTTGTAGGCAATATCAGGTTTTACTAAACAACGATATGTTATTATAATATTGTTATGAACTAGACATTATGAATAGTGTCAACTAAATTTTTAAATTTATAACATTTTTATTCATCTTACACATTTCTAGAACATGGTATAAGAACAAAATAAATTTTTCAGGTAAAATAAGTATTTTTAAAAAAATGCAGTTTTGCCGCCTTTTGATGGCGCACCCACTTTAAATATAGTTTTGACATGTTTATAAGTTCAATTTGACATAATAAAATTCTTCTTTTGAATCAGGATATAAAAATTTACATTAGATAAAGTTTTGATATTTTTCCGATAACTTTCATATTTTAATGAATAGTAAAAACACGCTATATTTTAATTAAAAACAACTTTTTTCATCGTAATATCTTATGTGGTTAAATTATAATGTTGAATGGTTTTAAAGTATAAATAGAATATATTTTTACCATTTAATATAAAGTATGTCATTATCATTGATTTTACCTTGAATTCGTAGGTTAAATCAATTCAATCTTTTCCAATGTTTTAAAGAAAAACCCATTTTCTTTCGACAACGGGATTAATTTTAATTTAATTTCTGAAACTTTTGTGTATTGAATTTGGAAAAATTAATTCCATATTTGGAATCAGTGGATCCAAATTATGTTAATAAGCTACTTTTTATTTTTGGGAATTATGAATAGTAACTACGGTAAATTTTATTTACCATAGTTAAAGGTAAATCAGGTAATTAAGGGTAAATATAATATTTTAAAATTACCCTAACAAATGTCACAATCCTATTTTATGACTAAAAGTCTACCCATATAACCAAAGGGTCGGATTAGATTCATTTAATTAAATTTTTTCAATGAAAATAATTTAATTAATATTATTACCAAAGAATGTGACAACATGTCACTTTCTTAAATCTTATAAGTATAATAATTTTAATCTAGTGATAAACTTCATGAAACTTCGAAAATGAATAGTATCCAGAAAGATAATACAATTATCTACCTCATAGGAATTTATTTAGAATTTTTAGGGATTAAATAAGTATCATTTATTATGACACAAAGATGTTACAGTAATTGTCTTATTAATGAAATATTGACATAATTGATGTTATAAATGCCCAAATAAATGTAATTTGAGACTTTTTATGACTTACACTAATTTTATAGGTTAATATGACATGGTATTGTTGATTTAAGTAACTTGGTTCGAACTTATCATTCTGTTATAAATTTCATAAAAATCATGTACCAAATAGTGTCAAAATTGACATAAATTAGTTTTTAAAACAAATATTATATTATTAATTGTTATTTTATTCCTAAAAATCTAAGGTTCGGCCAAATGACTTAGATAATATTATATATATTAGTAATAAACATCTTGGGGTTCTTTTGTCTTGATATAGTAAGTTTATTAACCATATAGTGTAAGAAAACAAAAAGACATGGTAAAAGTTAAATTATTTAACTTAGAGTTAAATCTAATTGATAAGGTTAACATAATCACCTAAACCTGTCTAAATCCTATTTGATGAGAGGATTTCGACCCATACCCACTTTTTCTTCGAAATAAGACCCTTTGGAACCATTATAAACCGAATTTGACCTTAAATATAAAATAATATTTTGAGCTTTTCCTAAGGTGCCCCTCTCCTCCCTTATAAAAGGGAACCTCCTCCCTCTCCTCCTCACACCAATTTGAGCATTAAAGCTCTTCCAACCCCTACAAAAATATCTTTTCCACTTCCCTATTATCATCCTAGAGGTCCTGGTCTTCTTCAAAGACCATCCTTAGTTCTTTATGTGGAGGTTAAGTGAAGGCGCGTCAAAAAGAGGTAATATCCATTACCGATCATTTTCAATATCTTGCTTCTTCAACTTATTCTTATTTAGTTGTTTCATGATAAAGTAATAACATATGTATTTCTTATATACTTATATGTTATTATAAATATGAAAAAACTCTAATTAACCTTCTATCCATCCTACGGAAAAAGGAAATCACCGCGCGTGCGTACGTACGGAATACCGTCTCCACGCCGTGGTGTAATCTATTTTCCGCCACGACCGTAATTGGATGGGTATAATGCTGTAATGAGTAACTATATATGATTATTATAAAGTTATATTGATATTGAAATAGTATACATACGCTTAAACACAAGTTCACGATCCTGAGAATGATGTCATCGCTCGTGCGTACGTACGGATTGCCGTCTCCACGACGCGATGAGATTCATTCTCCACATTAACCATTCATGAATGATTTTAAAGTATATATAATGATTAATAATGAAATATATTAAATGTTAAATCTAATGGATTTATGAATATATATATATATATTTATGTCATCTACTTACTTCCATTCAAGACAATAAGGAAAGGAAAACAACGTTCATGCGTACGTACGGACTACTGTCTCCATGAACGGTGTGTTTCATTTCATTTATCTGTCTATTATATATATATATATACTGAATATATATGATATAAAAATCATGTTTTATATTATGGAAGTAATTAAATAATGATATAAGTAATAATAATGTCAATAAGAACAAGTCCAAACACCTACGATAAATGAAACGATTTTACCCAAAACGCTTCTTTAACATAGAATTTACAAAGGAACTGGTAATATAAAGTCATAAGTGAACCATATATGATATCATAACAATTAATATGATTCTTTAATAAGTTAATGACATTATGTAAATCATTATACAGGAGGTTCGGATACGTACAAAGCATATCGGACATAAGGTAAGGGAAATATCACAATCTCATTTTTATCCGAGATTGTTTATACTTTGGTATTTACTGGGGTGTATTTTATCTTCCAAATCCTTGTTTCCTCAATATGTAATATTATTTCCATCCACATACAATTGTTTAAATCCAATTTTACCCTTCGGTGAGTTTTTAGTAAAAGATATGAAAGGAATCTTTTGCCGTTTTTTGTACGATGTACTTTTTGACTTTTCCGACAAAAGTATGAGAAGAATGTTTTTTTAACTTATACGGCATGAATGGATTTTTTTAAAAAAAAATCCAAGAATCTTCCTTTACATGTTTTCAAGTTTATATTTAATCAACTTATTTTAGTTTAAAATTGTATGACATTTTAAGAAAGGAAAAATGTTTTTGAAGTAGAAATGATATTTTCCTCAAGAATGGAGTTCAAGTGTTTTATCAAAATTATTTTCCATCTAAGATAATAAATGGTTCTGTTTCTATCCATATTATTACATGGATTTGATTATTTTGTGATGGAAATATTTTTATGAATTCTTTTATCTTTTATGAATTTCTTTATGATGTCACGATGTTTAAAGATTCCCATTTTTATTACATGGGTTATGCTACGATGTATGGTTTATGATTTTGTGGAACACATAAGAATGGTATCATTATGAGATGGGTGGGACCTATATATCCCTCCAATACATTGGGTAAATATTTTATATCTCATGAGATAGACATGACAGGAATGGTAGGTTATACCGGTTCAGTGAAACAGGACTGAAACTAGGAGTGTACTCGGTTCAGAAAGGGACTTTCTCCACTAAGATAGTCTTGGCAATGATTCTTGACTAATAAGAAATTATTCTCTATGATTATGTGTGTATGAAACAAAGTTTCATGTTTTAAGTTATGATTATTGTGATTACATTTCACTATCATGATTTATCCCATGTTATTAAATTATGATCTCTTTTGTAGGTTAAGATTTCCAAAAGTTATGTGCTTATGTATATGATGTGATTGATATTTCTTTTGTTTACCCTTAATGAGCATTTGAGCTCACCCACTTTTTTTGTTTTATTTTCCCCAAGATATAAAGAATGCTTTTAGGTATAAAAAAAAGATCTTTATGGGAGATGTTGAAGATCTTTCGCCACGATTAGAATATTATATTCCGAGTTTCCAAAGACACTAAACTATTACAGTCCTTGTGTGTGTGTTTTTTTTATGTAATAAGTATTCCGCAAAAGTAATGTAATGTCCATGTACGTCAAGATTCAGGTCTCTAGAGTTGGTATCAGAGGAAAGGTTTAGTCAACCTTTGGAAACTAGGATGCGAAAACGTTAGTGAGATCCCTAGAGATATTTCTAAGGTATGTCTAGGGATGTCTCTAAGGAAAAGTATACGTATAGGATATAGTCCTAGAACTATGGTAAAGATCTTAGAATTTAACCTAAGATGTTAGTTATTGAAGTTACCCCCCCTTTATTATGATTTTTTCCTCTAACACTATTCTTTTTGGGTTTTAGAATATGGCTGGAAACAAGTTGATTCACGATAATGGAGGATATTATGGACAATGGAATGATATTCTTCATGAGAAACCAAATGAAATGGGATTTGGAAGTCCAACCATCATTATTATACCGAATCAGCAATCTCATAATATGATCAATAAACTCAAATTTGGTAAGTTTCCTGACTCGGATAATAAGAGAAAGATGGAGTTTCATGATGATCATAGAGGAAAGAAAGTTCAATTTCCCCTATGTAAATCATGTGGGAAGAGGCATCAAGGAGAATGTTTCAAAGGAACTGGAAGATGCTTTGGGTGTGGAAAAGAAGGACACAAAGCCAGTAAGTGCAAAGGAAAAGGTTCAGTTAACACCATGGATGAGGATAATGGTATTGCTACGACATCAATAATTTTTAAATGTTTTTAATGTGGAATGTACGGGTATTATGCAAACCAATGACCTAAGAGAAAGTCTCATGAAGAGAATCAGTACGACCATATGAGTAGTATTTATGTTGATGATGATGATGAGACTACAAATGATATGTGAGTTGAAAGAATTGTTGAAGCTCAGTCAATGGTTTAAGAAGGTAGTGGAATGATTACATGTTTATCAAGTGTAATGTTGTATAAGTAATCTCATGGTACTATGGAATAAAGAAACATCTAAGGATTGTTACACTATTGTCTTTACTTGATTTTTGAAAGTGTATGATTAATGGTACCCGTATCCATTAAAGGATATTCAGATATTTTTGGAATATAGATGATATGCGCATAATGAAGGGATAAGGAGAAAATTTAATGTTTGATAGTATTCATGATCTCATGACTCATATAAGGAGAAGGTTATGTAATGGATTGAGTATATAGATTTTTTGGATTTTGGTATGTGGGAAGAGTTAACTTTTGACAGCATTCATGTTTTCAGTAAGGTTTAATGGGTATTCATTTTTCAAGAGAATACATGATTAAGGTATTCACATGATTGGAATGTGACCAACAAGATATATGGGGGATAAATGATGGTATTCACATGCTTGGTTGATGACATTTCAAGTAATCATTTTCTTTATATTATGAGCTTGGACCGAAGTATTTTAGATAAGCCTAATGATTGGAATGGATTTTGTTGGACATATGCTAAGTATTGTTTAAGTATAGAACGTTTTTCGATATTACTGATGGGATTTTATAGTAATGTAGTTTTAGAAAAAGGACAACCTGCAGGACGGGCGACAGCCCATCGCGTCAGACAAGGCCGTGGGAATCGAACCCACAACTGAAGTGCGACTGGCCTTTATCGCCTACCACTGGCCTACAGGAAGTCCCTGGTTAGTATAAATTAGTTTTATTTTATTAAGTGGTATGATATATGAAGTATAAGTTCATTTTTGGAACCATATACGATTAATCTAACCATAAGATGGACTTATAACTTTTTCTAACCTTTTGTTTGAAAGAGATGTAATGACCCATCATTCTATCACATGATCTATTAACACTTCATGAATAACAAATTCAACTACATTTCTTTAAGAGATGAAGTTGAAATTGTTCAAAGCACAAACAACAGTGAGATTGTACCAAAATAAAGTAAGTATTTATTCTAATTCAAAATCTTCAACTTTAGGGAAATGATCTTGAAAACCAAGAAAAATGTTGTCCTAGTGCCCTAATATCCGATGAATCAGATGGTACCCTAGATCATCACAAATTTATGGCTTTGTGATTGCTAGCTTTTCCACAGCCATGTTCTCTACCACTCTCCTTCAGAACATGATGGTTAGATTTCTCTTCCATATCCATATTTTCACCTATGTGGAAACCCAGTGATTAGTTTATTTGGGTAACCGTTACGTTTCATACTTTTGTTTTTAAAGTTTGGTTTTGGTATTCCTTTTTACGATGTGGGTTTCTATTAAAGAATCTTTCTAATAGTAAACCAATTATAACCCTGACAAATTTCGAGGGCGAAATTCATTTTAAGGGGGGTAGAATGTAACAACCCGAGATTTTATAAGATACATTCTTTGTAATTTCATTCATATCTTCTATTGTACGACACACCAAGATTATCTTGCGCTATACGCAACACTGTATTAGCTTGCAGTATACGCAACACTTTTCTTGGCCCTTGTTACACACAATTTCAAGTTCGTTTGATAGAAGTTATTATACGCCACATTGAGTATATATATATATATATATTCAATGTATAAATAAAATATGGTTGGATTGTATTATAAGCAAAAACAAAGTAGTTTTGAACTACACGCAAACCTGACTTGGCTTGCATTACACGCAATCACGACCTTCCTCGATAGCGTGTGTTGTACGCAATACCTGGTTTTACTAAACAACGATATATTATTATAATATTGTTCTGAACTAGCCATTATGAATAGTTTTAACTAAATTTTTAATTTTATAACATTATTATTCATCTTACACATTTCTAGAACATGGTATAAGAACAAAATAAATTTTTCTGGTAAAATAAGTATTTTTCAAAAAATGCAGTTTTGCCGCCTTTTGATGGAGCACCGAATTTAAATATAGTTTTTGCCATGTTTATAAGTTCAATTTGACAAAATAAAATTCTTCTTTTGAATCAGGATATAAAAATTTACATTAGATAACGTTTTGATATTTTTCCGATAACTTTCATATTTTAATGAATAGTAAAAACACACTATATTTTAATTAAAAACAACTTTTTTCATCGTAATATCTTATGTGGTTAAATTATAATGTTGAATGGTTTTAAATTATAAATATAATATATTTTTACCATTTAATATAATGTATGTCATTAGCATTGATTTTACCTTGAATTCGTAGGTTAAATCAATTCAACCTTTTGCAATGTTTTAAAGAAAAACCCGTTTTCTTTCGACAACAGGATTGATTTTAATTTAATTTCTGAAACTTTTGTGTATTGAATTTGGAAAAATGGATTCCATATTTGGAATCAGTGGATCCAAATTATGTTAATAAGCTACTTTTTATTTTTGGGAATTATTAATAGTAACTACGGTAAATTTTATTTACCATAGTTAAAGGTAAATCGTGTAATTAAGGGTAAATATAATATTTTAAAATTACCCTAAAAAATGACAAAATCATATTGGATGACTAAAAGTCGACCCATATCACCTAAGGGTAGGATTAGATTCATTTAATTAAAAAATTTCAATGAAAATAATTTAATTATTATTATTACCAAAGAATGTGACAACATGTCACTTTCTAAAATCTTATAAGTATAATAATTTTAATCTAGTGATAAACTTCATGAATATTCTAAAATGAATAGTATAAAGAAATATAATACAAGTATCTAAATCATAGGAATTTATTTAGAATTTTTTGGGATTAAATAATTCTCATTTATTATGACATAAATATGATGCAGTAATTGTCTTATTAATGAAATATTGACATAATTTATGTTATAAATGCCCAAATAAATGTAATTTGAGACTTTTAATGACTTAAAATAATTTTCAAGGTTACTATGACATGTTATTGTTGATTTAAGTAACTTTTTTAGAACTTATCATTCTGTTATGAATTTCATAAAAATCATGTACCAAATAGTGTCAAAATTGACATAAATTAGTTTTTAAAACAAATATTATATTATTAATTGTTATTTTATTCATAAAAATCTAATGTTCGGCTAAATGACTTAGATAAGATTATATATATTAATAATAAACAACTTGGGGTTCGTTCGGCTTGATATAGTAAGTTTATTAACCATACAGTGTAAGAAAACAAAAATACATGGTAAAAGTTAAATTATTTAACTTAGAGTTAAATCTAATTGATAAGGTTAAAATAATAACCTAAACTTATCTAAATCATATTGGATGAGAGTATTTCGACCCATCCCCACTTTAGCTTCGAAATAAGAACATTTTTAACCATTATAAACCGAATTTGACCTTAAATATAAAATAATATTTTGAGATTTTCCTAAGGTGCCCCTCTCCTCCCTTATAAAAGGGAACCTCCTAACTCTCCTCCTCACACCAATTTGAGCATTCAAGCTCATCCAAACCCTGCCAAAATATCTTCTCCACTTCCCTAGTATCATCCTAGAGGTCGTGGTCTTCTTCAAAGACCATCCTTAGTTCTTCAAGTGGAGGTTAAGTGAAGGCGCGTCAAAAAGAGGTAATATCCATTACTGATCTTTTTCAATTTCTTTCTTATTAAACATCTTATTATTTAGTTGTTTCCTGATAAAGTAATAACATCAGTATTTCTTATGTACTTATATGTTATTATAAATATGAAACAACTCTAATTAACCTTCTATCCATCCTACGGAAAAATGAAATCACCGCGTGTGCGTATGTACGGAATACCGTCTCCACGTCGTGGTGTAATCTATTTTCCGCCACCACCTTAATTGGATGGGTATAATGGTGTAATGAGTAACTATATATTATTATTATAAAGTGATATTGATACTGAAATATTATACATAAACTTCAACACAAGTTCACGATCATGAGAACGATGTCATCGCTCGTGCGTACGTACGGAATACCGTCTCCACGATGCGATGAGATTCATTTTCCTCATTAACCATTCATGAATGATTATAAAGTATATATAATGAATAATAATGAAATATATTACACGTTAAATCTACTGGATTTATGTATATATATATATATATATATATGTATGTCATCTACTTACTTCCATTCAAGACATTAAGAAAGGAAAACATCGTTCATGCGTACGTACGGACTACCGTCTCCATGAACGGTGTGTTTCATTTCATTTATCAATCTATTATGTATATATATATACTGAATATATATGATATATAAATCATTTTTTATATTCTAGAAGTAAGTAAATCCTGATATAAGTAATAATAATTTCAAGAACAACAAGTCCAAACACCTACGATAAATGAAACGATTTTACCCAAAACGATTCTTTAACATAGAATTTACAAAAGAACGGGTAATATAAATTCATAAGTGAACCATATATGATATCATAACAATGAATATGATTCTGTAATAAGTTAATGACATTATGTAAATCATTATACAGGAGGTTCGGATACGTACAAAGCATATCGGACATAAGGTAAGAGAAATATCACAATCTCATTTTTATCCGAGATTGTTTATACTTTGGTATTTACTGGGGTGTATTTTATCATCCAAATCCATGTTTCCTCAATATGTAATATTATTTCCATCCACATACAATTGTTTAAATCTAATTTTACCCTTCGGTGAGTTTTTAGTAAAAGATATCAAAGGAATATTTTGTCGTTTTTCGTACGAGGTACTTTTTGACTTTTCTGACAAAAGTACGAGAAGAATGTTTTTTTAACTTATACGGCATGAATGGATTTTTAAAACAAATTTTCCAAGAATCTTCCTTCACAAGTTTTCAAGTTTATTTTTAATCAACTTCTTTTAGTTTAAAATTGTATGACATTTTAAGAAAGGAAAAATGTTTTTGAAGTAGAAAGGATATTTTCCTCTAGAATGGAGTTCAAGTGTTTTATCAAAATTATTTTCCATCTAAGATAATAAAGGGTTCTGTTTCTATCCGTATTATTACATGGATTTTATTATGTTGTGATGGAAATATTTTTATGAATTCTTATGTCTTATATGAATTGTTTTATGATGTCACGATGTTTAAAGATTCCCATTTTTATTACATGGGTTATGCTATGATGTATGACTTATGATTTTGTGGCACACATAAGAATGGTATCATTATGAGATGGGTGGGACCTATATCTCCCTCCAATGCATTGGGTAAAGATTTTATATCTCATGAGATGGACATGGCTGGAACGGTAGGTTATACCGGATCATTGAAACAGGACTGAAACGAGGAGTGAACTCGGTTCAGAAAGGGACTTTGTCCACTAAGATAGTCTTGGAAATGAGCCTTGACTAATAAGAAATGATTCTATATGATTATGTGTGTATGCCAAAAAGTTTCATGTTTTATGTTATGATTATTGTGATTACATTTCACTACCATGATTTATCCCATGTTATTAAATTATGATCTCTTTTGCAGGTTGAGATTTCCAAAAGTTTTGTGCATATGTATATGATGTGATTGATATTTCTTTTGTTTACCCTTACTGAGCATTTGATCTCACCCTCTTTTTTTGTTTTATTTTCCCCAGGATATAAAAAAAGGTTTTAGGTAAAAAAAGAAGATCTTTATGGGAGATGTTGAAGATCTTTTGCCATGATTAGAAGATTATATTCAGAGTTTCCAAAGACACTAAACTATTACGGTCCTTCTCTGTGTGTTTTTGTTATGTAATAAGTATTCCACAAAATTAATGTAATGTCCATGTACGTCAAGATTCAGGTGTCTACACACTTGGGCCTCACAAACCACACATCCCGCCTGCACACACCTGGGCCTCACAAACCGCATATCTCACCCTCACAAACATGAGCCTCACAAACCACATATCCCGCCCGCACAGACCTGGGCCTCACAGACCACAATAACATCCCCGCCCAAACACACCTGGGCCTCATCCCTAAGATTCTTGGGAACAGTAAACCTACCCGAAGAGTCTTGGGCTAAAATCACACCAATCGAAACCTACCAGAAGAGTCTTAGGTGTAAGGTCACCTCAATCCATCAAAACATATGGAAGGATCAGGAATGAGCTAATAGCTAAGGGGAGACCACCCTCTCCCCTGAAATGAGAGTATTCGACACTAAGTTCTCAACATGGGTGGGGTGCGGCAAAACACAAAGATACAAATATATATAAGTATACCAAACACACAGTCTAACCTATGGCTTCTAAACAATGAACCTGAGCACGTGCCTCAACACTCCTACTATGAAGCATGCATACAACAAACAAACCCATCCCAATTTACGTTTTCATGTTTCAACAGTATTAGTTTATTAGTTCCATAACTACTGGGAAAATAACCACAACCAAACCATATCAAGTGTTTCGTAGAAAAAACCTACCAACCAAAAATCAAATTAGATAGAACACAGGCAACTCAAAACCAACCATTTTATCATAAATCAATCCCCAGTGATTGTTTCTAGAATTTAATTCATTATCATTCCCCATAGTTCATTGATCAACTTTCCACTTTCTTTTAATATCACAACCTATTACTACAGCCCTGCTGCCACTATCGTATCACAAAACCAGGCTCGTACCATATCAATGCCCCTTTAGTAACATTTACTACAGCCCCGATGCACATCTTATTCGCAATAACCCAGGATTCACCCCCCCTTTCACACAAAATGTAACCAAACCAACACCCACATGTTCATTATTTCATTTTGTTCAACCGGGGTGATCACACAAGGGTTCTGAATAATCATTTAATTAGAAAACTTTACGGGATTAACCAATTTCCATATTCCAAAAAGTTTCCATCCACAAAACGGTTTAGAAAGACAGGGAAACATTTAATTGAGCAGGAAAAGCCCACAAACGGCCTGAATTTTCAATAGGCATAAGCCTATTCAATTCACTACACAATAATAGGATAAACAAAGATAAACATAAAAACTTCCCCATCCCCATTCTTTAAGCCTGTTATTATCTTTATTAAATTGTTTGAACTATGTCTCATAAAATAAAGAGGACACCCATCCTGCATGATGCACAAATAGAGAGACAATGGTAAAATTCCCACCTTAAAGGTTTCTGACGGAAACCACAACAGTCAAGGAACACTCAAGGAACCCAGGTCGATTATTCGAAACCCCACCATAGATCTATCATCTTATAAAGATCAAGACCAAGAATCATCATATTCCACATCCACACTCTTAGATATACCCATAACGGGCGTAGATTTAAGAAACTGAGGGAAGAGGAGGAGTAGATCAAAGAAGATCTAAGAATCCAAAAATAATGATCACATACCTTGGGAAACCATCTTTGATTTCAGAAGAGAAGCCTCCGGATTTCCTCCAAAATGCTTGGGAGAGGGTATCTTACCTCCATGGAAGAGTAATCCTGTGTTATAGCTGCTTTGGGGCTTAAACGAACCATTTAGATGCAAAAGAGTTCAGATCTAAAATTTTAGGATCAATCTTTAAGTGCCTGCACGGTTAGTCCGCACGGTTTAACAAACTGTGCACTAACCGTGCGTTATTTTCTGCCTCGGCAACAATCATCACGGGGTTAGGCCGCATGGTTTTTCCTAACCGCGTGCCTCCCATGCGAAGGCTACTACCTCCAACACCAACCCCGCACGGTTTGGCAGCACGTTTTGAAAAACAGTGTGCCTCTCGTGCGAAGGCCATTACCCCTTTATTTTTCCTTAAAGGTCCACCCAAACGCACCCCCAAGTCACCTTGATTTTCTAAAACACCTCTAGTCCCACATTTTCACAAAGGAATGGACCAGAGAGGTCTGGTCCATTATTTCAGATACCTCTTAAAACATTCTCATCCCCGAGAATTCAAAAACCAACCCAGAGGACCCAACAAGATACATCATTGGGATCTCGTTATAATAGGAACCCAACCAACAACCCTAATCATATGTGTTAGGAATTCCTTCTCCTATGTCAAGATATTATTTGCTTTAGGTGGCACTGAATTGCCTGTATAGGTTTAATCATATCCGCATTAGTGTGTCTCGATTAAATATCATGTTTTTCCCTTTCCCCACACATCCGGACAAGTTACACACTTCCATAGAAAAAGGAAACAAAACGTCTCACAACCGATAATCCAAGCAACCCATATATCATTTCTACAGAGTATAACATCAAAAAAATCTCAGAAGAAAAAAGAAAAACACAATTCAAAACAACTCTGGGTACTGAGTGTGCATCTGAGCCTCCCTCTCCAATGTTCACTCCTCGAGACCACCATGCCTCCACAACACACAAACCAAGGCGATGGTTCATCCATGAAGAACCTTGTCTTCATGATAATCGATTCTGACTGGTCATTCCTCGAAGGTCGTGTCGTCTCCCATATCTTACTCTCCCCAGTCGATAACGTGAGAGTCACCGTGTATGTACTGACGAAGCTGGGAGATGTGGAAGACATCATGACCCTTCTCTAACTAATGTAAAAGGGCCAGCTGATATGCCACCTTGTCGACTCGCCTCAGCATCTCGAAAGGTCTGATAAACCTAGGGGAGAGCATACTCCCCTTCCCAAACCTCCACTGCCCCCGTCAAGGGGAAACCTTCAAGAACACATGATCACCCACCTCAAACTCCACGGTCCTCCTCTGATGATCAGCATAAGACTTCTGTCGGTCCTCAGCCGCTTTCATCCTCTCATGCACAAGATGGACATTCTCTGTGGTGCTTTGTACTACCTCTAGCCCAAGAGCACCTGTATCACTAACCTCTTCCCAAAAAATGGGTGAACGAAATGGTATTCCATAAAAAGCCTCAAACGGTTCCATGTCAATAGTACAGTGGAAACTGTTTTTTTAGGCGAACTCTACTAAAGGCAAGTTTCGCACCCATGATCCTCAGAAATCGAGAACTCAAGCTCGCAGCATGTCCTCCAACATCTGGATAGTCCGCTCTGTCTGGCCATTGGTCTGGGGGTTGAAAGAAGTTCTAAGGCGTAACAGGGTTCTAAAAGCATGTTGTAACCCCCTCCAGACTCATGAGGTAAACCAAGTATCCATATATGAGATGATAGTCTTCAGAACTTCATGAAAACACACCACCTCATCTATGTAACTCTATGCTATGGTACTCACCGGGACCGACTCCTTAATTACTAAGAAGTTAGCTGATTTTTTCAGTTGATCCACCACTACCCAGATAGCATCATAACCACCCTGAGCTCTGGGTAGTCCTGTGACGATGTCCATTGAGATGTCATCCCATTTCCACTCGGGGACATCTAAAGGATGGAACGAACCACTAGGGACACGGTGTTCAACCTTTACGTTCTGACAAACAAGGCACCTTGCCACAAACTGTACCACTTCCTGTTTTACCCCGGTCCACCAAAACTGTTCCCTCAGGCCTCGGTACATTTATGAAACTTCTGGATGTACTTCCAAGGCTGAGCTATGGAACTCACGGAGAACTCCCTCACACATCGCCTCCGGAACAAACAACCTTCCATGAAAAAGCATCTGATGTTGGCTGTCCTCTGACCATCCTTCTAGAGAATTTCCCTAATCGATACGATCCCACATTACTTCCTCCTCGGAGTCTCCCCACTGAGACGCTTCCACCTACTGCAACAACGGGGATTGCACAGTCATCTGAAACAAACAGCCTCTAACACCCTCTACCCTTGCATCCAAGTGCAAGGCATCCAACTCCTCCATCACTTTCCAAGAATCAGCGGATTCCAGAACCACTTCCTTATGTGACTTCCTACTCAGGGCATCATCCACAATGTTTCCATTACCTTCATTGTAAGAGATCTCGAAGTCATATTCTTGGAGAAACTCAACCCATCTCTACTGCCATAAGTTCAAGTCACGCTATGAGAAGATATAACCTAAGATCTTGTGATCTGAGAAGACCATGAAGCGCACCCCAAAGAAGTAATGTCACCACAACTTTAGTGCGAACACTACTGCTTAAAGATCTAGGTCATGGGTGGCATAGTTACACTCATGAGGGAGAAACTTCCTAGACCCATAATAGATCACACCCTTCTTCTGCATCAGTATACACCCCAAACCAAGGCTAGAATCATCACAAAACACCTCATACAACAACACTTCCTCTAGAAATCTGAGTACTGGAGCACTGACCAACTTCTCCTTCAGGTAGTCGAAAGCTTTCTGGAACTGCTTTCTCCATAGGAAGACCTGGTTCTTCCTAGTAAAAGCTGTCAATGGAGCAGCAACTCGAGAGAAGTCTGAAATGAACCTCCTATAAGAACCTTCCAACCCTAGGAAACTATGAACTTCGTCCACGCTCTTGGGTTCCTCCCAAGAAACAACTGCCTCCACCTTCGACGGGTCCACAGACACTCCATGATGAGACACCACGTGCCCAAGGAAGTGTACTTCTTGAATCAAGAACATACACATTGAAAATTTCCCATAAAGATGGTGGTGTCGAAGGACTTACAAGACTTCCCTGAAATGCTCAACATGCTCCTCCTCTAATATTCAGTAGATCAGGATGTCATCGATAAACACACTGATGAACCGGTCCAAAAACACTCAAAAGAAAAAGTTCATAAATACCACGAACACAGATGGTGCATTCGTAACTCCAAACGGCATCACTACAAACTCAAAGTGCCCATACCTACACCTGAAATCTATCTTCGAGATGTCACTATCCTTTACCCTCACCTAATGATATCAAGATCGTATATCAATCTTAGAAAACCAACCTGCTCCCCTCAACTGGTCAAAGAGATCATCTATCCTTGTAAGGGGGTAACAGTTCTTGATCATTACCGGATTCAACCTTTGGTAGTCTATGCATAGCTTGAGACCACGATCTACCTTATTCACGAACAAAACCGGAGCACCCCATGGTGACACGCTGGGTCGAACAAAACCCTTCTCTATCAGATCGTCAATCTAAATCTGCAACTCCCGCAACTCCATAGGTGCCATCCGATAAGGGGCCATCGAAATCGGAAGGGCATTGGGCTGTAAGTCTATCTCGAACTCAATGTCACATAATGGGGTATAGTCATAACCTCCTCGGTAAAAACATCGAGGAACTCCCCAACAACAATTGTAACATCCATCATCTCTGTATTAGCTGAAACCACTGATAACCCGCCTAACAAAAAAAGGGGACGCTTCACATGTCAGATTCCCACCTGATAGATCCCATCACCAACAAAAGCTACAGGCTACCCATCAACGTCGGAGAACACGACTCTTCTTTGTAAGAAGTCGATAATAGAACTAATAGAAAACAACAAGTTGATGCCTAGGATGACATCGTATGGATTCATCTGTTGCAAAAGAAGATCCCCACTAGATTAATGCGCTCCCAACGTCAGCCCACATCCCCAACAAACACAAGATACGCTAGTCTGACTTCCAACTGGTGTACTCAGCACCAGGGGTATGGACAGTCTCACTACGTCTAGACCCAAAGCATGGGCTAGGCCGGGTGCAACAAAAGAGTGAGAAGCACCCGAATCAAACAAATCAAAAACGAGATTGATGAACAAACAAATCATACCACACACAACATCTGGTCGTGCCAGAGCTGCCAACTCTGCTGCGTGCAACTGTCCATGACCACCTCCTCTGCCTCTCTGATGTCGACCACCTCCCCAACCACACCCTGGATGAGGTCCCTGAGGAGAACCCTGAGGTCGGCCTCCTCCTGCAAAGTCTCCCCTCGTAGGAGTAGAGTCCTTCTGCTACTGGAAGGGACTCTCCGGCAACTGGTGCTACTGAGATCAGTGTTGAACCTGTCCACCTCCACCATACTGAGCTCGGGTTGGGCACCGACTATTAATGTGCCCGAGAACACCGCAAGAGAAAAACTTCGGTCCTGGGATCGTGAAAATGGGACGAGGACCCAAGGATATGAACATGAACTGCTGGGGCCTGCTCCCAACTGACCTGAATCTGGAGGGTCCTGTTGTAGGAGACCTGCTGCTGACTGCCTTCTCCTTCGACGAAACCTGGCTGGATCCCCTTTCATGGTGCACCTCCCTGCGAGTGTTTCCTCTCTAAAACCTCTACTTTCTTCTATACTGCAATGTACATTAGAAGGGTGAAGGGGGTGGCAACATACTAGAGCGAAGGACAAAGCGCCTCCTCCAAACGTCCCGCCCAAGAATCTTCATCTAGAAAGAGATCTGGAGCAAAGCGTATGAGACCCTTGAACATGATCCCGATTTCTCATACTAACATACTCCTCTGCTGGAGGGATAGTAACTTCTGCCGCTTCTCCGCCTTGATCATGGAAGAAAGGAATTCCTCTCAGAACTCCTTCTCAAAGTCATCCCACTGAACCTCCGCCTCTGAACTCTCCCCGAGTTAGAGTGTCCACCACTGACGCGCCACACCTCTCACCTGACTAACTGCTAGGGGAACTCAGTATATCCTCAGAGCATGGATCAAAGTAAAATCGATCCATAGATCTTCAATCCACCCCTCCTTCTCCACATCCGAAGTACTAACCTCATAATTCTTGAGGGTATGTCGCTGGAAAGAATGGAGCATCTTCTGCCACTGATCATCTTCCTCTTCTCGGTCAGTCCTCAACTGATCAAACACCTGAATCTATTGGGCCTCGACTGTCTGAGTCCCCTAGGGACGACGTCCAGGTGCCATACCTATACAGTAAATAGAGATCACCTAAGCCCAAGTATTAAGGAAATTTCTCAAGGTTTTATTTTATCACTTTATTTCAATTTCTTTCCCAGAACACCCAAATCAAGTAAAACACAAACATGATGATGCATTTACCTTCCCTAGAGTCTCTACCCTACAATCTGTGTAGTCTCACATGGTCGTTAGGTAGGCTCAGAGTCCTTGCATCGGATCACGGGGGGCCCTAAAATCCTGTGTCCCAGCCGGTCTTCCCTGGCCTATGTCATGCCCCAAGATCACCTAACACTATTTCCCTACCATCACATTCAATCCTCACTATGCCTAACTCCAGACTCCATCATATCTCTCAACCATCACCACTGATACCATTCTGTCACAAACCCCTCCCTCCAAGGATCCCTTTTCCGAGCTGGTAATGTTGAAAGGGAGATAATGACCCCCTGAGTCCCACCTTCAGTAGGCCTCGGAGTGGCGACTAGTACCAAGGGTATGAGTTTTCACAAATATGGGAGGAATTACCCTTTTTATTATTTAAGATCGGGAAATAGGATGTGTCAAACACCAAAAAAGGAACAAGTAAATGATAATAAACCCAAACCAATCCCACATGCATGTTTAAACAATTCTGAAACAAAGTACAAGTACAAGAAAACTCAAAAGTACAATTCCAAAAGAAAGAAGAGTACAACAACTACAACAACTTCCACTGTCCTAACAAGTAGGGTCCCACACGGCCCTGGTAGTCCTCCTGGAAACCTAAAAGAAAATGTAGGGTCAACATACAAGTATAATCAATAGGGAAACCTAAAGCTCTCATGCACAGGTGGAGAGACATCCTAATGTATCGTGAGAACAACAAAAGAAACCAAAATCTATCAAGGAATTCTATCCACCCATCCTCACCAGCCACGCTCACAAAAAAAAAATAGGTAGCAGTATATATGAAAAAGATTATTGGGTACCCTTCATAATTTTGCCCCACTAACTAGCTGGTATTCCTAACGGCGAACGTCCTGACACTACCACACTCTTCCAGCACGCACAAACCTGGGCCTCACAAACCATAAATCCCGCCCACACACACCTGGGCCTCACAAACCACACATCCTGCCCATACACATCTAGGCCTCACAAACCAAACATCCAGCCCGCACACACCTGGGCCTCACAAACCACATATCCCTCCCACACACACCTGGGCCTCACAAACCAGATATCACACACGCACACACATGGGCATCACAAACCATAATCACAACCCCACCCAAACACACTTGGGCCTCATCCCAAATATCCTTGGGAACAATAAACCTTCCCGAAGAATCTTGGGAAAAAATAACACCAATCGAAACCTACCTGAAGAGTATTAGGTGTAAGGTCACCTCAATCCATCATATCCTATGGAAGATGGAGGAGGAAGGATCTAGTAACTAAGGGGAAAACACCCTCTACCATGAAATGGGTGTGTTCAGCACTAAGTGCTCAACTTGGGTGGGGTGCGACAAAACACAAAGATATAGATACATATAAGTATACCAAACACACAACCCAACCTATGGCTTCTAAATAGAGAACCTGAGCATGTGCCTCGGAACTGCAACTACGAAGCATGCATACAACAAACAAACCCAACCCCATTTGGGTTTTCATGTTTCAATAGTATTAGTTTATTAGTTCCTTAACTATTGGGAAACTAACCACAACCAAACCATATCAATCGTTTCGAATAAAAACCCTTCCAACCACAAATCAAGTTAGATAGAACACAATAAACACAAAACCAACCCTTTTATCAACAATCAATCCCCATTGATTGTTTCTCGCATTTAATTCATTATCATTCCACATTGTTCATTTATCAACTTTCAACTTTCTTTTGATATCACAACCCATTATTGCAGCCCAGCTGCCACTGTAACCTCATCTCCGCAACTGTATCACAAAACCAGGATCGTACCATATCTTTTCCTCGTTAGTAACATTTACCACAACCCAACTACCCATCCTATTCACAATAACCCAGGATTCACCCCCCCCCTCACACACCACGTAACCAAACCAACACTCACATGTTCATTATTTCATTTTCATCAACCAGGGTGATCACACAAGGGTTCCAGATATTCATTTAATCAGCCGAATTTATGTGATTAACCAATTTCCATTTTCCATAATGTTTCCATCCAAAAAACGTTCTGGAATGATTGGTAAACATTTAGTTGTGCAAGAAAAGTCCCCCAACGACCGTCATTTTCAGTAGGAATAAAACTATTCAATTCACAACATAACAGTAGGATAAACAATGAAAAACATAACAAATTCCCCATACATGTTCTTTAAGCCAGTTATTATCTTCATTAAACAGGTTCAACAATGTCTCGTAAGAGGACAACCATACCGCATGACACACAAATAGAGGGACGAAGGTAAAATCCCTACCTCAAAGGTTTTTGACAGAAACCACAACAGTCAAGGAACGCTCAAGGAACCTGGGTCGATTCTCTGAAACCCCACCTTAGATCTCTCCTCCTAGAAAGATCAAGACCATGAATCATCATATTCGACATCCAAACACATAGATCTACCTATAATGGGCATAGATATAAGAAACTGAGGGAAGAGGAGGAGTAGATCTTAGAAGATCTAAGAATCCAACAAGAACGATCCCATACCTTGAGAAACCGACATTGATTTTCGAAGAGAAGCCTCCAGATCACCTCCAAAACGCTTGGGAGAGGGTATATTACCTCCAAGAAAGAGTAATCCTGGGTTATGGCCGCTTAGGGGCTTAAATGAACCATTTAGAGGAAAAAGAGTTCAGATCCAAAATTTTAGGATCTATCGTTATGTGCCCATAGGGTTAGTCCGCACGGTTTATCAAAGCGTGCACAAACCTTGCGATAGCTTCAGCCTCGACAACAATCCTAGCATGGTTAGGCCGCATAGTTTGTCCTAACCATGCAACTCCCGTGTGAAGGCTACTGCCTCCAACACCAACCTCACAAGGTTTGGCCGCACGGTTTGTTAAATTGTGCGCCTCCCATGCGAAGGCCATTACCCCTTTATTTTTCCTTAAAGGTCCACCCAAACGCACCCCCCAAGTGACCTTGATTTCCTGAAACACCTCTGGCCTCACATTTTCACAATGTAATGGATCAGAGAGGTTTGGCCATTACAGTGAGGCACATTCATGTATGTACCTTTTATCTAGATTATCTTATAGTTTTTTCTCTAGATCCTCAAATTCCATATTTTCCATTCTATATTGAAACATGGATAATTGTAACACCCAAAGTATGAACTAGAATAAAAATTCAACTTCTCAGCTAGAAGGAAGACCAAGTAATTACACAAGAAACACATCAGTCAATTTTTTCACAATTATCATGTATTTTAGGATGACTATTTACATAGAATCAATATTTGGATCTAGACATGATTTCTCTTAGGGAAATAATATCCATACATAAGATTTTGGTTCTAAATAATGTTCATCCCCTCCTGTCAATTTTAAATAATCAGGGGTTAATTCATTATACATTGTTATTTTTCATTCTTGTGGACATTTATGTTCACTATATATATAGAAATACAATACATACATATATTTACATTAAAATCCACCAAAGATAGTATGAAATTTTTTTCTGGGATGTTAAACCCACAATTTTGAAAAGGAACATAGTTATATACCTGGGATGAAACAATTGTCAAATTTTTTTCACTAATAGCTCTATTTCCATGATTTGTGATGGTTTTTGAATAGTTATACAAATAATTATTGATATCAAGAATTCTTAGAACTATAATCAATAAACTTATTTTACAATTTCTGAATGAATAACTAGTGTTCCAGTCACCACTTCATTTTCAGGATCCAACTCCATGGTTGTGATGGAAATAACTCACCCATGCCACATTCATGGTTTTAGGCTACCTTCAAAAACTTTTAGAATAGTGAATTGGTTTGAAAAGAACCCTAGTTCTTTATATTTTTATAAATGAACAATACAATTATTTGTGAATTGAGAATTCCTTTCCTCCATCACATTAGTGGGTCCCTCTTGTCATCAATCACTATCCAGTTTCCATTCTTTCCCTAACACAAATCATTTCCTCATACCCTTTGTAAAATTTATAGGGTGATTATTTCCACAACATTGAAAAGTGGGATGCTGAAATTTATTATCACTATAATATTTTTCTATCAGACCACCAGAATTATACTCAACATTCCACTTCTTATCCCCATGATACCCTTGAAATTTTATGATATAAATTTTGACATTGAATGAACATTAGACAGTTTAATTACATCTATAAATGTATCGGATCACTAAGGATTTTCATAAACTAGGTTTTCAGCCACAAAATAAATGGTCAACCTTGCAGTTTGGGGTAACAACAAATTTAGAGGCATGTTGTGAAATTCTTGTGAAGATTTCTTCATACAACCAGATGGATTCATCATGTTTTCTCATGAAGTAAAGGAAATACTTCTCCATTTATATTTAGAGAGTGTGAGGAAAATACATATCACTAATTATTTTATAGAATTCCATTCATCCCATCGTGTTTTTCTCTTCCTCAGGATTCACATTCTTGATCAATCACAACCACAGATCAAGTTTTTACTCTATAAGAGATTCAACTAGTAGAACCATATCTTTTTCAAAAAATTGATTTATGTACAATATCATCTCAATCAAGATGGTCCATTGTTCTGTGATTAAAGGATTAGATAATAATTTAAATGTTACAGGCCTTTATCGCATAATGGAATCACTATCATCAGGTTCACCCTTAGGAGGATTTGGATCCCCCTCTGGATCCAAGTTTCTTTTTAAAACCTGAGTCAATTTATAGATTATTCTCATAGTGTTTGTGATTCTCGATCCCATATAGTTGAGGATATCATTGGGGAATTCATCATATTCCTCGTCGTTTTGATTGTTTACCTGATTCATCCAATTTTTTTCCATTGTTTAGAAAAAAATGAAAACCTATGAATGAGTATTTTTAAAATATTTACCACAAAAACATGAATTAAATGAAATTAAAATTATAAATTATAAATTACATTTATTTAATAACATATGAATTTATAAGCTTTAATATATGTTATCCATGACCTATTTCCTAAAATATACTCTTATAGGAATTTGTTTCCCTTAATAATGATCCTTAATGACCTTGTGTATTTTTCAAAGCTTATCCACTAGGAGTTTTAAAATAGGTGTGTAGAAAGGTCTATTTTTATAAACTAGTTATATTTGAGTCTACCTCAACAAGGTGTTTTCTTGTTTTACCCGTATGTACATTTGTGCCAGAGCCACAACCACTTGTATTATCCATACATGGATGTGTTATCATGATAGACCTCTTAATCTATACATTCCAGTAATTAGGGGTGTATTGTTATACATAGTCTTATCCATAATTCTTTCACACGAGTTTCCTAATCATAATAAAAAATTAATCATCCTTCTCTTTTGATTCCAAATATAACAACCCTTATTTCGAATACAAATTAATTCATGATTTTTTAGATAAACATAAATATAAAACATTATGGAATATCTTGTAGTATAGTGCATATTAGAAATAGTTTTCGAACATAACATCTTGAACATGGGATACAAAGAATTATCAAAAAAATCCTTGACAATCTTGTAAAATTTCATGTATTTTAAAACTACAAGGGAAAACATGGGAACATATATGATAATAAGGTGCACAATACATTCCCAGTAATGGAATAAACATAGAATAAGGGAATAGATGTTAGAAAATATGTTAATAAATGTTGAATAAATCGAGTGAGAACTATAAACGTTAATAATATGTCATGATATAGCATGATTATCCTAAATGTGGCATCGAGAATATGACAACAATTTAAAAATATTCATCATAACCATAGGCCATGGGTAACTGAAAAGACACCATAATAGAAAACATTCTCACTAGGGAGTCAGGTTCACACTCCATCCCAACATGACATATCTGGAGACTAATCATTATCCAATGCATTGTAGTACTATATAATTCTATACAAACTTATCACATTCATTTCATTCTCATGCTTATGTGCTCCACATAGATCATACAACATGCACTTCTTTCATCCTCATAGTTTGTAACATTACTAATGAGGGTGGAATAAAAATGTTTTTGTCTAAATTTAAACATGTATATGTTTATAAATTTGAACACCCATGATAGTAAATGAATACAATATTCACTACATAGTTATTTTGGAATGGAAAATTGTGGCAAAATTTCGGATGCATATCTACAAAACATAAAAAATCATAAATAGGTTTGATGAGAGATAAAGGTGAATCTAGTCATTTGTATGTCAAATTTTCATTAATATGGACATGTAAATACTTTTCACATCATTATTAATAAAGAATATAAGGCATAAAATAACAATGAAACTTAAATAAATTAGAGAATTTGAGGACCCCCTACTTTAGTGCGTGAATCCATATTAATGGGAGAAGATTTTTGAGAGCTTGGGGGAACCTTGGGATGATTATAGAGAGGGGAGGGAAGAGTAATTATGTGGTCTAATGATTTTTAGTGAGGGTAAATATGATATATGTTTAGATTATATTCTAAATTAGTGGGTAGTGCTTTATCATTTCATAAACATAGTTTTTTGGATTCTCTAAAATAAAATAACCAAAACCACAAACCTTATTACGGTTCATTCGCATGGTTTCCAAAAACTGGAATTGGTTTTTATAAATTTAGAAGTCCATGGACAGAACAGAATAAAATAATAACCTATATTATGAGTATGCGAGTCATACACTTTAAGAAATTATTTTGACACCTTAAAATATATTAATGTTTTTTTATGATTCATAATGGGTTGATAAAATTAACCAAATAGAAATAAAATCACATTATATTAGAGGGAAAACATATATTTGGTATTGGATACCCATTATAGTATTTATTACATTATTTTGGGCTCATTATTGTGTCATATTATACAAATTATATTTATACGGTATTTAAATTTTACACAAAAAATCAGTTGTGTTAGAAAATTATTAAAAATTCATGATTGGATAGTTTCGACATTTTGATTACAAAAATAATATTCATTTTACCAAAATCATTTCATAAATATGAACAATTTTATTGTTAAAAATAATAATATACATTTATTGAGAAATGATGGCGGGTTTTTATGATAGTTATTTTCAAACCCTTTTAAAAATAACATATTACTTTTTAAAAGTTAACAGATAATTTAATAAAAATATTGAATAAAAATATTTTATTAAAATATTATTTATTTTGAAAATTAATTTTTTTCACCTAAATTAATTCCTCTATTTAATTTTAATATTACCCAAAAATACTATTTCTGATTTATTGTGACAAAAAAATTATAAAGTATAAATAATTGGATGAAAATACATTCATTATTATAAACATAATTGTGTATATATTTTTACTACTAGGGTCTTGATACATATCCATTTAATGCACAAGAAATCTCCACATGAGTATGGTTCAAGATAAAGAGACTTTCATGGGGTGGTTTAACATATAAGGTTTGAGTTTTGATCTCATGGAGTTTGAACATCCCCCATAAACGGTTTCACTCATAATTTAGTTATTGGATATCACATTGGTATTGGCTAGGAAAAATATCAATAAAGATATCTGCCTAACAATGTTAGATAAATGTGCTTCATAGGGTATGATCCAACTGGTTGGGTCCATAACACAATTTAGTTTTGTTAATTTTATTTTTTAAACCCTATATTTATAGGAATCATGCGATCACTGTTCAACAACTATATTATCAATTTGTAAAAATTATTCATAGTGACTTAAATGTGATATGACATAATCAATAACTTCATGTTTCTTTTTATATACATATTACATAATAAAAAAATTATTTTTATCATAAGTTTAATTTTATTTAAAACAGTTCAGGTCATTACAAATACTTCCCCTTGGACATGATATATCATAAATCTCTTTCTTCCCATGATATTTTATGCTTCATCACACATTACTCTCTCATGGAGATTTTTATTGAAATTTATCAATTTTTAATTATTTTATTTTTATAATATAATCATTTATCAAAATTATTTATAATTGTGCATCAATTGATGAAATATTATGATCCATAACCTAAGAACAGTCAAGAACATTATTCACCATTGGTTATTCTAGATATATTCATGTAATGCTGACATTTTCTACACTTTGGGACATATGATTATTTTGAAAATGTTAATAAGACATTAATTATGTCTTTGTTCAAAATTCATTATTCATTCAAAATAATGATTTCTAAAAAAAGTTTTAAAAAAATGTTATAATATTCTCCATTAATATTTAAAAGTCATTTTTACCCATGTTTTAAATTTTAATGAAAATTATTTTTGAATATTAATCTTCATGTCATTTTCTAAATAATAAAATATTATTATATTTTTAGTTCAAAAAATGAATTTTTCTCATGTTTAGATTTACTTACCATCATGATGGTCTTTTAATTGAAGTTTCTTTCATAATATTTCATGGTAATTTTTTTTAAAAATGTGTTTGAAAATTTTTATTGTTTAAAAAGGAAAGTTTTCAGTGTGGATACAATATTTTCCACACGAAATGTTTTAAACTGTTTTTAAATAGTACATTTTAAATATTCAATTTGGGTTAAACAAAAAATATTTTTGAATTTTTTTTATGATTTTAAAGGAGAGAGTATTTTCCTTAAAAATTCTTCCATGTGATATTTCAAAATCCTTATCCATATAAGATGAAATCCATTTACATATTTTATGATTTCTATAGATATTAACAAGTATATAATTCATATTATTTCTTTAAGTGGTTTATGTAATGATTGAATGAAGTTTCTGTATCTCGTTTCTTTTCCATGAGTAAATCATGATTCAAAGTGATTAACATGAATGATATTTTTTGTTAATCAGGTTATGAAATAATAATTGTTTTTATGTGTTATTATAATGATATGAAGGTTATTTTTTTTACTTTATTCATTTTGTGGTTCATCTATATGTCTTATATGATGGGGTGGACTAGATATCTATGGGTATTTCAGTTATAACTTACAAGATGGGGTGTCCTATAAGGATTTGTGTATTCCTATTATAGCACATATGATGGCATGGACCAAATATCGCTGGGAAATCCCATTATAGCTTATTTGATGGGGTGGCCCAGATAACACACCAATTAATTGGTTAAATATTTTTATCTCTTAATATAATAATGAGAAAAAGTATATGGGCTTGATCCACTATGGAATGAAGGATAACCTGATCCATAACACGTAAAGGGTTGTGATATGGGATTTTTGTGAGCCCCGCTCTGTATGTGTAGGCTCAGGGAAATTTGATAATATGTTTTGAAAAATGGGAATGAATTATAGGGGAAGATTACAAATTATTATGTCTATTCCAGTCTTTTTGTTTTATTCCTATTTAAAACATTATTAGATTATGCTCTTGATTACTTTATGATTCATGTCTTATGCACTTCGAATCATTATCCCATGACTGTTTATAATGATCTTTGATTTAAATGGTATGTTAGTCTAATGAAATTAACATGTTATCATAAAAATCTTATGATTTTATATTTACATAACTCCCTTTTTACCCTTACAGAGCATCTGATCTCGTCCCTCTTATGTTTACATTCCCTAGGTTATGAAGAATGGTTTTTAATAGGATTACTAAAGGGGTCATCTCTAAGAGATATTCTTAAGATTCTTCACCAAGATATAATATTATTTTTATATATTTCTAAATGCATTAACCTTTATGGTTAATAGAAATTCACTTTTTTAGTGTGCTGAATAGTCATCGAAAATGATGTAATATCCATGTATGTTAATCTTGGTTCACTATAGTTGGTTTCAAAGGAAATGTTTTTTAACCCTTTGAAACTCAGATGTGAAATCCTTAATGGGATCCCTTGGTATATTTCATAGTATATGTTGAGGTATTTATCTTATGATATTTCTAAGGATGAATCAATGAATAGGAAAATGTCATGAAATTTTTGAAAAGGATTAGATTAGTGGATTCCATGAAATTACATACATGTATGGATACTCAAGGATGATGTGGCTCTCGAATAGTTTTTCTTATGGGTAAAAATCCCAAAAAAAACTATATTGAGCTATACTCGATCAAGAACAGATGCATGATAAAGGGACTTGCTACACACCTGGATTGACACTCCCAATGGATATTCTATAAGAATTCCCATCCTCTGCATGATCTAATAGGTTGTATTTAGATAGGTAATGAATTTCACTATCCTATGATGAACCTAATCAATCATAAATTAAAGAATTAGGTGTAATTATTTTGAAATCATATAAGTGATTTTTCATGTTTTCAATCATATGTGTTTCTCAAGCTATAGTTGTTGTTTTTAGTCAATGGCTATGACTTGAAATGGCAGTGTTAATTATGAATGAAATGGAAAATGTGATTATTTTCCTTTTGAGTACCCACAGAATATAGGGATTCTAATTGTACTTCTTGTTGATATAATTAGAAAACCTTATTCTTAAATGAATCATGCTGAACATCTATGCGAGATAAGAAAGATACAACATTATGTTGAGTTATTCATGAGGAAACTTCTACAGTATTTTATTGGTTCCAGTAAACCACATGTTTCTTGAGGAATGGATCATTACCACTGAAATGTAATATTCCATTTGCTATCACTCGGAGAATGAAAAAGTTTTCTTGGATTCTTATCATTTTTAAGTTAAACCAGATTATATGGGGAATATTATGATGAACATAAGGGAAGAAGAATAAATTGAATCTATGGAATGGAAAGTGATTATGGGGATATTTTTTTGTAAGTACATCCGTAGTATTCTATAATAAATATAGGATAAATAATTACTCAAGATAATGAAAAATGAAAATGAATATATTGGTACATATGAGGATTATTATACAAAACATTCAATGTACACTTCTGGTCTCATCATCTACCCTGAAATAAAAATAAATGACATCTATGGGGGTCTGAAACCATGTCTTCGAATGACCTTAGCTATAAGATACTTTTGTTTTTATGAAGAATTCATCTTATTTGAACTAAATGTATAAATGTAAATTGGATATTCCCACCATTCCTCTGGTTTTGACAATAATATTATGATCATGTCTCATGAACACTGAGATGGTGAAATGAAATTCTAGGCATCTATATGCTAAAACTGTTGGAAGAAGAATCAAGGGAATTCCATGAATGAAACTAAGTGGTTAATTAATTATTTTATAGTAGTTATTAAAGATCTTTAATGTCTATGTATGACTGCTATGATTTTTAAATCAATGATAGAGAAGAAAAATCAAACTAATGGATCACCTAAACACCAAGGTTTCAGTGAAAGGACTTTGGGCATTATGAAAATAAACTCCCCAATATGAGGGATAATATTGATGATTATCCAAATCAACCTCTTAGGAAAAACGAAAAAGGTAATTCTTATTCATTCACAATGGATGAATTGAATCATGACTACTAGAGTACACCTATTATCCCCTCCTTATATGGGGAATTTCATTGTTTATTTTGTAAGAATAATCCCTATGAAATCATATTTTTCATTTTGTAGTGAAGTATCTTCTGAATATCTCTATATAAATGGATTTTTGGATAATAAATATCTCATTTTGTATTATATTAGAAAAATTATGGTCCCATGTTTCCAATGAAATTTTTTTTGGTATAACAAAAGAACTTATTTAAATAATAGTCGGTGAATTGTATTTATAAATGGATTTACAGATAAACCTAGATGGAATGGTTTGTGTTGAATTATTGAAGGGATTTTAGGGATTATTATATTTAATAACCATAGGAATATTTATGATGCCTTTATTAAACTTTATTATGAAACTTGATGATTAATGGAATGAATTATCATTCTATATATGGATCTTATGATCTGTTTGTGCTTCAGGTATTACAAATTCACCATCATTATTGGGGTATTAAATGAAGTGGAAATTTTTCATGTCACAAAATATGGGTGAGAATGTGTATATGAAACAGAATGAAATAATGTATGTAAATCCCCTTGTGAAAATAATTCATCATTAGAAAAGGATCTTTTTAAATAAAACATTATCTCATTAAATTAATTTTTGATGAAGTTATTGATCTTTTCCAATCCTATTTGATTTATAGATTTGTGATTTTATCTTTCCCCTAACAAGGTCCTCTATAACTCACAATCAGTACATGATAGTTATATTTCAATTCTTTGTCAATGTCCTCATTTTCTAAATATGTTCTCTTATGCGTAATCCTAGTTATGAGTTACTTTGGGTACCTATTATGTTTCCAAAATTCTATTGTTAATTGAATTAGTAGTATTCATTTTTACATTATGTGATTTTATAAATGAAATTTCATGTATAAAATTTTTGATGACCCAAAATAATTTTTCTAGATAAATTGAATTTAAGGGGGGTATAATGTAACACCCCAATATTTTTTTTCTAATTATTTTAATCTTTTATTTATTTTTCATTTCATGCAACACTGAATATAGCATGGGTTATATAGAATAACTAAGTTATTAAATATTTGTATCCAACCCAAATTAGATAGTTCACTATACTTGACACTTATATTAGCCTTTATTACACACTATAATATTTTTGGATTCTATTACTTAAACTTTAATGTTATGTCAATAGATTACGTTACATGAAAGACCATGTTTTACTAAACTAAAATATAATAAAATTGTTAAAATAACATAATAGTTCTCACCAAACCTTAAGAATGGTTTTTATAAAATAGATTAATTAAATTATGAAACTATTTTTAGGCATATTTATGAAATTAATTATTTAGTACTAATTATTTAGAAATGAAGATAAAAACCAATTGAATATATAAGATATATGTTAGAAAAAAAATTTCTCTGCCCACAAATGAATTTTAACCTAATAAATAAAATTAATCACTGTTAGTGATATATTAATTAAATTTAATAATTATAAATTCAACCATATGTTTTTATAGTCATCAAATATGTTTGATCCAAACAAAATAATAAAAAATTAAATTTTAAGTGTAAAAGGTAATTTTTTTAAAAGACAGTTTTGATGCATTTTAATAGAAAAATTATTTTATAAATAATTTTAATAAAAGTTATAATTTTTATTTAAAAAGATAAAATTCATTTATGAAAGAGGAATATCAAATTTTACTTTGGGTGAATTATTTTTTTTTCAAAGATGATTTATTTTTTTGGAATAGTGATAAGTACTAAATTTTAATTGAAATAGAACATTAATTTAAATTTATTAATTTCGTCATATTATACTTTTATTGTGTTTTATTTATAATTAGAACAATTTTACGTATATTAATCCAATTTAGGTGATTGAAATCAATATCACATTAAAACTTGATATAAAAACATTTCTATGTTTTAACCATTATCACATTAAAAACTAGTTGTCTCGTCCCATTTAAAGGATTGATTTTTATAAATTTCGTCCAATTATATGTTTGTAATTTTCAAAAAGGGATTTCATATTTGGAATTAATATAATTTATAATTTCTAGTATGTTCAATAATGTTTTTGAAAAGAAATAATAGGGATAGTAATTGAAATTAATTACAACGATTAAGGGTAAAATAATTTTACATAGTGGTTAAACATAAAAAAATGATCCAAATAACTAACAAAATTTCAAAAATTAATTGTATGGACATATATCCACTGTATTCCCCCTTGGATAAAAAACATTAACTATTATTAGAGGTACATGATTTAATGGAGACCTCCCAATAATGTGTTCTTTTTTTATTTACAAGAATAAAACTCCTTCACTGTAAATGGTAACTCACCACCGCCACATGATTTAAACTATAAAGAAATTTGGAATGATATCTAACCAAAGATGAAATTTTCTTCAAACCAAGAGGAATTACCAGAAGAAAATATAACATCTTTCATAAATAATTTTTGTTTTTTTATTTCTCCACCCCAGCAATTATTCATTTTTCATTATTACATAATAAACTCAATATCATCAATGAATTGATATTTTCTTATTTTATGGGTAAGACCTAAAATCACGCACACTTCCATAAAATTGGATTAAAAATCATGTTTCATGTGAATGGTGGTCTACGACCTCTTGAACTGATGTCGTTCATTATTCCATAACCAATTATCATGGTTTAGAATAATGATGGTATATCTATTTTAATATAACATATTTGAAATTTTTGATTTATTTATGTTTTTAATATTATTATATAACAGATACCTTATGCTTTACATTTTTGGGAATAATATAACTTCATTTGTGGAAGTGTGGACAACCACCTCCCCAAACTGATGTGATTCATTCAAACATTACATAAAATTTAGTAAGGATGGGTTTAATGAAAATATGTGATATACATGACATAATACATCTACTAGGGAGATCATATATATATATATATAGTTTACTATTATTTCTTTAAAAAACATCTATAATAAGGAAACAATGTTCATGCATACGTAAAACATTTCATCTCAATTAATGGTGTATTTTATTTAATATTTAAATTTATTATATATTATTACAAATATTTATATAATGAATAGATATGATATTTTTTAGAGTTTATATTCTTTCAAGTACGACATCATACATGGGGAATTATTTCATCTTTATTATTCATTATAAATAGAAAGAAAGGCCTCCCTTAAAAAGGCATATTGGGTATTTAGTTAACCACTCTCTCTATCATTCTATATAGTATAATAGGAGGTTCTATAATCCTAGACTTCTATACCCTCCAATTTTTTTGGGATGAAACCTATGTATTTATCTCATTGGGGTGGCGACCTCAAGAACATAGCCTCCACCCCAAAACTATCTCCCCCTGCTATCTCTCTTCGTGAATCCTTGATATTCCCAAGATTCATAAAACACGATTTCATATCATGAGTACCTCCATCCCATGTGCACCCCTCCCTATGAAACTCAATGTACTTCGACCCAACCCTACAATAAGTGGCCACATTCTCTCACTGGTTGTACTCCCTGACTAGTCCCATCAAACAGTTCTAAGTGGCTACTTCCTCTATGCTTTCCTTTACTGTGTACTTATATCTTTCGTGGTCGTCACCCTCATCCATCATCACCACGTATGATGATGAACCTCCCTAAAACCCTAGTAGTAACCCCAGAAGACTCTCTATTCCTCTCCATGTAGCACCCGAGAATATCCCTCCCCTGCTCATCAACCCGGAAAATGATCTCCTCTCTCCCCATCTGTGGGCCCACTTAATTCATGCCACCTCTTTTTTGCATTTCACTACAGAATATCATACAGCATATCCACCCAAGAAGTGATTATACTCTTTATCAGTGTATGGGTGAATCACCTATTCCACTCTCTAATCGATGCACCACCACCAAAAATCCATACTAGTAGTGAGGACCTCCCATTTAACATCTCGAACATGGATATTCTTCTTCACAGTCCACCATCACAGTGCCACCCCCTCAGTCAGTAATCCCTCATTACCTATTATGTATCCTTGTTGTCACTTACATCATCGCATCATCTCCATAATTGCTTCATTGTAAATCCTTGTATAATCTATTAATGATATATAACCCATCATCACCATGGACAGACTAGATTATCCCAAAAAGGCATGTCAGGTTATGGATGCATCATCGAAGAGTGTCTCAAGAGAACTGACATCAATTTCACCACATGTCAGTTCTTCAGTGTAAAAACTTCTATAAAATGAATTATTTTCCACTATCAGGTTCCCCAATTATCTATATTGTACATTATACCATTTATTTCATCTCATTAGGTCGAAAAAGTTGGGAAATGTATCACCGGGCCATTTTGGGTAGCTAGTCAGATGTTGTATCACACTACCTTTTGGGGTCTCTAGTTGGACATCATTTCACCTTGGATATTTTGTTCTAAAAATTTAGCCTATGTTTTACCATTCCATTTTTAGTTCATTTATCATTATACATTTCTTTTAGCATCTTAATGTAGGGTTCTTCCTTAGAAAAAGGAGCATGAGAGTTCTACGATGATCCTCTTTCCTTTAGCAGCCATGATCCGGAGCGCAATAGCTAGGTCACCTATTGTGGGTAGTGAATATATACATTGTTCCTTCATAGAAACTATCCTTTTTAGTAACATTATCCATCATCTTATTGAGGATGAGAATTTACCATAATTTAAATTTTATTATGTTTTTATTGTTATGTAATCATTTTGGTAATGTCTAGCTTGAGGGGGATTGCATACAATAATTTATGTGTAATTTTTTTGTTTAATTATGTATCCAATAATGGTACACCAATATCGAGTGGGAGTGTTATAGTTTATGTCTTGTTACGTCCCACATCAATCTCAAGGTCATGTGTCATATTTATTATTCATTATAAATAACACCAAGTCCCTCTTAAGGAAGAATCATGTGTATTGGGTTTAATAAAAATATGTTATATATATCAAATAATAATTATAAAAGAATGATTATATATATTTGTATATATCATATAATTTCCCATCTTTAAAATTGTGACATGAAAATTAAAACAATGTTTATGTGTACATACAACATATTGTCTCCAATAATGGTGTATTTATTTTCATATTTATATATTTTATAGATTATTATATATACTAATATAATTAATACATTTGATATTTATATACTGTTTTACATTCTTGAAATAAGTAAATCAGGATCTATGTCATAGGATCAAGCATTATAAGTGAACAAATACATAAAAAAATTATTGTTACCCATATTGAAATGTAAACATGATTTTTCTGAGAAATGGTTAATATTAAGTCATAATAAAATCATTTATTGTGTGATATATATAAATATGGTTATTTCATAAATGAAAATTAATAATCAACATATTATACTATATTTTTGAATGTGTATGATGAAATTAAATACTTATGGTAAGGTAATTCACATCTAAATTTAATTTTTGTGGTATATATGAAATATTCACAACCGGTTCTTATTGTATGGTTTATAATGTTACTTATGAAATGTAATATCATTAATTTACTTTATATAATTACATTTAATATTTAAATTAGTGTTATTTATTATTGGATCTCATTATTCAAAAGTTACTCATGTAGTATTTGGATTTCTTGTCCCCCAATTATTTCTAGTAGACTTATATTGTATTCACTGCTCATTTGTTTTGTACAGATCATGTAATTTCCATGAATCTATTATATGATACATATCCATAAATTTACAAGTATTTATTTATCCATTTTATGATACCTCTTTAAATGGTATTATGGTTAAAACATTACCAGAGTAGTATAGAATTTTGTATCAATTTTTTCTCCTTTGTGACAATTGATATGTTAGGAACCTATATTATTTTACAAGGTGTATATAATGAAAATTTGACATTATATATCATGAATATAATTATTTCCATGTTATTTTAAGTTTTTTTTAATTCTATTATCTCATGGGGATTTTGATTCAATATTACCAAATTGGTAAAAGTTTAATTCTACAATATCATCATTTATCAGGATTGTTCACAATAATGCTTCCACTGGTGAAATATTATCATAAAAATATCAATAAGTGTCCAGAAATTTGTTCCCCTATTCAAATTCATGATATATACATGTAATGGAACCATATTTCACTCTTTGTTAGAGAAAATAATTAAGAATATGATTTTATGAAAATATGACATTATCACTCTCTTGGGTCAAATATCTCTATTCATTGAAGACCAATTTTTATAAATATGTTTTCAAAAATTGTCTAGTGTTATCATATGATCATTAAAATAAATTTTTACACATATTTTAACATTTTAAAAAATAAAAATTAATCTTCTTTTATTGTTCCTACTGAGGAACTTTTCTAAAGATTGTGCCATGGAAAAGTACTCTTCAACATGTACAAATTTATCAACCTTCATGAGAATCATTTATTTGATGATTTTTTATATTTTTTCAAGTTTATTTTTAAATATAATGGTTTCCAATATTCATTATATTTTAAAAATTATTCTTGAAAAATGGAATGATATTTTACTTAAGAAATGTTTTAAATGGTTTTTAGTTCTTACTTTATATGTTTTAAAAGTGGATTTCAAATAAAAGGGTATTTGGAAAATGTATTATTGTATTCAATGAAAGGATATCTTATAGAAAAAATATTCAATGTTATATTTAAAAATAATTCTCTAACTAAGGGGACGCCATTTGATAAATTTTATTCATTTCATAGAAACGATACAAGGACACCATTTAAATTCTTTCTCTGAATGGTTTTTATTATGATGGAAAGATGTTTAGGAACCAATTTATCTTCCCTAAGTAAATAATATTTCAATGAGATTTACATAAAACACATTTCCTACCTATGAATTAATCATTTTATGAAAGAAAAATTTCTTTTTTGTGTTTTTAAAATAATATGCAGGCTATTTGTACGTTAATCATATTGGGGTTTATGGGAATTACTTATAATATGGGGTGTCCTAGATAGTATTGGGTAATCCAAATATAGATTATATGGTAGGGTGTACTAGATTGTTTTTTGTAAGCCTATTATATCTTATATGTTGGGGTGGTTCAAATAGAGCCATGAAATCCCATTATATCATATATGATTGTGTTGTCCAAATATCACACCAATTCATTAGGTAACGATGTATATTTCATAAGATTATGTTGAGAATAAGTTAATGGGGATGATCCACAATTATATGAAGGAATAACCTGATCAAATATAAAGATTGGTCAGGACTGTGGATGATGGTGTCTCCCAACCATTAGGTGTATCCCCCATGATGGTCCCTATTATGTTTTGGAAATGGGACTTGACTTATAGGGAATGATTTTACTTTCTTATGTTCCTTACACAAATTCAATGTCATATACCTATGTTATTTCATTGATTTTCTCTCAATTACATTATGATTCATCTCTTATGAATTTTCAATCTTGTTTCCATGACCCTTGATTATGTTCTTTTATAAGTAGGGTATGATATTTTCATAATACTATAATGTTCTCACACACCTATTCTCATATTATACATACATATCTCAGTTGTTTACCATTACTGGGCATCTATTTTCACCCATTTCTTATGTTTCCTTACCTTGGATTATGAATAAATGTTTCCAGTATGTTTACTTAAGGGTAAGATATTCAAGTGATATATTTGATATCTTCCACCAAGATAGAAAATTATGTTTCTATGTTTCAAAATACACTAAACAATTAAGGTCCTCAGGCATATAATTTTCTATTGTGTAGAATATTCAACTAAATCGATGTAATATCCATGTATGTTATGATTTGATCACTGTAGTCCTAATGTAATTCCTAATATTTTGGGAGGTAAGGTAATATATATCTTTATTATTCCCATGTAGCTACCACAATTCATGATTAATAACTCACAGATAGTTTATTTTCCAATCCAGAAAATGAAAATAGGATAGTGTCCCAAGGATGTTTATATAATATATGTGATTAATGTAATAATAATCACATTCCTTCATGAAAAAAAATGTGGAAAGGATCCCATGGGAAATGAGACGATTGAAGTCAATGATTTTTATGTGAGAAAAATAGAGAATTACATAATAAATTTTAATGAAAAAAGGAGTTAAATTAACAGAATAAATGGAAATAATGTTCAATCTAAAGTACCATTAACAGTTCAATTTCATAAATGTGGAGAAGTTTGGAATTATCCAACCTTATTCTCTATTCAATGGGATAATACCCATGTTGAGAACCAATAACCTCCAAGATCAAGGGATCCAAGATTGTCTTATGTAGATAGGGATCCTGATGACTAAATTACATGTAACCTATACTCTAGATTTTTTTATCATGTTATATTTAAATTAAATTAATATTATATAAAATTCTAAACCATATAAGAACATAAAGTCTCCACATTAAATTATTTTTTACCATTTTGGGGAAATCATATTTGATTAATGTATCCAATGAATATGTTTCTTGGAATGTTATTTAAAATAATAACATTCTTGTTTTATTTGACTTCACTTCTTTTCTGGTTATAGATTACATTTAATAGAGATAACATAAAATGATGATAGATGAAAATCAACCTATGTATCATGAATAAACTGTAGATTCTATACAAGTCAAAGGAGATGGATGAATCTCCTTTGGTATCATCATCTCAACCATGGATATTACTTTCATATAACTAAGCATCTCAACATAAAATGATTGATTCCATGGAAAATATTATTGATGGTGACATTCCCATTATAAAGTAATATGTCAATGTTTTCATAAATAATTTCCTAGTATAACTGTTAAAAAAGTTATCCAGTTATAAATCAAACTTATACTAGGACCAAGTAATATTCTATGGTAAATATATCACCAAAAGGGATATCTATGTATCTTTATAAATTAGCAGTAATAAAATGACGGCCACATCTTAAATATTTGATGGAATTTAATAGTTCCCATAGATTAGAAAGGTTATAATGTAATTTTATGAAAATGTCATATTGAATAAAAATACCACTAACCACGATCACATGGAATGTAGTAAATTTGTTATGGATTGATGAATGGGAAGACAGTTCTATATAGATAATGAAGAGTAAAATCACTGCACATTGTTTCTAATTACCCGCTTTTGGGTAAGTATTTTTGATCTATAATGATTCAACTAGTATGTTCTCTATTTTTGTACTCATTCAGATTGAAAATTTTATTTCATATGTCTCATGGAAATTAATGTTCGATGAGAAAAACGAGAAAAAACATGATCTAGAAACAACTTCACTGAACATCATGTTAAAAATTTGGATGCCTTATCTATAAAATCACAAATTTTTATAATATATGGATCTTAAAATCATTATATATAGATTCAACCAAATCGTTCAAAATTTGTTCAAATTGGGAAGGTTAAATGTAGTAAATTATTATTATTTATTAATCCAGTACCACCCATGTAAGGATACCAAAGTAGAAGAAGCTCAAACTAGAAAAGATCCCACAAACCAAATATATTAAAATATTTTAAGGGATTCAATCCCCTTTAAAAGTTAGAGGATAAATATAATAAAAAGTGTTTCAAAATTCTATATTTCTCAAAAAACGTCCCAAACGCCTTTTGATGAGATAATAAAGGAGGATTAAAAGGAATAATAGTTTTTATAATAGAAGGTAGTGACCAATATATAGTTTATCATTACTGAATATAGAGTTATAATTTTTGAAAACTGGATATGTGTCTCACCAAAATAAAAACTGAAGTGGGGGTATTCAGGATGATTCTCATATCCCATCACTCTCTATTCAACAATGAAGAACTAATACATGTAGATATTTGAATAAAAATATCTGGTGGGATAAAATGAAGATGGGGATTGAGTAAATTGTATATCGATGCTTAGTATAACTATATGTAAAGGGGAAATGAAACAAGTATAGGGGTATAATGATATAATTTCCCCTTAAAATATGGAAATTAAAAAACCTAACCATAGATTTCCTCACAGGACTCCCTAGGAAACCTAAAAGAAATATTGTAATATGGGTGGTAGTTGATAACCACACAAATTCGACACATTTCATTTCTATCAATTAATATTCCTCTCATGTCCATATATCCAATGTATACATATGTGATAATTTAAAAATACTTCAAGTACATCGCTCAGTTGTATCAGATCAATTTTTGAGGTCTACCATAATATTTTGGTGAATCCATCAGAATGAATTGCATATTGAAATAAGTTTCATCACTAATTATCACAATAATTTGGATGAATACTCTATAATAAAAATTCAAAATATAGAGGATATTTAAGGATCATTTTAATGGATTACAATTTATAACAGTATTATTCACATCCCCTAGTGGTGTTTTAATATAAAAAATTTATCAATTCTAGAATTTAGACTCAACATTATGAGGATATGTATTAGAAGAGGTCTCAGAATCTGACATGGTAGGATGATGGTGTAGAGTGGATGCTGATTGGAGTAGACCATACAAAATAATGAGAGAGAATTTCATAATCATAAGCTATAATATTAAATTATCACTATCTTGACATAAAATCATTGTAGACAATAGCTAGTGAAACCTATGTATTGAGGGAATCGAGAATATGGTACTTAATATTACATTGTGAAAGAAATTTATTTAGTTTGGTAAGAAGGGAAATAGTATTCCCTCACATGTCATCCCATTTTAGATCATTGATCACATCATAACTATTTCCTCTTGACTACCACTCCCACAAAACTATCTCAAGTACATGACATGTTTTATGTATCCCCCTAGAGGAATTTCAAAAAAAACATCTCACAATTACTAAATACATAGGTTATAACATTTCAGAGTGATAATTCCAATGTGGAGAAGATGTTGAAGATCATATATCATAAACACAAGGTTACATGAAACAAAACAACTCACCTTGTCAACATGATGTGGAGGAACCACATGTTTGAGGAAGAGAAATGGGAACTAGAATATGGGATGAAATAAATGTATTGTCATTTGATTTAGTGTATGAAAGGAAATTTGTATTATGAAAATATTGAAGGTGAATGAATGTATGAACCATAACATTTATAAATTAAATTTCCATTTTGGATGAATAAATGATTTATTATGTAATCTCTCTATAGAAAACACATACACTACTTTGGTTATTTGGGACTATTATATGTTTTATTTAATTTACATTAAATGATCACATAGAAATAAATTCATTGATATTAAAACAATTAAATAGTGATCTTATTAATAGTATATATATAATTGGTTAATAAAAAGTTCAATTGACATTGATAAAGGAAGAAATAAACTCGATTAATTAGAAGGTACCATATGAATCCCTTTTATTATAGCTTCTAGATGAGATAGCATTACTATTTTTTCCATAAATGAGCCCAATTAGATATTCAATAACTAAAACACATGAAAATTCATTCATTAGAGAAGATTATTCTCATCAAGATCATGGACCAAAGAATATTCGCTGAAACACTTCATGAAAATATCACCATTACACGCCTCACCCTTATTAAATTCACTAGTGTAATAAACAAATATGTTTCTATAACCTATCATGATAAATTTATATATTTTCATGATTATATTTTACAATTTTTAATTTAACTTTTTAAATTATTAAAAAAAGATTTTGATAAAAATTATATTTTGTTATAATGAAATAAAAATTTATTCTTTGGGGAAAATATCATTTCGATCAAGACACTTCTTTTGATATCATCATTACTTTTTAAAATAAATAATTTATCCCAAAAATATTCATATTAAATATTTTTATAATAAAATATTTTTATTAGTTAATATTTTAAAATTTTAAATGATAATATATTTTTATCTAATTTAAATGAAATTTTTATAAGGGTCAAAGAACTATTATTTGAAAAATAGTTATTTATAAATAATTTACTGTATTCATTTATAAAAATATCTTATTATAAATAAGTACTTATTTTCATTAAATATATTTTTTATAAAATTAGTACATATAATTTATATGATGCTTAATTGTTTCAAGAATTTAAAAATAGAGAAATTTTTTTTTTTCAAAAAAATGAAATATTGTATTTATTTGGGCATCATAATCACATAAAAATGATGTAATATATTCCATAAAATGAATTGGTGACCAAATATATATTTTCCAATTTAAATAATATCTTATTTAATTAATTTTGAAAATCATTAATTAATACTACAAAAATAAATTTGTAAAGACCTAGAATTTCCATGGATGTTTTTTTTTCTTAAATACATGGGAATTTTGCAAGACATCAAAAATTGACTGCAAGTGATTCTGAGGCCCGGTGTTCCCGGAATTAACTTCTAATGTTTTGTTCAGGTACATTCAATAAACGTACATCCATGTTTTATAACTTTTGAACTGGTGCTCGGAATTAAAATCTGAGGGCACTGTTGAACTCGCAATGCCCATATTCACTAAAGGAGACTATCACCTCGATGACAGTGGGTCGAGAATAAATTTTGATTTTTGAGTGTTTAGTGAAATAATTAAATAAAAATAATGTTGTGTAGCTTTATTATTATTTTTTTGGTAAAAGCTCTATGTGGAAGTTATAAGTGCGGACCAACACACCATAACCTCCCATGAGAGGTTTTGGAGGTGGGTCCCACCCAAATCTAACCTCCATTTCATATTAATTGAGGTGGGGACCACCTCGGTTTTAAACCCCCTTGAAAATACACATTAATTGGGAGAAACCCTCAATTTTATAATTTAGTGTAGGGGAGCCTCTTAAACTCCCCTAACACTTAATGTACCTAATCCTCCTCATTAATTTATAAATCCAATGAATTCAATTAAATTATTAACCCATTTGAATTTTGTGACAACAAATAAGTAATAGATAAACATAATCTATTATTTTGGATGGAATTTTTCTTTTGGTGGATCTTGGGAGAAGAGAGATAGATTTGGGAGAAAAGATCTCACCAACAAAGAAGGAAGAGCGCATTCTTCCAATGAAGATCTCTTGTGAGGAGTGTCTTCGACTATCTTCCTCAGAACCTCTTTCAACGTAGGATGTTTTGGACTATGATGAGGTGGCTCACAAACTGACGATCGAGGAAAATGCCGACGTCCATCTTTTCCAATGATCCGTCTTCTTTCCCGCAACTCCATCAAAGAACAGCGAAAAAGGAAGGGGATTAATTTATTTTATGTGTGATTAATTTCCATGTTCTTCCTTTCTTTCAAAATGAAGAACAGGGATGTTTTAATTTTGCAGGAAGGTTGTTGTGCTTCATTCTTATAAACTGCTTGCTACTACCCTAAACACAGAGGGTGCGGGACAAACCAACATGGACCGACCAATCTGTTTTTCTTGTTTGTGATGATCTTTGGAATGGCGATGAGGTGACGAGACGTCGAATGTGACTCAGGCAATGGTCATGCTACCTGCGATGCACGCCACCCACCGTCTGTGCCATCCATCAGGAGAACCAGTCCCGACCACCCCGTTAGCAGACCAAACCAGCTCCGCCGCCCCAGACCAAAACATGGCGCCTTCCCCACTGCCAGCGTCTCCCAGTCCCATCGGCCCGCACCGCGCCGAACCGCGGCCTCCCTCGCAGCACCCCGGCCAAACCATGCTAGCCTACGGCCCCCCTTGCGGCACCCCATCAAAATCGCGTCGGCCGAGTCGGCCCGAGCCACACCGGCTTCAGCACGCACCGCGCGCCCCGCGCGCCCCGCACGCCCCACACCACCACTGGCCGAACGGCCTTGGCCATCAAGACTAATCCATCTAAGACGTTCCCCTCGCGGTGCTGGCCGAACTGGCCCCAGCCTCCCAGGACAAGCCACCGAGCTACGCCCCACGCGCACCGGGCCGAGTCCGCCTCCCGTGCCCCTCGCGGCACCTCCGGGCCGAACCGCCTTTACACCGACTTGCGGCCGGTCTGCGTCCTTACGCTACTCGCGGTCCTTTGTTGCCGGCTAGGCCGGGCCGACACCAACAGGTCAGGCCGGGCCGAACCCAAATCGGTTCGGTCCGACTGGGTCAGACTGGACCCGGGCCTACTACCTACCCATTACTTTTATTTTGGCCATTTCTTTGGCACCAGACATCCGTTTAACAAACCCTCAGCGGTGTTGGTGTTTTTGGAGTGCGATGATCCCTTTTGTATAACCCACTAAATTTTTTGTTGTAGTTGAGATAAGGTCAAGTTGGATCGACCACAAATCCAATCGGGGCCCCATGACTAAAAGTCTAATAACTCACAAACCGAGCATCCAATTGACACGCTGTTAGCTGCATTGAGACCTAAATCATGTGGCAGACCTTTGGGATACTTATTATTGGATTTTTTTGGCAGCTGATGTATCAGATCTTGTATTGAGGAGCGAACCCTCCCATAATCAAGCATGCATTGTGCTAGAACCCTGTGGCTCACACTTTTGTGATAAAGGGATCCTATGTGGGTTCAATAGATCTGATTACTATTCTAGGATCCTACATTTTTTCGACAACTCCAATTACTGTTTGAGGATCCTATGTGGGTTTGACAGCACTGATTACTGTTCCAATATCCTACGTGGGTTCGACAGCTCCGATTACTGTTCCAGGATCCTATGTGGGTTCGATAGCTCCGATTACTGTTCCATGATCCTACGGGGGTTTGACATCTCTGATTACTATTCTAGGATCCTACATGGCTTCAATAACTCTAATTACTTTACCAGGATCCTACGTGGGTTGGAAACAGTAGATGATTCAGTGGATACATCTAATCATCTCTATCTTTCTACTTATGTGGTATACCTATGTGAGCTAAGTCAGTAACTTTCAATTTTACCTCATAATTGAGATGGATTACTTGATAACATAGGTATATGTATAGGCATATACCTAAGTGGGGTTATCTATTTATTTCATACTTTTTGGTTTATCCTTTTTGGATTTTGTGAGACCATTAGTGTCACAGGGTCCCTACTGAGTATTGTTATTCTCACACCTGCACGGGCTATGCCCACACCACATTGTGTTGGATGCAGATGACAGATAACTTTGATCGAGGCTAAGAGTATAAGGACATGATGTTACCCGGAGGTAGACCTTATGATGAGTGGGTACATGGAGGAGACTGACGGGTGTGGAGTGTTGAGGAGGCTATCTGTACCTACTCTTCAGGTGGGAATCCTAGAGGATGACCCAAAAGATGTTTTTCCTTTCTTCTGTTGTACTTGTACGACCAATTCCTTGTACATTACCGTGGGGCTTGTATTTATGTCCCCTTTACCTTTAAACACTCTTTTATTATACATTTTACCTAGTGTTTTGTATCTAGATATGTGTGTTTACAGGTAACAATTGAAATTCCTTCCCAGTTATAGGGAATTACACCTTTGGTTCTAGTCCCCAGCCCCTGGACTATGGATTGTGGTAGTCATGGCATGGGGCCCTGGAATGGGTCATGAAAAATTGTTATCAAAGGAGTATATTCTACCATATAACATAGGAATATGATCTTTTCAATAAAGCAACAGTGTCAAGGGTTCTTAGTGAAGTTTTCTGTTTAGGGAGTCCAGTGTTGGTGCAACATCCAACATATCCATACACCAGGAACCTGACTTCTGATTTCTAACTCAGTGCACGAAAAAACTTATTGTGTGTGTGTTTTAAAATGTTTTGTTTGAGTCATATCACCAGGTATATCTTATTAAACATGGAACATCTGTTTCTTTTCAGGATGGACCCAAGCAGATAGCCAACCAGGTTTCTAGGCTTTGTACGAGATGGTAGCCCACCCAGTGATGAGGCATCGGTGCATGGCCCTATCACAGCGGAGGTAGCAGCGATACCAATACCTGTTGGGCCACCGATGCCACCAACCCCACCAGTATAAAGTTCACACTTCCTGAGCACGTTGCATGAGTTCCAACACCATAGGCCACCCAGGTTCAGTGGTGAGATAGACCCGTAGGCAGCTGAGGATTGGCTGGAAGTTGTAGTGAGAGTCTTATGACTGTTAGGGACACCAGCCGACCTTATGGAGATCCTTACCGCAAGTCTCCTTCTAGAATAAGCTAGTAGATGGTGGAACGTAATGCTCTAAGTGCAGTACGAGGTGACACATCTCGGGGTAGACCTCAAGATCTTGTTTACATCATATTTTGTCCCAGCTACCCTATGTACAGTGCAGATATAGGAGAAACATCATTTATAGTAGGGCAGAATGATCGTGGCATAGTACTCAGCAAGGTTCACCGACCTCTCACGCTACTCCACATTTATGGTGTGGGACCCAATATTATGGGCCCGAGCATTCAAGAAGGGGCTCAGGCGAGAGATCAGGGCTTCGATGATCTCCCTCAATATCCCGACACAGGCAGAGGTGTTGGAGTAAGCCCTCTTAGGGGAGAGTTTCCTTGCTGAGCAGTCACTAGGAGTGAGACCCACCACCAGTAGACTTGTAATGGAGTCTTCTACAGCTGGCAGCAGACATATGTCACAAAGATCCAATCATACTATACCAACAAGCAGATGACCTCAGGACACAGGTTCGGTTGTACGAGGAACACGAGACAGAGCTATTTATACAAGGAACAAGCAGTGCAATGCATGCGACTAGTAGGGTCACATGCCTCGACACTGTCCATCCCGCCGTGCATATGATTAGCATATAGTTGAGGGATCTCTCTGGTAGAGGTATAGGATCAATCGAGGTGATCTGTAGGGTGCAGGCTGACATGGAAGTGGAGCTGGCCGTGCAACTAGTGGTGGACGACATTACGAGGTGTTACCACCACCACCACCTGGAGGTCCACCCCAACCGCCGGGAGCAGGTGTACATGTGATAGATCAAATCTAGTCAGCTGAGGCTTATGATCATGGTGCTCCGTAGATGATTCGAGGTATGATATATGTCTACTCCACCTTAGTTGCAGTTCTTATAAACACAGGTGACACACACTCTTTCATTGACACCACCTTCGTTCGGAGCTCAGAGATTTTGATGGCCCCGTTGAATCGATCCATATGGCTAGAGACTTCTATGGGAGAAGATTTGATGATTACGCACGGGTACATGCTGTTTGAGCTTACTCTAGGAGAATAGATCTTTGACTGGGATCTCCTAGTAGCGGCGTCAAGGCCTTACGACATCATCTTGGGTATGGATGGGATATCTATAGTTCATGCTCAGATTGACTATATGAGGCGCAAAGTGTGGTGTGTCCAAACAGATGGGACCAGGATTAATTTCACCAGCGATATGGGAGCCATTGTAACATAGGAAGGATATACACATAGGAGGGTGCAGCCGATCACTCATTAGTTAGTTTGCCTTACCCTCAGAGCAGTATATGTGGAGAGTCCGAGCTATCCTCTAGTGGTGGACCAGTACGCGGATGTTTTCCCTAATAATGACTCAGGTCCACCTCCTCATAGAGAGGTGGACTTTTACATTGACTTGTACCCTAGGACAACACCGATATCTACTCCCGCGTATCGGATGGCTCCCACAGAGCTTCGTGAGCTACGGGTGCAGTTGGAGGACTTGCAGGGGAAGGGATTCATCCAGACTAGTGTTTCTCCCTGGGCATCCCCGATTCTATTCACCAAGAAGGCGGATGGGAGCTTGAGGATTTGTGTCTACTACCATCGCCTGAACTAGGTGACTGTGAAGAACAAGTACCCACTACCAAGGATTGAAGACCTCTATGATCATCTGAAGGAAGCACGTTGGTTCTCAAAGATAGAACTCAGATTAGGCTATCACCATCTTAGAGTTCGAGACGAGTATGTATAGAAGATAGCTTTCAGATGTAGGTACAGCCACTACAAGTTCTTGGTTATGCGTTTCGGCATAACCAACGCTCCATCAGTGTTCATGGGTCTCCTGAATAGGATTTTCCAGCCATACATTGATCACTTTGTTGTAGTCTTCATCGATGACATTCTGATCTACTCGACTACTGAGGAGGAGCATGCCTATCATTTGCGGGTAGTACTAGATACACTCTGAGGACAACAGATTTATGGTAAGCTATCAATGTCACAGTTCTAAATCCGAGTGTTTCACTTTATGGGACATGTCATATTGAATTCTGGAGTTGCAGTTGATCCAGTGATTATTATGGTGGTACTTTCTTGGGAGCCACCTTGGAATCTGATGGAAGTACAGACTTTCCTGGTTTTGGATGGTTATTATCGGTGGTTCGTACCGGACTTCTCCAGAGTTACAGCACCACTATCAGACTTGAAGAAGAAGGTAAACCCTTCGCGTGGCCAGAGAGATTCCAGCTGAGCATTCATGAGATGAGGGAGTGTCTGACTAGTGCCCCCATCTTGAGACTTCCAGAGGCGGGAATAGGGTATGTATTCTACTACGACACATCAAGGATCGGACTCGGACGTGTCCTGATGCAGGAGCGAGCAGTGATCACATATGGTTCTCTGAATCTGATACAAAATGAGAAGAACCATGATACCCATGACCAGGAGTTAGTAGTAGTGGTCTATGCCTTGAAGATGTGGCGGCACTATCTGATGGATGAATGATTTATCGTGTACTCTGATCACAAGAGTCTCAGGTATATCTTTTCTCAAAAGGACATGAACTGGAGAGAGAAACACTGGCTTTATTTCCTCTAGGACTATGACTTCGAGATAGTATATACTCATAGGAATGGAAATGTTGTTTCATTTTCACTTAGCAGGAGGTCTGGTATACAGTTGTGAGGCGAAGCGATGGATTAGCTTTCCAAATTTCCGATATCCTTTGTGGATAGAGATGGAGAAGCTTTCCTATAGTCTTTTACAGTCACACCCCCACTTCTTCAATGAGTCAGGGGCATAATGTGGGGACACTGACTGCGAGACACGATGTGCTCAGATGTCCACAGGGCAGGCACCCGATGGATTTTTTGAAGGTGGGGTGCACATCATCCTCTCCAGAGGATGTACCATGGTACCAATGTCACTTCAAAAGGATGTGTTGAGGGATTTACTCACATCGCATATAGAGGTACATACAAGAGTGGAGAAGATGTACCAGGATCTCCGACGATAGCACTGGTGGCCGGATATGAAGAAATTGGTTGCAGAGTTTGTCTCTCGATGCCTCACTTTCCAGCAAGTGAAGGTGGAGAATCAAGTACCATCAGGCCTGGTTCAGCCTTTAGAGGTCCCAATGTGGATGTGGGATGGGATATCCATGGACCTTGTAAGAGGACATCCACTGACATCAAGGGGTCATAACTCGATTTGGGTGATCGTCGACCAATGCATCAAGTCGGCCCACTTCATACCGATCAGAGAGTAGGGTTCAGTAGAGTGCTTGAGACGCCTCTACATGAAGGATATTGTGTGGATACGTGGAGTACTATCGATGATTGTCTCCGACCATGAAACACATTTTACTTCCCGGATATGGAAGGGGTTGCAAGAAGCATTTGGGACGTAGCTTCATTTTAGCTCCATCTTCCATTCTCAGATGGATGGTCAGAATGAGCAGATCATTCAAACCATTGAGGACATGCTCCGTGCATGTGTCCTTGACTTCAGTCGCAATTGGGAGGATCACTTACCTTTGGTGGAGTTTTCATACAACAACCAAAATCACTCCACCATCGGGATGGAACCATTTGAGGAGTTATATGTGCGACCTTGAAGAACACTTTGTGCTGGACTGACCCATGGGAGTCAGCAATTGTGGGACCAGAGATGGTATGACCTACCACAGAGAAGGTGCAGATCATCCAGGAGAGGATGAAGACAGCACATAGCAGACATATGTCATATGATGATAGGAGACCAAGACCTCTAGAGTTTGAGGATGGTGACCATATCTTTCTATGGGTCTCACCTCAATGAGGTTGATAGAGATTTGGCCAAGGTGTAAAGTTATCTTTGTGATTCATCAGAACTTTCCAGGATCTCAGAAGAGTTGGAAAGGTGTCATACCACTTATCTCTTCCACCTCAGTTGCACCTGGTGCGCGACGTCTTCCGCGTATCTTAGCCGAGGAGATACGTGCACGACCCTTCTCACACCATCGACCTTGGAGATCTGGATGTCGACTATGGGATGAAATTTATGGAGGTTCTAGTGGAGAATGAGGATCGACAAGAGTGGGACCTATGTGGACGGTCGATGCCTCTGGTGTGTGTTCATTGGTGGCACAGGAACCTCCGGGAGATCACATGGGAGAGGGAGGCTTAGATGCGTGCTTGGTACCCCCACTTGTTCCCTTAGTTCGAGTTGTAGATTACGGGAACGTAAAACCCTGAGGTGGGGATAATGTAAAGTCCTAGAATTTCTGTGTTAAAATATTTTTCTACATAAATAAATGGGAATTTTTCTAGTCCGCAAAAATTGATAGCACATGATTCTGAGGCCCGGTGTGACCGAAATCAATTTATGAAGTTTTGTTCGTGTACATTCAGTAAACATACGAGCAGGTTTTTATAACTTTTGAACCGATGCTCAGAATTGAAATCTGAGGGCACCGTTGAACAAGCAGCACTGGTATTCACTGTAGGAGACTTTCACCTCGACAGGAGTGGGTTGAGAATAAAAGATAGTTTTTGGGTTTTTAGAGAAAGAATTAAATAAATATAAAGTTTTATAGATTTATTTTTATTCTTTTTGGTTAAATCCTCCATGTGTAAGTTGGAGGTGGGGACCACCCCACCTTAACCTCCCATGATAGGTTATGGAGTTGGGGCCCATTGAAACTTAACCTCCTTTTCATGTTAATTGAGGTGGGGACCACTCGGGTTTTAAACCCCTGGAAACTCCCCATTAATGGGGACACACACTCAATTTTTCTATTCATTGAAAGGTAGCCTCTTTAACTCCCCTAATAATTAATTTGCCCAATCCTCCTCATTTATTGATTTAGCCAACGCTTTCAATTAATTAATTAAAACATTTGATTTTTTCCAAAATATAAATAATAGATAAAAATAATCTATTATTTTGGTTGGATTTTGTCTTTTGGTGGAACTTGGGAGATGAGACACATCTTAGAGAGAAAAGCTCTCACCAATGAAGAAAAAAGAATGTGTTCTTCCAATGAAGAATGTCAGGGAGAAGAATCTTTGACTTTCATCCTTGGAACCTTCTTCAATGTAGGAAATCTTCAACTACGGCGAGCCGACACACAAAACGATGACCTAGGAAAATGTTGACGTTTGACTTTTCCAACGATTCGTCTTCTTTCCCGCGACTCCAACAAAAAAAAATATAAATGGTAGGGGTTTAATTTCTATTAAGGGTGATTAATTTCCATGTTATTCCTTTATTTCGAAAGGAAGAACGAGGATGTTTTCCTTTTGCAGGATGGTTGTTGTGCTTTGTCTTATGAATCGTTTGCTACTACCCTAAACACGGAGGGTGTGGGCCAAACAAACATGGACCGACCCCTCTAGTGTCATTGTTTGTGATGATATTCAGCATGGCGAAGAGGGGACGAGATGAAGAAGGTGATGCAGGGAACGACCGCACAACCCGTGGCCTCCATGACCCGCGCCACCCGCCGGTCGTGACATACACTAGGAAAACCGGTCCCGGCCACCCCGTCCGCATGCCGAATCAGCTCCGCCACCCAAGAAAAACTGTAGAGCCCTCCCGGATGCCCACATCACTCGATCCCGCCGGCCCGAACCGTGCTGGCCAATGGCCTCCCTCGCAGCGCCCCGGCCGAACCGTGCCAGCTTGCGGCCCCTCGAGGCGTCCCGGCTGAAACGCACCTGCCCCGCCGGCCCGAGTAGCACTGGCCTCCGCGTGGCCCGTGCGCCCCATGCCGCCGCTGGCCGAACCGGCATTCACCATTTGGGCTGAGCCATCTGAGTCGTTCCCCTCGTGGTGCTGGCCGAACCGGCCCCGGCCTCGTGGGCTGAGCCGTACCCCACGCGCACCTAGCCGATCCGGCCTCCCGCATCCCTCGCAGTGCCTCCGGGGCGAACCAACTTTACACTGACCCGCGACTGGTCCGCGCCCTTGTGACTGGTCTGCACCCTCACACTACTCACATCGCTCGTGACCTATTGGGCCAGGGCCAGTGGGCCAGGACAAACCAACGTGTCTGGCCGGGCCGAACCCGAACCGGGTCGGACTGAACCTTGGCATACTACCTACCCTTTACATTCTTTGGAAATATCCTTGGCACTAGACGTCTGTTTGATGACTTTCAGCGGTGATTCTATTCCTGGTGTGTGATAGTCCCTTTGTGAATATCCCACTTGAGTTTTGGGTGTAGTTGAGATACGTTAATGTTGGATCGAGAACAAATCCAAATGGGCCCACGTGACTAAAAGGATAATAACTCATAGACCGAGTGTCTGAATGGAACGTCATCTATTGCATTGAGACCCATATGACATAGTGGACCATTGGGATACTTCATTATGGGACTTCATGGTAGTTGATTTTTCAACAGTTGGATTGAGTTGTGGACCCTCTCGGAATCAAGCATGTTTTGTGCGGGAACCTTGTGGCTAGCTGCGTTGTGGTAAAGAGATCCTACTTGCGTTCGACAAATCTGATTACTTTTCCATGATCCTACATGGGTTTTAAATCTCCGATTACTATTACAAGATCCTACATTGGTTCCATAGCTCCAATTATTGTTCTAGGATCCTACGTGGGTTTGACAGCTCCGATTACAGTTCCAGGATCCCACGTGGGTTTGACAGCTCCGATTACTGTTCCAGGATCCTACGTGAGTTTGACAGCTCTGATTATTGTTCCAGGATCCTACATGTGTTTTACAGTACTGATTACTAAACCAAGATCCAACGTGGGTTCGACAGAGTAGATTATTTGGTGGCTACATCTAATCATCTATATCCTTCTACTTATGTTGTATACCTGTGTGAGCTGAGTGAGAAAACATTGTGTTTACCTCATGATTGGGATTGATTACTTGATTAATTAGGTATATGTATGGGCATATACCTATGTGGGGTCATCTATTGATTTAAAACTTTGTGGTTTATCCTTGTTTGAGTTTTTGAGACCTTGAGTGTCTCAGGGTCCCTACTGAGTATTGTTATACTCACCTCTGCATGGTCTACGACCGCACCTCATTGTGTTGGATGCAGACGGCAGACATCGCTGATCATGGATGAGAGTATCAGGACTGGACTGTACCCAGAGGTGGATTATATGATGAGTCGGTACACAGAGGAGACTGATGTACGTGAGGTGTTGTGGAGGCTATCTGTTCCAACTCTTCAGGTGGGAATCTTGAGGATGACCCAACATCTATTTTTCCTTTCTTCAAATTTAATTGTACTACCAGTTCCTTGTACATTACATTTGGGCCTATATCTCGGTCCCCTTTAACTTTCTACACTCTTTTGTTATACATTTTACCTAGTGTTTTGTATCAAGTTGTGTGCGTTTACAGGTTATAAAGAAAATGTCTTCCTAGTTTTAGGGAATTACGCTTCTGGTGCTAGTCGCTAGCTCCTGGCCTATGGAAGGAAGGTTTGGGGTAGTCCCGGCATGGGCCCCGAGGGACGGGTCGTGAAATTTTTTTATTTTAATGTTTTAATATCAATTCATTATAAACATCACAACTTCTGCATCACCAGGGACATTATATTTATTTGTTCTGTTCATGGCCTTATAATATAATAAAATCCAATCCTATGTTGTGTAAATTATGGGAAATTACCGTGGTATGTTCTATGGTATTCATTAAATTATCATATAATGTCCAAAACCTGTGGTAGGAAATTTATAAAGAATTATCCTATCATCTCAAATATAAACACTTCCAATCTCCCATTTCTATTCGTTGAAAACTCATATATAATAAAATTACTCTAATATTTTCTTCATAAACTACTACCATGATTCTCCCATGGTCTCAATAAGAGCCTCCTAGATTTTAGAAGCACTCTATCAAGGTAAGGGATCCTCAAATTCTCCTCCTTATTCAAGGGCCATCAATATGTCCTGCATTTTAATAAGCAATTTTTCATGTTTTGATAAGTTTTACTCATCAGTCTTATAGTCATTATGTTTCCAATGTAATGAGATGTATCTATTTATTCAATTCAAACCTTCTACATACATTTATATATATCTTTATTGAAAACAAAATTATCATACAATTTTCTATTCAAAACATTTTTAAGTGAATTCCCGTATCCATTTTCGATCAATGGTATTCCAATAGTTGTACCTATCAATCAATGATTCCCATTTTACATGTATATAACCCACAATTCTAAATAATTGGGTAAAAATTGACGAATGACATCCTTATGTTGTATGATCTATGTGTCACACATATTCATGAATATGATTTGAATGTTATGGGTGGGGCGACAATTATTTAGTCCTCCGATGCATTTGGTAATCTCTGAATCTCAGGATATTCATTTTATTTTTCATGGGGATTATATTATTCTTGATAGATTATGTTTTCCTAGTAGTTGTCCTTGACATAAGTTTATGATTTTTTGTTTTATGTTGTTTCTATATCACTATGTTACCTTTATGTTATCTTTGTATATCATGTGAAATTGTTAAATATTTTGAATCCCACCCCTCTTTTGATAACATGATATTACACTTAGCTCAAATGAACTACATTACCCTATATAATTACTTGTCTACTCAATAACATGGATTTATGGATAACCACATTCATATGTACATCCCTAGGTTATCACTCATTATTTTAGAAGAACGATGAGATTTTTAGAGGATGCTAAAGAAGTATTCAGTAATACCACTGTCCATTTGTCTCTTGTTTTTATGATATTCATGAAATTTCTAGACTGAACTATCATTAATGATTTTATATATTAACTATTTCAAATAATTATATAATAAATCATGATATAACGTATATTAATGATATGGGTTTTCATATTATAATTGATGGAATAGCCAACGTTATTTATAAATATTTTTAATGTGGTAAATATTTCTTCATCTAGACTCTATAAAGTAGTTGTTCTTGATTCATTCATCCTCAACACAATGATTATTCTCTGGCCATCATCGGCATGACTTGGTAGTGGTGTTTGGTACGCACACCACCTATGTATAAATTTTGATACGGGCCGCACCACACTATTACATGGTCCACATGAGCCCGTGTGGGTTCAATGAGCCCCATTGTATCCATGATTAGCCTATTCACACCCTAGGGGAACTATTATCCAATTCTCACATCATCTGTCATGATGGAATAGATGGGATTATTCTCCTAGGTGGTTAAGCCTACTCTCACATATGTGGGATTGATATGGCTGTGTGAGCCAACATGGTAGGCTATATTTTATAATTAATACCCATATATACTTAGTAAATTATTAATTAAGAATTTTATAACCAACATGAATTCCCAATTTTAACAATTAATACTTCATAAAAATATAAAAGTATTCTCTTTTTGTATAGACTTAAAATGTGTTCATGATAAAAAATAACTGAATGTTTTTCAAAAAAAGTTTTCCTAAAAAATTGATCTTATGAAATAATCCTACAAAACCATAAACATGTGATTTATCATAACATATTATGATGATGTAAATAATGTGAAACAGATTTGAAAAAGTTTATATTTTAATGAATAATATCTAATCTATATATATTGTTTTGTGAATAATTTTTTAAACATGATGTAATGATCTGTGTTTTGAACTGGATGAAAATGAAAAGATTTGTTTTTTGATTTTTTTCATTGAATAAATGGGAAAAACCATAAATAGAGGTTTATAGTAGTTTTTTTAATATTTTCAAACTCTAAAAGTAATGTATTTTGGCTGGGGTAAAGGTAGGAAAATTTTCACGAGAGCCTCATCATGTTTTGGAAGTAGTGGACCCAGGTTTTCTAGGTTTTGGATGCCAGCAAAGGGCACATGGTTTGTCTAAAACTGTGTGGCCCTCAGTATTAGATAGTGTGGCCTATTTTAGGTGGGTAGATGTTGTGTGTAGGGGATACACAAGGATACCCAAAACCCATTACAATCCCACATACATAGTTTCATTGGGTAGCATCTCAACACTATTCACTAAATGGTTCCTACATGGTTTCCAAACTGTATTTCCAGCTTGTGTGGGGTTCCTCAGGTGTCTTGAAGGGGGCGCACAGTTGGCACATGATTTTTCAAACTGTAGGTCGCAAAACAAGGGTTGATACCTATATTTAAAATATATTTTAATTATACAAAGTAAATAAATTAAAACTCTCACCTCACCGCTCTACCCTCATACCTGCATGATTCCCTCCCCCTGTTCCCTAGATGTGCATGTGATCCCCCTCATACGACTCCCTCTCCTATCATAGATCTACCTATATTTATTCTTGAATCTCCATTGATCTTCCATGGAAATATCTCTTATCCATTCTATCCTAGTTGTGGCCATTTTTTAGTATATTCTTCTCCTGATGAGGATTATCCAAGCACTAGGGTTAGGGTAACTAGTTTTTCAATTTATTCTCTAGTATGAGGGAATTAAAATGATATCTCAGGTCCTGTTCTTTGATGTTTAAGAAACTGCCATTGATGGTGAAGCTGCTTTTCTAGCTTTGGTTCACTGCTAATGGTTTAAGGTGAGTTTTTCCATTGTTATTCAATGCATATTAGTTTATAATTAGTGGTTATGAAATTTTTTATTCCCTAGTAATTAATTTGCGGTGTTTTTATCATTGCCTTGTTATTTTTGATTTCCAATTAACAATAGTAGTTTTTTTGACCAATGTTGAGGCTGTGAACGCATATAATCAGGTATGAATACATGAATATATATATATATATATATATCTTCCATGTATAAGTTCCCTTATGGTATGGGGAACACATGCATTTGGATAAGGGATATATATATATGTATATTTGCGGTTATGTGAATGCATATGTGGTGTAGTTATAGGTGTTCATCGATAAATAGGTCATGTTCCAGGTGTTTCTTGGTTCCTTCTCATGGTAGGGTCCCTTTGAATGCACAATAATTTCACATATTTCTTTAATAAAGATGAATTATGATCCTTTTGATAAATTGAACCATAATACTTAATTGAAATACTAAAACATTATAAATTCTTTATTTGATATGTAAATCCATGATATTATAATAAAACTCCTCCAATGACGGTGGGAATCCTTAAAGCTAAAAACATAGTGATAAAATTTTATACCTGCATGAATTATTTCTTTCCTATTATCATTATTCATGGGTTATAATTGATAAATTTAATTTTTTGGTTCTTGGACCTTTTTGTTTCATTTTCCTGAGTGGGAAAATTATTGGCTGACATATAACCTCTCATCAACACTTGAGTCCTTGAAATGTAGTTTCATGTCTTAAGGAATTAAATGAATTGATTTTGGAAAATGGTTAGTCTAATATTGATTGTGCAGGATATCAATATCATATATATATACACACACATAAATTGAAAGTGGTACTTATCCTTGTCTTTGAGATTCATTAGTGGATTTGGGATGTGTTGGTTTAGACCATGAAAATCATAAAAAATAGACTAAACCCAAGGGATGGAAAGACTGTTCCATTTTTTATTATATAAAAAAGGTTATACATGAGTTGTAATGTTTTGAAAGAAATTTGACTTCTCCTAGTTTTACATGTAAGAGGTTATGTCATATTTATTTAATTATGAATGTATAAATGACTAATGGAATACAAGGGAGGTTATTTCCTCATGTAATTTTCGATTGTGACCAGTCTTAAGTTGATGTTTAAAATGAAATTCTTAGGATTTTTTTCCTTAAGTAAAAGTAATATAAATATTTTGGAAGGGAGGAATTCTTGCCCCATGCTAGTATTAGGAATGATTATTGGTAGGAGGCCTTATTACCCCATTCCTGTATTATAAATGATTAGGGATGGGAGACATTCATACCCATTCCATTATTATGAATGATTATGGATGGGTGGCATTTTTACCCCATTGTAGTATTATGAATTATTATGGTTGGGAGGTATTATTACACCATGAAAGTATAAGGAATGATTATTAATGTGATGCATTCTTACCCAATGATAGCTATATAAATGATTATGGATGGGAGTCATTCTAACCCCATTTCATCTGATTATATATAGTATTGGGGGGAGGAATGCTTACCCCACACAAGTTACAAACTCTATATATAAGTATGGACATGTGGCGTTCTTTACCATTTGAGATAATATATATATATATATATATATATTGACATGATCATACTATTATCCTATAATTTTTCCAAAACTGGAATATCCTTTAAGTGTCCCTTAGAAATGTAGATGTGACTTATTTATTTTTGTAGTTCTATTAATTAAATTCCCCATAACTGCATAGTTTCAAACAAATATTCAACTAGATTGGTCTTGAAACCGTGAGTGTCAGCCGACTAATATGTCACCCCACAGCCTATCGGAGTACCCTTGGTACCCGAGTAGACCCTTGAATTTTTAGGATCTAGGTTACTTGTTCTATTTCTTGTACCTGGGAGTCAGGAGCGAAGGACTAAGATGGATCCAGGGATGCTCACTGAGATATCTCATGTGTCTTTGTTGAAATTTCCTCATTATGGTACTGTATATTAATGAATGTTATATTGATTAATAATTTCCATCATGTATCATTACAATTTCATGCATTCATTTGATGTATAAACCGGTATTGGACCCTTTTCTCAGTTATATAAGAATCTGTCTTCTGCTTCATTTTCCTTGTTATTTATTGCTTCTATTTTTTCCTATTATTATTTATTCTATTATAATTTTGGGAAGACTCTGATATGAGGGTATATTCTCCCCACTATAACCTCCTAAGACCCTTACTTCTAGTCAACAACCTCTTGGGTATTGAATGTCATTTTTTAGACCATATGACCCACCAATCCATCTACCAGTTCAATGGTAAGATGATCTAGGATATTACAAAGTGGTAGAATAGGTTGTTTTTTCCTTGTATTACTATTTTGGTATGTTTTATAGGATATTTGGAATGTATCAGAAATTGGATAACAGTCATGCTTGGGACTAATCACCCCACATACTGGAAATGACCAAGGGGCCCGAGCATGGATTGATGTTCATGATGTTTCATATTACAATTGATTATTATTTCACCTAGAGTGATTGGTGTACTTTATTGTGATTATTATTTATGTAATTATGTAATTTTACAATTTTTCTAATATGTAAAAAATGTTTCATTATATGAACAATATCTGGAACATGAAAATTAACATTTTATGCAGATGCCATGCCCTTTAGTTACATCTATAGGGTTTCTTGTTGATTCGAAATGTGTGACATGAGTGTTATTTCATGTTTATATATTTATTAAATGTCTTATTTAGATAGAATGATTCTATGATATATTTAACATGGCTGGGTGATAATATTTCATGATTCTTATCCTATTCACATCAAGTTGGAACTAAATTCTGTACACAAATTGCATCAAAAGAACAGAAAAAATTCACCTGGGGGCATGCCTTGCGATGCACTATATTGAAGCTCCATCATCAGTACGAGCAACATGAAAAAGGAAAAAAAGGTCTCCTTGGTCACCTACATGGATGGGTGATGGAGGCCTTCATGAGTCTGACACACACCATGACAGACGAGGTGTAATGATGGAGGGCTCCATGATTACAATGGAGCACACGCTAGTCATGAAGCATCTTTTTCTCTATACCTTTCCCAGGAGCTTTGCGATACCCAGTGACTATAAATATGAGGATAACCCCACCCCCTATAACCATCATTACCCTGATGTTTCACATTATTATCTCTAATTTCAGGAAGAATCCTTTTTCTCCACAAACCACCAAGGAAAATTCATCACAAAAGGTATCCGTGCATTGCGAACCAGGTTTCCCATTTTTCTGGTTTCCCTCCAATTCAAGTGGGGATGATCTTCACAAAACCCTATGGACATCGTGAAGGATAGAGTCCCTTTTGTGTACCCAAGACTTTGTAGTGAATTCATCCTTCATGAATAAACCTCCAAGAACAAGTAAACCCCATGCCTTAGCTAGGTCATCATGCTTCGTGAAGCTCCTCCATTCATGGAGATCCTTTTTCATAATGATTCAGGAAGAACCATTCTTTATGAATATTCTTATCTTTATGAAGAACCATAGATACAATAATCATTGCTTTTTTTAGGATTCAATCTTGGAGAACCACTTCTTGTGGGACCCTCCATGATTGTGGGAAGTGATTCCAGGGTCCGATGAGTGGTGTTTCATGTTGTGTTTCCCTAACTTATTTTTCTTTGCATCAGAACATTAATGGTTTATTCTTGCTCACATATCCATGAAATCATGGACCACTAAATTTTACACACCTCCACCTCATTAAGTCCTATCAATCCTTATGACTTATCCTTCCCATGTATTGGTCGATTAAATTTATGTATGTCCAATGGGTGATGAGCGATTCATTATCATCCATGTTGTAGGAGTTTAAACTGCATAACACCCATCATCCTAAACAAATGACGTTAAACTATGATCACTGATTGGGTGACAGGTCTGAGGGGAAAATAGAGCAGATAGGACTAGGATCCCTTTAGTTTTCGGCCATTTTAATCCACCTCCTCTTCCCTTTTACACTTTTTCACCATGCGTGTCTCAGGCAGTTTCCATGTAAGCCCTGACACACCGTCACAAGTTGTTCCCCATATGATGTCCATGTCCTTTTCGTACATCAGTTCACCCTGATTGGGATTCACTACTAGATTAATTTCCAATCATCTCCATTATTTATTGCCTCATCATTCAAAACATGATCATCAACTCCACCACTACCTCTTTTTTCCAACACATAGCATGAATCATGTGGGATTAGAGATAACATTGACAATGACATCCTCTCTGGGGTACTAACCAAGTGTAATCCTTAGTATTACCTTAGGCCACTAACCACACATAATCCAAATTCCACTAGTGCTTCATGATGTTAAAATATATACTTCATCAAAGTACACTGATGTTGATCACTATTATCTAAATAAGGTAAATAGGCAGCATCCCCAAAGTTCAATCCTATTACTTCCCAACATCAATCTATCATGACCACTTTTTACCAGTTCACTTTCAACTTACAATATGATTATACATAACCCTCCAAACAATATGGGGTTTGATTCCTATATTCTACATAGGGTACATAATATGCCTCCCCGGGGTTCAACCCTGATCAATTGAAAATTGTGGTCGTCCCTCCTATGGACGTACCCTCTTAATGTGTAATCTTCATCTTCTAGGACATAACATCAAGATATGCCTCCCTAAGGTGTTTTGATCCATTCATATGAAAATATTACCCATCATAATCCCCACATATCCCATACTCTGCCAACAACGACTGATCCTCTTACAATTGGCGGCTAACAATGTGTAAGCCCCTGCATGTCTCTAGGTCATTTCCATTTATGTACACCCCAATTCAATTCCCCATTCAGAAAAATGTAGACTTTGATTCCCCACCATAATGATGTGTAGGAAGCCTCCATGAGGTTCAATACCATCATCCATATCCCATATTTGTCTATCCATAGAGCCTTTGTGTTTTAGGAAGATCATACCAAAGCCTAGAGGTTATATTTCCATCGGGTCCCCATCTATTTACTCCATTATAACAGGCTACCACCTCAGGTGTCCCATCGCACCAGTAAACTACGTGGATTTATATTCCCTTCCACATGGATACATAGGATGCTTCCATTAGTTTTAATCCCAACACTACAATCATCTTCCTGTTGGTTCCATCTCATTCACCATCAACTGCATTCAACCCTCCATCATCCATCTTGATTTCTACTCGGGATTCCACATCCCAGTATAATCACAACATTCATATGCACCTATGTCTATGTATAATCCTAGATCCACCCTGACTCACATGGATTTTGATCACTATCCTATACACATAGTACATAGGATGCATCTCTGATGTTCAATCCCAGCCAATGGTAAACATTGGTGACCCTCTTAGGGGCGTACCCTCTCAGATCATCCCTTTGTTATGTCTATATAATCTTCCATGGTGTGAGAAATTCCTTTTTTTGGGGAACATGATCATGGTTTCATCCTAATTGGGCATTTTGATCCATTTATCTTGTAAACACTATAGGTTATACTTCCTATATATGTACCCATCTGGTCCACTCTTATCAGTGTTTTGATCAGTTTGATATGTCACTATAAGTCATTAAACTCGATGAATACCCGGTGATAAACATGGTAAGCTGAGGAAGACTACAAAGACATTCCTATGGAAAATGAATCCCCACAATTGTTCTGGGAATCATATGGTTTCTGCACCCAGGAGAAGATCTCTAAGGAGAAAGAATACAAGTGTTTCAGTGTTTTAGCATTAAGACATGCCACCGATTCCTCATTGTTACTACTCCCCTGACCAATGGTATTTTCCTACCATGACTCACTTAAAATGTCCTGATAGAAGAATCATAATTAACCAGTATTCAAAATGCAATTGCACTGAGAACCAGTTTCATGAACAACATCTTAATCTGTATGGGAGACCCGGGCTAGGAAATGAGTTCCGAAGAGGAATCAATTGAAGGAGGAACGGACATCCCATCATCCCTTTTTGATGAAGGAAAAATATTCCATAGAATGGTGGTATATTATTCACACCATTGGAAAGATGTAATGTGGGGAATGAATGTGATCATTAGTGAACGTCATCCTACTCGGGTGTCGCGCCTTGGTGAAATGTGTCAGATACAGAAATGGTGAACTGAACACGGACTAGTTCTACTAAAATTATCGGAGTTAGTAATGATAGATTAATCAACATATGAAAATGTCACTAGATTCAGACATCCAGGGCGATGCCCCTCCTAGAAAATTGTGGGCATGTTGTCAAACTCACCATAATTATGGACAGTTGAATGTTGGTAATTTTGATCTGTCACATTGTCAGTGTAGATATTTCTCTACAACCATGTAATTATGAATGGATTTGGGGAATTTTTCATTGGGTTCCTAACCTATGTTTTTATGGATGAATGTTCCACTTTTTTAGGATCCATTTCAATCCATAGGAAACCTGTCACCTCTCACCCATAGGTATAGGGGTAGGGGAAATTCCAATGTGGAAAATCCATCCATATATACCATTACCATGATTCCATCCACAACCATAACTACTAGAAACCCATATCCCATATCACCCTACATGATCATACAGTGGTGGGTGATTAATAATCTCTTTCACTGTTATTTATAGGGATTCATCCCAATGATGAATATGGCCCACCATGATTTGGAGGCTTAGGTGCCCCATCGTCACAGCCAACCCCATGGTCCTTGTAGGGATATTCTTCTCCCCACTCCAATTTCCAACCATTTTGGGAGGCTCTCCCCAGAATAAACATATAAATAACTCCCCTACGCTGATGAGGTGAACAAAATTCGAGAAGTTCTAGCTTCGACGTTAGCTATGTATCCACCAAGGAGGGCTCCAACCAGGCCATGTCAACACCGCAATCTGGTCCGCCAGGACATGGAATAGTTGGTTTACAACCCTACTCTATTGTCTGGGGACCAGATAACACATTGTCAACATTTGTGGGAGACAGAAGAAGATACTTGTTTGGGGGTGTCCTCTTCTACAACATCAGTGTCTAGTTCCACCATTGGCGCATACCATCAGTAGCATGTTGTTACAATTAAGAGAATGTATATTATAGTTCTAGATTGAGACCCCAACCACCTCATGGTCAGGTTGGGGGAAACTATTCTAATCATTGACACATGTATCATCCATCACTGGTTGACTCGGGGAAATACCATTTTGTATGGAGGTCCTCCTCGCATCGTGATCAGCCAAACCGGAGGTCCTCCCTACTCTCGTGCTCAGCATGGAGGTCCTCCCCTTTCCACTAGACCGGTTGTGGAAACGAATTCCCCCATTTTATTATCAAATAGATTGGAGGTCCTCTATGTTCTCAGGATCCCATATATGGGGGTTTTATCCATATTTCTAGTTATCGGTGTGATATTCCTCATCAACTCGTGACTAATAAGCATAGAAATCCTACCCATGTCTAGATTTATTAGTATGAAGGCTCCCATCACACCACCACTACCAATCATCATGAAGATCATTCATGTGCTGAAAATGTCTGGCAGGGAGGCCCCCTGGGTCATTGACATCTCATGCGGAGGACCTCACCACTCTAGCACAACTTACCATGGAGACCCACCATGGGTGGCCTGCACTAATTACAGGGGTCCTCCCCTTGTTTTTTTCGACATCTACTACAGTTCTTCTCCCAAAAAACAACATAAATTATTATGTTCTCCTCTTTCTATCTACCAAAATGATGGTCCTACCCATGTACATATCATAACTCGATGCAGATATCCTTCCCACCCAATGACCATAGGCATGACGGTGTCTGACATGCTCCCACTAGCTCCAGAAGAGGCCCACCCCCATTCATGCACCACCCCACATAGGGGTTCTTCCTATCAAAAAGATTTACCCAACCCTGAGGTACCACCTCAGGGTAGATGGGAGAAATGTCACTACCAAAGGAAGAATCCTATGCAGTGCTAGATCACTTTCAATCCAGTTCACTTTTCGTACTCTGAAGTGTAGTGTGATTTGATGATGGATCCGCCACCGTGATCTTCTGCATTAGGGTTTTGTGAAGGAACCCTATGTTCTAGATTAATTATCATCTAAAGTGTAATGCACTAGATCATTGAACCCCTCAATAGGTATATACCTTTGGAGGTATACTTGTATCCCTTCCAAGGTCTACTTGTGTAGTCTTCTCTCTCATTACTGAACTCACTCTCTACCTCAACACGAGATCATGACGAGTTGTTCTGAGGATTGGTAGATGATGAACCCCATCGTGAACTACCACTGATGATCTCCAACCTTATATCAAAAACAATTTTTGATATCTCGTTTTACAAGGATGTTATGATGCAGTTGTTACTATATGCGAGTGGTATACCAATATCCAGTGGCTTGTCTACTCATGCACAGTTCACTCCCATGGCTAGCCCGCCACCTTAGCTGTCCATATTAGTGTTGTTACAAATTCCTCAACAACCACCATTTAAGAGTGGGGTATCCAGAATATAGATCCTTATCTTGATTGATGGAGCATATGGTATATCCTTGCAGCTGATTAGTTCCCTAAGATGTTGTGTATGGTTTTTACACCTAACATCAACACTTCTGGGTCCATTGACCAGGATGAAGTGGTGTGTTTTTAATAGAGTCTATGGATGATGTATTTCTGTCTCTTTCATAATCGTATGGTTTATCCAATGATATATGATTATTTTGATGATATCATCTAGTAGTGTCACATGGTTGACATGTATGAACATCTTATCGCCCATCACCCTTCATAACCCAATCATCACCCGGTTCTTACGAAAAGATGTGTTTGGGGTATTACTATTCTCCTTTGAGTTATTGGCGAGCTGTCTCCACACATCCAAATCCATAGATGGGGATAATATGTTTCCCTCCACATTATATAGATCATACGATAACCAGATCTTCTGGGTGATATTAAGGATATGCCACAAAGAGTTAATGTCGTGAACATGGATGATATCACGCAGAAGGAAACTGAGGAAAGGATCATCAAATCAAACCTACCTATGGTGATATTACCACATCATTTTGACACCCGAGCATTGTTACTCACCATAAATGAAATTTTATTGGCCTTTCAGACCCACAAATTCATTGCCTCTCAGCTGGGATCCTAAAGAAGAAAAGGGGCACACTGGGACTCATAAGCCCTTTGACCCATCTGGTTCAGTGCAAAAGATTAAGGATCATATCAGGAATTCGGTGTTGCACCAACAACTCATATAATGGAATATGGTTATTGATAACCACCTTTATAGTAATGATGAAGAGTGACGACCATACTATTTTGATCCCTGATATAATCCAGTTCATCCTCTACTGGGGATGTAGGGAAAGGTGTAGGCTCCGTCGCTTGAATTCCCTCTATTGATCTCAACTTCCCTACCTATCCTGATATTATCAAGGTTAGAGTTTACAGAAAGCATCCACATTTTGGGTTGTTGAATTTTCTTGGGCTACACGAGTATTTTTCCTAGGGCTAGGATCTACAGGTCACTACCCCATCATTCCATCTATTTTTTATATAGGTTATTCATTCGGTTTCTCCACTGTTCATTCCTCCACTAGCTCCTCAAGTCATTCCACCAACTTTTCCATGAGCCGTTGTGCCATCTTATCATGTAGAGGAACTGTCCAATTCACTTGTGTTAAGGATCCTAACTAGGATAGTAACCCTTGTTAGGATGATCTGATGGCATGCCTCGTCACTCACCTCAGGTCCCTTGAAATCTAAGAAGTGTTGATCCCACCTAATGGAAAGCTATATTTGGAATGGTTGGATGATATGTCATACCACTGGGGATTGTGGATTCATGGTTTTACACCTTAAATGGGGAAGGTGACCCACTATAGCATCTGGCCTACTTCATATCAAGGTGTAAACCCATGAATTGAACTACAACATAGTAAGTGGATTCCATGGTCTAGTGCTTCTTATAAACACTGGAAGGGACCCTATTCATCTAGTACAACAAACTACCCATTGAGTTCGTTGGTAGTTGGTAGGATCTTTGTAGGTAGTTTTTGTATCAGGTCAACTCCACCACTCACAAGGGTAGTATTCATAACCATGTCATGTGAATGGAAAACAAGATGATCATGTCACAGAAATTGTTCCTAGAAGTAAGGGCCTCACATATTCACTCGATATGATGCTGACTCAATAGAATCTATAGAAAACGTGTGTGGGAAACATATAGATTGAATTGCTTCCTACTCTTATAACATAGAACATCCCAGTAGGATTTTTGTATTTATACGATAAGGCTCAGTGACTAGAGTAAGCCTTTCCATAGGCCAAACAAGAACATTCATTGCCTCCAATATCCCATGCAAGAGCAGAATCCATGATTAATACTACAGTTGTTTCATAGGTAGATGTTCCTAGGCCACTGGAGTTTTCTCTAGTAGAGCCTCCCCCACAGCCTTCCCATAGATTTCATCCCCCTATCTCAGCCTTATGGCCTACATTGCTGGCCTTATAATCAGTCAGCACCTCCCTATCAAACGCCACTTCCTAAGTGAGACAATCATGTTACACCCCTTCAGTAGAATATATCCTCTCGTCCGGGCTAGGAACCCATGGTCACATTCCCATATATAAGAAACCAAACCTACTCCATTTAAGATGTCCAATTCCACTTCTATTATTAGTGTGATGTAGATCAGGGGATGTTGAGGCTATCGTAATGCAAGAATCCCCAGGTGGTTGATCTCATTAATGGTCCAAAACAATTCCCTTATCATCAGTTCCTTCGACATACACTGAAACAATGCTATGTGTTCAAGGGATGGATTGAGAACCTAGTAAAAAATAACTTAGTCAAACAGGGTCCATCCCTAGCCATGGTGGGATGTGTTTTCGTAACGCTATATAGTGACAGTGAGGGTGAATGGTAGTAGGATTCTTGAAGTGGTTCTTAGATGTATGATGACTCTGTGGTTTGTATGGTAGTCGCTCACGCTCCCAGAATCATCCATACCCTTCGGAATAAGTCTAAGCCTTATGAAGCCACCCTGACTCCTATAACAGTCACTTCCACATCTACTTCTCATTTATCCACCACCTGAAAGAGCATGAATTGACGGGTCAAGGGAATGTAAAATCCCCCATCACTGTTGAAGCCAGCCCACACACTCAGAGACTTCATTCCCCTATATATGGGGAATATCTTTAGAATTATCCATATAATTGAATGTACTTAAAGTGATGATCATAAATACATATCAGTGAATACCATTGAGCTACTGGACCCTTATATAGATCTTGAAAATGTGGTCTGCCAGGTGGAACATCCAAATGTCCCTAGTATGTGAAATCATTAATGAAATAGCTAGTATATGAACCATCAGAATATGAAGGAAAATTATTTCATCCAAGCCATTCACACTGTAGATACCTAAAAGATGACTCAAAAGAGATCTTAAAATTCAAAATCCTCTAATACTACCTCATCAGATTCACCCCCACCACCATTTTTGTGGTTCGATTTGGAAGATCTGCAACAACTGTGCTCCGATCAACTGCATTCATCTATGGGTGGATCTTAGTCATTATAACATCATACAGTAGTCAATTTCCATGATTCTACTAGTGAATATTGGGATATCCATAGCATCATCCAGAGTCCACTAGTTCATCCAGAAGGACTCATATTAACTACTACTACAAACCAACCCCATGTTTGAATAAATGCATGTCTAGCACAGATGTATGATTTTCTTAAACACATCACCAAAATTCTTTCAAAACTCTCAATTCTCGAGACTCTCTTCCTATCATATGATATGTTTGAGTCCCATACAATGGCTTTTAGAATCCCCATCTTGTTCAAAATAGTGATGGAAGATACATATAATTTTCATACAGATGAAGTATATCCTGTATAGTGCCCAACCATTATCTCATTCTTAGGAGAATATCAATGATCCCCCATATAGGGTCATATCCACCAAATTTATAATAATTGAAATTTTATTGATGTCGAGTTCAGATATTATTTCATCAACATGTGTTCTGGGATAAATCTCATCTCGACTTAGAAAATCCACAATCTAGGACTGGATAAAGAATATTTATGTGCTTATGACCTAAAGACTCAAGGTTTTGACAAGATAGAGTATACACTAGCCGGCAGGATCTACCTATTGTCCCAATTTGGTGTCCTAATTTCTACCACTATGTTCACAGTTGTCTAATAAGAAACTACCCACAATGCATTGATGGGTAGAAACTGGAGCCATCTTTATGAAGAGGTCCCCTCCTTGTATCACCGCTGCCTAAAATAATCTATTAAATGTCAAGTGGTTGTACTCTTAGAAGATGCATCTCCCTTTTCCTCCTGTTAAGCTCTATACATAGATGCTGAATATTATAAGATCACGGAAATGATGTTACATGACAATGAGTTGCATCCTACCACCAATGTAGAAAATCTATGAATAGACTTAGAAAATGCATTTATCATCTCGATTTTCTAATTAGAGGACACAACCCTAGGAATAGCACACCATTTTTTGACTCTTGAAGGAGTGAGCATCATGTTCCAAGGCACAAGGTGCACCAAAATATCTCTTCTTATTTTAAACTGAATTGGGAACGAGTGATACCAGAGCCACATACACTAGTAAGGTATTAATATGTTTATCCCATAATAACAAGAATATTCCATACATGCATATTTCATCAAAATATGATGAATTTTTACAAGACAACATGTTACTAGGGATTTCATGTTATTATGAATGGACCTCTAAGTAGAAGGCCTAATGGAATTGGGTTGACACCTTTTGTTGTTATGGTTTTAGAAGCACATGAGTCTTTTAATGAAGTGTCCCCCACTACTTATATTGGCCCCAAAATTCCTTCAGTGTTAGCAGATTCAGAACAAGTACCTCTTCCTAATGATCCACTCATCGCATATAATTAAAAAGATTTAGAGGACTCTCATATTGCATTTGAGGAGGGTGTCTCCACCACTGTTGATGAGTTGATCCAGGTGAATCATAGTACCGCGCGAGACCTGAGACCAATGATGATATGTGAAACCATTCCTATAGAAGATAAGTAGAACAATGTGTATTTCCTAATGCATCATCAAGATGAATATTCCTAGTTCTGGGACGAGATTTTAGGAATAGAACCTCATGTTTTCGTCAACTTCCTTGGTCTCCTCGAAAATCACCCCGGGTTGAAATATCATCCATGAAATATTCACCTTTCTCATAGTTCCATGGTCAAGGACAAAGTTGATAATATCTTTAAAGACAAATTCATTAAGGAAGTTCCGAACCCCAAATGGTTTTCTAACATTGCTGCTGACAGGAAAAAATGGTATGATCAAAGTCTATATCGATAGCTGGGATCTCAACCGTCTCTATCTAAAGGATGATTTTCCCCACCCTATCACAGATCTCTTAATCAATTCCACTACTGGGTTCTAGGATCTCTCCTTCATAGATGGAAATTCTGGATACAATCCGATCTAAAAGGACCATGAGGACAAGTATTCTAACACCTTCAGAGAACAATAAGGTTCCTTTTGTTAAAAAGTAATTCCTTTAGATATGAAGAATGTTGGAAAAACCTATCAGTGTTCTATACACATCATATTCAAACCAATCCTCATGATTCTATTGGAATTATATGTGGATGAATTGGAGGTCAAATCCCACCTACATCAGGACCATCTCTGGGAAATTGAGAAGGTTTTCGGCTTTCTCTACTCCCACCAATTAAAGATGGACCCCTTGATGTGTGCCTTCGGTATTAACATTGGAAGGTTTCACATTTAATCATAAAATATAGAGTAATTGAGATTGATATAGATAATATCAATGATAACAATGAGATGCCTCCTCCAAGGAACAATAGGGATCTCTTAGGATTTCAAGGACACAGATCATAGATATGTAGATTCATTGAGAATTTGACTAGAATGTGTAGGGCCTTTTCCTAACTCATGAAGAAAGGTGGTGTCTACTAAAGGGATAAATAATTATGGACCTATTTTGAGTAGATTAAGTTGCATTTTCTACAACCTCTAGTTTAGAGGCCTCCCATATCTAGAAAGCCACTGGTCCTTTATGTGGCTGCCCTGCAATGATCCCTCAGCACCCTTCATTCCCTGAAGAATAACACAGGGACAAAGAATACTCTATACTATCTAGATCACATGATCCTTGATATAAAATCCTTATATTCCTCTATTGAGAAGATTTCTCTCATGTACGTCTTTGCGGTGAAGAAACCACTGCATTATCTATGCCAACATATGATACAACTGGTGTCCCACATAGATATACTGAAGTATATTATGAATCTCCCTTTGTTGATAGGCAATCCAGCTTGATGGGTAGTGATCTTTCAGCATTTCAAAATTAACCTCATTATACATAAAGATCTCAATGGTCAGACATTAGCATATTTTCTGGATACCCATCCAACCCCTATAGAGCATCCTTTTGATCATGGTTTCCCAGATGAGGACATCCTCTAAGTGGCTCAGATGACATTGTTTTAGTAGATGAACTTCGATGGTGATTTCGGTATCCTGACTCGTAGAAGGCTGAATAACCCCAGAAAATATAGAGTTGGAATGGGTATTATCTTCATTACACCTACTCCATAGGTCACACCTTACTCATTCATATTGTGATAAGGTTGCACCAACAATGAGAAAGAGTATCGTACCCTCATCATTGGTCTCAAGATGGCTCTCGAGATTGATGTTCCTCACTTAAAAGTGAAAGGGGACTCTGAGATGGTTATCAAGAAGATCAATGGTAACTATTTCATCAAGAAGAAATAGCTCATTCACCTATTAGAGAATACTCTCTAGCGGATGGATCAGTTCTATTATTAACCAGAGGTAAGTCATGTCCTTCAATTATAGAATGGTCAAACCCACACCTTGGATGGCCATTCCTCTTCCCTCATAGTGCCAAATCCAGATGCCCTAATTAGCCTTGTGGTGCATCAAGGATTCATTGCTTCTATACCTCTGGATAATGATGAAAGTCAGCAGGAAAGTCATCTTCCCATTAATGCCTCCACCACAAGACCACAAAATCCCCCTATCATAGTACATGATACCATTGTTTTTAAATTCATTTTATCAATTATCTCCTACATAGTAATCTCCCAACAGGCAGAGCCAAATGTGAGAAAATCCATAGGTGTGCTCGGTAGTGGACCCTCCAGAGTGGTCCGAGCCTTTAATATATCCTCTAAAAATGTGATTTGGTTGGAGTTCTACTCATTGGAATTTAATGAATTGATATTTCCCATTTTATGTAGGAATTTCATGTTAGTTCATGAGGAGCACATTAGATAGGTTAAAAAATCTCATCAAATCCAATGGATGGGATACTTCTTGCCCATCCATGGGTTATGACTGTATTGAGATTTCCCAGAGGTGTCACATGTGATAGATCCATTCCAACTTTTTGTATTGTCCACTAGAGAACCTCCCAACTACCATGTACTCTTTTCCTTTTTCAGTATGGGGACTCAATATTGTGGGACCATAACCACCAGAAACATCTCTCAAATTCCAGTTTTCTTGACCTCTACTAAGTTATTTTAAATGTTAGAGGATGTGATACCACTAAAGGAATTAAAATCACATCCAAACTTTTACTTTGTTAGCTCCGACATCATTCTCTGGTTTAGAGGCCCACACATCATTCTCACAAATAACAGAACCAAATTTCGAGTGGCCAAGCTGAAGAAACTACATGACAAATACGAAATCTAGTCCAACCACACTTCTCATTATCATGCACAATAAAATGGAAATATTGAGGCATCTAACAAGATATTTATAATATTGTACAAAATATAGTTCGTTAGAATAAGAAATTGTGTCATGAAAAACACCCCAATGCTCTCTAGGCTTAAGAAAAGACAACTCTTAATTCCTCCCATGTTTCCCTATATTCCCTGGTGTATGGAATAGAGTTATCCATGCCCATAAAGATCTAGTTACAATCACTCTACATTGTTATTAATGAGTATAATATGTCAAATAAGGTAGCATAAGTATGTCTGGCTATGCTAGAATCCCTCGATGAGAAAGGGATCAGGGCCTTGCATCATCATGAGAGACACAAGAAAATTATGGCCATATATTTCAACAAGATATTGTGTCTTCACTCCTTCCTCAAATGTGACATGGTTCTATCCCTAAGGATGATAATGATACTCGATTAGAGGCCACCATAGTTGGAGGCCAAACTAGAGGGGCCCTACATTACTCATAAGGTGTATCAAATGGTGAATACTCTCTCATCACCATGGATAGTAAATGTGTTACTCCTCCCACCAATTCCAAATTCAATATTTCATACTTTTCATAAGTATTCTATCATCTTTAATGATTATAAACTAAAAATGGTGAATATGCCTCACGTTTAGAGCTGTATGACCATAAAAAATGTTCTCCCCTATCCTAGCCACTTGACATTAAACAAGGTTGCAACCATTCGACCTTACCAGATGAAGTTAAAAATCATATAATTACTAGAACTACGTATGGATTGATTATTTCTCTCATAAGATACATAAGATCACCCATAAGTTTGTTCTCCAGGTCAATACCCATGTTATTCTATTCCTTTTCCCAGAATCATGGCCTATGTTCCCCTTTGTAGGGATGCATGGTTTTGTGTGGACTTATTTTACCTCTTTTATGTTGGGTTTTCTTTATAAATTTATTTTCATCCACTTCAGGGCCTTATTCCCCCATATCCATCATTTATAATGTTAAACTGATCAGTCTGTGTTTAATGGTAGAAAAATTTCCAACATCATCTCCCCACACAATGATAAAATGCATAAAATGTCCTGCATGTTGTTAAAATACATACCCTATTTTTCTTCAGCCATACTACATGACATTAAATTGTCACTTCTGTCCACACAACAAGACATTAAACTGAACTAAATTCAAGAACTACTTGTGTATTGATTCTCATTATTATGAAATACATAAGAACACCTAGACATTTTTTCTTCTAATCCTACCCTAGGTATTACAGATATTTTAATCATTTTCCCCCATGGATTGAGTGTACAGTGATAATGTGGAGTAGTGTCATACATCCTTGTCTCTCTTTAATGTTAGTTTAATGATAGTCAAACTATATACTTTCCCATTTAGGGACCTCCTTTTTTTCTTATTCGGGTTGTAAGACACAAATCCACCCATTATATATGTCATAAATTTTGTTAAACTATACATTCATCATTACAACATGATTTTAAATTACATAGAACTTTCATAAATACATGTGTATTTATTCCGTCCATTGCAGGATATGTAGGAATGCTCAGACATTAGTCACAGGGTCCATCCACAAGTCCCTCACCATTCTCCTTCACATCCTAGATGCCTGATGTTAAAATGCCTAACTGCCCACATCCTTGTTTTTGGTGACTGTAAACTACATAACATCAATTGTCCTTTTCACACGATGTTAAACTATGAGTCAATTCATTAAAATCCCTAAAACCTAAAACTCCAAAAAACATGGTCAATGTTATGGTACTGTAAATAATATCGACTACTTATCCTTACCATATGATGTTAAATTGTGTGTCTATCATCCTCAGAAAATTATGTTAAATTAATTTATTCCCCTGTGTCAATCCCCAAATGACTCATATTCTATGCATGAGATGTCTCCACATCCCCATAACTTTATATAAAATATGTAATTGACCCATCTACTACATGAGACAGTGCTCCACATTCGGCCTCGCCCCACTACCACGCCACATTCAAGAACAAACTCATGAACCTCATCATTGAGAAGGGGTTTTCGAATCGATCCATTCTATATGACCTATTGACATGCTCAGACGTGCTTGGAATTGAACTTAATGGGTTTCACTCCACATAGACATTCCATTAATCCATTCCCATGCTTCGCAATATATATTAATTAATATTCCCATCCTCTTCCATGTATGAATGGTCCCACAAACGACATGGTCTCATTCCACTTTGTTTCCCCTACCAGTTTGGGACAACACATCGAATACTTTGGACAAAACATAGATTTTTTACCAATGTTTTCATATATGGTCAGCGATTAACACTCATTTTTTGCTTCCATTTCAGGAAAACATGTTGTAGATATTGTGTTTATAACATGATCCCCAACTATACTTTATATTCATGCCACCATCTTTGTGATCTAGCTCTTTGGTATTGTGATTCACTTCCCCCTTAATTTTAGGTAGAACACCATCACTCTTGGTTTTACTCCTCCATGCGTATATATGCATTGAAAAGGAAGGTCAGTGTCATTATGGAGTTATCAACCCTCATTCCATTTCCTACGATGTGTTTTTCTATGTATCAGGAAAATCCCATCACTACTCTTTATTTCCCACAATGGGAATAGATCACATGGGAATAGCAGTTTTTGTAGGATGTTTGCTGATACAGTCGAACAACGCAGACTTGATCATCCTACCTTATGTTAAACTACTCATTTTCATCGTACATGACATTAAACTGCACATCATTGTCTAGGTAGTAAGTCATAAAAATGCCCAGCGTCACAATAATATTCGACATTAAGCTATACTTACATCTTTACTAAATGACTTTATACTACAAAAAACTCGAAACTATGTATGTCTTGATTCCCATCATTATGGGATACATAAGAACACCTAGACATTTCGTCTTCCGGTCCAACCACATGTTCCCCATTTCTGGTCTTACATCTTGTGGTTCCTTCCAGAAGTACTTGGTGTGTATGAGACCACCTTATTCCTTATTCACATTGGGTTTCTAATAGAAGCATATTGTACCTCCCATGATATCCTTTACTCCCCCCATTCATCCATTCCATATGACATTAAACTATATATCTTCTCAAAACCACAAATGGATTTATTCACATCCTTATGGGATATGTATGAATGCCCTGGAATTTTGACATTGGGTATAGCCCTAAGATCCCCATCACCATGTTCCTCCTTTAGTAATACCTCCCTACTCTCTCTTTAAAGTGTGAATTATATTTTGTTCTAACTTCTTTTGTCCTTACTCATGTTTGGTTATTTCTCCACACCACACACATACCCCTTTTGAGATACAACTGCTTATTTATGTCCTTATCACATTATGTTAAACTGGATATCATTTATAGAACTATGTGTGGCCTAATTCCTGCCTCATAGGATACATAGGAATGCTTAGGAATTTTATCTTCAGGTCTAGCCCCATGTACCAATATTATTTCTATATCCCATTGTCCTTTTTTTCTTTGTCTCCCCCAGAAGAACATAGTTTAGTGTTGAATTCTTATGTCCCCATTCACATTTATTATAAAATAGTCACACCATGTACCCCAATGAGATCACTCACCCTAAATCCATTATTATCTCAAGATGTTAAAATTATTAAAATATCAGAACTATGTGTGGATTCATTCCTTCCCTCACAAGATATGTAGGAATTCCCAAACATTTCATCTTCGGGTCATTCCCCAGGTCCCTTGAACTTTCTATCCCTATGTAATTACAATATGGTCTGAGTTATATGACCTTTAACTAGTATCCTATATTTACTACATGATGATAAACTGTTCTATCCAACCTACAAGACATTAAACTACATGGTACACAGTTGTATCCCCATCTTCCAACCCATTTTCTGAATTCATCTCGTGGGATTGTGTTGTGTGGTGTGGACTTCTTTTTTCACTATCACGCTCGGTTTATTTTACCACTCCATGTTAATTCACTTTGAGACATTATTTACCTCCAATTTTCAATCCATATGACAATAAACAACTTCGCAACATCCATCCTTACCCAATGATGTTAAACTGCACCATATTTTAATAACTTTGTGTGGCATGATTCCTATCCTTGAAGGATACTTAGGAAAACCCAAAAATTAAGCTTTAGGTCTAGTCCCATTTATATCTACAAATTTTTACTCTTTATTCTACACACCATATAGATTCACCAACCCCTAATCAGATCCATCTATCTGATTTACCTCATTAGCGTGCTCAGGTGCAATGTGGAATGATAATTAAAGTGTTGGACTCCATATGGACATTATCTCATTCCACAACCATGCTTTTCAATCCCTTTGGTTGGGTCTCCATATTATGTCATATCCAAAAGGACCCCAAAATTGTATGGATGTTTAACCTTAAAGATCATCTATCATTATTTTCCACCTTCTCAGAGGATCCTGAACAACATCTTCTGATTGGTTTCACTCACAAGTTGAATATGGTCAAAAACTGACCCTCAGTTGGTTGTTCGCATATCATGCTACATGATGTCGATGTTGTGTTTCAAATATGGTCAATAATTATCCTCAATCGTTACGTAAATCCCCATTGTGTCATAGGTATGGGCTCATAATTCACAATCCATATCATATCCTTATATCTAGATTGAACTTCAATACTTTGAGTGCCATCCCTATGTGCATTATTATGCATTGATTGGGTGGAACAATATCATTGGTTTCCTTCGAATCAACACCCTTGTTCCCTTATTGTTTTATTATATGTGCGAAAAATATCTTTTCCACCAATTGTTTCCCACATAGATAATGGATCTTGTGGGAATAGGGGTCCCTCAGATGGATTATACTTTCATAGAAGTGTGGAACGCCTTATGGTCGAAGCCTTATTAATGTAAATTAATATTGTGTTTTCCCCCAATAAGGTGTTATGAAATGTGCAATTCTTCTCTCATTCTTGTTGGTTTATTTATGATACCACATTTCATTTTTCCTCTTTAGGGATATACTTTTTACGATTCAAACTATGTGACATTGAACTAAGATCTTCAATTTCCATGTTTGTGTGATATTGAAATGTGTAGAAAACATGATTTTCCTTTTTTATTTTGACATCTCCTCCCTTTACTATTGTCCATATTCCACATATTCCTTCATGAACAATGTGTGTCTTGATTCCTTCCTTTGCATGATACGTACTATCACCCAGATCATCGATTCTAGGTAAAAAATAGTTTTATATCCCAATTTTCATCATCCTCAGTGCATGATGTGAAACACAAACCATACCGTAAAAAAATTTAGGATACCCCATGGTTTGTACGGGATGCTTCAGCTTCCTCGCTGTCAAATAGGATTTCCAACACAAGTGTTGGTTTTTATTGACACTGTTCTTCAAGATGTAAATTTGGATTTGTTCCAATACATATTGGATATGTAGCGATGCCTGAGATGTTTTTCTCTAAAAATATCCCCAGGTTCATTAACCTTTCGAGACCTTCGGCCCTGATTAGATTCCAAATTCGGTGTCCTTAAACTAGGATCATATAGTCCATGAAACATGACATTAAACTGTTAACCTCGATCAAGAGAGTATGACCATAAAACTATGTTTCAAATTATAGTTTAAAGGTGTTAAAATATTCTGTAAAACATCCTTACCATTTTAGGATCAACTATAAACCTATCATCTTCATCTGTGAGGAATTATAGGACCTCGATAGAGAGGTCTTGTCTGAAAATAATTTTGATCCTGGTTCATATTGATGAAAAAACACAACATCTACTTATCAGGGGGGTGTAATTTCAAGAGAGTTAAAGTCAATTCAGACATCACATCACTCTATCTCGTGATTTATGTTACCTTTATTTGGATCCTCCTCACCCTTCATGTCCAAACAAACCCCCTTACTGTGTGTATGATTGTCCTTAAGACTATCTCACTTTTAGGGTACAATGTTCATAAAAGATATTAGATGAAACTTTTATTTTGGCCCCATGTGTTGAATATGGTCAACAGTCAGACCTCATTTGTCTGTTCCTAATTTAGGCTAATGAGATATGGTGTTGTGTTTTGAACTCAGTCAGTAGTTATCCTCTATCATCATGTCACCCCTACTGTTTTTCAAATCATGGGTATTTTGATTTAAACTTCTCATTCTCCTTTATCCAGATTGATTTCAATACCACCTTCATTATACCATTCATGTGATAAAAATCACCAGCAAAGTCAATTTTTACGTTTTAATAATACTATCCTCCACTTACATCCCCTGTATCTCAAAGACTGAAATATATAGGTGTTCAGTCGAACCCTATGTATTCGATGATTGGTAAATGATCTCATATTCAACAATGATTATATGGCTTTCCCATGCTTCTAACACCAGGTATATCATATGCGAGTTTAGGGATTGATTTTTAGTTGTTTCCGGAATGTGATTGAGATGTAGTGATTATAACACCCCATGCTTCTGCGGTACGTTTCCCTTTGAATAATGCAATTTCTTGCGTTGTATGCAACTTTGAGATTCTAACATATCGTGACCAATCTAACAAGCCGTAATGAATAGAAATACCCACTTTTTTAAATTTTATCATTCAAAATGGAATTCATTTTTTGGGTTCGGAATATCGAAAAAATCATAGGGTGATTTTTTTAATTTTCTGAAAAAATTATGTTTTTGATGAATAGTGAAAAATACTAAATTAAAAAAAACAAGTTTTTTAATAAAAAAATATTATAGTGCTAAATTTTACTATTGGGTTGTTTTTAAGTATAATTAGATTATATTTTTACCATTTAATCAAATTTTGGTCATTGGATGTAATTCACACTTAAATTGGAAATAAGCAAGTGTCAATCTTTTGATAGTTATTATTTCTTGAAAACACGCTTTTTGTTTTGACAACGGGAATTAATTTTAAATTAATTTCTACAGCTTCTGTGTTTTGAATTTTGAAAAATGGATTCCATATTTTTAAGTAGGAGGTCTAAATTGTGTAAATAGGTGACTTTTATTTTTATACATTAGGAATATTTACATCAGTAAATATTTTATTTACCATGGTTAAAGGGGTAAATCCATTAAATAAGGTTTAAAAAATAATATTGTAATAACATTAAATTACCATAACACACTCCTAACCCTATTGGATGATACATTTCCAAACATTTCCATCCTTGGGTCGATTTTAAAACCCCATGGAGCCACTTGGAATCGATAATGGCATTACATATTAAATAATTTAAAGTAGAGACAAAAATTACAAAAGAAAATATCTTTTTGTTAAACAATTTTTATATGAGGATATATAATTGATCTATTCAACTATAAATAGTAATTATAAATATAAAAATATTTCCTACCTTAGGATATTTTATTTAAAATATTTATACATAAAATAAATATATTTAATTATGACACAATGCAGATGCAATATTTTCGTTATTAATGAAACAATGAAATAAATGGTATTATAGATGTTAAAATAAATATAATTTGAAAGTTTTGATTCCATACATGAATTTTCTAGGATAATGTGACATTTTAGGATTTGTTAAATGAATTTTGTTTTATGTAATAATGATGTTAGGAATTTAACAAAAACAAAATATCAAACAGTGTCAAAATTGAAATAAAAGAGTTTTTAAAACAAATATTATATTATTAAATGATATTCTATTCCAAAAAATTTAATGTTTGGTCAATGGTATTAAATAATATTATAAATGTCATTAATAAACAAGTTGAGGTTTTCTTGGATGTTTATAGAATGTTTATTAACCACATAATACAAAAATACCAAGAGACATGGTAATTGTCAAACTAATTAACTAAGAGTTAAATCTAAAAGATAAAGTTCATTTATTGACCCAAACCTATATAAAACCTATTGGTTGAGTGGTTTTAGATCAATACCTACCTTACCCTTTAAATAATTCATTTTGAATCCATTAGAAACCGAGAATGATTTTATTATAAAATTATAGCTTTTCCAATGGTTCCCCTCACTCTTCTTATAAAAGGTCACTTACCATTCCCTCTAATTCACTCATTCAAAGCCATTTGGATCATCCAAACACTTCCCAAATACCCTCTTAAATGTACTCCCTTTATCCTAGAGGCATTCCTTTAGTCAAAAATCCATCCTATAGAGCCCTTTTGATCAAATCAAAAGGATGAACCCGAAGAAGAGTAAAATATTTAATCACCTCTTTCAAATTCAGTTCTTCTTCCACTTCCTCTTTTTTGTTGTTTCCATTCTAAAATAATAAGTCAAGTATCTTCTATATAATGTGATGTTATTATAAATATGGTACAACCATATTCATTATTCTAACCATCCTTTGAATGACATGACATCATACATGTGTACGTACAGCCTGCCGTCTCCACGTCATGGTATAGTTGTTATTCAATACATTATTACTTGGATTGATCTAATAATGTTGTATAATTGATGTAAATAATAAATATAACATGATAATTATTATTTATATATGATATACCATCCAATTATATATTATTTTAATATCAAAATAATGAAATTGTCGCTCGTGCGTACATACGGATTACCGTCTTCACGAACACGATGAGATTCATTCCCCATCGTATCCATTCAAGACTAACTTTCATTTGATGATAAAAAATAATGTTTAAAGACTTAATATCATTCTGAATATGAATAAGATATATTCTATCCACAACAGTCATTACTTACATAACAAAGTATATATATGAAAACGAATTAGTTAACACCTGAAATGACTATAATACTAAGATATTATTAACAATGAAATGTTGAAAGATCAAATATGATATCATATTAATGTATATGATTCCTATATAATTTAATAACATTTATTTCACCATTATACAGGAGGTTAACCTACCTTATACCAATGAAAAGTACTAGGAAAGGGTTAATTTCACAATCTCTTTATTATCTGAGGTTGTTTTTGTGTAAATATTTACTGGGACATCCTTATCATCTATATACATGTTTCTTAAAAATGTATTTCAAAATATTTTTACTATTTACTAGACTACGGGTTAAAGTCATGTATACCTTTATTTGACTTTTTAGAACATGTTTTTAAATGAATCTTTCTGTCATTTCTCAAATAAGGTACTTTATGACCATTTCGACAAAATTAAGGTAATAATATTTTTTAGCTTATACAGCGGGTGCATCTATTTTCCGCCATTATAGCATCGTCGAAGCATCCCTTACAATATTATAAGAATATTTTCAAAATAAATGTTTTCTTTGTAATTATGCGACTCTTAAACGATTTCAAAATATAAAGAGATATTTCTCTAGAAAAGGTTTTGATTTCATCTTTGTCAACATCCGTTGATGGATTTTATGTTTATGTGAAGTTGATTTATTATGATACTAAACTTCCATATTGTATTGATGGTTTTGTGATATGTTTTACTATGGATGTGCTATTTTTATACCATTCATTGTTTATGGTTAATGTATTGACATTTCGTATGCTAGTTTTAATACAAATTTTTATGTTGTATTTCAAACTTTTCATATGAGGAATGTATTGGACTTAGTATGTGATTGGTGGAGCCTGTTATAGATCCTTGATGCATCAGTAGGTCTCATGAGACAACTAGATGTGGAATTGTCCGAGGAATTTCCCGATTTTATATATCGGTTTGGCCGAGGCCTTAATCATTTTTAGACGTCTTGGCCAAGGACTTGACAAAATGATTCTGAATGCCTGGAATTATAAATTTCCTCATTATGAATGTAATATTAATGGTTCATGTGGTCATTCGACTAGTATAATACCCATGATTATGTTTTATTGTGGAATTATTTACTCATCTCATATTATTGAAAAAAAGTATTCATGTTTAATATTGGTAAAGGCATGTGGTTTCACTTATTCACCACGCTTAATATTTATGTTATCTTCCACTATATTGCTTACACTTAATGAGTGTTTGAGATCACCTCTTTTTTATGTTTCATTTTCTTAGGATATGAATAAGTTAATTATGAGTGACTTGTAGGCATAATATTTAAGGCTTGGTTGTTTCTAATGGAATAAATTTGTGTTGTATTTATTTACAAGTAGTAATGTTGACCTTATTTATGAATCTTGTTCCAACAATACTAAACTGATCAGTCTTTAGAGATATTATTTCTTTGAGATCATGCAAAAGTTATGTAATAATGCACCAACTCTGGGTAAATAGGTTCGAGGTGTTAAAGTTGGTATTAGAGGAAGTTTAGTACAAACCTGGGAAGCAAGATTCAGAAAACTCTAATTAGAGAACATAACCTGAATATAGACTTTGATTATTTGTATAGAAGAAATTCCTAGAATTTTGGTATTTTATAGATTTTGTGTGTTTTCCATGCAATACATTCTATTTTGGATTTCAACAGGTAGAGGAAGATGTGGCACAGATGTTCCTAGGGGTAAAACCCAAAAACATTGTTTTGAGCTATACTCGAACAGGAACAGGTGCACGACAACAGGAATTGCTGCACTCTTGGTTACGACACTCTTGGAGGATATGCATATGATAATTATCATTTTCTATACAAACCATTATGATGGGTTTATGATTATATATTTCCTCAAAGAAAACATTTTTATGATTATGGATTATATCCATAATCTGTTCAATTGATGTTTAGTGTTTTGCAAGTTTAGATTTACGTATTATGATTCATACACTAATCTAGTTTATGTAATTGTATAGAAATGAAACCTAGTGAAAGGAATAGAAACCTTATCAATGCACGCACTCCATGTAGGGATTTCCCTGCTGCTCAAGATAATTATAGAGGAGCTAGTGATACAACTGGTACTGATCAGCTTATCACCATTCTGGGACAACTCACACAAGTTATGATTAAAAACCTTACTCATATGGAACACCCTAATCTACAATGCATAAGATAAATGTTAGTCCGCTTCATGAGGTAACAACCACCAAAATTCAATGGGAGTACAAATCCATTAGTAGCTATGAAATGGATAAATTCTTTAGAGAAAATATTCCACGCCTTGGGGAGTAGTGAAAGGGAAAAGGTTGTCATGGCAATTTACCACCTCACAGGAGATGTTGATCAATGGTGGTCATTGTTTTAAAAAAAGGATTATGATGAAGTATCAAATATTTAATAGAGTTATTTTTAAAAAAATTATATAAAAATAATTTCCTCAGGACCATCTAGTGGATATGGAAAGACACTTTCTGAGTCTGAGGCAAAAGGATGATTTGAATGTTGAAAAGTATGAAGCTAACTTTACAAGGTTAACGAGGAATGCAACAGATTATATATGTAACCCATGAAGAATTATTGACTGTTTCTTTGATTGGTTAAAACCATATCTCTATCATGAAAAAGTATCATAATCCTTCTCATCATATGAAGATATTGTCTCGTGTGGTATCAAGACATAAAAAAAATTCCCTAAGTCTTATGACATTAAAGCAAAGCAACAGAAGAGAAGATCTTCAGAACAGTCTAGGAAAGGAAATAAGGAAACAGAGAAGAAGGGAATAATTGAATTTCCACCCTTTGATAATTTTGGAAGGAATCACCCTAGTGCCTGTCTAAATGGAAAAGGATTATGCTAAAAATGTTGATAGAAAGGCCATATTTTTGGTTATTATAAGGGAAAGAATGATGCTACCAATGTTCAATGCTACAATTGTAGGGAGATGAGATAATATGAAAATGAATGTCCTAAGCTTAAGGGAAACATAACTCCGAAAAGGATAAGGGATCAAGTCCAAGCTTATGTAATCACTACTGCTGAGGTTGAAGCCCCGAAAGATGTGGTGGTAGGTAATTTAATGGTTTCCTCATGTTTATACAATGCTTTATTTGATTCTGGATAATTTCATTGTTTCATATCTTCCTAGTTTTCTATGAAAATTAGATATTTACAATTTGATTTAAAAGGGAGTTGTCAGTCAAAACTCCTATGGGATGTATCATTGATACAATGTTTTTATGAATCATTTCCCATTATGGAATATAAATGTTGTTTATATGCTGATCTAATCATCATACCCATTATTGAATTTGATATAATCCTCGTTATGTATTGGTTTTTAGACCATGATGAAAAAATTTATTCTAAAAAAAGCGGTTACTTTTTTTTTATAACGATGATAAGGAACACCTTATCTTTAGAGAAGAATCGTCACCACCATATTCTTATCTAGATCCACCCCCAGTAGCTCAACTAAATTCAATTATTGGGGAGGAAGATAATGCAATAACTATGGTTGAGGAAAATAATGTTCAAATAGAGGATGTACCTATTGTGAAAGAGTATGTTGATGTCTTTATAGAGGATTTACATGGACATCCTCCAGAATGAGAAATTGAGTTATCCACTGATTTAATTCCTGGTTCATGGACCATATCGAAGACCCCTTATAGATTGGACATTGTGGAATTAGTGGAACTAAAGAAACAACTATAGGAATTGAGTAATAAGTGATTTATTCTCCCTAGTGTTTCTCCATGGGGAGCCCCTATCCTTTTTGTTAAGATGAATGAAGGATCTATGAGGTTGTGCATTGACTATAAGGAAATCAATGCAATAACAGTAATAAAAAAATATCCCCTACCATTCATTGGTGATTTATTCGACCAAAGTCATAGAGATCAATACATTTCAAATATTGAACTTCGATTTGGATATCATCAGTTGTGTGTGAAGAAAGGAGACATTCAGAAAACACCATTTCGAAACGGGTACTGGCATTACGAGTTTACAGTAATGCCTTTTGGATTGACTAATTCACTCCCTGTCTTCATGGATCTAATGAATATATTTTTCAAAGAATATATTGATGACTTTTTAGGGGTATTTATTGATGATATATTGGAATACTCCAAAAGCTATGAAGATCATGAAAATCACTTGCACATTATTCTAAAGACTCTTATAAGACTTGAATTATATGGGAAGTTTAGCAAGTGTGAATTTTGGCTTCAGGATATTTCTTTTCCTGACCATATTTTCTCTAAGGATGGAATCTCCATTGATCCTTCTCATACAAAAGAAATCCATGAATGGCCAGCATCGATGAGTATAACTGAGGTATGCAATTTTATTGGTTTAGCAGGTTATTATCGGCATTTCAACCATAATTTTTCCAGATTGGCTAACCCATTATCCAAGATCATATGTAAAGGGGTTAAATTTTATTGGAAAAAGGAGTTTGAAGAATGTTTCAAAGAAGTGAAGAAAAGATTAGTCAATACTCCTATATTTACTCTACTATTGGGGAAGGATGGGTTTGTTATTTATTGTGATGCATAAAAGAAAGGGCTTGGTTGTGTCCTTATGTAGAATGATATGGTTATTGCCTATGAAGTGCGGTAGCTAATGATTCATGATGAAAATTGTCCTACTCATGATATTGAGTTAGCAACTATAATATTTTATTTGATGATATGGAGACATTATCTCTATGGTGAAAATGTGAGATATATACCGATAAAATGAGTTTGAAGTATATTTTCTCAATGAAAGAAGTCAACATGAGGGAAAGACGATGGCTTGAAATACTCAAGGATTATGATTTAATGATACACTACCACATGGGGAAAGTAAATAACGTGGAAGATGCTTTGAGCGGATAAGGATCATGGAGTTTTGAAAAAGGTGAGAGTTGAAAGGGTTACTATTCTCATGGATCTAGTAAATATGGATATGGGAATAACCATGGAAGGTGGATCTTCAATAATTTTTCAAATGGTTGCCCAACCATTTTTATTTGAAAGGATAAAAAGTTCTCAAGATGATGATGAGGAGTTTCAAAAGAAGATTAAAGCTATGAATGATGGGAGATTGAGAGACATTATGTATGAAGATGGAATTTTGAAATTTGGGAAGAGACATTGTGTGCCTGATATACCTGATCCAAAAAATGAATTGTTGGAAGATTCTCATAGTTCCAATTTCTCTATACACCCTGGTAGCACCATAATGTATAAGGATTTGAAGGAAAATTTTTGGTGGGACAACATGAAGAGGGAGATTTTTGATATTGTGTCAATATATATGGATTGTCAATAATTGGAAGCTGGAAGGCGATGACCTGGAGGAGTTATGAAACCTCTTCCAATACCTGAGTGGAAATGGGATAATATTACGATGGAATTTTCCATTGGACTACCAAAGACTCCTAGAAGGAACGATGCAATATGGGTCACTGTTGATTGTCTTAACATGTCGGAAAATTTTATTTCTATTAGAGAAGATTTACCACTTGAACGTTTAATAATACAATATATTAATGAAGTTTTGAGACAACATGGAGTACCCCTTTCGATTTTTTCTGATCGTGATCCATGTTTAACATCCAGATTCTTGAAAAGTCATCAGAAATCACTAGATACTGAACTTAGTTTGAGCACTTCCTACCACCCCCAAACTGATGAAAAATCATAACGAACTATTAAAATGTTAAAAGACATGTATATATCATGCTCACATGACTTTCAAGGCATTTGGAATCAATATTTACCTCTGGTAGAATTTTCTTATAACAATAGGTTCCATTCATGTGTTCAGATGGCACCAAATGAAGTGTTATACGGAAAGAGATGTCGCACACCAACCTGTTGGGATGATGTTGGTGAAAGAAAACTCGTAGGACCAGAATTTTTGGAGGAAACAATAGAAAATGTGAAGGTAAACCAATCCCACATCAAAGCATCTCAAAGTAGGCAGAAGATCTATGCCGATAACCGAAGGAAGGATTTGGAATTTCAGGTAGGAGACCATGTTTTCATGAAGGTATCTCAATGGAAGGGTGTTATATGTTTCTTTAAGAGGAGAAAATTAAGTCCCTGGTACATCGGACCTTTCTAAATTCTAGAATGAAATGGGGCTGTAGCTTACCGGTTGGAAATGCTCCCAAGTCTCTCCAAAGTTCACGATGTGTTCCACGTATCACTGTTGAGAAAATAAATGCCTCACCCAACGCATGTACTCACCAATGTAGAATTTGAGCTAGAACCTGATTTGTCTTATTGCAAAGAACCTTTAAAGGTTTTTAATACACGATAAAAAGTGCTCAGAAACTAGAAGACTCGTCTGGTAAAAGGTCAATGGATAAACCATAATGCGGAAGAGGCAACGTGGGAACCCGAGGAACGTATGATGAAGAACCAACCCAGTGTGTTTATGTAATAATATTCTAGAAATTTTGTGGACAAAATTATTTTAATTAGGGGAGAATGTAACACCCCAAGCTTCCGCGGTACACTCCTCTTTCAAAAATACAATTGATTGCGTTGTACGCAACTTCGAGATTCTAACACATCACGACCAATCAAACTAGCCATTATGAATAGTAAGAACCACTTTTTTAAATTTTAATAATTTTATCATTCAAAATGGACTACATTTTTGGGTTTGGAATATAGAAATTAGAATAGGGTGAATTTTTGGTAAATTTCTGAAAACATTAAGATTTTGATGAATAGTGAAAGATACTAAATTTTAGTTAAAAACAATTTTTTAATCAAAATAAATTATAGTACTAAATTATACTATTGAGTGTTTCTTTAGTATAATTAGATTATATTTTTAGCATTTAATCCAATTTTGGTAGTTGGACGTAATTTCAAATTTAAACTGGACATAAGAAAGTTTCAATCTTTTGATAGTTATTATTTCACAAAAAAAAATTTGTTTTGACAATGGAAATTAATTTTAAATTAATTTATTCCACTTTTATGTTTTTAATTTAGAAAAATGGATTCTATATTTGGAATCAGAAGGTAAAAATTTTGTAAATAGTTAACTTTTATTTTTATATATTATGAATATTTACTTCAGTAAATATTTTATTTACCGTGGTTAAAGGGGTAAATCCAGTAAAAAAGGTTAAAAAAATAATATTATTATAATATTAAATTACCTTTAGAGGTGTCGTAATACTATTGGCTGATACATGTCCTACCATGGGCATCCTTGGGTCAATTTTTGGGACCCCATGGAGCCACTTGGAAGAGATAATGACATTATATATTAAATAATTAAAAGTAGAGGAAAAAATAACAAAAGAAAATATATTTTGGTTAAAAAAATTTATATGAGGTTATATATTAGATCAATTAGACTATAAATAGTCATTAGAAATCTAAGAAGATTTCATGCCTCAGGATATTTTATTTATAATATTTCGACATAATATACATATATTTATTTATGACATAATGATGATGCATTATTTTCCTTATTAATGAAAAAATAAAATAAATGGTATTATAGATATTAAAATAAATATAATTTGAAATTTTTGAAGCCATCTATGAATATTTAGTTTAATGTTACATGTTATAATTGATTAAATAATTTTTTTTTAAAGTAATAATGCTGTTAGGAATTTATGAAAAAAAAAGAAAATAATGTCAAAATTGACATAAAAGTGTTTTTAAAACAAATATTATATTATTAATTTATATTCTATTCCTAAAAATATAATTTTAGACCAAAGGTGTTCAATAATATTACATAGTTCATTAATGAACCACTTGATGTTCTGTTGGAAGTTTATAGTAAGTTTATTAACCATATAATATAAAAATACAAAGATACATGTTAAATGTAAAACTAATTAACTAAAAGGTAAATCTAAACGATAAATTTAATATAGTTAACAAAACCTATATAAAACATATTGGTTGAATGGTTTTCGACCCATCCCTATATTAGGCATTATATAATTCATTTTTGAGCCATTATAATCCGAGAATGATTTTATTATAAAATATTATTTCTTGCTTTTCCTAAGGTGCCCCTCGCCCTTCTTATAAAATGGAACGTCCCATTCTCTCTAATTCACACATTAAAAGCCACCTGGAATGGCCAAACCCTTCCCAAATACCCTCTAAACTATCCTCCCCTCATCCTAGAGTCCTTGCTTCAGTTAGACATCAAACCAATGGAGCCCTTTTGAGCAAATCAAAAGGAAGAACGTGAAGAAGAGGAAAATATTTCATCACCTCTTTCAAGTTCCTTTCTTATTCCACTTCCTCTTTCTTTGTTGTTTAGATTCTAAAATAATAAATCTAGTATATTATATATATATTTTGATTTTATTATAAATATTATACAACCATAATCATTATTCTATCCAACCTTTGAATGACTTGTCACCATACGTGCATACGTACGACTTACTGTCTCCACGTCATGGTACAGATTCTATTCAATACATTATTTTTTGGATGGGTATAATAATTATGTATAATTGAATTAAATCATAAATCAAACATGATAATGATTCTGTAAATATGATATACCATCCAATTATATATTATTTTAATATCAAAAGAATGCAACTGTCGCTCGTGCGTACGTACGGATTACCGTCTCCACGAACATGATGAGACTCATTCCCCATCATATTCATTCAAGAATAATTTTCATTTGATTATTAAAAATAATGTTTAAAAACTTAATATAATTATGAATAAGAATAAGATACATCCTATGCATAACAAAAATTACTTACATAACAAATCATATAATGGAAAATGAATTATTTAACACCTCAAACGACGATAATACTAAGATATTATTAACAAAGAAATATTGAAAGATCATATATGATATCATATTAATTTATATGATTCTTGTATAATTTAATAACAATTATTTCACTATTATACAGGAGGTTACCCTACCCTTTTCCAAGGAAAATTACATGGTAAGGGTTAATTTCACAATCTCTTTATTATCTAAGGTTGTTTTTACGTATGTATCTACTGGGAAATATTTATAAACCACATCCATGTTTCTTACAAATGTATTTCAAAACATTTTCACTATATAGTAGACTATTTTTTTAATTCATTTATATCCTTATTTGACTTTTTATAATACGTTTTGGTATAAATCTTTCCGTCATTTTCCAAACAAGGTACTTTATGTCCTTTTCGAGAAAATTATAGTAAGAATGTTTTTTTAACTTATACAGTGTGTGTGGCTATTTTCCGCCATTATAACATCGTCGAATCTTCCCATACAATCTTATATGAATATTTTCAAAATAAATGTTTTCTTTATAATATGTGACTCTTAAATGATTTCAAAATAGAAAGAGATATTTCTATAAAAAAGTTTTTGATTTCATCTATGTCAACATCCTTTGATGGATTTTATGTTTATTGGAAGTTGATTAATTATGATACAAAACATCCATATTGTATTGAAGGTTTTGTGATATGTTTGACTGTGGATGTACTATTTTTATACCACCCATTGTTTATCGTTAAAGTAATGATATTTCGTATACCAGTTTTAATATGAATGTTTATGTTATATTTTGTCTTTTTCATATGAGGAAGGTATTGGACTTAGTAAGTGATAGGTGGAGCCCATTATAGCTCCACGATGCATCAGTATGTCTCATGAGATATCTAGACGTGGAATTGGATGAGGCCTTTACCAATTTGATATATGGTTTTGGCCGAGGCCTTAATCATTTTTAGAGGAATTTGACAAGGCCTTGACAAAATGTTTCAGAATGTCTGACATTATATATTCCCTCATTATGAAAATAATATTGATGTTTCATGTGGCCATTCAACTAGTAGAATAACCATGATTATGTTTTATAATGGCATTATTTACTTATCTCATATTCCTTACATAAATATATTCATGTTTATTATTGGTAAAGGCATGTGGTTTCAATTATTCACCATACATAATATTTATGTTATCTTTCACTGTATTACTTACCCTTACTGAGCATTTGAGCTCACCCCTTTCTTATGTTTCATTTTCCTAGGATATGAAGAAGTTAGTAATGAGTGACTAGAAGGCATAATCTAGGAGGCTTGGATGTTTCTAATGGAATGAATTCATGTTTTTTTTTCAATTTGTAATATTAAACTTATGTATAAATCTTGCTTCCAATAATACTAAATTGATCGGTCATTCAAGAAATGATTTTCTTGTGATCATGCCAATGTTATGTAATAATTCACCGACTCTAGGTAACTAGGGTCAGTTCATTACAATGATTAAGGTAAATAATATATATTTATATATGTTTCCATCCACACAACACAAATAAGAAATCAAGCATGAGAAATGTGTGTATGTTTGACAAAGACAACCCCTATAGATTGGCCTCTTCAATGTAGGTCCTCAGTTATAGAGCCCTATGGAATGTGGCGCCTGGGAGTTTTTATCACTACTTTATCTCCCTTCTTTCTTCACTGGTCATGAGGATAATTCCACCTGCTCTGATCCATATTTGATCTTTCTCAACTCAGATATTGGTGACTTCAAGAGATGTTTTCCTCAACTGCTCTTCAGCAACTTAATGCTTTCAAATGTTGATGAATATTTTCCACTTGTAGACCACACTGAAATCATGTTCTCCATATCATTGTTTCTCAAAAAGGTAATATCATATGAGAATGTGTAGGCTTCATGCATCTAACCCTTCGGTACATAGGTTGTGTAGCCTAGAATGATGATTCCACAACTATAATATCCATTCTTGTTGCAAGATGCCATCAATAAAGCAGTTGATCAGTTTCCATGAATGGGGATGGACCACCCTATTATCCCCTACATTAGATTCATTCACATCTAACTCATTGTGGTCAGTTGTTTTGAATTATTGGAATGCCTCCAGAAGTTCTGCAGCGGGTTCCTCCTCTGGAATTTCATCTGATGGGTTTGTCTCCATGTCATGTTATTAATCCTTATCACTAGATTATACCTCGATGATTTTAGGTCCCACCACACTATTGGTTCTGTACACACCCTTAATTTTCATGACTAGCTTAGTTTGCGAATTCGGTTCCATATTGATCAATGTTACCCGCAAGAAAAGAGAATCAGTACTTTCGTCCATCCTCACTAGAAGCATGCCCACCACTTGAAGAACAATTTGGACAATGATAGAGTTAGTTGGCCTGGTTCGATGGAAAAATAGTTATGACCATGTAGGAAATGAATATATAATGGTTTAATATTTTATCATGTCCCATAGTTTTTTTCATCATAATACTTGTACATGGCCCCATATATATGATTGGGAACTCTGAAGAATCGAGAATGGTCGCACTGGTTTCCACCCCCTACTAGACCCAGTTCTCACCATCACTCCCGAAACAAGTATCATAGCTTTTACTTTTATATTCATTTCCATATTATAAGTGGTCTTTTACATGAGGCTTCCCTGCACAGAACAATTGTTAGATGAGAAACCTGTATAACCTGAGTAAGTATTGTAAAGTAACGGTTTCGATCATTCCTTTAGAGTTTAGGTGAATTCTCCTAGCTCCGAGGCTGTAACCTTGCCTTCATCAAAAGGGTTACCTAGTCAGTATATTTACCCTAGGACCCCTCTAATTGTTCAAGCAATGGGATGTGATCCCTCAGCTATGTAGAATAAAGTTATGGTGGGTATTTCATGTCAAGTAGTACTTTCACCTGAACTATCATTAGACGTGGTTTTACCCTAGAATGTAGGATGTATTACAACTCACATGCATATTGCTCCCCCTTTTTCTATGGTACCAAAAACACGACCCTGATGCATCCAATATTTAGAATATCCATCAAAATTCGTTAAATATGTTTCAACATCTCCAATGGATTACATAATTTCACGTAAACCTCAAAAGACACCCAATCCATATGATATAAATAATCCTTAGGAATTTCCATGTAGTGAAATCCTTTCCCAAGATATTTTTCAATTATCTTGTATAATCCTCTTGATGACCCCCCTTCCTCACTGTTCTATTTATATGGGGGTACTACGTATACTGCTTTCGCTTTGCCTTCCACTTATTCCATGTGCAAGACTTGGAATTACTAACCTTACTGCTTCCCTGCTACTGCTTTTTTCATCATAACCCCCACCATGGTGTGTTCTTTCCATTGTTTAATCCCAACCTCGGGGTTGAGAATGCACTCTATCATCAAACCAGATAGTCCTTTGCCACAGCATCACTGCTAGGTAGGTTTTCTCCTAACACATTGCAAATGCCTCAAATACCCTGAAAGGAACATTATGCAGAGGGTTATAATTTTTCATATTTCTATCCTCCTATGTGAACATGATGCACTTTTTCGTAATTATACATGGGTAATCTTCTGGATGTACCCATAGATAAACATCTAGCGTTAACCACTTCTTGTACCATAACTACCCCAAAAAGAAATGCAGGGTATATGGATTATAGATATACTCATGATATACCTACACCAATAGGACTCCACCTTGGAAGGCTATGAGACATGTTCAATGCCCCTCTGTCCCCTGATCATCATCGACAAATAATCATGTTGGAAGTGGGAATGTATGTAAGTTGAATTTGTGTGCCCTCTAAATTTTGTTCAATGTTATTAGTGATGTAAGTTTGATCAGGATGATTCCCACTGAGTTCCAAATGGATGGATGAATGTATAACCCAAGGTGAGAAATGTAGTTCGAATTTTCATAAACCCTAATGTGCACTGCTATCCAGCCCTACAGGATGTGGAAAGGTAAACATATCCATAGTTGCTTCTTCCCCTCGTTGATGTTCCACAATACCATGTATAATTTTTCCAATACTAGGATTCCATGGATGAAATGTTGACCCATATCAAACATGGACTCCAACATAAATGTACTTCGCCATACACCCATGTGAGAATCCTTAACTTGAATCATCCAAACACAAATGACTGCAACTATGATCCCATACATCCTGACCACTCGTTTTTTTGGTGTTAACAGTAAACCCCCATAGAATCAATAGACTATCTTCTATGTCTCTCTAGTAATAACCATCCATGATGCACTAGGATCCCCTTGGATAGGTGGGGGCCTCATTGGTAGATTCCTCGGTGTCTCCTATCTTTCAAAAGGATGTTCTAGTGTGAAATTTAGGAAATGATTTAACCATTATTTGAAGTGAATGTCCCTCACTAGCTTCTTATCATTGCTCGGAACTAGATCCAGTAGTGCCATTTCTAGAAGTTCTATCTTCTATGGATCCTCCCACAAGTTATCCGTGGGGAGGTACTCATCATACATCTCATCGAGTATCGGAATAACTAAAATATGATGGAGGTCTTATAGGCCAATGCCAACCTCCACGTGATAAAAATTGAAATTATTGGTCATCGAATACCACCTACTAAACAACTATGGAATCATATTCTTTAGTTAATATATTTGGATTTGAGAATCCCACATAGTCTCATTCAGGCCTAATCACATCATATATTCCCAAGGTTCATCACAAGATGTAAGAACCCAGTAGGCCCAAGCCCATTCATCTATGGATTTTCTACACTGGTGTAGTTCCCAACTGTCGGTCCACAATTTCTCCAGGTTCCTTAAGAATAATTTAATAATTGTGTGGTTTTGTAGTGGATATGTCTTTGGATACATTTATTCCCCATGAACATTACTGACATGGTTTTAGAGACAGTTAGGAGTGAAAGGCTTATAATCCTTCCAGTTATGGTCATTGACACCCTAGAACCACTGATATTGGAATGGAGTCTCCCTGAACCAGAAAATATTATCCTCCAATATAGCTTAGGGGATTAAGACATCCACCAACATACATAATTCGTACAATGAAAATCCCTTGAGGAGGGGGTATTCTTTCTACCCTTCCATTAATATCTCCACCAGAGACTCATTATAAGATTGACTTCATAGACATTCCCCAAGATCAGGATTTTTCAACATGTATTCTCTTCAAGAAACATCTAGAAGGTCATCCGGAGCAAATTCTAGGATGGCCATTTCGTTTTAGGACTTCGTTAATTTTTGTCACTATTCAAAAATCATGTTCTCAAATCTTGTTTCCAAAGCACACCTCACGAAGCACACATTCACGGGGCCTCAAAAGACTCGGTATTCTATTAGATAAACAAGGGATCACGATGAAACAATTTTCTATTTCACATTCTTATAGAACTGATGTGTTGATCTTATTCCAGAAATAGAATTTGAGGAGGTTTTGGAGAATATTGAATTGATATCTCGAGCAGAAGTTTACAGAGAATAGATGTTGAAAGGGGGGGCTCTCCCTCCATATTTATAGGTTTCAACTGTGCAAGCTTCATAGTGATCTCACCCCATGCCTCTGTGCAGTATCATCGTGATGTGGTGTTATGATTTAAATATTTTCGGCGATCTACCCTCACAATCTGACCATTGTTTTCTTTTCAACTACCATTCTGAGGTAGGCATTTTCTGGTGCTAAATTTTGTGCATAAAGGGGATCAAAAAAATGAAAAAAAATCACTAAGTGGCTTTCATTGTATTGATCTAGTGTAATGCCCCATGCTCACCATGAATGGTACAAATTCAGTGGAAAGGGATCCTTCATGACTACTGAGGAGTGATGATGTATGCCTTCTCAGGACTGATGTTCCCCATGAAATCTATGGAGTAATGAAAAAGGTCTCTATTATTACAATTATGCTTCCTCCAATACTGAATAATCTTTTTCACCATGGTACGACCCCGGAGTATCACAACACATTGGGCCTATAAATAAGTGGATAACCCCCTATAACCATCATTATAATGACCTTTCACCTTTTGATCTCCAATTTTTCGATTCAACCTTTTTATATGTGAACCATCAAGTAAAATAGATAAACCAAGGTATCCGAGAATTGCGAACCATATTTCACATTTTTTCAATTTCCCTAGACTTCAGGTGGTGATGCCCTTTGTGAATCCCTATGGTTGCCACAGAGGTAGATGTCCCTTTTGGATACTCAGTTCTTCATAGATAATTCATCCTTCACGAAGCACCCTCCATGACCATTTAAACCCCATGCCCTGTTTAAGACATCATTATTTACAAATCTCCTCCCTTTGTAAATACCATTTTCTCATTCTTTGTGATGCACCATTCATTGCATTGCTTCATCTCTTCACGAAGAAAGAAAGCATCACAAAACCTTTATTTGCGAGGCTTCCTGCATCGTGAATCCCATTCCCGTGTGGAACTCCAGGATTGTATAAAGTTAATTCAAAGTCCCCCAACTAGTGTTTCATATTGTGTTTCCCTTTCTAATGCTTCTTCATAGAGGAATGGTAATGGTTATTTCTTCCTTGAATAGCCAATCTAATTTGGACCCTTTTATTGACCACCTATCCACCACACTGTGATATGGAATTGCTTCTACGACATGATCTTTAGATATTCCACTACATCTTGTTTCTTTCACTAAGCATAAATCATGTGGGATTAAAGATAGATGCAACCTGTATTTGACCACATAAACCCCCAGGTTCTTGAGGACACTTGATCTTAAATACCTCCTTCAGACCATGAATCAGGATATAAATTTTCATATTTTAAATTTGCAGCTCATTTAAGAATTCAGATTTTATTTTCTATTTCATTAAATTCCATCTAATTGGTAACATATTCCAATGCCATTATTTTTTTCATGTAAATTTTCATTTTCATCACCCTGTGAGTATTTAAAGAATCAGGCCCAATCTCACACATTGTGGATATTTGAAGCATCATCCCCTATACCACACGTCATTGATATTTGAAGCCTCAGTCCCACCCCCAATAAATTTGAATCCAAGCCCTCTGTAACAGAATATAATTACTATGACAACATTGGTATTTGTAATATTAGTTCATGTCTCACACCCTAGTTTCTCAATTAATAACATGTATCATAGATATCAAATATATCACATGTAAAAAAGATATCACATTGATCACATCTATCACATTTATCACATATATCACATTAATTAATTCAAAAATTAATGAATCCTAAAAAATCCATAAATTAATTTAAAAATTAATTAATCATGACATTACCTTCAATTAATTCATCAATAATGTTTTCCAATCAAATCAATTAATTAATTCAATAATTAATAAATTATATCATGAACATTACTAATTCTACAATTATCTTATCACATAAATACCACTAATTAATTATCCAATTAACTAATCTCTAACATTTCACTAAATAATTAACCTATTATTTATTATTGTTACTTCCATTAAATAATTCAATAATTAATTAATTTCATTACATCCAATAATTAATAAAGAAATTATTTAAAAAAATCCACAATAAGAAATATTACCATTATTATTTCATCAATTAATTATAAATATTCAACAATATCATTATTAAAATAAGTATTCCAATAATTAATTATCATTAATTCCTAATTATAAACTCCATTATTTAACTAATAATTAATTATCCCCAATTATAAAATTATACACTCTGATAATTAATTCATCAATTAGTTATCCCAATTCCCAATTATAGTATTCATTCAAATCAAAAATTAATTATTTAATTAATTGAACACAATGATTAATTGAATTTTAGAATTCTATAATGTATAAAACCCCTAGAAATTCAGTGATCACTTACATGTAATTGATATCATGACTATGGGGTTTAATAATAGTCAACCTAAATCAATTCTCTGATGAGGATTCACCCAATTGAAATACCCATTTCCACATAGTATGGGCGTAATACTAGGTCTGGATCTATAACCTAAATCAATTTTAAAAATAATCATATCATAAATTTTAATCTAGATATAAAATAATAAATTTAGTTAAAAACATATTGGTCCATATCTAACCAAAATAGAGAATAAAATCACTTAATGAGAGTGAGATGAATATGATAAGAATAAGAAAACAACTGAGATAAGATCCATTTAATGGTTGGGATACATATATTCAATCCGAGCATCAAAACACCATTAATGGAGGTAATGAAGTCTTGGAATCAAGGAGGCTCTAAAATAATGCAATGATGTTAGGGGTTGAATAGGGTTTAATTTGGGTGAGTTATAGGGGTTTGATAAATTTTAAAACTAATTTTCATGTGAATTAGAAAGTTATGCTGGGTTTGCTGGCTAGGGGAACATTGTTTTCCCAAACATCACTCATAAAATGTGTTCATCCTTTAAATGGGTTTATAGTAAATCATAATAGGTTGCGTAGTTTAAAAAATTGTCCAGTAACCTAGGAATTCCCGTATTTCTTGGGTTTTACTGTTTGCTGGGTTGGGGTGCATGATATAGGAAAACCATTCTCCAAACCTACACTATCCTTATCCATTAATATTTTCCAAAATTTTACCCAAAAACTTATCATGATTTTTCCCAAAAAATTAATCAAACATTGATAAATGATTACCAGAAATTAGGCATGTGATAACCAATGAAATTCTAGTATCATACAATATCCCAACCATATAATAACTCGTCCTTGAGAAGCACTACAAAGAATCTCTATGATTCTGAGTGAAAAAGGATTGGCCAATAGGCCCTTATATCTACATTTATCCCTAGTGTTTCTTACTTAACAGGGTAAAATTTCTATAATACATGAACTATCGACGCAACCATTCCCCTTAACACTTTCTCACTATGATCCAACACACATATCAGACGCTCTACAAAGGATAAATCTATCTCAAGATCAACATCATAAAAATAGATCACGTGAGAAGGGTTTGGGTGATACTGAAGAAGTTGTGACACATTGAAAATTTCATGCATAACATTATATCTCTAAGTAAGATCCAATCAGCCTGAAACCGACCTGATTCTCTCCACCAACTCAAATGGTTCACCAATACGGGCCCTAACTGGCCCTTTCTCTATATCATGAAGTGTCACAATCTAGGTGACACCCAAATGAATATAGGATCACCATCTATAGTCTCTAGGGGTCCACTATGTATATAAATATATAATTTATATCTACATTGAGCTACATCCATTCATTTCCAAATCAAACAAACCTGCTCTGATATTTCATAATCAAAACTCAGCCAAAAAAATTATAACTCACTTATATATCCAACATAGTGGTGATCAACATGGCCTACCATAAAGATAATTCTTTGGTTACATATGTATCTTATCTTGATAAATGATGTTGTCGGAAAACACCACTATGTCTAGGTGATTTTCCAAATTCCAAATGATGTCTTGAATACACACCCAGAACATATACTCCAGCACCTGTAGAGTATTCTCAAACTAACCATAATGGGTGGAAATATATACTTAACAAAACATTTGTTTCCCACACCAACAATATTCTCTGATATAAGTGTGAATTATTGAGTTAATCATGGTATGAAACTATAGTCTGTGGAACCCCATGAAAAATAACTATATCCAGAATGTACAAGTCTCCCAAATAATTTACTAAGAAGGTATCTCGTACTATAAAAAACATTCATTCTTTTCCAAATGGTCTACAATCAACCAAATAATGTCACAAATATGATGATTACTCATGAGAACCAAAACAATAGAGTAACATAATCATAATTCCATTCCATTATGGGAAATTACTACAATAAAACTTCTGGTCATTGATTCTCATCTTTTAACTGCTGACATTTGTTGTAATGTTTCCTGAAACACACTATCTCTTGTTTCATGTCTGGCCACCAATACTATCATCATTGTTCATGGTACATTTTTATCACACAAATATTTACCACCCACTTCAAGTAATGAAATTATCGCATCAACTCCCCTCACGTGCTCGTAGGTACCAAAACTCAATAACGGACATAGATTATCTCATCCTCAACTATACTACAATCATACGGTGAATTCCGGCCATTAAGGCTTCCCATCATGGTCATGAATTCTAAATCATTACACTACATGTCGCTAATTCATCTCAATGTTTTATAATCCACTAAAATTGATACGAGTGTCATCTGGTCCTAAGTCTCCTGAATCAACACATGAATCATAGACAATAAATTCATCATCTTGCACTCAACACTATACTCTTGGGAAACATGAGTCAATTTATTACTTTTCAATGCATCAGCCACACTGTTTCCCTTTCAGAAAATATATTCTATCCTGAAATCAAACGACCTCATATGCTAATCCCATCTCTAATTCTGGATTTTCATGTCTCATTGAGAGAAAAAGTACATTAATATCTTCTTATTAGTATACATACTAAACTTCTCACCCATTAGATAATTCTTCAAACATATTAAATCATAAACATCTACAACAAACTCAAGATCCTATGTAGGGTAGTTCCTTTCATCAATACTCAGTTTGTGAGACCCATATCCCACAACTCGACCCACTACATCCACAGTAGTCCAATTACAATTACAAAAGCATCAAAATTCACTATATACTCCTCACTTTTATATGGAAATATGAAGATCAGTACCGATTTTAGAAGCTTCTTCGTCCTCTAGAGGGAATTCTCACATTCATCCAACCGTTCAAACCTTTTCCCTTTTTTTGTCAAGAAATTAAGCGGTGTTTCTACTACGGAATAACTTGGATGATTCTCTATTAATTTCTAGCCAACCCTAGAATGATACGAATATCAAAAACATTATTTTTATTCTCCCTATATATAACTACCAATACATTCATTCTGTTTGTAGACACACATTCCTCTAAGATGATTTAACACATGTAGTGTACCTAATAAATCCAAAATTTAAACATTGATAGATTCTCCTATACCCATTTCTCTCTTAGTGAAATAAATAAGATATTAGGGTGTTGGGCATGATCATCATGAGTCATCGAGTGTACCAAGATGTAGTAAAAAAATAATACCAAAAAATAATCTAGTTAAGGATGAATGATTCTATTCATCATGATTATAAACATTGATGGTGCATTCATCAACACAACCAAAAAATCAATACACTCATATAGGATATACCTAGTTTTGAATGGAGTCCTTGATTTTTCATAAGCCTAACCTCTTAGATAATCATACCCTAATCTCGTGTTGGTCAGGGAAAAACACAACCTTCCTTCAACCGATAAAATAGATCATGGATACATGGAAAAAGATACCAGTTCATCAGGTTCCATAGTCAACAATCAACACAAAAGAATTGAGTCTAATCATCCTTCTCTACTAACAACATAGGTGAACCCTAAGGTTATGTAATCTGTAGGATAGATAATTTATCATCCAACTCATTCAAATATGTCTTGGGCTCTTAAGGGTCTATCTGTTCCATTATGTGTGGTGGAATATAAACTGGCTCATCCCTGAAATAATATAAACAATGAATAAAATATGTCACTTAGGTGGCATGCCTGATATGTATTCCAGAAAAATTTCTTAAAACCTATTCACAAATGGTGTAAGGTTATCATTCATTACATATCCATCATCAAGATAAAAATTAGAAACATGGGTTGTGATCACCCCTAGTTTCTGAGTAATTTTCCCTCAGTGTCCTACCCAAATATCCCATTCTCCATGGTGAATGTTATGGTCCCCCTTATGAGATGTAAAATTCACTCTCTTCCAGTAATAATAAATTTGGGATTAGTGTTATACATTTCATTCCATGCCCAAAATCAAGTCACAAACTTCCATGTAAAGGATGTAATGATCGCAATAAATGATACTCTCCTACTTTGAGAGAAGACCCCTTGTATAATTAGCTGCCCCAATACCTTACTCCCATTAGTTCATATATCACCAAAAACCCACTCAAAAGTATACTATCATTCTCAGTGAATTAAAATGTTTTGTATAAATCAAGGAATGAGATGTAGCAGTATAAAATAAGGAATTATCTACTATAGAATCTATATGAATAAAACCACTCACAATTGATGGTCCACACTCACTATCAAAAAGTGTAGGATGTATTAAATGTAACTATCTTTCCCCTATTCCACATGATGTAGTCAGACTCACCTAGGCTACACCACCCCTTTGATATAGCATCTCTTAATTAGAAGCACCAATTCCACTATCTATACTACCTTGGCTAGTATAATTCAATATTACAGATTGATGTCATCTAGAAGATATTTTTCCCACATGCAGGTACTATTTAGCTCCTCCATCACTACTCATCACTTTTGGGTTCCTATAGAACTTATGTAGAAGCCCAAAAATTTCAAGAGGTCAACACTCTACCAATTTTCATGGAGACTTATCACGAAAGAGGAATTCACTACCACACTTGTAGATAATAATTCGGGAAAGATCCCACATAATGGATCCCCCTAACATTCCACTGATATGGATAATGTTCTCAAAATGGTTCTTCATGATTTTGGAAGAAGTACCTCCCAATAATCTTGATGAAGACACGTGTCTAACACTAGAAGATGCCTTCATGAACCCCTCCATGATAAGATCATGATTCACCACTTCTTAATATTTATTCATCCTAAAGATGTTCACATGGTGATTAATTTCATATTTAAGGCATTCCAAAAACTATTTTACTGAAGTATCCCAATATTATTCAAGAACATGGGAAAAGAATTACATTCCTATAATGCATGAATAACTATTTATCATGGACTTGCTCCCCTGAGTCAACCGAGTAGAACTCACCTACTCTCTTCTTTTTAAGGGTCACTAGATAAAAGTTCTCTAAGAACATCTCCTATAATTACTTCCCCAATATTGTGTACATGTTTCCATTTTGAGTCTGGATGTCCCACCAATGATTTTACTAACATTGTAATATATAGGATACCAATTTGTCTCTCTTATCAACATGAGTCTCCATGTGGTCTTGTATAGTTTGGATAGACTCAATCCAGAACTCATCTCCTTTAGGTACACCCTCTACGGTAATCATTGGGGGGAGTTGTAATTATGAATCACAATTTATATCGGAATTTCTTTTAAAATCCCTCGTTGGGAATTTTCCATAATTTTCTTATTGTATGAATGTTTCTCTTGGAACAACTCTCTGACTTCCTCACCTGACACTCACAGTTCCTCATGTTCCATCACATGAAGATCAACCCTAGATATTTCCAATAGTATTCTTCTGAATATGCATCATCATGGAGGAATATTATTAAAAATGATAAATACTCATCTTATGACCCATAACAAAAAATTATCAGAATTACATAAGGGTAAATCACAACATGTCACAATATGTTCTTTCCCCAAACCTAGTAACATGGTCAAAACTGAGTCACTAAGAATACACATAACCATTATGAACCTAAGTATTTGTTATTTAAGGTAATTTTCATTCCCATATGATGTTTCTAATTAGACACCCATTTATTCTCTCCATTAATCATTATATAATTAATTTCATGATAGAAAAAACTTAAATTAAATTTCACAAGAAGGGAATTAATGTTCAAGATGAACCACATTCCAAAAACCATTTTCCCATGTGTTCTTAAAATGATGCATGTAACATTATAATTGTGAGTGTTAAAAATGATGCATGCATACTCATCTCCAATTCTATTTTGGTCGATGAGTCAAATGTCAAAAAATTTCTAAAAAATATCCCATCACATAACAAGTGCATCTCTTATGGTGAAATAATATTCAACTATAACAACAAACAAAAATAACTCCAATACCATCCTTTGTACTTGGGGATTTCCCCATACATGGGTTTTCAACTCCCAGAAATGATTTAATGACCATGTCCAAAATCATCTTATTGTATTGTATACATTTCCCAAATATTATTATAAAAATGAAAAATAATAGAAATCACCGTATGATACCACATTATAACATCCATTCCAATGTGTTACACACTAGTTCCCCAAGTCGGTCTTCCACATGACATTGAGACACCTCCCTAAACAAAATAGCCTTAGGACTAGTATCGAGGGATTAATATGGATTATAGAATGAATATACTACAATTTATTGGAGTTATACACCAGAAGAAAATAAAAAACAATAAAGGAATAGAAAATAACCATAAATAGAACACAACCTATATCACAGGATGACCAAAACTATAAATAGAAAATCAAAACTAAATAGTTGATATGCCATGATAATATTCATGACATGTGACTCAATGAAAGCCATAAATATACACACTAATGAATCCCCCATGCAATCCTTGAATCAAAACTAGTTACCTCATCGATGCTCCATCCCATATCATCCATATAACATAGGTCATTTTCCCTTATCGTATCATTCTAACAAGAAATCTATTTTGGTACCATTAAGGCATCTAGAGTGGGTGTCAGTAAAACTCAACAGGCCACCCCCATGACATATGAAAAATATTTGTACCATAATACTGTAGTAATCTGTATAATGAAACATGTACAATTCACCAGTAATCTAGTTATAAAATTTTCATTTACTCTTTATATAACCACATAATCCTCTTTGTTCCTGAGGAAACCAAAAAACCAATATATGATTCAACCTGTGTTGGATCTTGAACCTTTTCACATTTCAATTCACAATTCATTTAATAAATGTATTTTTATTATCAATTTAAATTCCCATCTTGATACGCCAAATTAGATCCATAGTCCAATGCCAATATTTTGGGTGTATATCATCATGTCTAGCAACCCATGAGTATATAGAGAATCAGTCATTATCTATCACATCATGGGAAATTGGAGCATCAGTCTATGTCACATACATGAAGGGTTTTGGGGGGATCATCCCCTATACCATAAATTTTTTATTCATGCCCTAGTTACAAGAATTCCATGGCTAGGAACCCATGGGTAATTGGGGCATCAATTTGTGTCCCTTACCCCATTTTCTCAATAAATCATATACAACACATGTATCCGATATATCACATTCATCACATATATAACATGTATTACATATATCACAATATTTAATTAAATAATAAGTCAATCATAAAAACTGCATTAATTTATTCAACAATTAATTATTTTTAACAATCCCTTCAATTAATTCATTGATTAATTAGTCAAATTAAATTCATTAATTAAATAAATAATTAATTGACTACATACACAAAAATTTTAATTCAAAAATTTTGTCTATCGCATATACCCATATAATTATATCACCAATTAATTAATATCCATAATTTCATTAATTAATTCAATGATTAATTAATCCCATAACATCCATTAATTAATTCAATAATTTTTTAAAATCATTAATATAAAAAATTAATTTAAAAATTAATTAATCCAATCCAAAATCACTATTATTCACATAATTATTTTATCATTTAATTATTATTATCTAACCATCCCAATATTCCAATAATTAGTTCAATAATTAAATATTACTCATTCAAAATTCGACATTATGATAATTAACTCACAATGAATTATCTGCAATAATTCAATTTAATATAATGATAATTAATTCATAAATTAATTATGCCAATTCCATGATATCTTATTCAATAAAATCCTCAATAACTCAATTAATTAATTGACCACATTAATTATTTTAATTTAGTAATTAAAATTTCTTAAAGCAACCTAGAAGGAAATCACATTCACCTAATTGTTATAAAGACTATGGGATTTGAATAATAGAACACCTACCTCAATTATTTTATGAGTGATCACCCAATCAACATCACCAATTTCTTTGGAGTTATGATGTAGAATGAGATCTAGATCGAAGACCTAAATGATTATCAAAAAAATAAATAACTCTTAAATATAGATATAAATACAAAATCATAGACCTATATCCAAAAAATCTTGTATAGATATAACCAAAAGTGATAATAAATTACTTAAAATAAAGAGATAATAATGGGATAATAATGGATATTCCACGGGGTTAAGATCCTCTTACTGGGTGGGGTGTATATTTTCTATCAACTATTTGATAAATCATGAATAGATACCCGGAGGGATTGAAATCCATATGGGAGGCCCTAAAATCATGAATGTACATCATGGTTCCAATGTGGGTTGATTTGGGTGATTTTTTTTGTTTTTAAGGTTATTTTAAAAATAATATTCAGATGAATTTAAAATTTTTGTATGCTTTTCTGGGTAGGGGAACATGGTGTTTCCTCACCACGCACCAAAACAATTTCCCACTTTTATAGGGGTGTATGGTTACTCTTAAGAGGGAACATGGTTTCAAAAAACATGTTCCAACCATGAAATTACCCTCTATCAGGGGATGCATAGTTTTCCTAGATGGGGTGCATGGTTTGGGAAAACGATTTTCCCAAATGGGTATTGCCCTTCTCCATAAAACGTTTCTCAAATTTCATCTACAAACATCTCACGATTTAACCAAAAAAGCACTCAAACATGGAAAAAATTGTACCTTGAATCAATCCTAAAAAACATCATAAAAGTTCATCATATTATATATAATTTTATATAAATATATAAATAACTTTTTTCAAATCATATATCAATTTTACCTCATCAATCAAGAAGACACCTTTTGTTTGTTAAAAACCACATAAAAATGATCATTGATGATTGCCTATTTATGGTTAATAAAAAAAGTGACATGAAATGAAATCAAAACACTAGAAACTATATATGAACAAATATTCAAGTACCAAAGATGATATAATATTGATTAAATTTGGTAATAGAATAGATACTATGAAATCAGTTAACAAATGAGTACAAACTTATCAAGAATAATTACATCCTTTGTTAAAATTAAGTTAAAAATATTTAATATAAATTTATATATATTGTCTATAAATGTAGAGTATAAATGTATATAGTTTTTAATAATGTTTCAAGTATTACTTTAATGAACATAATTTAATTATTCATGATGTTTGTGAAAGCGTATTATGAATTTGTACAGATGTTTGAGTATTAATATCAATTTTTTTATTTGAGACATGGTTAATATTATATGCATAAATTAGTGTATGTGATATATATACATACAACTGGAAATATAATATGATTAATTATCCTTTAATCACATAATTTAGAGATCAATTAAAAGACCTCTCTTTCAAGGGGCTTGGATTTGAATGTTTCTAAATATGTAATAGTTTTCCCAATCTCAATTATGATTGATTGAGAAATATTAAATTACATGGACCGTTTTTTCTTTCAATTGTGTATTCAATTCAAAAGGATATATTATTATCATAAAAATATTCTATCATTGTATTTACATTCCAAATCATGTTTCCTAATTCATGTTGATATTAAATCAAATTTTCTCCAATATTAATGATTGTTGATAACTCAACATTCATTTTTAGAGTTATGGTCATTATCTTGAACTTATTTCTTCTATGTTGGGTTTATTCATCCTATAATTGTGTTTTATGGTATATTCCCATTTCATTATATGGCTATAAATTCCAACTACAAAATCTTTATGAAAGAACACTTCTCACATCAAGGTATATTCTATTTTTTAACCATCCACCTTCTTTTTATGGATAGATTATGACCACATTGACCATTTTATTGACATAGGGATGTTTATTGGTGTTCGATATAATATTTTTATATTATAGAAAATTATATGAAGTTTAGTGTGTATTGTTTGACCTTCAATCTTTTTCCTTTTGATGGATTATGATCCAATCATCCCTTTATTTACTTAGGGAATATTTTTATTCTTTATTTTTATTGACTACTAACACTAGTTAATCACATATTAATATATTTCATAATTAATTATATTTATATACATGATTTTATTCAATAATTTTTTCTTTAGGGAATAATATAAAATTCATTCTTTACCTATAATGTGAATGTAACATAGCTAATTAGTTGGTGGGTAGAGCCCATAATTATATAGGCCCACAATGTATCAACATGTCTCATGTGAAAAAAATGATATATCTTTTTATTGTCATCTCTTAATTGGATATTGTCTTGACATATGACCTGGGAAATGTTTTTATTCCTTTTATTTTGAATTTTCTCAAAATGATATCACTATAATCTATTACCATGTATTCATTTAATGTCATATATATTACTAGTTCTTAGTTTCTTATTGATTGTGGGTATATGTTATTTAAATAATGATACAACGATATTTATACATTTTTTATTCAATTATTTCTATAGTTTTATTTTTTACTTTAATAAGTAGTCAAGATCAACATTGACTGTGTTTCTATTTTCCCAGGATAAGAAGAATTTTAATATGTGGGACATGTTTAGAAGGATAGAATGTGCAAAATAATTCACAAAATAAATTAAGAATCAATATGGATTATGTACTATCATATATAATGATAAAAAATATATCCACTTTATATAAAGAAAACATAAATTTTTATTTATTCATTCCATAATTCCCAAAATATCTAAATCTGAAAAGATCCTTGGTATATAAGAGAAGCAACCCACATTAATAGTAATTTAATTATGGATTTCTATATCTATGATTTTATAGCTTACATCAATGATAATATATAATATATGTGTATGTTGAACCAGCTATAGAAGTAATGGTCTAAGGAATCCTATATAGTATAAAAATTATGTGCTAAAATCTAAAATATTAATAAAAAATAGTATATTTCACAGTTCACCTAAAAATCATATGATTCAAAAAAATCATGATAATTTATTTTATTCTTACATTATTATTATTAAATCCAAAAATTATCCATGTTTTCTCATTTGGAATTTCATAAATTTATGCAATTATAATTTAAATAAAATCAAAAAACATAAGAGATGTTGTTAAAATTTAAAAATAGCTTTCTAAAATGATATATATTCATTATTTTTTTCCTATCATTTAATAATTAATTTATTTGAAATATATTATTCCTATTATGACTATATATTAATATTATTAATCATTGTGTACTTAGTTTCTTCAAATAATCACAAATTTTAGAAAAATATTTTGTTTAGCAGAAAATAAGATTCCTAGTAGTTAAATATATTAAAATTGAATTTGTTTAGTTTTAAAAATTGTCCATATTTTTTTTATTAAATAATTTCAAATATTCATTACTCATATTAATACTTTCTAATTCAATAGATATGTTTTAATGGTAATATTTTATATTTACATTTTAACTAGAAATCCCAGAACTTTAATTTTAGTTAATTTTTTGGGTGGAGGAAGCTATCGATTGTAGTTTTTAGTTAATGTTGAAAAGAACATGTATATACATTTTTTATTCACAGTTAATGTCTTATCCATAGTCTATGGTACTTCATTCTATTGTGGGGATTTCTGAATTGATCTCTCAAGACTGATTATATTTTTTGAGAGAAGTTACCGAAAATAAAAAATTTGTATTCTACACAATTAAAATATGTGAGGATTTAAAAATTAAAATCCCATTACAAATAAAATATATATTTTCACATTACAGGTTAATCAGAAATATCAGATTTCGTTTTATAATGATAAACCCATACAGTCCTCAAAGAATATTCAATGGATGTTAAAAGAATCACCATCCTCTATGAAATTTCATAGATATAGGATTCCAGAGATACATATGAACTACATATAATATATGCAATTTGGAATTCTAGACATTGATGTTGAATTAAACCATGTTTTCTTTAGAAGATAATTACTCTCACAACATTCAATTTTTTTAATTAAGATTCATAATTCCCTTCCCAAACAAGACATCATATATTTGTAACTAAGATGACCATTTCTGTAATTCCAGACCAGTGGATTATCAGTGGATGTAATTTTATCCATTTAAAATCCATCTAAATTTATAGTTAGGTAATGTGTACCATAATTTAAATTTCCTAACACAACTATGGATCCCTAAGTGAATTTCGAAAATCCATTGTTTCTTTTTGTAAAAAAACATTCTTAAAATTACAACCCCACATCAAATTTATTTGTTTAATGATTGGTACGTGTCTCATTGTTTTCATCTATTGAATGTATCCATTCAAAATTTTGATATAGTAATCTCTAATTTTTATAATACCTAAATATTCTCTTTAATCAAGATGCACTCTATTGAAGATTCCTTATTATATTTCAATATTCTCCTAAGAGATTCAATATAGTGAATACATGCACTAGAGTCAAATAGTATTGAATCAACCATATTATCAAAAATAATTAGATTATTATCTTACAAATCCATTGATCTAATTTAATTTGACCATCTGGAAGCATTACCTTATGTTATTTTCTTGTGATTCATTTAATTCCTATGAAAATTTTGTCTCGTACCACAACACATATTGGTAGGTCATAGACCATTCAAATTTTAACATCTCCTCTCCATATAATTTTATTTCTTCCATAGATGTTTCCTTATGAAATTTTTACTTCCACTACAATTTGTATTTATGTCACTCCCAAAAGGTTCATGGGAATCCCTTCTATATAATTACACATTTAGGGTCAAATTTCTGAAATCATTGATCACAAAATCAGTATTTTCAAATGAATTACTCACCAAAGTAAGAATTTCATTCAATGATTATAATAAAGGGGAATTTAATTGAATACCCAAAAATCTACCAGGAATGTATCATTAAACACATCAAGATGAATCCAATTCATATTGAAGTTATTAAGAAGATATGTCTCTAACAATCATGTTGATATCTCATTCTAAACGAAAATTCATCATGTAAATGGTGTTTAAGGATATAGTTTTTTCATATATGTATTCCCTGATTAACATCAAAATATTTATTCTCTTTCCCTCACAGATGTCGAATTTAATGTTTCATGTGATATTCAACCAGACTGATCCGGATTCTTTTGAGTACATTTTTTTTCTGTTTCCTACTTCCTATTGGGTTTTAATATGTGTTGAAGAAGTCTTAAATCCTTCAAAATGAGGCTTCCTTCTATATGTACTATAAAGAATTGTTTTTAGGAATAATTTAACTGACATATTCAAAAAAAATATTTTATTTTCGATTCATTTAATGATAGTGAAATCCAATTAAAATCAATATGTCTATGAGTCAAGTGGGAAATTTCCATGAGTTTTATAGAATTTCTATCCATTATTTTAAATAAACATCAGATAATTAAACATAAATTCATAGGATATCTTTTTTCCTCAGTAAATTGTTTCCTAAATGTCACTATTTTTACATCCTACCAAGTTATAGAAGAACAAAAATATGAAACTTGATCAACTATATAGTATATGTATATATTTAAATAGACTCAAAACTTATAACATAGGGAAATATGAATCTTAAATGGAAATGGACACAAATAATTTCATGCTTCATACATTGATGCTACATATTCAAGAGAACAGTAAGTACTCTAATTCCACTAAAACTATTAGGGGTGATAATTATTGTTTCTAATGTGATATTAATTATAACTAGAGTAAAAAATATAATTCAATATTTGTTTATACATATCATTTATATATTTAATCATCTTGAAAATAAATTTTCCCTAACCAATAATAAAATTGTTCTATAAAATTTTGACTTCATCTCTCATAAGTAGCTAGTATAGCCTCAATTGTCCGAACTATGTGATAGTTTACCAAATGAAATACGAGCATATTGAACTAATTTGTATATATTCATCAACCATTAAACAAATAATCACTGTAAATATTTTCTTTATTGTTATTATTACAAGGGAAAAACAAGATGATGGATTTTAAAATTCTTTTTTGTTAAATCATGTCACACGAAATATATTTAATTTCTAAAAATTCTAGGCCCTCAGGTGTGTTTACTGATCGATACCACAACATAGTGGTGGATAGTTTGTATGGCATGGATACCATTTCAATTTCTTTAGTTCATATATAGGATTTGTGGATGTCGAAATGACTATAATACAATCTATAGTGGTGACATAGGTTGAGGAGAATGATCTATTCAAAATTGATAGCATGGATTTCCCATATCATATACGATAATGTTGTTGTTTTTTTGGGATGAAATTTGAAACTATGTCCTCATAATCCCTGGATAAACCAATGATGTCTATCAAAACAATTTAAATACGTTAAATTATTGTCAATAAAATAATGGAGATTTATCCATTTTGAATGATGGGATGTCATATATCTTTTGATAGGGAAAATTATAACCATTATGGATCTCTTTAAAGTATGGTGGGTACTTTATCATTTTTTGCAATATATAGGGGTCGATAATTATATGTGTTTATTAATTATTTCCTTCTCTCTATCAATTTTTCAATTTTAAGGACTCTCATGGGGGTGGGGGGAAACCCCTTTTAGATCCTTCTTATCATGATTCATATGTATTCGATCCCACTTTTATTCATGGTATCCTTCTCATTCACACCCTTTAGTTATTCCCATTCATCAAATCTGGATAATGGAATTGATGTTTCCACATATTTCATATGGATTTCATAGGATATATTGATGAAATATTGTAATTCTTAATTTATGAGGGAGTTTCATGAGGATAGTATGGTGTTTTCTTTTAACACAATTATTATAAAATTTCTTGTGTTATTTAGGTAGGGTATCTCTATATAGGTATTTTTTCTTATAAATATAATATATGATTTAACTACTATGATTAATTCTATGAAAACAATCATGGCTTCCCTCAGCATTTTGTTTTTCATAGTGGTTTTCATAGGTTATCATGACGGTTAATTATTATATGAAACACATATTAATAGCACATATAATTAATAATGGATGTATAAACATTTATGCAGAGCTAAGGATTTTATGTTTTAATTTACATGTATATCATGATTCAAAAATAATTTTCTATTTAATTCTTATTAATTTCATTGCATTTTATGGTTATAATGTTTTTGTTATATGTATAATTATCAGTTTAATAATTTAGATATCATTTAATTTTGTTAATGAATAATTCAAATTCTCAAATTTAGAAATAATAATTATATTTCTACAAATAATTAATTCATTATGTTGTTATTGATGGTGGTTTTCCTAACAATAAAATCGTGTAAAGTAATATTTATTTTATTTTTGTCTTCCTTGTTTTTTTCTCAATATGATTATCAAATGTAAGCTGAAATATTAAATTAGAATCATAATGGATGTTGGAATAATCTTGAATATTATAAGATATAAATGTGATTCATAGGTGGTGATTTGGGTAATTATTACTACTTTGGAAAACTTTGGCAAACATTTTCATGTGATGGTTTATCGAAATGAAAATGGTTATTATAGGAACTAAAATAATCTTTTAAAAATCGTGAAAATTTAATAGATCTTAAAACTATATGTATGATGGAGATATTTTAGGTGAGAAATGAACCAAGGTTTAATGGAAAATACATAGTTTACATGGTTAATATGGGAAGGGTTAATGGGTTGAAACAAATCAATAATAATATAAATGTTAATTTATCATATTGGTAATAAGTTTTTTAATGATGAATTGTTTTCTTCTGAGTGGTAATGTATTGCAGTAAGGGTTTTACTAAATTGATTATATAAATAAGGATTGTATTTGAATCATGTATTACTTAAATTAATTTTAGTTGACTTAAATTAAATTAAACACACACATTTAATGATAATTTTAAACTTTAACTATCCATGAATTAACAAAAAACCCAGTGAATTCAGAAATTAGTAATTGACGATGGTGAAGATGATATTGATCTCCTTAATTTTTTTTGTGTGGACTCATTTTTTCATAAATATTTGACATTTAAAATAATTTTTAATTAGTGTAAATTTTTTCTCGTAATTTATGTTTATTATGTTGGTGTAGGATAGGGATGTGGTTTTGAGGGAATGATGTGGAGAAATAAATGATTCAATGAAACATACATATATGGGTTTACTGGGGTTAAACATAGATCTTAAGGTTTAAATTGACTATAAAACATTTCAAATTATTATTGGATAGAACATTTTAAATATTATCCTTTCTGATTTAGAAAATATTATCATTTGGAATCATCTGTCTTTGGAATGACCTTTTTATTTTGGATTTTTTGGGAAATTTCTAAGTGGTTTTCAAGTGGGTTCCATTCCCCACATAAAAGGACACCACATCTTACCACTATTTCACACCAATAATCCCATATATATTGGAAGAACATTGAAAATATCCCTCCCCAGCATCATTATCCATGTTATTTAGATTTTGTTCCTCCCAAAAATCTAACACTAGGGTACGTAATGACATTCCCATTGGAGGAGCTTCTAAGAGAATAAAATTGTATTCCGTAATAACCTTGACTTTATAGCATATTTTTTTTACCTTTAATTATATATTAACACATATATTATAATAAAAATCTATATCCTATATAATAATTTGTTATTATATCATTGTAATAATATATATCCGTACCCACTTTAGTCAAACGGGAAACAAAATTGTTGATTGTGTTTACAACGAACAACCATTTTGCAGACCAAGATAATTCATTTTCCACAACCAACTATCATTGTTGGTTGTAATGATTTCATTAATATATATTATTATGATTTTCTATAATTATTTTATTTTTTTAATATAATATCACATATACCCATTTTACATTACATTCCGTGTGGGATACACTAACGTTTCTCGTGTGTACATCGGACTACCACCTCATGAAGCTATGAAATCCATTCCCAATAATGATATACATGCAGTTTAATATATATTATTTTAATGAAATGATGTTATATATATGAAATAATAATGGTTCTATACTATATAATAATTATATACACTTCCTTCATATCCATTATTTAATGGGGGAAACTATATTAATGTGTACGTATGACCTACCGTCTCCCTGATCGGTGCATTTTAGATATATTTATATATATTATTAATGAGTATATATTTTTATATAATAAAAATATATTAAATTAATGTCATATTTTACATTATGGTTATTATCATGTGTTAATCAATTTAAAAAAATAGATCTTTTGAACCAAAACACTCATGAAAAAATGTTAAAATTAACACAAAGAATCAACTATTTTATATTTAAATTATTAATAATTGGGAAACAAAAAATTATTTTGGGATCATATATGATATTATAAATAAGTGTATGATTCAGGTATATATGTATAAAAACAATATTCATTATACAAGAGGATTGAATGTGTATGAATTATGTCAAGAGTCAAGTGGTAATGGATTTATAACATGTCATTGTTTTTCATAGAGACATATGAAAAATAACAACTCATTTATTTTATGTAGTGTATATATTATACCTATGTCATTTCTTCCCTTAATAATAATACATTTAATTATATATAATGTTACATTTGATTTTATTCTTCATTGTAGATTATGATTCCAAATATTAATAAAGATGTATGGGAATTCATGTCTCTATTTTATTTATGGTAGACATATGAAAATTTACCCCTCATTTAATATGTGTGTTTTATATAATAAAAAACTGACAAGTTATATCATTAATATACTTATTTTAATGATAATTTTTTTTAATTTAAAGGTATTCTTTATTAGGTCTTATGATTCATAAGATTACTAAAGGGTAAGGGAATTTCAATCTCTCTTTTATATCTGGGTGATATATTAAAATTTATCAATAATTTATTATTGTGGTTTATGTACTTCACCTTTGAAATTATATATCATGAATCTCCTCAATTTAATGATATTTAATTCTTGATTTTTCTTTCATTATTTTTTATTACGATTCAAAAGATTACAAATGCTATAAGTGATCTTCATTTATCTTTATACTTATGTGAGTCACATTCAATAATCAACACCTCATTATTTGATGTGATGTGAATAATTAATATTATTTATACTATGTTTCCTCTCCTAAAGGTTATTTTTATTTGCATATCCATTTAAGGACCTCCCATTATAGAGGTTTACGACTGAGAAGTTACCAAATTGGTAATGGATTTTGGTGACAATTTTTTTCTTTGATACATGTGAAATGTTATGATCCTTACATTATTAATGAGGATTATATACATCCCCACTAACATGTAATATCAGGGAACTATTTATATTCATGAAATTATTTGTTTCATTTAATGTTACAAAAGTCGAGATGGTTTAATAACACAATGTCATTATTTATGATGATTGATTATTATTATACATTAAATGATTGAATTTTAAGATATATATGTCAGGAAACTCATAAATATTTATCCAGTAAAGATATTAAATGAGAATAAATGTTTCCACTTCATTTTACACTCTTTATATACATAGGGGTTTAATATTCATATATAAAACGTCTTTACATCTCTATTTATTAGAAAATAATTTTTCATCTAAAACTATGTTTTTGAGAAAGGATTAAAATTTTTATAGAATTCAAAATGTTATTTTCTTTCGGAATTTTTTTTTGTATTTTTTATTTTTAAAAAATTTATTGAAATGAATTCTCATTTCATTTTGAGGACAACTATTATTTTTATTTTATTTAAAATATGAATGGAATATTGTTTTTAATTGGTACATCATGAATGTAATTTTACTCTGTCATGAACATTATTTAGATTGATTCACACTTTATTAATTTTCAAGGTTATTTCCATTGAAAATTATTTTCAAAAATATGATAACTTTTTTGATTTAAAATTATTTCAAATGAAAATTAATTTTCCTCGGTAAATGTTCCTAGTGGTATTTCAAAATCATTATATTTATATGATGATATCATTTGATGTATCATTCAATTTTAAAGGGATATGAACAAAGGTTTCCATAATTATTGTTTATCTTATCGGTTTACCGTTAAAATAATTTTGTTAATACCAATTTCCCTTATGTGGGTCAAACCATGTTAAAATGTTCAGTAACCCGTATACATTTTCAACAGGTTATGCTATGATTAAATGATGAATATATTAAGAAAACATAATATTATTTACATTTAATGATATGATGAAATATTTATGAAACCCATTTCATTTCATGGTTATGATATGATTAATAAATTATGATCTAGTGAGATACATACATATTGTTTTAATTATATAATGGGTGGGACCTATATCTCCCTACAATAAATTTGTTAAATATAGAAAAATCATGGGAAAATATGTTATGTGTAAACATTATAACCAATTCTCAATGTCAATAGTGATCCTAATTATGTGATCAAACTTTTTTTTGTGAACCTGATTACATATTCATAATGTTATTCATGAACCTGATTATATGTTCACTTTATTTTTCATTAACCTATTTATATTTTCATAGTGTTATGTGTGGAACTATATTTCATGTCCATGATGTTATATGTGAACTTGGTTTCCTGTCCATATTTTTATGTTAGGGAATTATTCCATTTTTTTACTTAATGTGTAAACATGTATTTATTTATTCATGTTCACAATATTATAAGTTGATCTGTATTCCATTATTCTATTCCTTAAGCCATTTTTATGCCCCCATTGATCATTTTCTCTGATTACCATGTAATTCTCATCTTTTTAACATGGAATATATATTCCATGACTCATTATTATGATCTTTTATATGTAGGACATATTTTTTAAATTTTATTCTCGTGTTCTCAAAAACTTATGTTCATGCTCATCTTATGAATATCCCTTTATTACAATTAAAAGAAATATAATCTTACCCATTATAATGTTTTATATACCTTGGTTATGAATAATTTTTTTATCTAGGTTATGTTTGTGAAGAATATTAAATTAGATGACATTGATGGGTGATATTGAAGATCATTCATCAAATAAGAATATTGTGTATCAATTCTATAAAGACACTAACCTATTATTGGCCTAAAGCCACTGTAAATCCTGTGTTAGTAAAGGTATTGAAAATTCAACTAAAAAAATTAATCTCTATATATGAAAATCCTTGGTCATTATATTTACTATCAGAGGAATGGTTTTTTAACCAATTGAATCTATGATGATAAATCTATAGGGACACCACTATGAATATTTCTAATGATATTTCATGGGATACATCAAAGGATATGATTAAATATGAGTCAATGAATAAAATAATGAACTAGAATATTTGTAAATGTTAAATTTAGTGGTTTCCACGTTATTACATCCCTAATTAGATCTCGAAGTTGGTGTGGATCTAGGTCAGAGGTACCAAGGGTTAATAACTCTTAAAAGGGACCATTGAGTTGGAACCAATCTTCAACTAGTTCATGAAAATGGTCCTTGATTCAAATATGGGTTTACACTCTTGGGGATATTATTCATAACCATCATGACTAATTTAAATTAATGATAACTACGAAGTAACTAATACAAACCTAAGGTTCCATAGTTTAAAATATATTTTCTCGATTTGGTCATCATATAAGCGACATTCATTATAATTATCATTGATAAAAAAATTAACCAATGGTAGGAAGGTAAAGTAAATGATTACAAATTGAATGTGATAGAAGATTATCGAATGAATAGAAAAATGGTATAATTAGTATATTGAGAGGAACTTATATTAATCCTAATTATTTATCATGGAAATTTTTTAAATACTAACAACATAACAAACTCTCTTACTCCCCAAATAAGATAAGGATACATTTCACTAAGTGTTTGGAGGAAGGGACATGGAGAAATAGAGGTCTCGTTTCCTATATGTAATGAATTTGGAAAAAAAGAACTCATGGGATTTCATAGAGGGATTAAATGATGTTTTTTGTATGGAATATAAGGACACAAAGAAAACAATTTAAAGGGAAAACTAGAATTTTTTTGATAACATAATGGATAAGAATAATGGTATCCCTAAGTATCATCGACTGTGGAATGTTTTAAATGAAGAAAGTATAGTTCTTATAAAAATTGATGTTATAATTGGAAATCTCATGAAGATAATCGTCAAGGTTGCATGATTAATGGTTTTATTGTTGATGATGAAGAGAATATGAATGAAATATAAAATGAAGGAGGAATTGAGAAATAACTTGATAAATTTTAGTTGTTGGCATACAAATGATGTTGAATGATATAAGTAATTATGTATAGGAATTCAAGAATTATGTAATAGGAATCAGGAAATATTTCGTGATTTTTCATTATTATTTTCTCATTATGGATATTCATGAATACATGGAATGGTAAAAATGGCCATAAAAATTAATTTAATGGAAATTTATTCTTTTATAGAAAACACATTTTTCGTTGAAGATAACTCCTAAAATATTTATGAGTTTTAGAAAATAGTGTTTGGTTTGGATAAATAGATAATTTATATAGATATTTAAAAATTTAAACTATTTATGATCTCAGAAATGATTTTTTTGAAAAAGTTGTTTACATTATCATTGATAGAGTTTACAAAATTATTGGATTTATGGAATATGTTCATTGTTCAACAGTATTAATAAAGTGATGATGAATAAAGAATGTTTTTTACGTTTTAATATTAATTCTAGTGTTTCTCAAGCTTTATGCGATTATATGACCCTGTTAGTCATATAATGGGCATGTGAGAATTCCATTATTCATAAGGATATTTGGTTTATTAATGCTAATTTTGGTAAATTTTAGGACCCTCAAAATAAATACTATTTTTTGGAAGGGTTATATAGTAAATATTTTATGGAATAATTTATGTTATCATTTTAAATAGTTATTAATATTAACATCTTATATCACCATATGATGATTTATCCATATTGAGTAACTCGTGTTGAAACTTTTTTAGAAGAAATTAATAATTATTATTTTATTGATATTATTTATTGATTCATTCCAGAAATATTCATCTCATAGATTAAGTGATTATGTGGAAATTGATAAAAGAATAGAGAAAGGAATATTTTGTTCATATAAAATAAAAATTTATCATGTACATAAATATTCATATGACATTTGTTGAGATGTAAATTGAATTTCCCAAACATTAAGAAAATGATATTTATATAATAGGTTGTCCTATTAATATAAATTTTTGGATATAAAAGTTATTTTTCATGCATGTTTTTCTTATTTTTTTTGTGGTCGTTAACCTTATCTGGATCACCCACATTCTTATAATCAGATATCTCAATATATCTAAAATTGTTTAGACTTTTATGCCATGTATATATCTTAATTTCCCACCTATATTCTCCAATGTGGAGTAATATTTATGAGTTACCTTTAGTTAATGTTTATGATTCAAAATAAAAACTTTTCATGCATGTTTTGTTATTCATTTCTCTTATGTGTGTTTCTATGATGTATTTTTTTTGAATATTTAACCATTGAGGACTGAGATTATTTTTAAGGGTTATATTCTTTCTAAGACTGGTAGAATTTATCACCCTAAGATTTTACAAAATATATTTTTTCAAATAAATTGAATCTATTTTATATTTTTCATTTCGCAACACACTCTGTTTATATTTCATTACTACTAACACTGAGTTTGAAAGAACCACAACATACTATTAAAATTGTAATATTTAAAATTAATTTCATCCCCGATACATTTTAATGTTGTGTTTGAATAGAATTTACTAAATTATAAAAATATACGGTTTTCACATATATATAAAATGATCTTTTTTGTGACCATATAATTAAAAAAATAAAATAATTATTTCCAAATAAAAGAAATCATTTACTGAAAAAATATATATGGGAAAAAAATATGTTTTACCTCAATAAATTATATAAATGCATTTAATTGATTAATTTTAATAAAATTTATATTCTATATTTACAATCAATTGTTAAATAGTCATTTTATGTGTTTTCTTGAAAAGAGATAAAAATTAATCCAATTTGAAAGTTAAAACTATATTTTTCTAAAAAGATGTTTTGTAACCTTGTTAGTTTTTATGTTAAAGCTAATTTATAACACATATATATAATTTATTTCAGTTGGTGTGGTAAACCATGTCGATGATGATGATGATAATGACAATGATGTAGTCACTCTATGCAAGGACGATATATTGTACCTTGTTAACTCATTGTTGGCCTTTAACATCCTATGTAAGAACTTTATGTTAGTTTCTGTAATATAGTTTTGGATAATTAATTTTCCAATGATTCCATTTGTGTGGTTATCCATATAGCTCATATTGTAATTCTATCTTACTGAACTATAAATATATGGACCCTTTCTGTGGTGATTATAAGAGATAATTTGTTATAGAATGTACATAGAGATGTATCTAGATGATTATATATGATTCATGACCCATAGGTATGCCTTTTTTATGTTATTATTAAGACCATTATATATATGAAATGTGAATTTGGTAACCGGTGAGCTGATGTCTCATTCTACATGAAGGTAACCTGAGTAAATACATTATTTTGATTGGAGATTCTAGGCTAATTATATAGGTGTAGTTTTCAATGATGAAAATGACATGTGTATGGGAATGGCCATTGGATGGATTTGAGGGATAGATTTTAAATTTTCTTACAACAATATGGTATGTATAACATTTAGTGTTATTAATTATGATACAAGGTTTGGTTTTAGAGAGGTTGAACACTTGAAGAATCAAGGTAAAGGAAAGGTATTTCAAGTCTTGTTAGTTTAGAATGGAACTCTCATTTGGAACAAAGTGAATATCCTAGTTGGTTATACCTAGGTGGGTTGGAGTGTGTGAAAAAAATTAGCTACCTGAGTTGACACCAGTGTGATAGGTGGTCATTGGTTAATTTGGAAGAATGGAATTCCCAATATAATATAGGAGTGAAGATAGTGATTATTTTTTTTGTGGTGATGACACCTTATATTGAGGATATCTTATGAGGAATGTGAGACCAGGATTTGATGTTCATTAATTTGGGGGAAATCACTATATTGGAAGTAACAAATGATGGTATCATCAATTTCTAGAGAAATTTTAATGCATGATACTTCATGTCATGGATATATATGGTTAATATGAACGGTTAGAAGTGGGTTGGGGAGATAACTATGGATAACGTTCGAGGTTGTATAGGTATACCCAAGAGAGGTTGTGTTGTTAGGAAAATAATGAGTTTTGTTTAAAATCTCCCATGTATTTAACAAGCTAAACTTTTGGTTTAATTCTCAACAATATTGGGGCCTTGAGGTTCTTTATGATGGAAGAGGAAAATGGTACTATGTTTGGATAACATTGTACCACTAACACATGTTTTTTCTTTGAAATATGTGTTGTATATTGGTGTACTTTCTTTTATAATGGGATGAGATCTCGTAGCTCAATGTTGTAACCCTCACATAACCTACTATAGGGAATTAATCACAACAAGATATATTCATTGTGAGTACTGGAATGCTTTTTGTTCTTTATATGTGTTTGTAGTGCTTTGTCTGATGCCTAAAAAATGGGTAAAATATGATGGTCACATTTTGACATTATGTTCGGTGATGGAATAGTTTTGGGCATGCTAGACATATGTGTGTGTGATGATGAAAATATAAGGATAATAAGATGGTTCATATCATTGATATAGTAATAACTAAAATGAATCTCTTATTGAAATGATTTATGGACTTGGGTAAGACGGAATGTTAAACGATAATGGGTCCCTAGAAGACGAATGTGTTGTGTAACCCCATTGCATTTGGTCCTATGATGGCTACCCAATAGTTGATTTAGGTATAACTCTACATGGGGAAAAAATGTAGGAATCAGACATGGGGGAATAGTTATAAATCATTAGAAAGTTAGATCATTAGTGCATTGGTACATAGTTGAGATCTTTTAGTCTCGAGTTATTAGTTTATAAATGCACAAGGTAAATTCCTTCATGTCGGTTCAGATTTTGGTTTGTTTTTTAAATTTATTTATTGATGCGTTTGAGGCATAAGTTATCAAAATTTGTTTTCATAGAGAATCAGTTACAAAGGTTGGCAACAATTAATGGAAGCTGTCTGGGAGGGAATAGTTATGAGTTCATCGTGAAACTAAATGTGATGGTTTAAACTACATCATTCCCATCATGTTTGTTATGATGTTAGTTGTCGAAGATCATATAAATAATCCCATGAATATTTTGTGTTTTTTATAACATTGTTTCATTATATACAATTTTTTATCATTGAACTAGGAATGAGGTCTTGGAATCATCTTTTAACTATTTGTTATTTGGAGTTATGGAATAGAACCCAACAGGCATTTCATTGGACATCAAGAATATTATTTCCGATTATGATTCCTATAATGGGGATCAGAACAATTATTTAGGAATAATTTGTTAATGTATTTATGGTGGTTCTAGTTAAATGGTATTGTTGGTCACAGTCTTAATTTTGGGTGATAGAAATTTTATGGATTTGATTCTATTTTCTTGTTTTTGAATTCACATAGTAGGACAATGATGGGAATTATGGAATGAGTGAAAATATGAGGTGATGAGTTGGAGTTTTGAGATGATGTTTAGATAAATATTTGTGGAAGATGATCATAGTGGATCAAGGGAACTGATTAATATTCTACCACAATTTCATGTCAATGAAAAATACTATGGTGTGTATATTATAATCACTTTCATCATTATGTGTTTAAATTTTCAGAGGATGTTTGGTTTTTTCCATGTTGGTGGAAAGTTAAGAGATATTCATGATGAATCATGGTGTGGAATGAATAGACATCTTTATGATTTCATTCTATATGTGAAAAAAATATCGATAGATGAAGTGGAACATGTGATTTTAATACAGGAATCATAGAGAACTGGGGGATGATAATAAAGACATGTACTAGATAATATCCCAATCCACTATCCGATGTAGAGGTATAGAGATTTTTTTCCCTATCATGACTCAGTTAGAAACCTGTAATCTTACCCTTAGTAATTGGTGCCATACCGGCTAGACCCTAGACATCGAGAGACTAGCTATTTGGGCACACTATGAAATGTTAAAGTATGAAACTTTTGGTCCTTTTGGCCCCTAATTACTCCTTGAAACTTACATTCTTAGATTGAATTTTCAATGTTAAATCATATATTCACATATCATATCTACACAACATGATTTTTCACTACTATATGGTGAATCATGGTGAGATATATTGGTGAGTCTGGGAAAGGTCCAAAATTCCTCATTGATATTGGCCTCATTCTTCCTCGTATGGTAAAATATTGTTGTGTCATTAATTTTTTATGATTATATTGTTATATCTTATCCATTTCAATTACATGAATTAAAAATTATCATTGAATACCCTTATATATCATTATCCTAGTCACTAGATGATGATTAGAAAGATCATGGGAAAATAATTAAAATAAAAATCTATGGGTTCTTAAACGAAAATATTATAGTGATGGGAATTTTCATCAGCATAGCCAGTGGATATCTTGTGATGATTAATTCACGTCATTGAGGGGTTTTTTATTTATGGTAACACTCATTATTATATAATCAATGGATTTGGTCAGACTGGGTATAGTTATTCATCAAACCATTGAATTGATTTAGGGATTTTTCATGCCATTGATTTGGGAGTTCATGGGGAGTGGCTTGAAATTTTATGTGTGACATTATAGTTAAGGTATGTTTTTTGGATGAATTATTCTTATGGTTCCAAGTTAATAATCTTAAATTGTATTTTTATTTGAGTCATAGGGATTTTATCTAGGAACTAGAAGAAAATGGCACTACATCCTCACTATTTACCATCTGTTTTGGAAAAACCAATGTTAAAAGTGAAGACAGAATACTTTAAATTTTATTTTTTATTAAAAGTAATTAAAAGTTATTCAGGATGAATTTTATCCACAATTTAAAAAAACCAAACCTTAAAAATATTTGAATGTCATTTTAATGTCGATTTTCTACGAAATTGATTTTAAAATAATTTTAAATAATCAATATTTATGGGAATCCCTTCACTTTTTCAACACAATAATTCTGAAATCCTTATTCTCTAAAATCTTAAATTCACATAACTATTTTCAATAATTTAATTTCATTCAATTTTTTAATTCTTATTTCATTATTTCTCACTAATCGTCTATGTTGTTTCTGTCATCCATGACCATTGATATTATTAAATCGACCAAAACTGAATTCCACTCAACTGAAGACCCAGAGTAATGGTTGTTGATTATTATTTATTCTAAATAATGTTTGAAACATTTTTTATTTATTCTTAATTAATTATAATTTTTTCCAACTCCCTTGAGTGAGGTCATCAAAAATCACGAACTATTTCCCATTATCAACCTCCAAAATTTGTGTGTAATTTTTTATTTTTGGGAGATTAATTAATGATCATAGAGTTATAAATTTCATTCATCCATTCATTTTTTTGTTCATCATATTATCATTTATATATATTATTGATGGTTTTTTAATGATATAATTTTTTAATTATTACTTGTTTGTGACTATACTTTCGTTGTTAGATATGTTTAAATGAAAAGTTATTATTGATTATATATATTATATTTTTAAAATGTTATGTTGCTTAATAATTATTTTTTTCATTTTTTTCATTTATAAATTATTTTTTCGTTTTAATTATATTTGTTAAAAATTATGTTCTTTTCATAACATGTTTTTCATTTTTTCTTGTTGTATGACATTAGTAATATTTGAAAAATTTATAAATGTTTATATATATTTTTATTGATGTACTAATTATATTATAAGTATATATTTATTTAACTATTTATCAATATTAATATATTCATATGTTATATTATGAATATTTGTGTCATTAATGAATAAAAAATTGATAAAATCAAGGTGAACAATCGATGATTATCTTTGGGAATCCCTTAACTTTTTCCACACAAGCATTCTGAAAATCTTATTCTCTCGACACTTAAATGCACCTAACAATTCTAAATCATTGAATTGCATTCAATTTTTAATGTCTCATTTCATTATTTCTCACCAATATTCCATTTTTCCCTCAACCATGACCGGGGACATTATTTGATCGATGAAAACCCAATTACACTCAACTCAAGACCAAGATCAAGGGTTATTTTTATTATTATTTTTTTTATAAAATTTTTTAATCAATTTTCATCCATTCTTACTACATTCTAAATTTTTCCAACCACCTGGAGTGAGGACAATAGAAATAATGAACTATCTTCCATTATTAACCTCCAAAATTTGAATGAAATTTTTTATTTTTGGAAGATTAATTTATTCTCATAGAGTTATAAATTTTATTCATCCATTCATTATTTTGTTCATCATATTAACATTCATATATATTTTTAATGGTTTTTTAAAGATATAATTTTTTTAATTAAAACTTATTTGGGAAAATAATTTTTTTAGTTATGAATATTTAAATGAATACTTAGTTTTGTTTATATATTTTTTATTTTTAAAATTTTTTGTGGTTAAATAAATATGTTTTTCATTATTTTCATTTATACATTTTTTTCATTAAATTTTTTTTTGATAAAAATTATGTTCTATTTCTAACATGTTTTTCATTTTTTATTTTTTATGATATTAATATTATTTCAAAAATTTATAAATGTTTATATATTTGTATATTTATGTATTAAATACTATATATATAAATATAACTATTTATCTATATTAATAAATTCATATGTTATATTGTTACTTTTTAGGTAATTAATGAATCAAAAAATGGATAAAATAATGTTGAACAATCGATGAATATTTTAAGTGGGATTATATTTTATAAAATTTTTTAATGTAAATATTGAAATAAAAGATTTTATTTTCTATAAAAATGTGAATTTTTTTAAGATGAGTAAATTGGGGCATAGATAAATAAAATACCATCTGATTTGAGATGGTTTTATTCATAATTATATAGGCATGATCCAGCATGAGGAAATAACAAATATATCAAGATCAAATGATGATGAATATTTTTATCATAAGATAGAGGATCATCATCAAGACTTAATTAATGATGTATTTGTTGAAACAAATGAAAAAATGTGTTTAAAAAACTCTATAGAGATGGTAATAAACCATTATTTTCATGTTGCGTTGAATTTATAAGGTAATCACTATTACTGAAATTACATAACTTGAAATTAGGACATGGTTATTTTGAAAAGTATTTCCATGAATATCTAAAACATTATGGGGGGATACATACTGATGAAAACATTATTCTAAATTAAAATTATGAGTAAAAAATAGTATTTCTAGTGGGATTGGGTTATTAAAAGATAAAATATTTCCCTAATGATTTTGTGTATTAAATGATGGAATATAAAAGTTTGATAGAATTTCATAAATGTGTGACATTATGACATAAAATTGATGATAAATAATGCATTCATTAATCATCATGGATTGGAACTGAACCACACCATAAATTAATATGGTGTCTTGCAATGTGTACCCATCATAAGAATATCTAATTAAAATAAAATAATGAAAATTTGATAAGATGTAATATATATGATTAGATATCTAATTAAAACCTAATCTATCCAAATAATTCACTATAATGGTCATGATTTTATCTAAACTCTTATTATTTTTGAAATTGATTTAAAAATATTATAATGGGACTATTCATAGATGGGATGAATCGATATCAAAATTATAGTATCATTCATTGTTTTTCGCTAGTTAGGTTAGTTATCTAAAACTTTTACGCATGTATATATATAAATAAGAAATATGTGAGATGAGATTGATGATTTATGGATGGAAATATCCAATAAATGATATTAATGTTTATCATTAATCACTAATTTTTTAATTGAAATTTTAATGAGAGATAGGTGTCATAGTATTTGATTTATAGAAGAAAGAGTATATTCTTTTTAATATTATGATAATTTTCACAGTAAATTTCATTCATTAAAATAGAATATTATATGAATATAGTGTAAATGGACAGAAAACAAGTCCGAATTCAGAAGAGGGGACTTTATAAGCAAGAAAGTTCAGCACTCGAGCAAGCTCGATCCTAAAAATTTATTTAAGAAAATATAAGTACAATGGAACACACCAAACACGTGGCGAAAAAACACAACCAAATCAATACACAAACACACAAGTAACCCCAAAACACCAAATGTTCCAAAACCAACACACTAAAAGACCCTCAAAAAATAGATATAAGGCCCTGCATCCACAAGAAACCCAAATCTCCATCCCTGCCCATGATCGCGACACAGAAGGATATCCTCATGCCCACATCACCTGGATCATGTTCAACATCAACTGCACAGGTCGTGCCTAGATCTCAACGCATCCTCAAACGCTGCAAATAATTACTCCTCATAGTCCCCAATGCTCTGACACCAAAGTCATTGTATATCTCAAGGTCAACAAAAACCCAAAAAAATACACAATCCATGAAAAAATGCGTTGTAGCTGTAAGCTAACCCACGTTCCTCTGCAATAGAGGTATCCTTCTCAACACATCACATCCATCTGAAGTTCAATCTGTTCAAGGATAACCGGTCCTCCACCGCACAGAGGGTTGATCCACCTACATGCACCGCACATGACTCTGTTGCCATCCACCCATCGTCCATGATAGGCCTCTCTCCAAGAAACATCGCCAGTGACCCCAGCTCCTCCAACTACTCCCAACCATCATTCTTCTCAAGCATTAGGAATAATTCATCGCGATGCATATTTGAATAAATAAGTCATCCAGCTTTCTGAATCATCATCATAGGCCTCCGTTTCCATCCCCGTTGTTGAGGAAGGGTTCACTGGAGGTCCTATGTGCATCCCGACATCATAACCACATATTCAAGGCCTAGTTCCAAGACTAAAAATAAAAATTTTGTGAAGGCCTTGTGCCGAGACACTAATTTTCCTCATGATTCCTAATGAATCATCGAGGGGATGTAGCGGTCCGTGCCTGTCAATTACTATGTCCAATTCATTCTTCACATGAAAAGGATGAACCATAACATAAAAATTCATTTTAAAACTAGAATAATTTTTTTTAATAAATTTACTATAAATAATTAATGGATAAAAATAGCACATACATAGTAAAAAATATCACAAAAACATTTAGTAAAATATGGAAGATTATATCATAATAATTCAACTTCAAACACGTATAAAATTATAACAATGGATGTTGACATAGACTAAATAAACACTATTTGAGAGATATATCTAATTATATTTTGAAATATTTGAAATGTAATGTAATTATAAAAAATTTATTTTTAAAATATTTTTATAATCTTGTAAGGGAAACCTAGAAGGTGTTATATTTGTGGAAAAGTGATGCACCCGTTGTATAAGTTAAAAAATCATTCTTTCGTTAATTTGTCAAAAAGGCCATAATGTACCTTGTTTGGAAAGCAACTGAATGATTCCATGAAAACCATTTTATAAAATGTTAAAAAAGGGTATAAATGACTTTATCCAATAGTCTAGTAAATAGTAATAAATGTTTTGAAAAACATTTTAATGAAACACAGATGTGGATGATAAATATGTCCTAGTAGATACTTACGTATAAACAACTTCAGATAAAGAAGAGATTGTATAATTAACCCTTACCATGTTCATTTCCATAGTTTAGGGTACATTAACCTCCTTTATAATGGTAAAATCATTGTTATTAAATTATACAAGAAACACATACATAAATATGATATCATATATGATCATTTAATATTTCTTTGTTAATAGTATTGTATTAGTATTATTGTTTCGAGAGTTACTTATTCATTTTTTATATGTTTTCCTATGTAATTCTTGTTTGTTATGGATAGGATGTAATTGATTCATATCCAGAATGATATTAAGTTCTCAATTTTTTTAATCATTAAATGAAAATTATTCTCGAATGGTTATGATGGGGAACAACAAATCATCGCGTCGTAGAGAGAGTAAGCCGTACGTATGCATGAGCGACAACAACATTCTATTAGTGGGGAAATCGTTTGAAATTTTGATGGTATATTATATTAACAGAATCATTAACATGTTATATTTATTTTTATCATCCATTATACTTATTATTATACCCATACAAATAATGAATTTTTTAATACCAAACCAAACCACAACATGGAGATGGTATGTCGTACGTACACACATATGGTGACTTTGTCATTCATAGGATGGATAAAATAATGAATATGGTTGTAACATATTTATAATAACATAACAGTATGTAGAGGGTACTGGATTTATTATTTTATTATGGAAGCAGCAAAGAAAGAGGAAGTGGAAGAAGAAAATAACTTTTAAAGAGTTGATGAAATAATTACCTCTTCTTTAGGTTAATCCTTGTGATTTGATCAAAATGGATTTTTATGGTGGCTTTTTGATAAATGTATGGATTATTTTTTGAATTTAAGGTAGTCAGAAGGATATTAGAGTAGGTTTTGGCTGAGCGAAAAGGCTGTGGAGGTGTGAATTTGAGAGAATGGGAAGTACCATTTTATAAGATAGTTGAGAGACACTTAAGGAGAATATTGAAATATTAATTTATTCAAATTTTTTTTCTATTTTTAATGGATACAAATGGAATTATTTTGAGTATATGGTCGGTATGGGTTGAAATAAATTCAACTAATAGGTTTTAGACAAGTTTATATCACCATATTAACCTTATCTTTTATATTCAACTTTTGGTTAGATAGTTTAACATTTACCATGTATCCTTGTATTTTTTTATTACATGGGTAATAAACTTACTATAAAATTCTAATAGAACCCCATGTAGTAAATTCATGATATATATAACCCTATATAAGTATTTTGGTAAAATATTAGATTTTTATGAATGTTATATCATTTAATAAAATAGTTTTATTTTAAAACATCATTTATGCCAATTTTGACACTATTTAGTATTGGGTTTTTGGGAATGTCACAAAAATATGATTTCTTCAAAAAGAAATAAATTAACTCTATAAGGCCCCAGCCTTAAACCATACTTAATCTTGAGTTATTACAAGATTACACATTGAGGATCTTTTCAGGTTTAGAGTTTTAGAGAATTAGATCATGAAACTTGCATTACATTCCACATTTAATCAAAGTGGTTACATAAAAGACAATATTCATTCTTCCCATCAATGGAAACCTATTTAAAATAAAACAAATATTCTTTCTTGACGCATCCTTGACACTATCATCACATCATGTACCTTTCCCTTGACCTGTGAAAAACATTTCAAAAAAACTTGGAATGAGCATAAAAAGCTCAGTAAGGGTTATAAAAATATGGAAAGGAAACATGAGTTCATATATACATAAGAATGAAATCATACTTTACCCATAAAACATAGGCATATCAAATCATGAATAAATCATAGAAAATATAAGACATAAAGGTAACATGAGGCATTCATAACATTATTACGTAGGGAGTAACCCTCTTGGTTACGTTTGGAATACCCATCACAGTATATTCCCTAAAATCTCTTCGGAGAAACCTTAACATTTCACTCCTTCGTGTTAACCAATGCATTGGAGAGCTATATCGGGCTCACCCGCCCTTAGTTTATCACGGAACCACCCGTTCTTCATAACAATGCCCAAGAACCATAACATAATCGTATCACATAAACATGAATATAGGAAAAATAACATTTCCACATTTCATTCACAATATAACATTTTAGGATATTGAAATAATGAATCCATTCAAAAAGAAACCATTTCCAAAACCATTTAAAACATTTAATAAAGAGATTTTTGAATCAAAGTGTCCCATACCACCTTGAAGCTTTTAACATTTTAAAACATTAATATCCATATAAATAAATCCTTAAAAACCATTTTGAAAACATGTATATTAATAAGAACAAATAATTAAAACATTTAAAACGATATTTTGGTTAAAGGGGTTTTACCAAAATTAGAGACACTTGAATACAATAATCGAGGAATAATATTTAGTCAGAACTTTATAATATCATGAGAATAAAAGTATTCATGATATAATACTCCAAAGGACAGTATATACACCATATAAGAGTGAATTGGTGCATAACATCAATGAACCCTCAATAGAAATGTCAAATGTGATGAAATCCCTTATAAAGAAGGTATCCTTAAATTAAGGACAAATCAATCTCAAAAATATGTGTGACAAATATAAATACACCCAATATAAGTGTATATTAAGTGTAAAACAATAAAATTTCATTCACACATAATCAATGGATGAGATATTCAATGACTACATGTTGAACCCAAAGAAATCGTAATTGGGTTAAAAAGTTCCCTTGACAGCCTAACGACATCACATCAAAATGAGTTGATGAGAGATAAAAAGTGTATCTCATCACTTGGACATAAAATTTACATATCCCAACATAACAATATGTAAATTAAAAGACCCAACAAAAGAAGTCTTTTAAAAAAGAGGAGGGTGAAAGGTTCCCTTACCGACTTGGGTATCTTTCAAAACATACACCCCATGAAAGAAGGACAATAGATCATTGATGTAAATACTCATAAATGAAATTATATTACACAAAGAGTAGAATAATGGACAGTACATACACCACTCAATGGAATTTGTGGCAAATGTAGCATAAATCTCACGGGAATAAAAGTGAGATGAAAAATCCCTTATGAAAACTCGGCAGCCTAACAGCGCCACATAAAACTTCCAAATATGGATTGATGAGATCAAATAGGGTATCCCATCACATTACAATAAAATTTACAGAAATAGGAATATAAAATAACATCCCCCAACATTACAAAGAGGAGCTTAAAAGAAGTGACATAAAGGAGAGTACTTAAAAAGAAAGAGAGAGGTTAGATCTCTTACGAATGTTCGGCAGCCTAACGGCGCCACTCAAAACTTCCAAAATGGATTGATGAGAGAGAATAGGGTCTCTCATCACATGAACATAAAAATTACAGTAATTGTAATATAAAATAACATCCCAATAATAAGAAAGATGAGCTTAAAAGGAATGACATAAAAGAGTGTACTTAAAAAGAAAGAGAGGTGTAGGATCCCTTACCTCGGGTCTGACTTGACTCGATCGTTCTTTAATCTCCTGAATAATAAACTTGAGTTAATTTTTAATTCCTTAAGAACCTTTTTCAAGTTCATTATTACTTTTATAACACTTATTACCATGTCATAAACATTATGTAATTATTTATGTTAATAATATTTGTTTTGCTGATATTTGGTTCTTAAGTTGAAAGTGGACTTCTTACAATTACATGTTGTTCATGTGGCCAAATGTTTATTATATCCAGAACTGTATTCATTATGTAGATATCATATATGTCATATATATCCAGTACATTCATGCATTTATAACATTACATAATTATTTAGAGGTAAGAAATGAAATGCACCGTTCATGGAGACGGTAAGCCGTACGTACGCATGAACGCTACTTTCATTTCTATTTCGTATTTTATAGAATGGAATAATAATGATATAAACGTATATTATAATTCCAGTATAATATCATATATAATATCATATTTCCATCCTTTATACATCCCACATATGGTATTTTAACGAATCAAATCACTTTGAGGGGGCGGTAGTCCGCACTTCCTTAAATGAAAATATCGCGTATACCCATAATGGAAGCCATAAAGGTAAGACAAAAATGAAAAATACAGAAGCATAAGTAAAACATAAAAATATTATATATCATATATAAAAATAGTGACATCATAATGGCCACCTTTGAAGGTGTTAAATGAGTATTGAACAATCATCGTTTCGGGAGGCAGAATTTCGCCATCCACGGAAACCGTATGTTCTTTAACCATTTGATGTAGTTGTGTGAGAGTGTAGCTCGAATAAATATTATAACAACATACTAGTATATTGAATATAATGGTGTTGTTACAAAAGAAGTAAATAAAAAGAGTTTAGGGGGTTGGAGAAGCAAAATAAAACAAATGAACATGATGAAATGAATTACCTTTAAAAATGTAACTCCTTTTGATTTGAGCCTAAAGGCTTCCTTTGAAAGGATTCTGCCCAAAGGGAATCCTCTAGGATGAGGAGAGGGATGTGGAGAGAGTAAATGGGCAGGGGTTGGCCGAGCCAAAGGCTTGAGGAGTGTGTTAAATGAGGTAGAGGTGTGGGCCTTTTATAAGAGGAGAGGAGGGGCACTTTTGGAAAGTAAAGAAATATTACTTTATTTGAAAATGTTTTTCGGTTTCAAAAGGTCCCACATTGATATAATTCGTGGATAAGGTGATACGACTTCGAAATACACTCATCCAATAAGTTTTGGACATGTGTAGTTCATAGATTTTACATTATCTTTCCATTTTATTTAAATCGTCAAATAATGATGTCATCGCTGCATCATTATTATGTCATAAATAATTTAATTTATTTAATGTCTAAAAATTATAAAAAAAAATTCTATGATGTAGGAAATCGTTTTCTCTTACCAATGAATATTTAGAATCAAAAAGATGACTTGTATAACCCCACTTAAAAATTGTTTTAGTAAAACATATCATGTTTGTGTCAATTTAATTTTAACATTAAATAAAAATATATTATTGTCATTTTCCAACTAAAGTGGCTCCATGGGGTCCCCAAGTTGGCCCATGGATTGTCTTGGTCGGCCATGACTCACCCAATAGGTGTAGGACAAGTGTAATGGTGTTTTCACATTCTTATATTATCATTTTTACCTTAAATTACACTAATTACCTCTAATCGCGATTAAGAACTTAATAAGTTACTATTCACCAAAAAATTATTATAATCTCATTGAACCACATTTTACTTCTTAATGACAACCATGTATGTCGGATTTTTGAAATTCAAAACACAATGATGGAAAAATTTCATTTAAACGGAAAAATCAGTTTTTATAAGTACCACTTAGTGGTTTCACTATTCATCAAAAATTGAAGTTTTTCAGAAAAATCCCAAAAATTCACCCTAAGCTATATTTGATATTCCGAATTAAAAAATGAAGTCCGTTTTAAAAAATTCAAAACATATTAGTCACATTAATTAATTTAATAATTAATTCCCGCTGTCATAGCAAATAGCGTGTTTTTATAAAACAATAAGTATCAAAAGATTGACACTAGTTTAAGTCTGATTTCAAAGTGAAATTGATTCCAACGACCACTATTGGATTTAATGGTAAAAATATTTTCTAATTTCACTTTAAAACCAATTAAAAATATAATCTAATCATATAAATAAATTAGATTAAAAAGTGGTTTTGAATTAAAACACAACATTCTACACTATTCATTAAAAAATGAACTTTATCGGAAAAATACCCAAAAAAAATTACACAAAGTAAAATTTGATATCTCGATTCTTAATAAGAGTTTTATTTGGTCCAAAAGAATGTATAAGAGTGGACAAAACTATATTTAATGACAGTTCTCCATTAAAAGGCGATAAGTGAACCTTTAGTGAAAACTAGGCCATATACACCTAAAATTTAATTCTTTCCGTATTTTAAGCCTTTAGCTTTTATTGGATAAATGTAAAAACATTAAAAAACATATATAATCATATTTTAGTTATTTCTATCCATTCCCTCCAATACAATGGCTACATGTTAACTACTATTTAAAATAATATTATTTTATTATTAGAGTGCAACGTAAGATTCCTAAGAAACTCGTTGTTGCGTGTTGGGTACGCCATCGAGCATAGCGTCCCCTTTAAAGACATTTAAATATTTTATTCACAAATATGGATAAATATTAAATTTCATATTCTTTATTTACCTGGGGTGTTACATCCTTCCCGCCTTTTGGGAATTGCGTCCTCACAATTTTAAAATTGCGCTTGGAAACATCCTTGAAAGTCCCATATCGGAACAAAAGTCGGTAAAAAAACACTTTAAAAAAAAGAGAGGTACGTAAAAAGGTCACCCAAGTTAACCCATACTAGGATTAAAAGTATGAAAATATGGACATGGAGGAAAAAAAAATGGTCATGTTCTGATGGAGAGTGATAGAAAACATGTTTAGGAGAAAGTTAACCACGAGAAAATCACAAACTTGTGATGGGTTAAACGGTATTCGATTCCCCAGTAAGAAAAGTTAATAGACAACATTTTTTTTTAAGTTACTTTTTATTGATGAATTTATTCATAAGGAAGCATAATCACTTATCATGTTGACTTTCAACTTTTATTAGATTCGTTACACAAAATCATATTTTCTCCAAAAGACGAGTATTTTGGAAGACTTGTTCCCATTAAGAGTACTATAATAAACTTCTAGAGAATCACCTAATCCACAAAAGAGAACTATATACTTCCCATGTCTCAAGACTTTAACCAAAACCAAAACCAAAAAGGCTAGTACAAGATCAGATAATCCAGAAAAGGATAACCCTTTATAAAAAGAAAATCTATTCTTAATCTCCAAAATTTGTCCAACAAAACCCAAAGTTCAACGAGGACCATTCTATAATCAATTTTTCCATAAAATTCTTCAAAGTAAACCAATATAAGATTGAAACCCAAATATTTGAAGGATTTAGTCACATAGTCTTCCAAGTTAAATCGTAACATTTATCTCCAAACAAAATCAGTTGCTCTTAAAGTCTCGCATTGAAAAGTAATTATCCTAATCACATATCCTCCATGATAGGTTAATCATTTTCATAAATAACCCAAAATCAACTTACTCTTAAAAAAAGAATCAATCAAACTAACCAGGGACTTCACGTAGTCCAGTGGTAGGCGATAAATACCAGTCGCACTTTGGTTGTGGGTTCGATTCCCGCGGCTTTGTCCGACGCGACGGGATGTCACACGGTCTGCGTGTTGTCCTTTTTCAAAAACTATATAATTCTTAAAACATTCCCCAAAATGAGATAAAAATCTTTATATTTTAACCTCATTTTTATCTCATGCCTTTCATTTCCCAGCATATCATATAATAACCCATAATTACCTCAAAAGTAAGGATCATATAAACTCTAATGGTTACCTTTATAATTATTACCTGAACTTCCACATCGACTGGCCATCTCGTACAAGATGAATTAAAGATCATACCAAGGTTCAAGTGGTTGATCATGACTCCTTGATAGTTGGTTTAGAAAACCCACGATTTTCCTCATTGAATCCCCCATTTTATCTTGTATCTTAATCATAGAACCACCACAGTTTCCTTCAACCCTCTTGTCTCTTTGGTGCCTGCTAGATCCATCCATTCACTAAGAACAGAAATGTCAGTGTGAGTATATCAACAAAACCATCATGTACTAATGAGTAAGGTGAACACTAAGATACACTTACTAATTCACTTTATCTAAAACTAGGACTCTTTCTGAAATCCTAACCATTATGGTAATGCCACTTGTGCTTAAAGAATACCCTAACCTCTAAAGTTATCTAAACCGACCTTTGATACCAACTATAAGGCCCCAGCCTTAAACCTTACTTAATATTGAGTTATTACAAGATTACACATTGAGGATCTTTTCAGGTTTAGAGTTTTAGAGAATTAGATCATGAAACTTGCATTACATTCCACATTTAATCAAAGTGGGTACATAAAAGACAATATTGATTCTTCCCATCAACGGAAACCAATTTAAAATAAAACAAAGATTCTTTCTTGACACATCCTTGACACTATCATCACATCATGTACCTTTCCCTTGACCTGTGAAGAACATTTCAAAAAAACTTGGGATGAGCATAAAAAGCTCAGTAAGGGTTATAAAAATATGGAAAGGAAACATGAGTTCATATATACATAAGAATGAAATAATACTTTACCCATAAAACATAGGCATATCAAATCATGAATAAATCATAGAAAACATAATACATAAAGGTAACTTGAGGCATTCATAACATTCTTACGTAGGGAGTAACCCTCTTGGTTACGTTTGGAATACCCATCATAGTATATTCCCTAAAATCTCTTCAGAGAAACCTTAACGTTTCACTCCTTCGCGTTACCCAATGCATTGGAGAGCTATATCGGGCTCACCCGACTTTATTTTATCACGGAACCACCCGTTCTTCATAACAATGCCCAAGAACCATAAAATAATCGTATCACATAAACATGAATAAAGGAAACATAACATTTCCACATTTCAATCACAATATAACATTTTAGGATATTGAAATAATGAATCCATTCAAAAAGAAACCATTTCCAAAACCATTTAAAACATTTAATAAAGAGATTTTTGAATCAAAGTGTCCCATACCACCTTGAAGCTTTTAACATTTTAAACCATTAATATACATATAAATAAATCCTTAAAAACCATTTTGAAAACATGGATATTAATAAGAACAAATAATTAAAACATTTAAAATGATATTTTGGTTAAAGGGGTTTTACCAAAATTAGAGACACTTGAATACAATAATAGAGGAATAATATTTAGTCATAACTTTATAATATCATGAGAATAAAAGGATTCATGATATAATACTCCAAAGGACAGTATATACACCATATAAGAGTGAATTGGTGCATAACAACAATGAGCCCTCAATAGAAATGTCAAATGTGATGAAATCCCTTATAAAGAAGGTATCCTTAAATTAAGGACAAATCAATCTCAAAAATATGTGTGACAAAATATAAATACACCCAATATAAGTGTATATTAAGTGTAAAACAATAAAATGTCATTCACACATAATCAATGGATGAGATATTCAATGACTACATGTTGAACCCAAAGAAATCGAAATTGGGTTAAAAAGTTCCCTTGACAGCCTAAGGGCATCACATCAAAATGAGTTGATGAGAGATAAAAAGTGTATCTCATCACTTGGACATAAAATTTACATATCCCAACATAACAATATGTAAATTAAAAGACCCAACAAAAGAATACTTTTAAAAAAGAGGAGGGTGAAAGGTTCCCTTACCGACTTGGGTATCTTTCAAAACATACACCCCATGAAAGAAGGACAATAGATCATTGATGTAAATACTCATAAATGAAAGTATATTACACAAAGAGTAGAATAATGGGCAGTACAAACACCACTCAATGTAATTTGTGGCAAATGTAGCATAAATCTCATGGGAATAAAAGTGAGATGAAAAATCCCTTACGAAAACTCGGCAGCCTAACAGCGCCACATAAAACTTCCAAATATGGATTGATGAGATCAAATAGGGTATCCCATCACATTACAATAAAATTTACAGAAAGAGGAATATAAAAGAAAATCCCCCAACATTACAAAGAGGAGCTTAAAAGAAGTGACATAAAGGAGAGTACTTAAAAAGAAAGAGAGAGGTTAGATCTCTTACGAAAGTTCGGCAGCCTAACGGCGCCACTCAAAACTTCCAAAATGGATTGATGAGAGAGAATAGGGTCTCTCATCACATGAACATAAAAATTACAGTAATTTTAATATAAAAGAACATCCCAATCATAAGAGAGATTAACTTAAAAGGAATGACATAAAAGAGTGTACTTAAAAAGAAAGAGAGGTGTAGGATCCCTTACCTCGGGTCTGACTTGACTCGATCGTTCTTTAATCTCCTGAATAATAAACTTGAGTTAATTTCTAATTCCTTAAGAACCTTTTTCAAGTTCATTATTACTTTTATACCACTTATTACCATGTCATAAACATTATGTAATTATTTATGTTAATAATATTTGTTTTGCTGATATTTGGTTCTTAAGTCGAAAGTGGACTTCTTACAATTACATGTTGTTCATGTGGCCAATTTTTTATTATATCCAGAACTGTATTCATTATGTATATATCATATATGTCATATATATCCAGTACATTCATGCATTTATAACATTACATAATTATTTAGAGGTAAGAAATGAAATGCACTGTTCATGGAGACGGTAAGCCATACGTACGCATGAACGCTACTTTCATTTCTATTTCATATTTTATAGAATGGAATAATAATGATATAAAGGTATATTATAATTCCAGTATAATATCATATATAATATCATATTAACATCCTTTATACATCCAACATATGGTATTTTAACGAATCAAATCACTTTGAGGGGGCGGTAGTCCGCACTTCCTTAAATGAAAATATCGCGTATACCCATAATGGAAGCCATAAAGGTAAGACAAAAATGAAAAATACAGAAGCATAAGTAAAAAATAAAAATATTATATATCATATATAAAAATAGTGACATCATAATGGCCACCTTTGAAGGTGTTAAATGAGTATTGAACAATCATCGTTTCGGGAGGCAGAATTTCGCCATCCACGGAAACCGTATGTTCTTTAACCATTTGATGTAGTTGTGTGAGAGTGTAGCTAGAATAAATCTTATAACAACATCCTAGTATATTGAATATACTGGTGTTGTTACAAAAGAAGTAAATAAAAAGATTTTAGGGGGTTGGAGAAGCAAAATAAAACAAATGAACATGAGAGAATGAATTACCTTTAAAAATGTAACTCCATTTGATTTGAGCCTAAAGGATTCCTTTGAAAGGATTCTGCCCAAAGGGAATCCTCTAGGATGAGGAGAGGGATGTGGAGAGAGTAAATGGGCAGGGGTTGGCCGAGACAAAGGCTTGAGGAGTGTGTTAAATGAGGTAGAGGTGGGGGCCTTTTATAAGAGGAGAGGAGGGGCACTTTTGGAAAGTAAAGAAATATTACATTATTTGAAAATGTTTTTCGGTTTCAAAAGGTCCCACATTGATATAATTCGTGGATAAGGTGATAAGGCTTCTAAATCCACTCATTCAATAAGTTTTTGACATTTGTAGTTTATAGATTTTACATTATCTTTCCATTTTATTTAAATCGTCAAATAATGATGTCATCGCTGCATCATTATTATGTCATAAATAATTTAATTTATTTAATGTCTAAAAATTATAAAAAAAATACTATGATGTAGGAAATCTTTTTCTCTTTCCAATGAATATTTATAATCAAAAAGATGACTTGTATAACCCCACTTAAAAATTGTTTTAGTAAAACATATCATGTTTGTGTCAATTTAATTTTAACATTAAATAAAAATATATTATTGTCATTTTCCAACTAAAGTGGCTCCATGGGGTCCCCAAGTTGGCACATGGCTTGTCTTGGTCTGCCATGACTCACCCAATATGTGTATGACAAGATTCATGGTGTTTTCACATTCTTATAATATCATTTTTACCTTAAATTACACTAATTACCTCTAATCGCGATTAAGAACTTAATAAGTTACAATTCACCAAAAAATTATTATAATCTCATTGAACCACATTTTACTTATTAATGAAAACCATGTATGTCGGATTTTTGAAATTCAAAACACAATGATGGAAAAATTTCATTTAAACGGAAAAATCAGTTTTTATAAGTACCACTTAGTGGTTTCACTATTCATCAAAAATTGAAGTTTTTCAGAAAAATCCCAAAAATTCACCCTAATCTATATTTGATATTCCGAATTCAAAAATGAAGTCCGTTTTAAAAAATTCAAAACATATTAGTCACATTAATTAATTTAATAATTAATTCCCGCTGTCATAGCAAATAGCGTGTTTTTATAAAACAATAAGTATCAAAAGATTGACACTAGTTTAAGTCTGATTTCAAAGTGAAATTGATTCCAACGACCACTATTGGATTTAATGGTAAAAATATTTTCTAATTTCACTTTAAAACCAATTAAAAATATAATCTAATCATATAAATAAATTAGATTAAAAAGTGGTTTTGAATTAAAACACAACATTCTACACTATTCATTAAAAAATGAACTTTATCGGAAAAATACCCAAAAAAAATTACACAAATTAAAATTTGATATCCTGATTCTTAATAATAGTTTTATTTGGTCCAAAAGAATGTATAAGAGTGATCAAAACCATATTTAATGATAGTTCTCCATTAAAAGGCGATAAGTGAACCTTTAGTGAAAACTAGGGCATATACACCTAAAATTTAATTCTTTCCGTATTTTAAGCCTTTAGCTTTTATTGGATAAATGTAAAAACATTAAAAAACATATATAATCATATTTTAGTTATTTCTATCCATTCCCTCCAATACAACGGTTACATGTTAACTACCATTAAAAATAATATTATTTTATTATTAGAGTGCAACGTAAGATTCCCAAGAAACTCGTTGTTGCGTGTTGGGTACGCCATCTAGCATAGCGTCCCCTTTAAAGTCATTTAAATATTTTATTCACAAATATGGATAAATATGAAATTTCATATTCTTTATTTACCTGGGGTGTTACAAACTCAACCATAAAATGTCATATTAACATTTAAAATTCATGGAATTTATCAAAAGTCACAATGTACATTTATGTTCATATATATAAAATCAATTATTTTAGTCTTTCATTAATAAAGTAATTACTACATCATCATTATGTCGTAAATAAATTTAATTATATAATGTCTAAAAATTATAAATAAAATACCATGATGTAGGAAATATTTTTTTTCGGTCTAATGAATATTTATAGTTGAATTTATCATATGTATAACCCTATATTAAAAATGGTTTAGTTATTAAAATAAGAATTTAACACTTTTTACTCATTTTTAAGTAAAATATAATAAATGTCATAATCTGATCCATGTGGATAAAAAAGGATCATAATTTTTTCATAATGTTTATTTAGGTCAAAATACACTTATGCAATAGAATTAGGACCTGTTTAAGTGTAATTATAATATCATTTTTATCTTTAATTAAACTATTTAATATTAACCCTGGTAAATAAAATTCTAAAGTTACTATTTACCAAAAATTATTTTCATCCTATTGAACCACATTTTACTTATTGATTTCAATCTTGTCTCTTGTATTTTAGAAACTCAATTCACCAATGAAGTAAACTTACATTTATATACAAATTTGCAAACATGCATAGAAGGTGGGTAAAAGTAATTAAAAAGTTCAATAAAATTATATATATATAATATTACTATAAAAGGACTCAAATTAATTAAATTGCACTAATAAAATTATTTGGTATCTATTTTGAATTTAAAATAAAAATAAAGATAAATATTTTTTATTTTAAAAAAGTCTGTTTTAAAAAATAACGCAGTGTTTTTCACTATTCATAAAATATTGAATGTTTTCAGAAAAATACCAAAAATTCACTCTAAGAAAATTTTGATATTATGAATCCAAAAATTAAGTCCATTTTGAAAAATAAAATTTATATAATTTCAACAAGTCGGTATTACAATTCCTAATTTCTTTTTAAATAGATGGTATGATTGTTCTTGGTGTGCTGGAACTCAATGTTGCATACAACGCAAGCTATTGTATTATTCAACGAGAAACATACCATCAAAGATTCGGGTGTTACATTCTTCCCTCATTTAAAAAAAATTTAATCAAAATTTCTAAAATAATAATGCATAAAAATATTTGGGTGGTTGATCATCATATGTTCCTCAGGTTCCCACGTTGCATCTTCCATTTTATGGTTTCTCCAAAGAACTTTTTTTGAGATGAGTCATCCTATTTCTCAACACTAGTTCTCCTATATCAAAAATTTTTATTGGCTCTTCGCAAGAAGATAGATCTAGTTCCAGTTCTATTTGTTCATAGGTGAGTACATGCATTGGGTCAGGCATGTACCTTCTCAATAGTGATATGTGGAACACATCCTGGTCTTTGGAGTGACTTGGCAGCATTTACCAATGATAAGCTACAAATTTTATTCCATCATGAATTTTGAACGGTCTGATGTACCTGGGACTCAATTTACACTTCTTACTGAATCATATAAATACCTTTCATGGAGATTCCTTCAAGAAAACATGATCACCTACTTGAAATTCCAAATCATTCCTTCGGTTATCGGCATAGCTCTTCTGACTACATTGAGATGCTTTGATGTGGGTTTGGATAATCTTCACCTTTTCCATTGTTTCCTAATCATGTTCTCGGCCTATGAGTTTTCTTTCACCAAAATCATACCAAAAAGTTGGTCTGTGGAATCTTTTTCCATATAATGCTTCATATGGTGCCATCAAAATACTTGAATAGAAACTATTGTTATAGGAAAATTATAACAGAGGTCAATGTTGACCCCACATACCTTTAAAGTCATGTGAGAAAGATATCAACATGTCTTCTAAGGTTTAAATAGTCTGTTATGATTGTCCATCAATTTGAGGGTGGTAGGCAGTGCTCAAATGAAGTTCCATATCCAGGGATTTTTTAAGACATTTCTAGAATCATGATGTGAAATGGGGATCACGATTAGAAAAAATTGATAGGGGTACTCCATGAAGTCTTACAAATTCATTAATATATAGTCTTTCTAAACATTCAATCGGAAAATATTCTTTTATATCAAGAAAATGTGATTATTTGGTAAGATGATAAATAACGATAGATATTGCATCATTACTTCTAACAGTCTTTTGTATCCCCATTAAAAAGTACATCGAAATATAATCCCATTTCCACTCAGGTGTGGGAGGAGGTTGCATGACTCCTCTAGGATGTTTTATTACACCCTCCACCTCTTGTCAAATCATATATATTGACACATAATCATCAATATCCCTCTTCATGTTGTACCACCAAAAAAGGTACTTAAAATCACTATATATCTTAGTTCTACTAGGGTGTATAGAGAAATTAGAGCTATGGACATTATCCATCAATTACCTTTTAAGATAAAGTATATAGGGAACACAAAGCCTCCTCCCAAATTTCATAATTCAATCTTCATATACGATTTCAATCAATCTCCTATCATTCATTGCTTTAATTTTCATTTGAAACTCCTCATCATCAGTCTGAGAACATTTTATCTTTTTTAGTAAAGATGGTTTGAAATAATTTGGAAAAAAATTATGTTTCACCTTCCTGGATTATTACTATATCCATATTTAATAGATCCATGAATATAAGATCCCTTTCAACTCTCATCTTGATCAGAACTCCATGATCCTTTTTGTTCAAAGCATCTACCACCTAATTTGAATTCCCTTGGTGGAAGTGTATAGTGAAATCATAAACCTTATGTAGATCATGTCATTACCATTTCCTCATGTTGAGTTATTTCTGTGAGAAAATATACTTCAAACTCTTGTGATCAGTTTATATCTAAAATTTTTTACCATAGAGATAGTGTCTCTATATTTTCAGAGAAAATATTAAAGATTCTACCTCAATATAATTAGTGGGATTATTTTGTTCATGAATTTTTAGCTACTGTGATTCATAGGAAATAAATATATAATTCTATATATGAACAAAACCAAGTCCATTCATTGATGCATCACTAAAAATAATAAATCCATCATTCCCCGATGGTAGAGTCAAAATAGTAGAATTGACTAATATTTTCTTCAATTATTAAAAATATTCTTCACACTCTTTTGTCTAATAAAAATTAACTCCTTACGTTGATCATGGATAATGGGTTATCCAATCTGGATAAATTCTGTATGAATCGCCAATAATAACTTTCTAAACCAAAAAAAATGTGTACCTCAATTTTACTTTTTGGTGTTGGCCATTCTGGAATTTCCTATTTCATTGATGGATAAATAGAGATTCCATCCTTAGATAATATATTTAAAAACAAGAAAACTCCTGAATCTAGAATTCAAACATTCTAAATTTCCCATTTAATTCATTTCTTCTAAGAGTCATTAGAAAATTTCACACGTGATTTTCATTATCTTCATTGCTTTTGGAGTATTCCAAGATATAATAAATATATACCACTACAAAGTCATCAATATATTCTTTGAAAACTTAATTCATTAGATATATGAAAATAGAGGGTGTGTTAGTTTGTCCAATTTAAATTACTGTTAATTCGTAATGCCTTTACCTGGTTCGAAAAACTATTTATTGAATGTATTCCTTTTTCATTCACATAAGATGGTATCTAGATCTATGGTCAATATTTGAATAAAATTTTGCTCGATGAATTTGATCAAATAAATCATCAATGCGGGGTAGGGGATCCTTGTTCTTTATTGGTATAGAATTAATCTCCCTGTAGTAAACACACAACCTCAAAGACCCATATTTCTTCTTAAAAAAATGAACATGAGATCCCCATGGAGAAATAAAAGGGAGAATAAATCCTTTATTACCCAATTCCTCTAGTAGTTTCATTAGTTCCACTAATTCTACGTTGGTCAGTCTATAAGGGATCTTTGATATGGGCCTTAAACCAGGAAATAAATCAATGACAAACATAATTTCTCATTCTAGAGGATGTCCTGATAAATCCTCCTGAAACACATCATCATTTTCATTCACAATATGAACATCCTGTATTTGAACATTATTTTACTCACCCATAGATATTTTCCTCCCTTCCTCCACAATAATTTAATATATTTGAGCTACTAGGGGTAGATCTAGATGAGAATCAGATGGTGATGTTTTTTCTATAAAGATAAGGATTAATAATCACCATTAATAATTGTAACCTCCTTCCTCTTATAATAAATTTTTTCATCATGGTCTGAATGGAAATCCATTCCAAATATTATATCAAATTAAATCATGGGTAAGATGATGAGATCAATAGATAAGGCTTTTTTATATGCCATAATTGTTTCTAATTTACAAAACATTGTTGATATGATACATCCCTTATAAGCTTTGATCGAAAACTACCTTGTTAAATAAAATTGCAAATATCTATTTTTCATGGAAAACTAGGAAAGAAGTGAAATAATTTAGTGATTCATAATCAAATAAAGCATTGGATAAATTCGAGGAAATGATTAATGTACCTGCCACCACATCATTTGGACCATAAACCTCTACAGCTTTGATTTCTTAATCATAGTCATGCTCTAATTTTCTTTTCTATGGTTGGTTTCCATGGTGATTATGAAATTCATTTTCATAATGCCCCATTTTCCTATAATTGTTGCATTCAACATTAACAAACTTTTTATTTCCCATGAAATCACAAGCTTGTTGGCCTTTTTCTCCACACAAGTATGAAACTACCACCCCCTTCAAGAATGTATCCATGAGTTTCTTCCCATATTTTTTTTGCAGGATGTAAATTAAACTCTTCCCTTCTTCCCATTATTTCCATTTCAAATATGTTCAGTAGATCTCTTCTTTTCTTTCTTTTCTTTAAAGTCATAAGACATAGGGAATTCCTTTTCAATCTAGATATCATATGCGAATGTATCATTGTATGATGAGAATGATTGTGAGAATAATTCTATATGGAGAAACAGTTTTAACCCTTCAAAGAGTTGATCAATATTACTCCTTGGGTTATGCATATAATATGTTGCATGCCTTTCTAACCTAGTATATTTAGCATCATAATTTGCGAAATTCTCATCCTTATTTTTCCTAAGACTCAAAAATAACCTTTCCATATCAGCTTGATGCTCATGAAGAAAGTATTTTTATATGAAAAAGATCTTTAAAATCCCTCTGATACATATTTGATACTTCATCATCCTATTCTGTTTTTTGAATTAATGACCACCATTGATCTGCATCTCCTTTGATGCAATAAACATCCACGAAAGCTTTTTCCCTTTTTCTACTCTCCATAGCATGAAATATTTTTTCTAAGGAACTTATTCATTTCTCAACTACGAATAGATTTTTAATCCCATTTATGTTGGTGGTTTTTTCCAAATGAAGTGGTCTAACATTTATCCTCAACATTAGGGATTAATGTCCTCTATACAGGTAAGGTTGTTATTCATAACCTGAGTGAGTTGTACAAATATGGTTGTAAGTTCTTTAGCACTGGTTATACCACCCGCTACACTATAATTATCATCAGTAGGATGGAAATCCCTATATGGATTATGTACATTGATAATGTTTCCATAACATCCAATAGGAACCATTTCTATGAAATGTAATACACTAGATTGGTTTATGAATCACAATGCATAATTCTAAACATGTAAAATAATTAACATAAATCGAATAGTTTATGAATATAATTTGTAATCATAAAAAATGATTTATTTGGGGAATTATTTACTCATAAATCCTTCATAATAGTTTTTAACGAAAATTTTAATTATGCAATGCATATACCCTAGGATTGTTTTAACCAAAAGTGAAGCAATGCCTATTGTCATGCACTAGATCCCTGTTGATTCTAGCTCAAAGTGGTGTTTTCAGGTTTTACCCCTAGATACATATGTGCCAGAGCTACCTCTACCTGCATGAATCGATATCGGGATGTATTTAATGGAAAATTTATAAAATCTATACATTTCCAAAATTATAGGAAGTTCTTATATACTAATCCTAAAATATTCTCTTAGGGAAATGTAATCTAATCATATTTTTTCTAAATCTAGTTTCCAAGATTTTTACTAAACATCCCATCATACAAACTATAACGCCTTGACTCTAGTTACCTAGTGTCGGTGTATTGTTAAAAAACATTGGCATGATCACAAGAGATTATGTCCTGAATGACTGATCAGTTTAGCAGCCTTTGAAGTACTAGATAAATACATAAGTTTTACATAACATTATGAAATTGGAAAAACAAAAACATTATGTCCCCTTTTAACACTCTAATACCCCTTAGCCTATTCCTTCAGGTAAATAATAATATACTTCTTCTCCTCCTAGGAAAAATAAAATATAAGAAAGGGGAGAGCTCCAATGATCAATAAGGATAACAATATAATGTAATCTATCATAAATAAGAATAAATATTCAAGGCAATGTATAAGAATAAACCAAAATACTATTAAACATAAAATTTAGAGTAATATGGAAATGATAAATCAAATAATTCCATTTACTTATTCACATGGATATTCTATTTGTCAAATATTCACATGTAATATCAAAAGATAATTTCGTAATGATGGAATATATAATGATGGACTTCATAACCATAAAGTTAGGGGTTCATGCCAAGACAACAAATAATTTTTTTTGAGGCCTTGTGACAAGACACTAATTTTTCCCATGAGACCTATCAATGCATCGAGGGGCTATAGCAGGCCTCACCCATTACATTCTATGTCCAATGTATTCCTCATATGAAAATTTTGAAACATAACATAAAAATTCATATTAAAAATAGCATACGAAATGTTCATACATTAACCATAAACCATGAATGGTATAAAAATAGCACATCCATGGTGAAACATATCAAAAACCTTCAGTACAATATGGAGGATGGTATCAAAATAAATAAACATCAAATAAGCCTAAAAATCCAACAAAAGGATGTTGATATAGATGAAGTCAAAACTATTTGAGAGAAATATAACTTTCTATTTGGAAATAATATAAAATTCACATAATTTGAAAACATTTATTTTTAAAATATTTTTATATGATTGTAAGGGAATATTTGAAGGTGTTATAATGGTGTAAAATATCTTCACCCACCATATAAGTTAAAAAGGATACTCTCCTCAAATTTTTGAAAATGTCATACAGTACTTTGTTTGGAAAGTGACAGAAAGATTCCTTTCAAACCATTTTATAAAAAGTAAAAAAGGGTATAAATTACATTAAACCATAGTATATTAAATATTAAAAAAAATTTTGAAATTAATTTTTAAGAAACACATATGTGAATGATAAAGAAGTCCTAGTAGATACTTACGTATAAACAACATTGGATAATGAAGAGACTGTAAAATTAACACTTACCTTTTACATTTATTTAGTTTAGGGTACATTAACCTCATGTATATTTGTTAAATAATTGTTATTAAATTATAAAATAACTAGATACATAAATATGATATCATATATGATCCTTTCATACTACTTATTTAATAGTATAGCATTCGTATTATTTGTTTTTGGTGTTTCCGATTCGTGTTTCTTTATATTTTTTCTTACATAAGTCATGTTTTTTGTTGATAGGATGTATTTGATTCATATCAAGAATTATATTAAGTTCTGGAACATTTTTTTACTCATCAAATGAATATTATTCTTGAATTGTTATGATGAGGAATGAAAGCTTATCACGCCGTGGATACTATAAGCCGTACATACGCACGAGAGAAAATATCCCTATATTAGTGGTAAAATCGCATGTAAATTGGATGGTATTTTATATTTACAGAATCATTAACATGTTTTTTTAATTATTAAAAACAATTATACTCATTGTTATACCCATCCAAATAAAGAAGGGTTGAATAACAAACTACACCACATCATGGGGATGGTAAGTCATACGTACACACGTATGGTGACTTTGCCCTTCATAAGATGGATAGAATAATGAATGTAGTTGTACCCAATTTATAAAACATCACAGTATGTAGAGGGTACTAGAGTTATTATTTGAATATTAGAAAAACAATGAAAGTGGATGTGGATGAAGAAATGTACTTTGAAAGTGGTGATGGAATAATTACATCTTTTTTTGGTGCTTCATTTTGATTTGATCAAAATGGATCCTTAGGATGGCTTTATGACCAAAGTAGTGACTCTAGGTTGAAGTGAAGGTCGTTGGAAGGAGATTTGGGTAGGGTTTGGATGATCCAGAAATCATTGGATTTGTTAATTTGAGATAAGTGGAAGTAACCATTTATAAGAGAGAGGCGAGGGACCCTTTTAGAAAAGCTCAAAATATTAATTTATTCGTAAAAAATATTCATTTTCTAAGGGCTCAAAATGGGTTTATTTCTTGGAATAAGTCGGTATGGTTCGAAATCCCTTAAAAAATAGGTTTTAGACAAATTTAGATAAACATGTTTACCTTATCTTTTAGATTTAACACTTGGTTAAATTGTTTATCATTTACCACGTCTCCTTATATTTTTTATATTACATCGTTAATAAACATACTATAAAATTCCAAGATAACCTCAATAAGTTCATTAATTAAATATATAACCTTGTATAATTTTTTTTTCTGAATCGTAGATTTTTAGGAATAGTATATAATTTCAAAAAATAGTATTTGATTTAAAAATTCATTTATTTCCATTTTGGCACTATCCAGTGTTTGGTTTTATAGAAAGTCATAACAATTTGATTTCATCAAAAAAATAAATTGAATCGACCCTAAAATTTCATATTAACCTAGAAATTAGAGGAATGGATCAAAATTATCAACATACATTTATGATAATATTTATTACATCAATTATTTTAGTCTTTCAATAATGAAGTAATTACTGCATCATCATTGTGTCGAAAATAAATTTAATTTGATAATGTCTAAAATTTATAAATAAAATACCATGATGTAGGAAATATTTTTATTCATCTAAATAATACTTATTTTCTAATTTATATTATTTTTAACCCTATATTAAAAATGGATTAGTTATTAAAATTTGAATTTAACACTTTTAACTATTCTTTAAATAAAACATAATAAATGTTCTATTCTAATACAAGTGTGTCAAAAAGGATCATATTTTTGTCCTAAGGTTTATTTAAGTCTAAATACACTTATCCAATATAAATAGGACACGTGTTATTGTAATTGTAATATGATTTTTACCTTTAATTACCCTATTTACGTTTAACCATGATAAATAAAATTCAATGAGTTACTATTCACCAAAAATTATTTTCATCCTATTGAACCACATTTTTATTATTTATATAAAACTTTACTCTCATATTTTTAAAATTTAATTCATATAAGTGGTAAAATTAAGTTCTATGAAATTTTCTAATGTGCCTAAAAGGTGGGTAAAAGACGTTAACATGTTCAATTAAATTTTATATATCTAATCTTATTGTAAAATGACTCGAGTGAATTAAATTGGAAATATTTAGGAATTATTAATCTATTTTTAATTTAAAATAAAATTAAATAAAAATATTAATTATTAAAATAAAATTCAGTTTTAAACAATAACTTAGTGTTTTTCACTATTCAACAAAAATTGAATGTTTTTAGAAAAACACCAAAAAATTCACAATAAGATAATTTTCATATTTCGAATCCAAAAATGAATTCCATTTAGAAAACTAAAATTTATAAAATTTAAAATAGTTATTATTACTAGTTATAATTTCTTTTTAATCAGATAATTTGATTGGTCATGTTGTGCTGGAACTCAATGTTGCGTACACCGCAAGCTGTTGTATTATTCAAAGAGAAATGTATCGTGGAAGCATAGGGTGTTAGAAATCTAGGAATTGTTTCTCCTCATAAATTGAATAGAAAATACAAACATATTAATGCATTCAATGTAAATTCCCAAAAGACATGGTACTAGAAGACAAACAGGAATAATGAAACCCAAACAACAAAAAATCAATGTATGAGAAGAATATGATAAACCAACCCTATCCCAATATATAGAGGAATCCAATACCAATGAATTAAAATAAACAACCACCTAAAAGTGGCACATTCCCCTAATTTAACCTCATAGAAATAGAATCTACAAATTTCCAAATCCATAGGTAGGGTGTGACCTAAAATCCAAATTGTATCTCACTAAGTGATCCATATATGTTTCCAAAATAAAATAACCAAATAAATAATTCAATTTCAAAAAAAAATTCATGGAAATAGTGTTTCATAATTAAAACAAAACAAGATTTCCATTTAAAATGATGGATTAAATATTAATGTTGACTTATGAAACATTTTATATAAAAGGATTTATAAAAATCTCAAGGAAAGAGTAAAATAGAATCTCAATATATATTATATATATATAGATGTAACAAAATAAATAAACATGATAAATAGAAAAGAGTTACTATATCTATAATAAATGGGATCATTATACATAACATATCATTTACCAAGGAAATTTGAACAAATGTCCCTCTGAAGATGGCTAAAGGGCACTCACAATTATCTCATTGGTGATTATATCTACCGAACTAGGTTTATTTTTTAGTTGTAAACATCAATTTGTTCCAAGGTATTTATAATAATATATTGTATCCCCTAAATAACACGCTGAATTTTGAGGATCTCATGTTCTAAAAAAATCAATCAATTATGGGAAAATTATTTCCAAACAGTATATGATAAAACATCCTAATTTCCTATTTCAATATGCTAAATCCACATTGAAAACCGACACATTGTATTTTATTCAATTAATTATTTTTCCAAAATAAAAAATAATTATTGGTTCTTATAAATTCAATATAATACATTTGTCTCAAAATCATTTTATATATTATTTAGAAAATCCAAAAAAATTTAATTAAAACTCCAAATTACAAAATTACAAGTATTTTGGGGTTTCCCCAAAAATTCATTCAAATGTAATTTCAAATTATATTTCACCCAAATTTTTTCATAATTCTATTCAATGAAAATTAACTAAAATCATTCAGTTCCTAGGATTATATAATATGGAATGTAACAATATAATGACCTATCATTAACATGAAAACACATATCAGAACACCCTCAATATGATTTTTCAATAAAAAATGGTGGAAATGTAGATCTTGGAATAAAATATAAATTATATTTACAAAACATATAGTTATGATTGGTCAAAAAAAATTGATCTAAAATATCATATGTATTAACTAATGATATAATTAAAGAGAATGATATGGGAGAAGAACTCCTATTATAGAGGAATCAAATAGGGTTTCCCTAGATTTGATTCACATTTGAATAGTTTTGGAGGTTCTATATGGTGTCATTGAGAGATATGAAGGGATAATAATTCATCCAATATAGAGTGATGGATTATTGGGTGTTTATATGGGGGTTTAAGAATATTAAAAATAATTATTATAATTAAAAACGTTTGGGCACATGGTTATCTAGGAATAGAAACATGGATTTTTAAGTTGTGTACCCCAACCATGTGACCCTATGACGGGGTTCATGATTTCTTCTTGGTGGGGGGGATTTTTTTTAAACCATGTGGAAACTTTTAAAACCATTACTATTTTTATTTTCATGGTATACACTTGAGGGGTGCACATTTTGGCGAAAAATTTGTTCCAACCGTGCACTGCCCAAGAGCCATCCATAATTTTCAAAAAATCACTTGAATCACCCCTAAATGATACCAAACTAATGAATTATAAAAAGTATAGTATAGGAATACCTAAAAACAGTAACAATATGTTAAAACATCCCCACAAAAAATTTATGTCTACAAAAATAATGTCATGAATCCCACATGCGAAAAAGATGAGTCCACCATTCACTGAACAGTGCATTTCTCTCCAATGTCTCATGAGTAGCATAACCATGATGAAAAATAAATCAAACCAAATTTATTATACTCTAATGAAATATGATCTTTTATAAGTCATCTATCCTCACTCATAGATACATCTAGATCAACATCAAGATAACTCCAACCCAGTACATGTGATGGATAATAAAGATTCCATCAAAAGTGTGATACATGGAATATTTAATGTATGAAAACCAATTGTCGTGGATTTTTTATATTGTAATACACATTCCCAACCTATAAAAAATATCTAATGATATTAATAAATGAGTAAAAAACTTCAATTTCTTCCCAATAGATCTATTACCCAAATGAGATGGAAAAATCAATAAGATCTGATCACCAACTGAAGACTCTAATAGTCGACAGAGATGATCATCAAAAGTTTTATATCAGATATATGTAGTCAATATCCTCTAATGAGTCAACTAAATCATTTATGTTTTCTCTTTAACTAAGCTCATCCCATCCATTGAACATTCACCAATCTCTAATAAACACAATAATGACTTATATGGCCATACATATAGGGCCTCAATAGAATTAATTTTGATAGAAAACAGATAATTATTTGTTATATGAAAATTCAAACTGACCCGAATGGTCACCCCAGGATCCCAAAATGGTGATAATATAGGCATGAAGTATATCATCATGATTATGTACATCCCTTTCTATCTGGCCATCCATATGTGGATGGTATGTCTTACACAAATGATCATGAGATCCTAGTGCCTCCTAAAGTACACTTAATAATAAATACTCAAACTAGAGATACCTATCAAATTCTATAGGGGATGGAACTCCATGGAAATGAATACTCATTTTCATGTATAGATTTCCCAACTCATATAAAGTTGTTTGATCATGATTTCATATAATGTTATCTGATTTAGTTATAATATCCATCATATCCCATATTGAATTCTTTTTTCACTAGGTATGCGGTATCACAACCAAAAATTACATAGAAATCCAATCCCACTTGCATGTCAGAAAAGTATTTGTCAAATTGTTACCTAAAAGTATATGGTTTTTGGGAATGACCTGTTCTCATGTATAGTAATGAGAGAACAAATTTGAAATGCCTCATCTCATACCTAGACCATAGAATCTTCAACGAATGTCATAGAACAACTTAGTGGCTGATGGGTTCACTTCCCATTTGAAATTACGAAAATCACCCATTATAGATTTTCTCCCTATTAAAGGTACAACTTAACTGTTCTAGATACAAAGGATAGCCTCCCTAGAAAATGACCACCTATAAACGATATCCACACCATAATTTGAGTTCCTAATGACATAGAATTTATTATCAAGATGTTTTTCTTGATGAATCATATCATGACGATCGACAGTCAACTGAACACTAGACATGAAATCCTTAACCCATTATTCCCAATCTCCAATATGAATTTTCTCAAATAGAGCCATCAGGATCCACTCTTTCAATATTTTTTTTGAGGAATGTGTCATAAATTTCACGGTCAAAACATTTGTGATAACATTTAATTTCCCAAGTTTATAGACATTTTTGATGTCAAAGGAGTAAAGGTACTCTACCCAACAACCCTGTTGGAGATTGAGAGATGATATAACTCGAGAATATGTTGTAACAACCACGAAACTAGTAGAGTAGTATAAATTGTTGTTTTATTAAAATTTAATAGATACATGATATCACATCACAAAGGATTAATAAATTTATTTTTCTTGAAAAAACTAGATAAATACACGGTTCCCTTAGTACATTGGTAATTAAATATAATAAATAAAAAACCAAAATTAATGTCATTTGGCCACTTATTTAAAGATATCATCTTCTCAACTAGGGGATGTAAGACACATTAAATGGTGAGTTATACTAGTTATTAAGGTTTATATATACCGAAATAATGAATAAATTATAATTTAATAAAAAATTATCATACATAATCAATATGGCATGGTGAATAACTAAAAAACACATTCCATCAATAGAATGAGAATGAAAATGAATCAGTAAATTTTTTCATTGTTTAAAACTCATTGATGGAAATAAATAGACTATAAATAAAGAAAAATATTAATGTTTGGACTTCATGTATCTAGAAGATGATCCATCCTACCATTAATATGGATTATGCTTGTGGGTAGATAGCCATATGATTTTGTTGGGAAACAAACATGAAGGGTTTATCACCAAATTGTTTGTCCTATGAGACGTGGCGAAGCATTATTGGTCTGTCACGGGCCCCTACCGTCACATTAAGGCCAAATAATTATTCATTAAATGATTTAATTCATGAAAAATATACATTATAAAAAACTGTATTGGGTATAAGATATAGATTCATCCATATTTCCCCAGTAAAAACAACATTGAAAATAAACACTGCATGTAAAATGGTATAATGTTAAGATAAAAATTATATTATTTATATAATAATATAGATATTTAATATATATATTATTTAAAATGAAAAATTCTATCAAATGGGATCTAGATACACCACATAAAAATTATTATATGCACAATAACAAGTAAGTCTCAATGAAATGGAAATTGAGATGAAGTCCCCTACCTTATGTTTGAATGTGTTCTATACATGATATTAATTTCTTTTATAATCATATTATATAAATAAATAAATTAAATAATAACCTATTATACATGTATTTTATTTATTATAATATTGTTATGTTCACATATGGTCTTTTTGATGCGTTATAATGTACAATTTTATAATTTAGGAGCATTTATTTCCTTGATTTTCATGATCAGTGTACTTGTATATATGAATGAAAAATAATCTAAATTGAGAATTGTTTTCTATAAATGTAATAATATGTAACTAATGAAATAAAATAATATTTATTAGTTATATATTTTTATATGGTATGATGATGAATCATTATGATAAAACCCTAGTGACTATCCTTTAGATGATTTTTTGCGTTTTTTGGGCATCACGAAAACATTTTGAATTTTAAATTCATATTTTGTATATATAATAGTTAGAAAATAATATAAAACTTATAATACATATTTTATAGTCTTTTTTATCTATAAAAATGATTTAATGACTAGAATTGAAGGAGAAATTAGAAAACAAAAAATTATGATCCACGAATGTGTTGAATCGACAACTCTGAGACAATGATTCCAATTTTAGTGAAAAAAGAGAGGGGAAGATAAATTATGATGGATTACTCCATTAACATAATAAAAATAAATTATATTATTTATATTATACTTAAAATTCCATTTTTATTAGGGGAGATGATATTTTTATATGAAATGAAATGAAATTTAATGGAAGAGTAAAGAAAAAGAAAGTGGAATTTATTTATTCAATTCCTCTCCTTGATATCCTCCTTAAGAACATTTTATTTGGGTCATTATTTTTGTACTAGGGGATCCTAGACATTGGTAAGAGGTTTGGGTTGAGTATTGAGTAGAAATTTGACATGCCTCAATTCTTGGAAGGTGTCAGGAGAATATGTTGAAAGGGGTGGTATATTTAGTGGAGAAGATGGGTGTTATTCCCATTATGTTATTCATTAGATTATTATTTTGGCACTATATTATGAATAGTTTGAGAATTATCACAAAATATATAAAAATAATGAATTATTTTTTGAGATTATGGGCTTATGTTAGCCATACATCAACTATGACTCAATAATTCATTTATTTAGCTCATAATGTAAATTACAGTATTTCACTACTCGACAAAAAATCATATCTTTCAGAAAATCCCAATAAATAAAAAATAACTATTTATTGATGTGTATAATTCATAAATGAACTCCATATTTGGAAAATTACTTTATAAATATGATAAATATCATTAATAATAAAAATAATCATTTACAAGAAAAATAATAATATTAATATTATAACACTTTAGTAAGTTTAATAAGGACTCATAATATTATATTATAATAATAAGAAAAAAAATAATAATTTATGATTTTATTCTATGAATGAAAATTTTGTTTTTATATCATTATATTAATTATTTTATTGTAAATAAACATTTCTACTTTATAAAAATACCTATATTTAATTATTAATTTTTAAAACACTTTTTTACTTACATTGTGATATAATTATATCATATTACCATTTATAAGACGAAAAATTATTTTTTATACTTTTTTAGGTGAGGTTAGTATTCCATTAGCTGAATTACTATTCATAAGGGTCACCTTACTATTTCAATTATCAAGTTTCTATTTCATTAATATATGTTCTTAATTTATATAAGAACCCTCCTATTTCATTCATTCTTCTTTATAGAGTTTTTTTTCTATTTTTTATGTGGTTATATTTGATTCTTTCTATATGAAAATATTTCGTGTGAATCTTAGTCCATTTATTGAATTGAATTAATTTAATAACATATATACCCTGAAATCCTAGGGTGTTATGTTCTTCCCTCCTACAAAAATTTTATCATTGAAATTTTCATGAATATTTCCATTTAAACAGATGAGGGTGGTCATTCTTTATAACATCCACAGGTTCCCATGTTTCATCCTCCATTTTATGGTTTCTCCGATGAACATCTACCTGATAAGTCATCATATTTTTCAATGCATTCCCTATGGTGTTAAAAATCTTGATAGGCTCTTCACACTTAGATAAATCAGGTTCCGATACTATTTCATTGTAAGTGAGAACATGAGTGGGGTTTGGAATTGTACTTATTTAACAATTACACGTGGGACACATTATATACATTGCAGACAATTACTGTAATTTCTAAATTGTATGCCATAAATCTAATTCATTCCATAATTTTATATGATTTGATGTACCTGGGGCTCAGTTTCACTATATTTCTGAACCATAGGACACCAATTCATGGATATACTTTTAGAAGGACATGATCTCCCAAATGAAATTCAAAATCCTTTATCTATTGTTATTCATAACAATTTTGTATCCATTGATATTCATTAATATGGGCCTAAATATTTGTTACCATATTAACTTTCTCATCAATATGTTTTGGGCCTATAAGTTTCCTCTCACCAACTTCATCCCAACAAGTTGGAGTTAGAAATCACGTTCCATATAATGCTTCATATGACTCCAATTGAATACTAGAATGAACACTATTGTTTAGGTAAATTCCACCCAATGTATGTACATATCCCACATATCATGAATGTCATTTGAGAATGATCTCAACATGTCTTCTAATGTTTGAATAGTCCTTTCAGACAAATTATAAGTTTTAGGATGATGAGAATTACTGAGTAAGAGCTTAGTATCCAAAGAATTCTCAAGACACATCCATAATTTTGATGTAAATCAGGGATCTAAATCAGAAAAAATTGATTGAGTTAATACATGAATCCCTACAATGTGATTAATATATTGTCTTGATAGGTTCTCTTGTGGTATAACTTCTCTTATATAATTGAAATGATCAAATTTGGAATGTCAATCACCAATTAACAATATTGCATAATTACTTCTAGGTGTCCTTTGTTTTCATATGACGGTATCCATCATAATTTCTTCCCACATCCATGACAGAATAGGTAGAGGATTCATGACTCCTCTAGGTTGTTGTTTCTCATCCATCACTAGATGAAAATTTAGACACCCTGACGCATAGTCAGCAATATCCCACATCATATTATACCAATGAAAATGTCTCTTTTGATTTATATACAACATTCTACTACTATAGTGTATAGAGAAATTTGAGCTATGGGAATCATCTAATATTTCCTTTTTATTTAGCAGTTATTTATGGAACACATATTCCCTTTCAAAATCTTTGAATTGAATCCGAATAAATGATGTCGTCTAATCGTCCATCATTAATGGATTTAATTTTCTTTTGAAAATTTTAATCATCAGATTGTGAGATTTTTATCTTCAGAAATTTATATTGTTCATCAAACATTTCAAAAAGGAATTATGATTCTCTTTCCATAACATTTACCATGCCCATCTTTACTAGATCCATGAACACATGATCTTTCTCAATCCACATTTGGATTAGTAGAACATGAAATTTTCTTCTTAATGTTTCTACTACCTTATTTTCTTTTCCTGGGTGGTAGTGTAGTGAATAGACATAATCTTTAAGTAAATCAAGGAATCTACTTTGCCTCATGTTTAGTTCTTTCTGTATAAATATATATTTTATACACTTTCGTTCTGAATAAAGATGATGTTTTTACCATAGAGACAATGTCTCTATATTTTAATATAAAATATTGCTTTTTCTAACTCATGATCATGAGTTGGATAATTTTTTCATGTGTTGTCAATTTCCTTCATCATAATCAATATCTTTACATTTTTTCATAAGGACACAAACCATTCAATTATTTAACGCATCCATATATATCAAAAACCCATTATTCCAAGAAGGGATATTTAAAATTGGATCATTGACCAATATTATATTCAATAATTCAACAATTTTTTATATTATTTTTTTCCATATGAACATACCCATGTTACATGTGATCTTGGTTAGCGGGTTAGTTAATCAGGAAAAATTATGAATTAAACGCTGATAGTAACTTGTTATTCCATCAATACAACAAATCACATTTATGATAGTTGACAAAGGCCATTATTTATTTCCTTTTCCTTCAATGGATTACTTTGGATTCTATCCTTAGAGACAATATGGACAAGAAAAGAAACTATTAAATTCCATAATTCACACATACTAAACATCCCATATAACATTTTTCTTCTAATAGTGTCATAAAAAAATATTGGCTCTCATGGTCGTAAAATATTTTGGAAAATATCATGATATCATCAATAAACATCATAAAAGTTATTACGATATTCCTTGAAAACACTATTCTTTAGATCCATGAAATCATAGGGTATATTAGTGGGTCCAAATGGTATTACTATAAACTCATAATGTGCATACCTAGTTCAAAATGTTTTCATTTCAATATATTCCTTCATGACACAAAATTTATGATATCCAAAAGATGTTCAATAATAAAAAATTCAGCTCCATGATTTTGATCAAATAAATCATCAATACAAGGAAAATCATACTTGTTCTTTACTGTAACGACATTTTAATCTATATATTCAATGCACTTCCATGTGGATCAATATTTCTTCTTAAAAAATAGAACATGGGATCCCCATGGAGAAACGTTAGGTAGAGTAAATCTTGTTTTAATCTATTCCTCTAGTTATTTATTCATCTCCACTAATTCTATAGTATCCATTCTATAAGGACTCATTGATATAGGTGTTTCACTTGGAATCGAATCAATAGATAACTAAACTTCCTTCTATATATGATATACATGTAAATCCTCTAATAATACATCAATTTATTCATTCAAAATTGGTATGTACTCAATTCAAAGAATATTTCCCACATTCCCTGATGTTGTTTTCTCTTCTACACTAAGAATTTTTTTTAACCAAGCTACTAGAGGATTGTTTGGATAATAACCATATAATGATTTTTTTGTTTCTAAAGACAAAGGATTATACATCTTTCTCCCAATTGTAAATTCCTTATTCTTGTAATAGATTTTCACCTAATATTTTGGAATCTATCCCATACCAAGGATTATATCAATATAAAATATAGGTATTATGATAAGGTTTTCAAATATTTCACATTTTTGTGTCATAAATGTAAATTATCGAAAAATCATTGTGGCAAAGATACATCAATTAAGAGTCTTGACAGACAACTCCTTTGTTATATAAAATATGTAATTTCTAATTTTCTTGGAAAACTGGGATGATATAAATGAATCCAATGATATAAAATAAACTATTGTGTTGGCTAGGTTTGAGGAAATGATTAAATTTCTCTCCACCATATCATTAGCAAGATCAACCTCCACAGTTGCGATTATATAATCATGGTCATCTTTTATTTCCCTCTTTTGTGGTAGATTCCATTGACACACGAGACATTGATTTGACTAATGACCTATTTAATTATACTTTATAATTTGAACTTCATTTATTTGTTTCATCAATGTACAATTATTAGCTTGATGACCGTTTTATATATTCTTACATCAAACTCCCATGAATTTCATAGATTTCTCAGGATAATTATTTGCACAATTTTCACAAAATTTAAATTTCATCATTACCATATTCTTATTTGATGCTTCAACCATTCCATGGTAATCAAAAGACCTCTCCATATCATTATTTACTTTGAACAAAGTCTATATAAAAAATTATTTCACAATTTTAATAGAACATAATACTATTTCATCATAAGATGAAATTTTTTTGAAGACAGTTCCCATTGGATAATTTTCTTAATACCTTCAATGAAATGATCAGTCCTGTATTCTGAATTGAGTATAAAATCTATAGCATACCTAGGTAGTACTATGATGGTAGCATCCTACTCCACATCACTCTCTTCGTCCATTTTATTTATAATATGAATTTTTTTCATCATTTCAGTTTGATACTCATGATGGAAATATTGGTCAATGAATTATTCCTTTAATATTCTCCAGTACATGTATGGAAATTTTTCTTCCTCTGTAGTATTCTGGATAAAACACCACCATTGATCAATATCACCCTTTAGAAAATATTCTTCTATTACTAACATTTCATTTTTTATTGCACCTCAACACCAGAAATATATTTTTAAGGGACTTGATCCACTTATCTACTAAAAATGTATTATTATTCCCACAAAAAGATGGGGCCGTATACCACATGAAATTATTGAACATAGGTGTGGCACAGTTATTCCTCATAATGTGTGAAAGTTATCCTAATTTTATCATTATCTTCTCAGTGGAAACAATAATTGTTTTCACTTTATCTATGGGGAAATCCCTATATTTTCCATGGGTGTTGATTCCTTTCCTTCCATTATGCACTATTTATTAAAATCACTAAACACTGAATGATGTTATTAATCATGATGAAAAACTTCAATCTGAAAAAATAGTTAACGTAAATTTCCAATTATGAAATGATAATATCATAATAATAACATGGTTTCATTTGGGACATATTGACTTTTAAATCCTACATAATGTTGTGTAAAGAAAATATAAATTTTCCTAAGAATATAATTTTAGAGTTTCCATCATGGTTATAAGTAAGGCACATTTTCATGTACCAAGTTACAGTATGTCTGGACCAGGACACATTGTCAGAGTTGTTTCCCTAAGATACATCTGTGCCAGAACCACATACACTTGGAGTCCTTAGACATGGATATATTTATAGAAAGAGCCACATAATCTATACCGTACTAATATTATAGGATTTTTTCTATTCATATCATCATGGTCTCTTTTAGTATTATGTTATGTAAACTTTGTATTCTAAATATATTTCCCAAGGATTAAACTATAAATCCTCGGACAAAAACTATAACATCCCTAGACCTAGAATCCTAGATTCAGTGGTAATTTTTTATAGTTGAATATATACAAGAGATCACATCACTAATGATCCATTAGTTTAGTATTATTGAATAAACTAGATACTTACATGGTAAACTTATTACATTAGCAATAATTGATAATATAAAAAAAAAATAGTTCTCTCCAATTACTCAAATATCTCATCTTCACAAACTAGGGATGATAAAAAAGTAAGTGGGTGATCTAAATTTCTTATTAAGGGATACATATTGTATAATAATTAATCAATAGTACGCGAATTTCATAACATTAGATATAATCAACATGTCATGGTGAATTACTTAAGAACACATGCCATTAATAAACTGAGAATGTTAATGCATTCATGTATTTTTCCATAGTGAAAAACTCATTGAATGTAAAAACTGAATACTGAATAATGATAATGTTTATTATTTGAAAGTAATGTATCCGGAACATGAATCATCATATCATCAATATGGTTAATGTATATGGGTGGATACCCATCTTATTCTGTTTGGAATCAAACAAGATAGGTTTATCAATGAATTTTTTGTCTCATGATAATTGTCGATGCATAGATGGGATAAAACAGTCCCCACCGATCACTACAAGTCAATAGAATTATTCACAAATAGATCTAATTCATGGTCATTGTGTATTATCAATATCTTTATTGAAAATAGGATACAAATTCATCAATATTTCTCCAGTTAAAACCTAATTCAAAATAAACAGTATATGTAAAATCTTATACATTTGAATAAATAATGAAATCCATGATAGAAGAAAATGGATATTTAATATAAATATAATCTTAAATGAAAAATTATTTTAAATGGGCAGTATATACCCCACATAAAAATTATTAAGAGAACAATACCAAGTATGTCTCAATGGAAGGGAAATTGAGAAAATGTCCCTTACCTTATTCTGAATCAATTCTGCACTTGATCTTAATTCCTAGGATAATCAGTCTAAATCCATTTATAAATTAATTTAGAACCATTTATAAATATTTTTTTTATTTTTATTAAGTTTATTTTATGGACTTTTTGACGCATTAAAATGTAAAATTTTATCATTCAAGAGTGTTTATTTCTTTGGTTTTTATGATCTGTTTACTTGTATATATATATATGGAAAATCATGTAAAATTATGATATTTTTCAAGAATTGAAATTATTTGTTATTAAAGAATTTCCAAAATATATAATGGTTTTATATTTCCTTCGGTTATCTAGTATTATGATGAATCATTTACATCAAAGGATAGTGATAATAATTTACAATATTAAATAACTTATAATACATATTTGGTATCTTGGTTTATCCATAAATTTCATCTTATGTCAATAATTTAAGATGAAATTAGGAAATAAACAATCATTATCCATGAAGGTGGTGAAATGGAAACTCATAGACAATGTTCTCGTTTTTAGTAAAAAGGGACAGGGGAAGGGAAATGACGATGGATAATTACATTAACATAATAAAAATACAGAATACTTGTCATTCTAATGATATAATTCCACATGGATAAGGGGTTATGAGGACAGAATACAAAATGAAAAGAAATTTAAATGAAAATAAAAGAAAAATAATGTTTAATTTATCTATTTAATTCCTCTCATGGGGAACATCCTTAAGGAAATTTCTTTTTGTCTTTGGTTGATACCAACGACACTTGTACATGAGGAAGAGGTTTTGGATGAGGATTACATAGAAATTTGACATGTATCAAAGTGTGTATGGAGGGAGAGGAAAATATGGTGAGGGTAGAAGTTATAGTGGAGGGGAGGGGTGTTTTCTCCTTCTTTTATTCATTAGTTTATTATTTTCAATCAAGAATATGAATATTTTGATCATTATCACAAAATATTTTAAAATTATGATTGATGGCTCAGGATTAGGGGCCAACATCATCCATACATTTAATATAACTCAATTATTCATTTATTTAGCTTCTATTGTAAATTACTGTATTTCACTCTTCACCAAACATTCAACTATTTCAGAAAAATACCACAAATTCCCCCTAAACAGTTTTAAATGCGAATAAATAAAAAATGAACACAATTTTATGAAAATATTTTTATAAATATTGGAAATCTAATTTTTAATTAAAATAATATTTTACATAAAAAATACAAATTTTAAAATTATAATTGATTTTATAGCATATTGAAAAATTAACTATGGACTCATAAAAATTATATTTTAATCATTAAAAAAAAATTATATTATGTTTCCATTTTATAAAAATAAAATTTCATTAAAATCATTATATATTTTTAAAATTGTAAATAAACATTTATGAATTATAATATTTTCAATATATAATTAATAATTTCATATACATTTATTTACTTATACTATGATATAATTGTATCATATTTCCATTTGTAAGATTCCTAGATTTTATTTATACATTTTTTGCAAGGTTACTATTTAATTGGTTGAATTACTATTCTCAAGGGTCACGTTACTATTCCAGAGGTTATGTAACTATTTCATTGGTATATTTTCATAATTTATAGAAAATAAAAAAAATTGTTATCCATTGTAGGGTTTTTTTACCTAGATGTGATTTTATATGATTTATACTATATGAGATAATTTTTGTGCAATGATGGATATTGAACGTATTGAATATATTTAAGAGGATACGTAAGGTGAAATCTAAGAGTGTAATACTTGTAGTTAAAATACATGTTAATCCTTTCCTTAAGAATGTAATGATTCCAAATATTATTTTTATGCCTCAAAACTACATGTTCATAGTAATGGGTCAATAAAATTATACTTGTTTGGCTTATGTTGTCAAGAGACAAAAGAAACAAAGTGGTCACCCTACATATGGACACAACCCAAACCTGAACATGATGCATCACAAAAGACCATGTAGCCCTATCCAAACACTATAATAGTCAACTGTGGTGTAAAATTAAAATGTTGTTTTAGTTTAACAAAATAACTCTGACACTTCTAATCCATTGTAAACTTCACTCCCTTCCCATTTAGAGTGGTTATCAGATTATCCATCTTTGAGAAATCATTTATGAACTGGAGAAAATACCCTACTAAACCCAATAATATATTATTCTTGAAAACAATAACCATTTTATCCCATGTCAAAAAATCATTCACCATTATTAGATCAACAAAAATTCTCATGTTATGAGATGAAATTTTATAAAATCTTCACTTCTCAAATCCATAAATTAAATTTCATTACCTTGGCATGAAGTCAGTGATTTCAAAATAATACCATAACTTCTCTCAGATGACACACAAGATCCTCCTCAAACATATATTAAACAATTTTTTCAATATAAAAATACAAACATGAATAAATAAAGATCCACATAGAATATACTATTCATAAATGTCATAAAAGGCTATTGGAGAAATAGATACAATGAAAGGAATGATAGGTTCCTCATATTAGCCAAAACTTCTCGGGTTGAAAGATTTCAGAATGTTATTTTATTTTATTCTCAAATGGAGAAAACTGGATCTGAGATTAATCATTGAAGAACACTTCACCCCATTTAATTGGTAAAATAGAGCATCAGTCTGTGGGAATTGAATCTTGTTCTTAACCATCACATGATTTGGCTTTCAATAATCCAAAGAAAGGTAATTTCTTCCATCGAATTTCATAGAAAATAAAATACGATCTTCCCAAGAGACACACTTCATCATAGAGATAATTCCTTTAAAAGATTTTACAACTAATTCTACAAATATTACATTTTATATGGCACTATATGATAAGAAAGAATAGATTCAACTTGATTACTAGGAAATAAACAAATAAAAATATCAAAAACCATTACCAGTGTAAACCTACAAAATTAATAATAAAAAATGAATAGAAACTAAATTAAAACATGAGGGAGAACATCAGTCAGGGATTCCCTCTCTGGATCAAAATAAATAATAAATATTACTTTCACTGACATAGGATAATAAAGTATTTCACTGCTTGACCACAACACTCATTCTCTATAAAATATGGTGTACACCCAATTAGGAAACGTAAGTGATACCCATTACAGATAATAATGAATTTAGTATTTATAATATATGAGTAAATTTAACTCGAAAATTAAATCAAGAGTTTTCATGTCAAAAAATAGAATTTCTCATGTATGATTGGTAAATAATAATGAAAAAAACACAAGATGGAAAACAAAGAACCTATTATGTCATTGTTCCGATGTGTAATGTAATATCTATGACATAAGATAAAATATACATATAAATATTTATAATATTCACAATATAACTCAAAATGATTTAATGAGATGCATCAATATCAAATAAACCAGTCACTAATGATATTTATATAGTTATGGTACATATCACAGTCGCTATTACCGTATTTACTTCTTCTGGACACTCTTTGACTACATAATGAAGCTTCGTTTCAGATATTTATGAATAAAACCTCTTAGATTATTAAGCATATAGTTTCACTATAGCACGTTTTTGGTTATAATGATACAATTTCACTATGAGGAGTAGAATTTACATGAAATAATTTTTTTGCTTAACTTGAGCATACAAAGGAACCAAAATTGATCAATTCCTCAGTGGAAATCAATTTCGAGTACCCAATACATACATAGTGGAAGAAAACCAAAGAAACTCAAGATGGAACTGTAGTAGGTCTGGAATAACCCTATTAGTGAGAACCACCACAAGCAAGATGGATCTATAGTTGGTCTGGAATAAAATGATCTTACTAGATATATCAAGATCTAATATAGACACTATATCTATCCAATAATCATAAGAGTGCATCTCTAAAAAACCCTACTAACGAATATAAAATTAAAGTCCCATATAAAACCATTGAGTCTTCATCATCTAATTTAAAAAATCCTAGATGAAAACACCACGATCTCGAAAATGTGATTTACATACTCAGTCACAAAAATTTCACGCTTCTCATGTTTGAAAAACACTATAGCCATACCTAGTAGCATATAATATATATAAGTGGTTGATTAAAGGAACTTTAATGTACATACAATGTATGATCTAGTGATACTTTTTTGTCACCGTAGAGTCCCACCATAAATTTATAGGTCCTTCATTCTTGAATGAGATACTTTTCATCAGGATTAAACCATGCGTGTTTAAGAACTAAAACAAAAAATCTTTCCTCATCAACCAATCTGCATCCTATTGAGTATCATTTGAGCCATGGAATGCCAGTGGAATCTTGAGAAGGATCTCCTGATTATTATTTTGGGACTCATCTCTCAGAGGTTTCACAGTTTGAGCCTGAACCGAAATGGATAGAGAATATTATCCTAGATCTTAGACATCATGAATAACAACCTCAACTACATTCAGATCCATGGGGGTATATTCACACTATAGTTCATCATAATCTTCCTCCTAGATTATATTCACATGACATATTAGATTCATGAGGCCACACAACATCGTTAAAAAACATTGATGTCATCAAAATATTACTCATATCAACACTAAAACAAGATTAATTTAGAAACTTATCCAATAAGATATATAATAGGATTTGTATTTATATTTATCCAAATCTAAAGTATGGAAAATTTTAGGACTAATCCTCAAGAAATATTTCCTTATCTACCCATGACGAATTAATGGTCATTACGATGAGAGATGGCTAGCCACTCACTTGTGACTACCTCCATTTACCCGATAAGAAATCCAATAGTATAATTAAATCAAGGAATGATGGTTATCCATCCCCTTTGATTAATGTTTTTAATGAAATATACCAGATACCCAAGTACCCAAATAATAAAACTGATCAGGATATAGCCTAAAGGTCATTCCAAATCCCCAAGGGTTGGTGACTAGCACATGGATTCATATAAGATAAAACTAGGAATGGGTTTTCCCTCATAGAAATTAAAATGAGTAGAAAAATGGTAGTATTATCAATGGGAACATACAAATGAGATAATACCATAAGATATATAGTTACTGAAAATCCAAAATATTACACCACCAAAGTACCACAAAAATGAGATAAACAACACAAGTCCCAACAGAAATATCACTACAAATCCAAATAATAATCAACAACCACCGCCTATAAGTAAAGATTTCCTTGTTTTCTAACCCAGTAGAAGGAAATCTAAAAATTCATTAAGGAAAAGGTATGGTGTGAGTTAAAAACCAATTTTGTCTCACAAATTCTTCAATGTGACATTCCAAAATAAATTAAAGAAATAATTATTTCAATTTCAAATAAAATATTCATGGAATTATAGTTTTAAATTTTTTGAAAAACATTATTTTTCTTTCAAATTATTCAAACATTTAAAAAAACCGGCTTAAATAAACATTTTATGTAAATCAATAGAAATGTGTCAAACAATTTGAAAGTCAATATAATAAATATCTATGTAATAAAAACCACCAACATAATCATTTTCCATGTTGACTAATATATCTATGTTATGGGATCCTCTGACATATCATTTTAGTGATCATGGAAATTTGCAAACAAGCCTCCCTAACAATTTCTAAAGAGGACTCATCAGTGTCCCACTAGGCATACGATCTATCAAACAAGGGTTGTATTAGAGTTTTAAAGTTTCAATATGTTTCTAGGAAATTCACATTATATAATTTTGTTCAAAAATAAAATTCTAACTACCCTGGATCTCATGTCTTAAAATAATCCAATAAAATTGGGAAAATTATTTCCGAACAATTTAAATTATCATTTACCCATTTGAAGATTAAATATACCAATACGACATTAAAACAAAAACATGGGGTTTTAATAAATTCATGGTTTTTTCAATATAAAACAAACTATTGATTCTTATAAAATCAATTTAATCGATTTTTTTAAAAACCAATTCACAAATCAATTCCACATTTGGAATAACATCAAATCAGAATACAAATTATCAAATTCTTAGAATTGGTGGTGTTTTACCAAAAATTAGTTCCAATCCAATTTGAAATTCCAATTCATGCCAAATTGGTTTTCATTATTAAATTCAATTAAATTAAATTTAAATAAATAAAATCATCGGCTTATATCATAGAAGATATCAACATAACTACCTCTCATTAATATATAAACACATATCACAACACTTATAGTATGATTTCCAATAATGTACATCAACAAATGATATCATGTAATCAAAACTAGATTCAACATATAAAATGAGGTAGTTTAGATATGTCCATAAAAGGATGATCTGACAATCTTTGTGGTGGAAATATAGAGAAAATGGGATTGAAGGAACGAGAGAAGAAATATTACCAAAGATGAATCGAACAAGATTTTCCAAGCTTCAATCCACATAAAAATAGTTTATGAGGATCCAAAAGTTCTCCTTGAGTGCTTTAAAGGATTATTAAATCATCTAATCCCATGATAGTTTCAAGGTGTGTTTCATACAGTGGTTTCGTAAATTTTAAAATAATTTTCTGAAAAAAAACTCCACATGAAATGATAACTATGAAAAGATGCATAGTTTTTCAAAATGTGTGCCCCTCTAATGGGGTGCACTATTTATACTTATTTATGGCACTATTTATCAAAACATGTGACAAATATTTTAATGAACACCATTTTGGTTTTCACTAGTTCCTATAGGTGGGTGCATGGTTTGGGAAAACATTGTGACAACCATACAAATCATAAGTTCCATCTATTGTTTTATAAAAAACCTAAGGCACCAGTAAATGAGATCTAAAAAATTCATGACCAAAAGGAGGGTTGAAAAGAACTTGAAAACATTAACAAGATGTTTTATCATATCACCCATTTCATTAATAGATAAAAAATGTATATGGGACATCAGGTATTTTTTTAAAATGGATAATTATTATCAATATTTAAAAATTAATTTATATGTTCATAAAAATATAGTTCTTCCAAAAAACCATTTTTATCTATATAATATTATGAAGATGTTAAAAACATTTATATCACAATTGTAATTAAATGAAATTTTCTTTGTCAAAAAATTCATTGATGAAATGATTTATTTTATTCAAAAAATCATATTAGAATAATTGGGAGAGAAAACCTACCAATGACATTATTCATGTGGGGAAAAAACATTTGGGAATATATTAAAAAAAATGATAAACATAAACATAATAAAAAAATATGGATTGTAAAAAATTCTAGACATAATTACAAATGTAATAGACTTCTATTTATCTCCTATACTAAATGGAAACCAACAAAATTTCCCTTTGAATTTTCTCACATTAAAAAAGAATTTGAAGATATTTTTTTTCATTGTTTTCATTGTGTTAAATTACCTTGTGGGTTTTCATCAAATATGAAAAATATTCTTGTCAATGAATGAATGTTAATAGGCCAATAATGTAATGAATATAATTTATTCATGGAATAACTTCTAAATATTCATTTTTAGGTACAATGTTGATACTAATCATAAAATATATATTCATATTGAATTATATTTTAATATAAATATTAATATAATTTATAGAACATTATTTATTATATTTTTTGGAGAATAATGTTTTCCTCACAATAAGTCTACATGAAATTTTTTCCCATAATTAATTTTTATTTTGGACTTGATCTACTCATTCATTTCATGTGATGGAAAATAATCTATGAGAATGTTTATTTATGTCTGATTTATGATTTTGAACGTTTTATGATGATTTTAATGGTTATGTGATGAATTTTCATTTATTGGATTCCTATATAAATTAAAAATATATATCACAAGAGGTAATTGTGTGATGTGAATATTATTTGTTTGATGCATATCATCTGTATACCATTGTATATAGATATTTTATAGTTTACATTAATAGTAATGGGGCCTATTTAATAATTTAAATATTAATTCCATGTGATTATGTGACAAATGAACATATTTAAAATTTTAACAACATATGAGATGTTTAAAAAAAATATTTCATGATACCATATTATTAAATGTATTTATCCACATTAATTTCTATTTTGATCTATGGTGGATGTGCCCTGTTCATAAATAGAGAGCCTTTGTAGGGGTAAATGAATTAAAGATCAAGAATGTCTATTTTTATCTAATAAACATTTATTTGGGTTGTAATGAAACTTGAGAAAACCATATTAGATCTATAAAAATATTAGTTCAATATTACATCTTGAATTAACAAATTCTATGTATAAATGGGTCTAGTATTACCAAGTGATCATGGTTTTCTAAGAGGACATAAAGGGGGATAACGTTTTTATATGAAAAGAATTCTTTAAAAAATCTTGTGGGGAATTTTATGTTTTGTAAAGGTATAACACAACAATTATACTCTCATAGATAGAATTCATTGAATAAATAAAGGGTGTGAACTAGTACATATCATGTAAGTGTTACATGTCATGTAATGTTTAGAAATAATATATAATAAGATGAAGGGATGGATTTTTCAGAACATCATTAAAAAATGAAATAGTTTATGTGTAAAAATATTACTTGTCTTGTAATTAAATGTGTTTATGTATTTATGCTTCTCGTACTATTTAATTTTTTATTTCCAACTCATTTAAAACATCCTCTTGTCGACCCTAGGGTGGTTTCCTAGAATTTTTAGTGTGCCTATATGGGTTTATGATGTCTCAATATGGCATATGATCCCGAGTAACTGGTCTTTATTTAGTTCTCCTTTTATCTCACATGGTTCTCCAATATATGTGGCATATTCTTTGTATTTTTTTCATTACTAGTTTTTATCTTGATTGGTTATAATCAAGCATCCTCCTTATTATCACCTAAACCATCATTCTTACAAAAAATCATTTCGAAAGCATTGGTTGATCATCACTGAAAGGTAGGGTGTGTAACCATAACCCTATTGTTTGAAATTTTTCAAGTCCATGAAATAATGAAACCACACCAACCAACGCATGCCTCATTTTATTAAATGAAAATTTTTATTATTCCTTGGATTCCCTTAATATACAACATGATTATGACCTAGCTTGTGTATACAATTTTGGTGATGAACCCTTGATTATAAATAACCTATTTAAGGGACTCAATTTTGATTATTTGGAAATTTAGTTTGGGTTATTGCTTTATATAGTTTAACCTTGTATTGGATTGGTTGTTGAGATGACATGCATGTTATCTGAAATGATCAATTGATAAATGAAATGTTAAATTTAATTTTAAATGGTAATTTTCATAATTACCCATTGAGCGTGATGATGAGATATTTAGATATCCCTGTTTCAATGATACATGAGGAAATTATTTTGTTGCAATACTAATATTGGTTGTTACCCAAGATTGAAAAATTAGGAAATTATTATGTACTAGACTATTCCCAATGACACATTCTGAAATGGTTAAATATTTGTCTATGCCTTGAGAAATTATGAAATGCATATATATTAGGATATGGCCACTGACACATGATGAAATTATTTCATACGATTCATGACCCTACAAAATTATGACATGATTATATAACAAGATATATAATCAGTGGATGTGGAAATGCTTATATTGCTGGTTTTGACCCAAATTGGGTAATTTATACCTTGGTTATAAGGTTATGGTTTTCATGGTTGGGATATATGCTTAGTGATATTCCGACATACATCCATGGTAGGATATATTTTTTAACTTGGTTATATAGTAATTAATGGAATGGTTATGAGACATACCCAGATAAATTACATCATGGTGTCAAAGCCGGTTGATGTTGTATTAATTTAATAGTTATATTAATTAATACAAATTTTATTGCATTATTGCATATAATTATTATCAGTCTATTTTGATTAGACATGTTGTTTCAATGTACAATTTTATACTAAAACCCTATTTAGGATGAAAAATGGTACCCAAAAAAATTATATAGATGAAGGACTCAAAAATGGAAAAGGGCCATCCTTTGAATTGATTGATTATTGGATCAGTGGGAGATTATAGATCAATCATAAATGGGGTTCTGGACATGAGACTCTTGAGTATTTTATTGATTATGCTACTATTTGTTTTACTTCAATCATGAAATGTAGTTACATTCCAGTACATCGTTACATTATTCTTTTATTACTTATTGAATTTTTCAGTTGGTTTTTAATGATGGTATTCTACATTATTATATTATTTCTATTATCTTCATGCTCTAATGTTTGTTTATTGTTACTATTATTTGGTTATTATACTATGTTTTATCTCCATAAATAGGGTGTACACTCTCCCCACTATACTTATCACACCCTCACTAGTAGTTGGTATCCTATGGATTACGAGGAGAATCACTTAAGGATTACTTACCAACCCTTTTGGGCTATGTGAGAGAGTGTGGATTAGGGGATGTTACAATGTATTATTAGAGTACACTATGTTTCTTTTTCATTTACATACTATATAGTAATGGTGGAAAGGAGACTAAAATGTTATAGGGTATGGTCATGATCTTGTACATGGGAGTAAATAACCTATGTATGGGGGTAAAAGCTGGGTTCCAAGGGTTGGATTGATATTTATATTACTTTCCTGTTATAGTGGATGATATTTTACATACATTGATTTACATGTTGTGTGTAGTTATGTTTTTTGGATTTTATTGTTTTTTGAGATTTATACACGTGTCCTGATTTGGCATAGGATGAGTATCCAAGCATCATAATAAGTATATAGAGATATATTTTGAAATTCATTGTTTATGATAGTGGAAGTTTTATTTCCATGTGATATATACTTCTCTATTGAACTGTGATATGAAATACCATATATATCTACGAAATAATATAAACAAATTGGTATAGAATTCTATAAACTTGTAATATATGTTTTTAGAGTCTACAAGTTAGTGGTTCTCTATTTTTGTCACCCGTTGTGGTTGAGCCTATTATTATAGCTATTGTTATCATGATTTTGTTTCTCTTGTTGATAAAAATACACTATGTCATCTTTGAGACAAATGTTAGGACACTGAAATCCAGTTTTCACCTAACATTACCAAAAATTTACATCCTTTAGATATTGAATGTAACGCCCCGACCCTAGTTACCCAGAGTCGGTGCATTATTACATAACATTGGCATGATCATGAGAAAGATCAAGTCTCGAAAGACCGATTAGTTTAGTAGCCTTGGAATAACTAGATACATCCATAAATTTTTACATTACATCATAAAAAAAACATCTTGTCTTCATATCCCCTCATACTATCCCTGCAGGTCATTCATAAATTACTTCTTCATAATCCTGGAAAAAAAAATAAAACATTGAAAGGGGTGAGCTCGGATGCTCAGTAAGGATAACATTATAGCAGAAGCTTTCATAAATAAGCATAATCACTTAAGGCAATTTATAACTAAAAGAAAAGCCTTTTAAACTTGAACTTCAGCATAAAATGGCAAAGGTAAAATGAAATAATTCCATTTACTTACTCACATGGATATTCTACTAGTCGAATGATCACATGCAATATCAATAACCACTTTCATAATGATGGAATGCATAATGCCAGACTATCATAACCACATAGCCAAGGCCTCGTGCCAAGACTACAAATAAGATTTTGTCAAGGCCTTGTGCCAAGACACTAGTTTGTCTCATGAGACCTACCGATGCATCGAGGAGCTATAGCGGGCTCCACCCGTCACTTATTAAGTCCAATGCATTCCTCATATGAATAGGTTTAAGCATAAAATAAACATTCGTATTAAAACTAGCATACGAAATGTCAATACTTTTACCACAAACCATGAATGGTATAAAAACAACACATCCACAGTCAAACATAACTCATTCGATACAATATAGAAGATTGTATTGTATCACATTAACCTCAATCAAGAATAATGAAGGATTTTGACATAGATGAAAATAATCATCAAAACTATTTGAGAGAAATATCCCCCTTTTCTTGAAAACATTTAAAAGTCACACTATTTGTCAAGAAGCCATTTAAAAGTAGATTTTTGAATCAAAGTGTCCCATACCACTTTGAAACTTTTTAAAAGGAGTTTTGATTTCTAAACTTTAATGTCCATATAAATAAATCCTTTAAACCATTTTTAAAACATGGACATTAATGAGAAAGGTTTAGATGAATAAGTCTTTAAAACATTTAAAAATGGTATTTTAGTTAGAGATTCTTACCAAAAGAGACATTTGAATACAAATAATTGAGGTGATCAAAACTTTGTAATATCATGAGAATAAAGGGAATCATGATATATTATGTCAATGTACATTATATATACACCACATAAAAGTGATTTGGTGTATATCATCAAAGAAGTCTCAATGGAATGTAAATTGAGATGAAATCTCTCATAAAGGTTGTATCCTTAGGTTAAGGATAAATCAATGACATAATTATGTGTGACAAATTTAAATACACTAAATATGATTGGATATTCAGTGTAAAACAATCAAAGGACATTCACACATATTCTTGTAAAAGCAATACCAACGAATTGGATGTTTAACTCAACAAATGGAGAATGAGTTAAAATTACTCTTATCAAATTCATATCAATGACTTGAGAATTACCAATGGAGTGATTATGTGTATCAAACTTATATCCACAGGAAGGGGAGTGGAAATTATGACATAATCAAATGAATAGTGATTCCACACATAATCTTGGGGTAATATAATCAATGAAATATGTGTAAATCCAAATGAGTGGAAATTGAAATCTCAAATTCCCTTATCGATTAGGTAACTTACGAAACATACACCCATGAAAGAAGTATCATACCATGATGATGTAAATACCCATAAATTAAAGTATATTACACAATGAATACGATCATGGGCAGTACACATACACCACATGCAATAATTAAGTGGTGATCAATGGAATTCTCACGGAATTAAAAGTGAGATAAGAAAACCCTTACATTGTACTTTTTCCTTGGTCGATGGTAGGTTTACCTCCTGTATAATGGTGAAATAATTGTTATTGAATAATAAAAGAATCATTTACTTTAATATGATATCATATATGATCTTTTATCATTGATTTGTTAATAATATCTCAGAATTATCGTCATTTCGGGTGTTAACGGGTTCATTTTACTTTATATTCTTTGTTATGTGAGCCATATTCGTTATTAATGGGATGTATATTATTCATATCCAGAATGGTATCAAGTTTTTAAACATCATTTTTAAATCATCAAATGATAATTATACTTGAATGGATACGATGGAGAATGAATCTCATCGCGTTCGTGGAGACGGTAGTCCGTACGTACGCACGAACGCTACTTCCATTTAATTTTTATTTTAAAAGAATCAAATCCAAATGATACATAGGTATATTACTATTCCAGTATAATATAATATTTTATATATGTTACTTAAGTTCATTAACACCATCCTTTATACGTTCCATGTGAGGTATGAACGAGTCATATCATTTTAAGGGGGCGGTAGTCCGCACTTCCTCAAATGAAATTATCGTATGTATATACAACATGAAACGAATAATGGTATGAAATAAAATGGAATTACAGAAGCTTATATATAAAATATATATCATTAACATCATATTTAATTACAGTGCCATCATAATGGCCACCATGAGAGGCGGTAAGATGTATTTGAACAATCATCGTTTCGTGAGGCGTTAGTTTGCCATCCACAGAAACATTATGTTCATCATCCATTAGATGGAGTTGTGTGTATGTGTAGTTTGAATCATTCTTATAACAACATCCTAGTATATTGAGGATACTGGTGTTGTTACAAAAGAAAGGAAATAAAAAGAGTTTGGGGGTTGGAGAAGGAAAATAAATGAAAATAATTTAAGAGAAAACGTTACCTTTAATTTAGGTAACTCACTTTGGTTGGAACCAAAGGACTTGTTGAAATGATTTCAGCCTAAGGGGAAGCTTCAAGGAGGAGGAGAGGGATGTGGGGAGCTTAGTTGGGCAGAGTTTGGACGAGCCAAGTGGCTTGAGAGGTGTGAAGAAATGAGAAGGAGGAGTGCCCTTTTATAAGAGGGGTGAGGGGCACCTTTGGAAAAGCTAGAAATATTAATTTATAATAAATTCATATTCGGTTTCCAATGGCTCCAAAGTTGATTATTCAAAGGCTAAGGTGGGGATAGGTAGAAAACCACTCAACCAATAGAATTTAGACAGGTTTGGGTACTTATATTAACCTTATCTTTAAGTATTAACTCTAAGTTAATTAGTTTCACTTTTACAATGTCTCTTTGTATTTTTATATAATATGGTTAATAAACTTACTATATACATCCAAGCGACCCACAAGTGGTCCATTAATGATGAACCTATCCTGATATAAGTCTTTTGGCCGAACCTTAGATTTTTAGGAATTTAATATCAATTAATAATATAATATTTGTTTTAAGAACTCTTTTATGTCAATTTTGACACTATTCAATAGTTGATTTTTGTGAAACTCATAACAGATTGATTACTTCGAACAAAGTCAATTAAATCAATCCTAATATATCATATTATCCTAGAAAATTAGTTTAATTCATTAAAAGTTTCATATTATATTTTTTTGGGTATTTATAATATCAATTATTTTAATTTTTCACTATTATAGTAATTACTGCATCATCATTGTGTCATAAATAAAATAACTTATTTAATGTCTAAAAATTATAAATAAAATATCATTATGTAGGAAATCTTTTTAGCTTTCTAATTAATATTTATAATCGAAAATCCAACATGTATAACCCTATTTAAAAATTGTTCTTCTAAAAGAAGGAAGCTTATGCCATTTTTATTTTTATTTTAACTTTATTAATGTAAAGTGTCCCTACCACATACAAGTGCCTCCAAGGGGTCCCCAAATTGACCCAAGGATGCTCATGGTCGGGTATGTGTCCACCAATAAGGTTAGGACACGTTTTAGGGTAATTTTGTATTATTATAATATTTTTTTTTAACCCTTATTTACCGGATTTACCCTTTAACCATGGTAAATAAAATATTTACCACAGTAACTATTCAAAATGTCTAAAAATAAAAGTTATCTATTTACACAATTTGAACATCCTGATTCCAAATATGGAATCCATTTTCCTAAATTCAAAACACAGAAGTGGCAGAAATTAATTTAAAATTAATTCCCGCTGTCAAAACAAAAAGCGTGTTTTTAAGAGATAATAACTATCAAAAGATTGACACTTGTTTATGTTCGGTTTAATTGTAAAATTATGTCCAATGACCAACATTATATTAAATGGTAAAAATATATTCTAAATATACTTTAAAACCACTCAAATTCATAATTTATCAATATTAATTATTTTGATTAAAAAAGTTGTTTTTAATTAAAATTTAGTAATTTTCACTATTCATCAAAATATAAAAGTTATCCGAAAAGTACCAAAATTTCACCCTAGGCTAATTTTGATATTCTGAATCCAAAAATGAAGTCCATTTTGAAATATAAAATATATATAATTTCAAAAAGTAGTTATTACTATTCATAACGGCTAGTTTAATTGGTTGTTAGAACTCGGTGTTGCGTACAACATACGCTATCACATTATTCAAAGAGAAGCGTACCGTAGAAGCTTGGGATGTTTCATTTTAAATTTTTGATGTCCCCATTTAGTCAAAAAGTTTAAAATATAGTATTTAAAAAGGGTTCACTATTATAGTTGATAAAAGTGCAATACTGAAAATGAATTTGTTCTTGCATTATATCTAAGAAACTCATAATATGGATTCTAAAATTATAAGGATTATATAAAGTTTAAAATTTAGTTAATACTATTCATAACCTTTTTTGAACGTCTTGTTTGGTGAGTCATGGTGCGCTTGAACTCGGTGTTGCGTGTAGTGCATGTTATTGAATTATTTTGAAGAAATAACACACTATGAAATCTTGGGGTGTTACATTCTCCCCTCCTTCAATAAATTGCTTCCTCGCAATTTGAAATTGTTCTTCGAAAATAAAAGGTTGAAAATAGAAAATATATTTGTGGGAAAACCCACATCAGAAATTGGTTTACTAAAATTTAGTCTTAATATGAGGAAAAGAGAAATGAAAGGGTCACCAACAAATTATGATCTCGATTAGGAGAACATTGGTGGCAATTAGAGACATATAATTGGAGGAAAAACGTAAATATTTATAGGTATTGGTTGAGGTCATCAATCACAAACAAGTATAAAATTGAGGTCCTTAAACTCATCAATCTATGATGATTTGAAGTACCATCGGTTCAACAAAATATAGGGTATTGGGATCACACATTTTTGACATTTCAAAATATCTTAGTTGAAATCCCACATAGAAAAATGAATTAATGAGGCCTCTATTTAAAATAAAGAGTGGAAAGTATGAAGATTACAGAAAATAACACATACTAGGGTTCCATGTAGGAAAATATGGATATGGAGGAGAAATATAACCATCAATTATCTGATGGAGAGTGGTAGAGAACATGGCTATGAAAAGGCCAACAATCCCAAAGCCATAAATTAGTGATGATTTAAGGTACCATCTAGGACAACATTTTTTTTTAAAGTTACATTACATAAGGAAGAGGAATTCATTTATGATATTGACTAAGAACATTATGAGAAATACTTAAATTTTAATTAGATTTTCATTCTTTAATAAATTTCCACCACTAACTCAATTTTTTTTAAACGATGAGTATTCAAGAAGACTTGGTCACACTGGAAGAGCTAGAATAAACTTCTATAGAATCACATGATCCATGCAGGATAAACCATATATTAATCAAAACCAAAATGGTTAGTGAATGTTCTAATGATCCCCCAAAAGGTTATTCATTGAGATAAATATGCACTAATTTTAATTTCTATAATTAAACCAACAATACCCCAAAGTTAAATAGATACCATTCAATAACCAATTGTCCTTAAAATCCTTTAATATAATCCAAACTAATATTGAAACCCAAAACATAGAAGAATTTGATTATGTAGTCTCCCATGTTACATTGTATCTCCAAATTACATCAAATACTCTTAAAGTCACATACTTAAAAGTAATCATCACATATTCTTTGTTATAGGTTAATCATTTCCATAAATAACCCAAATCACTATAAATCAACAATAAAAATGTAGATAAAAATCCACCATTACTCTACAAATGAAACCTCATTGTATTATATTTTCCTTGGGAATATAGTGTTCCTAACAAAACGAACATCTTCCAAAATAACATTTATCACTTAATCACCAAATCATTTTCCTATACCAAGGGTATTCATTTGATAAGAAATAAGAACCCAAATCATCTTATTATTGATCAATAAAATCATTTAACAAAAAAAAATAGTCACACTAACCAGGGACTTCACGTAGTCCAGTGGTAGGTGATAAATCCCAATCGCACTTTGGTTGTGGGTTCGATTCCCACAGCTTTTTCCGACGCGATGGCTTGTCACACGGTCTACGTGTTGTCCTTTTTCAAAAACTATATTTTATAATATTACCAAAATGAGATAAATTCCTCAAAATAACATAATTTAACCACAAATGTTATATCATTCTTTGTATTTTCATCCCAAATTATAATAACTTATCATTTTCTCAAACCCCAATGATCATATAAACCAAATGGTTATTTATACCTATATCCACAAGAGAAGAGACAATTCTTCCTCAAATATCATTCTCACATGGCAAACTGCGGGGTTACAGATACAAGAGAAAATTATTCCAAATCAAACCCATCAACAAGGAGTGCTAATACTTTTTAAATTTTTCTCCAGCCATTTATTTCCACATAGCTTCTTCTTTGACCAAGAAAATATCCTATAAAATAGGACATTCACTCGGGTAATGGCCAGGTCCCCTACATTTACGACAAATGACTGTAAATGGACTCTTGGGACCATTTTTATCTTCTTCCATAGTACTCTTCATTTTTCTTCGGCAATTCTTCACTTTATTTCCTTCCTTCCCGCACGTAAAACATTTCGTTGTCCCATTGAGACACTTTCCTGGGTGTCTCTTTCCACAATTCCTGCGTGATGAAAATTGAGGTTTCTTTTCTCCATGGTCTCCATTGCTGGAGATCTTATCATTTATCACCTTTCTCTTCCTTGTTGAGTCTGGGAGTTGGTTAATATATATGTTGTTGATCATATTTTTGGAAAACTGATTTGGCATAAAGACGATATCTTTTACGCCTATCAATATTCCATTTTGTTGCTCATTACCACCATTGTTCCCAACTTTTACATCATTCTCAAAGTCACTATGACTTCCTTGGAATCCAGCCATTGACTAAAACCAGAAGGCATTGTGTGAGTAATAGTAGTCGTAAAATCATTTAGAGATTAAAATGTCACCATATTCTCAATTTGAAACATATTAGGATTAACCAAGGTCATTTTCTCTCATCTTATGTATATATTACTTAAATCGGTTTGTAAAGAAAATGTAAATTATCCTAAGCATATCCCCCGGGAGTGTCGTAACCAAGAGTGCAGCAAGGCCCGTTGTCGTGCACCAGTTCCCGTTCGAGTCTAGTTCAAAGCGGTGTTTTCGGGTTTTACCCCTAGGTACATCTGTGCCAGAGCCGCCTCTACCTGCTCGTATCCAGACAGGGATGTATTGCTCGGAAAACTCACAAAATCTTTACAATACCAAAATTCTAGGAAGTTTTTTTTATACTAATCCTCAAAGTTCATCTTAGGTATACATGCTCTAATCAGAGTTTATCTAAATCTAGCTACCAAGGTTTGTACTAAACTTCCTCTGATACCAACTGTAACGCCCCGACCCTAGTTACCCAGAGTCGGTGCATTATTACATAACATTGGCATGATCATGAGAAAGATCAAGTCTCGAAAGACCGATTAGTTTAGTAGCCTTGGAATAACTAGATACATACATAAATTTTTACATTACATCATAAAAAAAACATCTTGTCTTCATATCCCCTCATACTATCCCTGCAGGTCATTCATAAATTACTTCTTCATAATCCTGGAAAAAAAAAACATTGAAAGGGGTGAGCTCGGATGCTCAGTAAGGATAACATTATAGCAGAAGCTTTCATAAATAAGCATAAACACTTAAGGCAATTTATAACTAAAACAAAAGCCTTTTAAACTTGAACTTCAGCATAAAATGGAAAAGGTAAAATGAAATAATGCCATTTACTTACTCACATGGATATTCTACTAGTCGAATGATCACATGAAATATCAATAACCACTTTCATAATGATGGAATGCATAATGCCAGACTATCATAACCACATAGCCAAGGCCTCGTGCCAAGACTACAAATAAGATTTTGTCAAGGCCTTGTGCCAAGACACTAGTTTGTCTCATGAGACCTACCGATGCATCGAGGAGCTATAGCGGGCTCCACCCGTCACTTATTAAGTCCAATGCATTCCTCATATGAATAGGTTTAAGCATAAAATAAACATTCGTATTAAAACTAGCATACGAAATGTCAATACTTTTACCACAAACCATGAATGGTATAAAAACAACACATCCACAGTCAAACATAACTCATTCGATACAATATAGAAGATTGTATTGTATCACATTAACCTCAATCAAGAATAATGAAGGATGTTGACATAGATGAAAATAATCATCAAAACTATTTGAGAGAAATATCCCCCTTTTCTAGAAAACATTTAAAAGTCACACTATTTGTCAAGAAGCCATTTAAAAGTAGATTTTTGAATCAAAGTGTCCCATACCACTTTGAAACTTTTTAAAAGGAGTTTTGATTTCTAAACTTTAATGTCCATATAAATAAATCCTTTAAACCATTTTTAAAACATGGACATTAATGAGAAAGGTTTAGATGAATAAGTCTTTAAAACATTTAAAAATGGTATTTTAGTTAGAGATTCTTACCAAAAGAGACACTTTAATACAAATAATTGAGGTGATCAAAACTTTGTAATATCATGAGAATAAAGGGAATCATGATATACTATGTCAAAGTACATTATATATACACCACATAAAAGTGATTTGGTGTATATCATCAAAGAAGTCTCAATGGAATGTAAATTGAGATGAAATCTCTCATAAAGGTTGTATCCTTAGGTTAAGGATAAATCAATGACATAATTATGTGTGACAAATATAAATACACTAAATATGATTGGATATTCAGTGTAAAACAATCAAAGGACATTCACACATATTCTTGTAAAAGCAATACCAACGAATTGGATGTTTAACTCAACAAATGGAGAATGAGTTAAAATTACTCTTATCAAATTCATATCAATGACTTGAGAATTACCAATGGAGTGATTATGGGTATCAAACTTATATCCACAGGAAGGGGAGTGGAAATTATGACATAATCAAATGAATAGTGATTCCACACATAATCTTGGGGTAATATAATCAATGAAATATGTGTAAATCCAAATGAGTGGAAATTGAAATCTCAAATTCCCTTATCGATTAGGTAACTTACGAAACATACACCCATGAAAGAAGTATCATACCATGATGATGTAAATACCCATAAATTAAAGTATATTACACAATGAATACGATCATGGGCAGTACACATACACCACATGCAATAATTAAGTGGTGATCAATGGAATTCTCACGGAATTAAAAGTGAGATAAGAAAACCCTTACATTGTACTTTTTCCTTGGTCGATGGTAGGTTTACCTCCTGTATAATGGTGAAATAATTGTTATTGAATAATAAAAGAATCATTTACTTTAATATGATATCATATATGATCTTTTATCATTGATTTGTTAATAATATCTTAGAATTATCGTCATTTCGGGTGTTAACGGGTTCATTTTACTTTATATTCTTTGTTATGTGAGCCATATTCGTTATTAATGGGATGTATATTATTCATATCCAGAATGGTATCAAGTTCTTAAAAATCATTTTTAAATCATCAAATGATAATTATACTTGAATGGATACGATGGAGAATGAATCTCATCGCGTTCGTGGAGACGGTAGTCCGTACGTACGCACGAACGCTACTTCCATTTAATTTTTATTTTAAAAGAATCGAATCCAAATGATACATAGATATATTACTATTCCAGTATAATATAATATTTTATATATGTTACTTAAGTTCATTAACACCATCCTTTATACGCTCCATGTTTGGTATGAACGAGTCATATCATTTTAAGGGGGCGGTAGTCCGCACTTCCTCAAATGAAATTATCGTATGTATATACAACATGAAACGAATAATGGTATGAAATAAAATGGAATTACAGAAGCTTATATATAAAATATATATCATTAACATCATATTTAATTACAGTGCCATCATAATGGCCACCATGAGAGGCGGTAAGATGTATTTGAACAATCATCGTTTCGTGAGGCGTTAGTTTGCCATCCACAGAAACATTATGTTCATCATCCATTAGATGGAGTTGTGTGTATGTGTAGTTTGAATCATTATTATAACAACATCCTAGTATATTGAGTATACTGGTGTTGTTACAAAAGAAAGGAAATAAAAAGAGTTTGGGGGTTGGAGAAGGAAAATAAATGAAAATAATTTAAGAGAAAACGTTACCTTTAATTTAGGTAACTCACTTTGGTGGGAACCAAAGGACTTGTTGAAATGCTTTCTGCCTAAGGGGAAGCTTCAAGGAGGAGGAGAGGGATGTGGGGAGCTTAGTTGGGAAGATTTTGGACGATCCAAATGGCTTGAGAGGTGTGAGGAAATGAGAAGGAGGAGTGCCCTTTTATAAGAGGGCTGAGGGGCACCTTTGGAAAAGCTAGAAATATTAATTTATAATAAATTCATATTCGGTTTCCAATGGCTCCAAAGTTGATTATTCAAAGGCTAAGGTGGGGATAGGTCGAAAAACACTCAACCAATAGAATTTAGACAGGTTTGGGTACTTATATTAACCTTATCTTTAAGTATTAACTCTAAGTTAATTAGTTTCACTTTTACAATGTCTCTTTGTATTTTTATATAATATGGTTAATAAACTTACTATATACATCCAAGCGACCCACAAGTGGTCCATTAATGATGAACATATCCTGATATAAGTCTTTTGGCCGAACCTTAGATTTTTAGGAATTTAATATCAATTAATAATATAATATTTGTTTTAAGAACTCTTTTATGTCAATTTTGACACTATTCAATAGTTGATTTTTTTGAAACTCATAACAGATTGATTACTTAGAACAAAGTCAATTAAATCAATCCTAATATATAATATTATCCTAGAAAATTAGTTTAATTCATTAAAAGTTTCATATTATATTTTTTTGGGTATTTATAATATCAATTATTTTAATTTTTCACTATTATAGTAATTACTGCATCATCATTGTGTCATAAATAAAATAAATTATTTAATGTCTAAAAATTATAAATAAAATATAATTATGTAGGAAATATTTTTAGCTTTCTAATGAATATTTATAACAGAAAATCTAACATGTATAACCCTATGTAAAAATTGTTCTTCTAAAAGATGTAAGCTTATGCCATTTTTTTTTTATTTTAACTTTATTAATGTAAAGTGTCCCTACCACATACAAGTGGCTCCAAGGGGTCCCCAAATTGACCAAAGGATGCTCATGGTCGGGTATGTGTCCACCAATAAGGTTAGGACACGTTTTAGGGTAATTTTGTATTATTATAATATTATTTTTAAACCCTTATTTACCGGATTTAACCTTTAACCATGGTAAATAAAATATTTACCACAGTAACTATTCAAAATGTCTAAAAATAAAAGTTACCTATTTACACAATTTAAACATCCTGATTCCAAATATGGAATCCATTTTCCTAAATTCAAAACATAGAAGTGGCAGAAATTAATTTAAAATTAATTCCCGCTGTCAAAACAAAAAGCGTGTTTTTAAGAGATAATAACTATCAAAAGATTGACACTTGTTTATGTTCGGTTTAATTGTAAAATTATGTCCAATGACCAAAATTATATTAAATGGTAAAAATATATTCTAAATATACTTTAAAACCACTCAAATTCATAATTTATCAATATTAATTATTTTGATTAAAAAAGTTGTTTTTAATTAAAATTTAGTAATTTTCACTATTCATCAAAATATAAAAGTTATCCGAAAAGTACCAAAATTTCACCCTAGGCTAATTTTGATATTCTGAATCCAAAAATGAAGTCCATTTTGAAATATAATATATATATAATTTCAAAAATTAGTTATTACTATTCATAACGGCTAGTTTAATTGGTTGTTAGAACTCGGTGTTGCGTACAACATACGCTATCACATTATTCAAAGAGAAGCGTACCGTAGAAGCTTGGGATGTTTCATTTTAAATTTTTGATGTCCCCATTTAGTCAAAAAGTTTAAAATATAGTATTTAAAAAGGGTTCACTATTATAGTTGATAAAAGTGCAATACTGAAAATGAATTTGTTCTTGCATTATATCTAAGAAACTCATAATATGGATTCTAAAATTATAAGGATTATATAAAGTTTAAAATTTAGTTAATACTATTCATAACCTTTTTTTAACGGCTTGTTTGGTGAGTCATGGTGCGCTTGAACTCGGTGTTGCGTGTAGTGCATGTTATTGAATTATTTTGAAGAAATAACACACTATGAAATCTTGGGGTGTTACATTGAATATTATAGGAATGTTCACCTTCAATACAACTTCCTGATGCTCATGATATACATGAAATGGGATATTGTTCATACTATTACTTTGACGTCTAAGATTAATATAGATTTTTAGCTACATCATTCAGTTACATTTACGAGGGAGGTAGGGCCCCAAGAAGGTGAGTTTTGGATTGATTTAGTACAGAAAACCTATAATCCTTTTGAGACACCCAATGATAGTATGGTGGTTCTTGATGCGTATACACTTCATGGACCATCCAAGTGCTAGTGGAAAATTATAGAGAATATAGGGTAGAAGTAGGAGTTACCTTGAATGGGCATTTGGAAGAAAGTCCTGATCCATTTCCAATTCAATAATTTTAGGGATGATAAGACTCAAGATATCATACATCTAGTACAAATTTTTATGGCTGATGATAGAATACATGGAATGATTCAATGACCTCTAGCTCTTTGTGCTATCTTTGGCTGTTTATGCATTATCTAGGGAAAGAATATTACAAGATGGTCTTCACTATAAGATCAGTTTTCCTGTAAATTTGTTTTGATTGATATGATTTTTGAATGTGATAAATAATAAACTCATCATATAAGATAATTGGAGAGTGTCCTTGAGAAACAAAAAGTGTGTTTTAGACGTGATAACAATGAACACTTCTTCTAGTGAAAATTAGTTTCACTGTGTTATGGTTTTCTAGGGAAATAGAGTTCAGAGTAGTTAGGGTAGTAAGAATTCATCTCATAGTAGTATTCCATGTATGTTCTATCAATTTATAACTAAGGGAAACAATCTCCATTAGGGTTTATAAACCACATTGGTGTATCATGCTTGAGGAATATTGGGAACCTACAGTGGTTTTTAGGGGATTATAGAAATAGATTATGGGAATGGAACATGAAAGGAATGAGAGTCTAGAATGGAATAAATCAATCATTAGAAGATAATTATATAGAGTTTTAAATGTTATTCTATTTTGAGGTACTGTATATGGTACCCTAAATTAGGAATGGAAATACTAGGCAGATATCATAAATAAGGGATTTAGGCTAGAGCCCATGGCAGAAGGGCTATCCAACTTCACCTCAAGTAAACTAATTCAGCTACTATGGATATAGGGTTTCTTACTACCAATGGTACAATTCATCTATCATCTACCATTGATTTTTTTTTGAATTATAGAGCAGAATCACGTTCATTTTCATCTAATATTTTAGTAACTGGATTGGTCATGGATGTGGAAATATTGTATGATGTTTTGACTAATGAGACACAATTGGGAGTGCGATCATGGAATATAAAATGTTATTATAAAAGTTATCTTGATATTTGTGGTTTCTATTTCTCACAGGAATTGTTCCTTCTAGAAATGATAGGTTCAAATTTCATTCATGGAATGGATTGATTAAATCTATATCAGGACTATATGAACTGTTACAAGGCATTATTTTCCTTTTTATATCTTGAAGGAGGAAGCTATTATACCCATGTTTAGTGGGATATTTTGGCATCTCATGTATGACCAATTCAATATAGACTAGAATGTATCATGGGTGAAATATGCATTCATTCACAAGATGATGAAAGAATGAAGACATATTATTTTCCTCTAGTGGTAGACCATTTTGATGATGATTTTCTTAAATTATTTTATGTCTTTTCTCCTGGGCGAGGCATTGAGTATACAATCCAATTGTATCCTAGTCCAAATACATTTTCCATCCCACCATATTGAGTGTCCCTAGATGAGATTTGGGAGTTGAAAGTCCATTTGTAATATCTAGAAACTAAAGGATTGAAACATCTAACTACGTTGACTTGGGGTTCCCTATATATCATCAAAAAGAAGGATAATGGGGATTTACACATGTCTATATATTATTGGATATTGAATTAGATGACGGTCATGAACTGTTATCCTATTCCATGCATCGATGATCTCATAAATGAACTCAAAGGTATTATGATATTCTCCATGATCTATTTTTATATAAAGATATCATAAGTTGAGTGTGAAGTCATCATACATACCATGGAATACTTTTTTTAGAATGTATGGATTTTATGAGTTCGTTGTGATTTTGTTTGGTTGGACCAATGCACCCATGGTATTCATGGGCTTGATGAATATAATGGATTATCTATTTTTGGACATGTTTTTTTGTGTTTTTTTCAACTCTATCTTAGTGTAGTCCCAATCCGAAGATGATCATGACTAGTATCATGAAATATTCATGATTACATTGATAGAGAATCATCAATAAGTGAATATAAGAGAATTCATTTTATGGATTAATAAGGTGTACTAAATGGGATAATTCATATCATAGGTAGGATTTTACAGGACCTAGATAAATTTTAGCCATGATATCATGGTATTAGACTCTGAAATTTTCATGATTCATAAAATTTTATTTTTAAAAGGTTTTTACAAGTGCACTATCTATGACTTTTTCTATTTGGAATCACCATTTTCTATGATGACCAAGAATGGGGAGAAGTGTGACTGGTCAGATTCTTGTATGGGATCTTTTCAGAAGATGAATGGAGGGATGAAGTTATAAAGAATACTTATTTTACTTATGTTGGGTAATACATATACTTTGTAATATGAGGCACTAGTTTTTATACATTGGTGATTTATAATGATGGAGGATTTATTGGTAGCTTATGGTGACATAAATCTAAGACTACATGAGAGGAATTATCCATTTCATGATATTTAGATAGTAGTAGTTGTATATTCCCTTTAATTTTGGTGGAATTATCTAATGGGTCAGGGATTTTTGTTATATGCAGTACATAATTTCTAGAGGAACAAATTTTCTCAATAAGACCAAAATCATTGGTATTGGAGTTGGTTTGAGTATCTACATTCATTAAACATTTTATTTTCTTATAAAATAGTACTAGGAAAAACTATTGCTAATGAGTTTAGCTAAAATAATTTGGTAGAGGAAGTATGGTATTATTGTAATGAGTGGAGGGTTCTGGACCTCTTTGCATACATGCTTCTTGATACTCAAGAGACTCTTGGATATGTAGCTCTAACATCGTTATCTATTATACCATTGATTTTGGACTAGATAATGACCGTGAAATTATATGATTTAGTGGGATATTTTAAGATAGAAAATATATATGTTGGGGGTACAAAATAAATATGGCCTCATTGTAGTTTTAATTATGTTGATTTCTATGGATGAGTGTGGGTTCATATGGGATTTTGTATAATGACCCATAATTTACATACATTTTTATTATTTCAGATTTGAAGAATACTTATTACAACATATATGAAAACCATGAAAGGACTATGTAGGTATAGTGTCTTTAGAAACTGGGAAACATAAACAACTGGTTCATAAAATCAACTACATTGTCTCCCGTTTATTTCATCATATCTAGAGTCCCTTTTGGGAATATACTACTTAATATCCTTCTTCTTGACCTGGGGAAAAGAAAACATACACAATGTTTAGCTCAAATGTTCAGTAAGGGTAAACAAAAGAAATATCAGTCATATCATACTCAAAAGATCATAACATTTTGAAAATCATAACCTGAAAAAGAGGTCATAATATCATGTCATGGGATAAATCATAGTAATGAAAAGTAATCCCAAATAATCATAACATAAAACATGAATAATTGTGGAATACACACATAATCATAGAAAATAATTTCATATTAGTCAAGGCTCATTTCTAAGACCATCATAGAGGACAAAGTTCATTACTAAACCGAGTTCACTCCTTGTTCTAGTCCTGCATCACTACACCGATTTAACTTGCCGTTCCAGCCATGTCTATCTCATGAGATATAAATCATTACCCAATGCATTGGAAAGAGATATAGGTCCCACCCATCTCATAATGAAACCATTCTTATGTGTACCACAAAATCATAAATCATACATCATAGTATAACCCATGTAATAAAAATGGGATTCTTAAACATCATGCCATCATAGAATAACCCATAAAAGATAAAAGGACATAAAAAAATTAATTCCATCATAAAACAATCAAATCAATGTAAAAATAGGGATATAAATAGAACCCTATTTTATCTTAGATGGAAAATGATTTTGATAAAATACTTGAACTCCATTCTTGAGGAAAATATCCTTTCCACTTCAAAAACATATTTCCCTTATTAACATGTCATAAAATTTTAAACTAAAAGAATTTGATTGAAAATAAACTTGAAAACTTGTAAAGGAAGCTTCTTGGAAATAATTTTCTAAAAATCCATTCATGCCGTATAAGTTAAAAAACATTCTTCTCGTACTTTGGCTGGAAAATTCAAAAAGTACCTCGTACGAAAAAGACAAAATATTCCTTTCATATCTTTTACTAAAAACTCACCGAACGGTAAAATTACATTCAAAAAATTGTAGGAGGATGGAAATAATATTTCATATTGAGTAAACATGGATGTGGATGATAAAATACACCCCATTAAATACCAAATTACAAACAATCTCGGATAAAAATGAGATTGTGTGATTTTTCCTTACCTTAGGTCTAATATGCTTCGTATGAATCCGAACCTCCTGTAATATGGTTTAAATAAGGTTAATTTACTTATTACAGAATCATATTCATTTTTATGATATCATATATGGTCATATTTGTATCTTCTTAGTAGTAATATTTCATTGCTACTTGTTATTCAGGTGTTTATTTCCTCATGTTCTTATGCGTGTTTTGTCAAATAAATTTTTATTCCTCTTTATAGGATATAGATACATCATTTACAGAATGGTATTATTGTAATATATATCATATTAATTCATTCATTTCATTTATATAATCATTATTCAATGAAGATCATATAGAAAGAGTCGCATCACATCTTGGAAACGGTAGACCGTATGTATGCACGAGCGATGATATCATTCCCATGATCGTGGAATTGCATTGAAGTGTATGTATAATATTTCAGAATCAATAACACTTTACAATAATCATATATACTTATTTATTTACACCATTATACCCATCCAAGTAAGGTGGTGGTGGAAAACATATTACACCATGGCGTGGAGACGGTATTCCGTACGTACGCACACGCGATGATTTTGTTTACCGTAGGATAGATAAGAGGTGAAATAGGTTTGTTTCATATTTATAATAACATATAAGTATATGAGGGATTCTGATGTTATTACCTCATAATGAAAAAAAAATGAAGATGGAGTAGAAGAAGAATGGAACATGAAAAAAACGGTAGAAGGTATTACATCTTCTTCGAAGTGCCTCCTTTAAAAATTCTCTTAGGGCACTAGAGTTGGTCTTCTGAGAAGACCAGTACCCCTGGTTGGTTTCTAAGTAAGTTGGGAAGTGAAATGGGAAGGGTTTGGCTGAGCTTGAAGGCTCAAAGTGGTGTGAGGAGGAGAGGGAGGAGGTGCTCTTTTATAAAGGAGGAGAGGGGAACCTTTGGAAAGTGTGAACATATTATTTTATTATAATATTTTCTTCGGTTTCAAAAGGTCAAAAAATAATTAAAGATGAAGATAAGATGAATCATGGTCGAAATAAAATCATCCAATCATAATTGGACATGTTTTGGAAAATATTTTAATCATTATAATCTTATTTATTTAAATCATTTATTAATGAGGTAAATACTGCATCATTATTGTGTCAAAAATAATTTAATTTATTTGATGTATAAAAATTATAAAAAAATACCAATATGTTGTAAATTTCATTATATTTCCAATTAATATTTATATTCGAAAAGATAATTTATATAGACCATTATAAAAATTAATTACTAAAGGATTTTTTGTTAATGCCAATTTTGTGTTTACATTAAATTAATTAATCTAGTGTGTCATTATCTTTAATAAGTGGATCCATGGGGTCCCAAAATCGACCCAAGGATGTCCATGGTCGGCCATTACACATAAAATAAGGTTTGGAGAAGTGTTAATGTAATTTTGAAATATTATAATTTTCATTAAACCTTGAATTACCCTATTTACTTTTAACCGCGATAAATAAAAGTAAAACATTACTATTCACCAAAATTTATTTTTATCTAATTGAGCCACAATTTACTACTTGATATTAACGATGCCTCTTGGAGTTTTGAAATACAACTTACATAAGCGGTAAAATTACGTTTTATGAACAATTACAAAAGCTCCTAGGAGGTTGGTAAAAGACGGTGAAAAATTCAATACAATTTTTTATAAATCTAAAATTATTATAAAATGATTCCAATGAATTTAATTGAACTTATATAATTATTATGTATCTATTTTGAACTAAAATAAATTTAAATCAAATATATGATTATTTAAATAAAAAGTTGGTTTTAACCAAAAACTAAGTGTTTTCACTGTTTATCAAAAATTGAAGTTTTTCAGAAAAATACCAAAAATTCAGCCTAAGCTATATTTGATATTCCGAATTCAAAAATGATGTCTATTTTTCCAAAATCAAAACATAGAAGTGGAATTAATTAATTTAAAATGTAATTTCCATTATCAAAACAAATAGCGGGTTTTTAAGAAACAATAACTATCTAAAGATCATCACTTGTTTATGTCCAATTTCAATGTGAAATTAATTACAATGAACAACATTGGATTAAATGGTAAAAATATATTCTAATTACACTTCAAAAACAATTAAAAAGATAATCTATCCATATAAATTATTTCAATGAAAAAACTTATTATTAATTAAAATATAGCTTGTTTTTACTATTCATCAAAATATGAAATTTACCAGAATAATATGAAAAATTTATCCAAAGTAAATATTTATATCCTTATTCCAAATAAGAATTTATAAACATGTCAAAAACTAGATTTAAAATTTGTGCCCCATCAAAAGGATGTAAAACTGCAGTTTTTAAAAAATACTTCTTTTATCCGAAAAACTGATTTTGTTTTCATACCTCATTCTAGAAAATTTGTATGATGATTTATAATGTTATAAAATTTAAAATCCAGTTAATTCTATTCATAATGGCTAGTTCATAATATTATAATAATATATCGTTGTTTAGTGAAACTCAGTATTGCATACTACACACGCTATCGAGGAAGGTCGCGATTGCATGTAATGCAAGCCAAGATAGTGTTGTGTGTAGAGAAATAAACCATTGCATATAACATAATACATAAAAAAAATATATACTTCTCATAAAATATCAGGGTGTTACATTCTACCCCCTTAAAATGAATTTCACCCTAGAAATTCGTCACTTCGTAAAAAATAGATGAGGATACCTCTCCCTCATCATATCCTCAAGCTCCCATGTAACTTCTTATAATTGGTGGTTTCTCCATAAAACTTTCACCAAGAGAGTGGTCTTGTTCCGTAGAAATTTTTCGCTACGATCCAGAATCTCTATCGGCTGTTCATCATAAGAAAGATCTTGCTCCAATGATAAAACTTCTGAGCTTAGTACATGTGAAGGATCAGATATGTACTTTCTCAGGAGACATACGTGGAACACATCATGAAATTGATAGAGATTCGGTGAAAGCGCCAATCGATAAGCTACCTTCCCAACATGATCCAGTATTTCGAAAGGACCGATATACCTAGGGCTCAGCTTTCCCTTCTTCCCAAATCTCATTACTCTCTTCCAAGGAGATATTCATAAGAACACTTTATCACCCACTTCAAACTCTAGGTATTTTCTTCGGTTGTCGGCATAACTTTTTTTTCAACTCTGAGCTGCTCTTATGTGTTGATGAATAGATAGGACTTTTTCTGCCATCTCATCAACAAGATCTGGTCCTAATAGCTTTCCTTCCCCAACTTCATCCCAACAAGTTGGAGTTCTACATTTCCTTCCATAGAGAGCTTCATAAGGAGCCATCTGAATACTGGAGTGAAAGCTATTATTATAGGAAAATTCCACCAAAGGTAGGTGTCGATCCCAACCACCTTTGAAATCCATAGAGTAAGCTCTTAACATGTCTTCTAGAGTTTGAATTGTCCTCTCAGACTGACCGTCTGTTTGAGGATGATAAGCAGTGCTGAAACACAACTCTGTATCTAGAGTATAATGAAGACTTCGCCAGAACTTTGAGGTAAACCACGTATCCCAATCAGATATAATGGAAAGTGGTACTCCGTTCAATCTTACCACTTCCTTTATATATATCCTGGAAAGTTGTTCCAGAGGGAAATCTTCTCTAATAGTAATGAAGTGTGCCGACTTCGTAATATGATCAACTATAACCCAGATTGCATTATTTCTTTTTAATATATTAGGAAGTCCAGTGAAAAAGTCCACAGTGATGTTTTCCCACTTCCATTATGGTATGGGTAATCGTTGTAACATCCCTTTAGACTTCTGTCTCTAAGCTTTAACTTGCTGACAAAACAAGAATCGAGAGACATATTCAGCCACATCTATTTTCAAGCCATCCCACCAGACGTACTCTTTCAAGTCCATATACATCTTCGTGCTTCCAGGATGAATAGAGAATGAATAACTATGAGCTTCATCCAGCAACTCCTTCTTTAATTCGGGGATTGGAGGAACACAAACCCGATTCTCGAACCTTATTATCCCATCACAATCATGGTTAAATTCAGGAACACTTCTCACATTCTTTTGTAACTCTACATTTTCTTTTTTGTGCCTCTTTAATCGTCACATGTATAGATGGTTGAACATTCATTTGATAAATATAATATTTTTCCCCTTCCATTATAATTCAAATATCCATCCTTTGTAAATCCATAAATATTGGATCTTTTGTGATGCTCATCATGGATAATCTAGCATGGTCTAGTCGACTTGATGTGTCTGCCACCTTGTTTGCTTTCCCCGGGTGGTAATGAATTGAGCAGTCGTAATCCTTAATCATCTCCAACCATATTTTTTGGCGCATATTCATCTCCTTTTGTGTGAAAATATACTTTAAACTTTTGGGATCATTATAAATATCACACCTTTCACCATAAAGATAATGCCTCCAAATCATTAATGCAAATATTACCACAGCTAACTCCAAATCATGAGTTGGGTAATTTTGCTCATGAATATTCAACTTTCGTGATGCATAAGCTATCACCATTTCGTTTTTCTTGAGAACACACCACAATCCCTTCTTGGATGCGTCACTATAGATCAGAAACCTTTCTCCACTACAAGGCAGTGTAAGCACAGGTGCACTGGATAACCTTCTTTTCAACTCCCTGAAATTCCCTTCACATTCCTATATCCACAAGAACGTAACTCCTTTTCGAGTCATCCTGGTGAATGGATTAGATAATCATGAAAAATCATTCACAAAATGTCGATAATATCCAGCCAAACCAAGAAAAATTCAGATCTCAGTTATTGTTGTTGGTCTCGACCATCTTTCGATAACCTCTTTTTTTGCTGGATCGACAAATATCCCCTCTTTTGAGATTATGTGACCCAAAAATGAAACTTTTTGAAGCCAAAATTCACACGTGGTAAATTTGTCATAAATCTTCTCCTTTCCCAGGGTCTTCAATACAATTATCAAGTGATCTTAAGGTTCTTCCTTGATCATTGAATAGACAAGAATATCATCTATAAAGACTACCACAAACTGATCAAGATAGTCATTAAAGACTCTATTCATCAGATCCATGAAGATAGTAGGGGAATTAGTAAGACCAAATGGCATCACTATAAATTCATAGTGTCCATACCTTGTACGGAAATCTGTATTTGGTATATCCTCCCTTTTGACCCTTAATTGATGATACCCTGAACGAAGATCATTCTTGGATAAGTATTGAGCTCCATGTAATTGGTCAAATAAGTCATAAATGCATAGGATAAGATATTTTTTCTTGATCGTGATCTTGTTAAGTTCTCGATAATCAATGCAGAGTCTCATTGATCCATATTTATTCTTAACAAACAGAATAGTTTCTCCCCAAGGTGACACACTAGGGCCTATGAATCCTTTATCAAAATTCTCTTGGGGTTGCTTCTTCAATTCCTATAACTCAATTGGGGACATTCTATAAGGTGTCTTTGAAATAGGCAAAGAACCTAGTACGAGTTCTATTGAAAAGTCAACATCACAATTTGGTGGATGACCCGACAATTCCATTAGAAAGACATCATCAAACTCCAGTACAATGGGAATATTCTTAATCTTGAGTTTCTTTCCAACCATTTGAGATAAATAACCTTCATTTAATGGAATCAAGATCCATGAGATGCAAGAAATTTCCTCTGGAAGGTTATATTCATCCTTGCATCGATAACGATCATAGATTGATCTGGAATATTAAATCTGATTTCCCTTCTTTGGAAATTGATATGAGATCCGTATAACGAAATCCGATCCATTCCAAGAATCACATCAAATTCCACTATAGGAAGGGCCAAAAGATTTGCAGGAAGCACTTTCCCGCAAACTTCAATCGGAGAAGAATTATAAACTTTTGATGCGACAGTTGTGCCATTAGGAGTTGTCACAACTAACTAAACATCTAATTGATGAGGTAATATGGTGATACCCTTAGAAAATTCTTCAGAAATAAAAGAGTGGGTGGATCCAGAATCAAATAAAACATTTTCAACTTTAGAGTTGATGGTAAGTGTACCTTTCACCACTTCATTATCATACTCCACATCGCTGATAGTAATTACATTTGACTTTCCTTTGTCTTTGGCCTTAAGAGTTTGTTGACGTCAATCATCATAAACAACCCTTGGATTTGGGCATTGATTGGAATAATTCCCCATCAAATTTCACTTGAATAATTGAAGGGTAGGAGGTGCATTCTGTGTATCCCTTTCTTTGTTCACATCATTAGACATCTTCTTCCCATTATTTCGACATTCAACTACCCTGATGACCTTATTTTCCACACATAAAACATTTTCTTGTCCCTTTAAGACAATTCCCTCCATGTTTCTTTCCACAATTTGAGCATAAATGAATACTCATATTCTTTTCAGTGTGGTCTTTAGATTTTCCTTTGAATTCCATTTTACTCTTCTTATCAAACCCATATGACTGATGGGTTACTCCAATCTCCATTTCAACCTTGAGAGCACATCAATCAATTTCCTCATAGCTATAGAAGTCCATTATGGATAACACCCTTTGAAGACATGGTTTTAATCCACTAAAGAATCGATCGATTTTACTCTCAGGTTGGATAATAATTCTGGAAGCGTACCTTGCAAGTCTTGTAAAATTAGCTTCGTAGGTACCAACCGATTCATCATGATTTTTCTTCAGTTCCAGAAACTCCTTCTCTATCTTTGTTCGGAGAATATGAAGGATGTACTTATTGAAAAATATGCTCTTGAACTCGTCCCATTCTATGGACTCAATTTCATAACTTTGCCTCATATTCTTGATAAGATTCCGCCATTGATCAGTTTTACCTTACAGACGATACACTGCTAATATGACTTTTTCATGTTCAGAACATTTTAGAACTGAAAATATCATTTCAGTGGTACTAATCCATTGTTCATCTACTAATGGATCAGAAGACCCGCTGAATGAAGGTGGACGCTGCCTCATGAAGGATTCAACAGAAATTTTCTCCTTACTTTGCTCGTTTGGAAGTCCTGCAAGGTTCATAGCTTGAGAAAGTTGTATGAGCATGGCTATAATATTTTGCATTCCAGCTCCCATAACATTTGGTTTCTCAGGTGGACAATCATTGCATTTCCCATCGCATTCAGCATTAACACGGTTCCTTCGGGTTCTAGCCATTGACTAAAACCAAGAAGCATAGTCTGAGCAACACTAATCATAACAGTAAAACCACATAATCAAGAATAAAATTTCACACTTAAAGTATTATCATAGGTTGTTCATGGCCACTTCTAAAACACTAATATTGTGCTATATTCTTAGACTTATCCTTAGGGTTCTTACTAAGGCTTTCACATCCTAGTTTCCAAAGGTTGACTATGCCTTTCCTCTGATACCAACTATAACGACCCATACTTTACATACATTATTATTACTTCAGAGTTATAGCATACTTATTACTACATATTACAAAACCATGAAAGTACCGTATATGTATAGTGTCTTTAGAAACTAGGAAACATAAACAACTGGTTCATAAAATAAACTAAACCATCTCCCGTTTATTTCATCATATCTAGAGTCCCTTTTTGGAATATCCTACTTAATATCCTTCTTCCAGACATGGGGAAGATAAAACATACAAAAGGGTGTGCTTAAATGCTCAGTAAGCATAAACAAAAGAAATATCAGTCATATCATATTTATAAGAACATAACATTTTGAAAATCATAACCTGAAAAAGAGGCCATAATATCATGTTAAGGGATAAATCATAGTAATGAAAAGTAATCCCAAATAATCATAACATAAAACATGAAACATTGTGGCATACCAAAATAATCATAGAAAATCATTTCTTATTATTCAAGGCTCATTGACAAGGCCATCATAGAGGACCAAGTCCATTACAGAACTGAGTTCACTCCTCGTTCCAGTCATGTATCACTGAACCAGTTTAACTTTCCATTCCATCCATGTATATCTCATGAGATATAAATCATTAACCAATGAATTGGAGGTATATATAGGTCCCACCAATCACATAATGAAACCATTCTTATGTGTTCCACAAAATCATAAATCATACATCATAGCATAACCAATGTAATAAAAATGGGATTCTTAAACATCGTGTCATCAAAACATAACCCATATAAGATATAAGAACATCATAAAATTAATTCCATCATAAAACAATCAAATCAACGTAAAAATAGGGATATAAATAGAACCCTATTTTATCTTATATGGAAAATGATTTTGATAAAATACTTGAACTCCATTCTTGAGGAAAATATCCTTTCTACTTCAAATTTTTTTTTCCTTTCTTAAAATGACATGAAATTTTAAACTAAAATAAGTTGATTAAAAATAAACTTGAAAACTTGTAAAGGAAGATTCTTGGAAATAATGTTCCAAAAATCCACTCATGTCGAATAAGTTAAAAAAACATTCTGCTCGTACTTTGGCCAGAAATGTCAAAAAGTAACTCGTACAAAAAATGACAAAATATTCCTTTCATATCATTTACTAAAAACTCACCGAAGGGTAAAATTGGATTTAAAAAATTTTAGGAGGATGGAAATAATATTACATATTGAGGAAACATGGATGTGTATGATAAAAAACACCCCAGTAAATACCAAAGTACAAACAATCTTGGATAAAAATGAGATTGTAAGATTTTCCCTTACCTTAGGTCTGATATGATTTGTATGAATCCAAAACTCATGTAATATGGTTTAAATAATGTCAATTGACTTATTAAAGAATCATATTCATTGTTATGATATCATATAAGGTCATATTTTTATCTTCTTAGTAGTAATATTTCATTACTACTTATTGTTCGGGTGTTTATTGCTTTATGTTCTTATGCGTGTTTTGTCGAATAAATTATTATTACTCTTTATAGGATATAGATAAATCATTTACATAATGGTATTAGTGTAATATATATCATATTAATTCATTTATTTCATTTATATAATCATTACTCAATGAATATCATATAGAACGAGTCGCATCACATCGTGGAGACGGTAGGTCGTACGTATGCATGAGCGATCATATCGTTCCCATGATCGTGGAATTGTATTGAAGTGTATGTATAATATTTTAGAATCAATACCACTTTTAAATAATCAAATATAGTTATTCATTTACACCATTATACCCATCCAAGTAAGGTGGTGGTGGAAAACATATTACACCACGGCGTGGAGACGGTATTCCGTACGTACGCACGCGTGTTGATTTTATTTACCGTAGGATGGATTAGAGGTGAAATAGGGTTGTTTCATATTTATAATGAAATATCTGTATATGGGGGATACTAATGTTATTACCTCATAATTAAACAACTGATGAAGAAGGAGTAGAAGAAGAATGGGACTTGAAGAAAACGGAATAAGGTATTACCTCTTCTTCGAAGTGCCTCCTTTAAAGTTTCTCTTAGGGCAATAGAGTAGGTCTTTTGAGTAGACAAGTACCTCTAGTAGGTTTATAAGGAAGTTGGGAAGTGAAATGTGTAGGGGTTGGCCGATCTTGAAGGCTCAATGTGGTGTGAGGAGGAGAGGGAGGGGGTGCCCTTTTATAAGGGCGGAGAGGGGCACCTTTGGAAAGTGTGAAAATATTATTTTATTATAAACTTATCCTCGGTTTAAAAAGGTCCAAAAATCATTAAATATGAAGATAAGATGACGCATGGTCTAAATAAAATCATCCAATCAGAATCGGACATGTTTTGGAAAATATTTTAATCATTATAATCTTATTTATTTAAATCATTTATTAATGAGGTAAATACTGCATCATTATTGTGTCATAAATAATTTAATTTATATGATGTCTAAAAATTATAAAAAATACCAAAATATAGGAAATCGTTTTATCTTTCCAATGAATATTTATAGTCGAAAATATAATTTATATAGTCCCTTATAAAAATTAATTATGAAAGGATTTTTTTGTTAATGTCAATTTTGTCTTTACATTAAATTAATTAATCTAATGTGTCATTGTCTTTCATAAGTGGCTCCATGGAGTCCCAAAATCGAACCAAGGATGCCCATGGTCGGCCATTACTCATCCAATAAGGTTTGTACAAGTGTTAAGGTAATTTCTAATTGTTATAATTTTCTTTTAACCTTGAATTACCCTATTTACTTTTAACCGTGGTAAATAAAAGTAAAAAGTTACTATTCACCAAAAATTATTTTTATCTAATTGAACCACATTTTACTCCTTGATATTACCAGTGTGTCTTGTATTTTCGAAATTCAACTCACAGAAGTGGTAAAATTAATTTTTATGAACTATTCCAAATGCTCCTAGGAGGTGGGTAAAAGATGGTGAAAAGTTCAATACAATTTTTTTTAAATGTAAAATTATTATAAAATGATTCCAATGAATTTAACTGAACTTATATAAGTATTATGCTTCTATTTTGACCTAAAATTAATTTAAATCAAATAAATGATTATTTAAATAAGAAGTCAGTTTTAACCAAAAACTTAGTGTTTTCACTATTTATAAAAATTGTTGTTTTTCAGAAAAATACCAAAAATTCAGCCTATGCTATATTTGATATTTCGAATTCAAAAATGATTTCTATTTTTCCAAATTAAAAACATAGAAGTGGAATTAATTAAATTTAAATGTAATTCCCATTATCAAAACAAATAGCATGTTTTTAAGAAACAATAACTATCAAAAGATCATCACTTGTTTATGTCCAATTTCAAAGTGAAATTAATTCCAATGACCAAAATTGGATTAAATGGTAAAAATATATTCTAATTACACTTTAAAACCAATTAAAAAGATAATCTAGCCATATAAATTATTGCGATGAAAAAAAAATTTATTTAAAATATAGAGTGTTTTTACTATTCATCAAAATATGAAATTTAACAGAATAATATGAAAAAAATATCCTAAGTAAATTTTTCTATCCTGATTCCAAAGAATAATTTTATTTTGTCAAATTGAACTTATAAACATGTCAAAACTAGATTTAAAATTTGTGCGCAATCAAAAGGCGGTAAAAGTGCATTTTTTGAGAAATACTTCTTTTATCCGAAAAACTGATATTGTTTTCATACCTCATTCTAGAAAATGTGTACGATGATTTATAAAGTTATAAAATTTAAAATTCAGTTAATACTATTCATAACGTCTAGTTCATAATGTTATAATAATATATCATTGTTTAGTGAAACTTGGTGTTGCGTACTACACACGCTATCGAGGAAGGTCGTGATTGCGTGTAACGCAAGCCTAGCTAGTGTTGTGTGCAGTGAAAGATTCCTTTGCGTATAACGTAATACATAAAAAAATTTACTTCTCATAAAATATCAGGGTGTTACATTTTGTGAGGTGCTGATAAGATTGTATCAAACTTCTATGTGGAAAATACATCTTGGATTTCCAAAAGATGTAATGTGATCTCTGTAAATAGTATTATTGGCTAGGAATAGAGAAAGTGGTAACAAGAATTGTTGAGATATTTTTCACATGACATCAGGTGAAGTAAGTGCATTAGTGGATAGTATGACTTTGTATCCTTTTCCCTATCATGAGTTGAAATGTGATTATGTCACTATAGATTTTGTGATTGGATTAACCATGAAAACTCATAAGAACAATGTTGTATGAGAGATTTTGGATCGAATGAGGATGGTATACCACTTCATCCGTATCAAGGATACCTTCAATGTTTATTATTGGGAATTTATCATGTGTGTGAGTTAGTTTAGATTCATAGTGTTCTAAGGTGTTTAATTTTATATATAGATCGTCAGTTCACATAGAGTTTCTAGAAGGGAGTTCAAAAAGAATTGGGATCATATGTTCTTTTCTGCATGAACTATAATATATTGACTGATGGCCAATATGAGACGACTATTTATGTTCTAGAGGAAATTTTTTGATCCCGATTTATGGATTTTGTGGTTCATGGGTTCATCATATGGAACTCATAGAGTTCACATATAATAATATCATCCAAGGATAAATACAGATGGAACCTTTTGTGGCCTTTTATGGTTGTCTATTTCAATCGACTATTTATTGGTTGGAGGAAGGTGAGTTAGTAATTGTTGAGCCTAGTCTTGTGTAGGAGACATATGATAAGGTTCATTTGATCAAGAAATAGTTGCTTACCGTGAGGTGTAGAAAGAATAATATTCTAACCATCATTGATTAACTATGGATTTTAGTGTTGCTCATCATATTTTCCAATGGGTTTCACCTAGTATAGTACAACACTGTTTCAAAAAATAGTGATATTTAGCACCTATGGTTATCAGACCATTTGAAACAATAGATATGGTTAGTCTAATGGAATAATGATTATCCCTTCCATGGTGTTATAGATCCATCCACGATGTTCATCACATGTCATTTATTGTGAGATATTATCTAGAGACACCTCACATGATAGATGCTGATGAAATTTAAAATATTTCTAATGCATCAAATGATGAGAATTGGATTCTGGTTTTGAACCATTGTGAGAAATATCACAGGGTAGGCTGATTCCATTGGTTTGAGTGTAGTGTAAACCTAGGAATGTTCATGGGGATTCCTAGGAGTGTGAGTCTCATATGTGAGTCCAATGGCTAGACACGTTTCCCAGTCCCCTATAGTGTTACTTGGATGATCTCTGAGATGAGCTATTATATGGTGGGACGATTGAAAGATCTCATCCTTTTCTAAGTATTTACCATAATAAATTTTTCATTTAATCCTTCGTGGTTGTTTCTTGTTTGGATTTAGGGAGTCTTTTGGTAGGGGAATGACTTAAATTTTGGGGATATTAGGTTGTTTGAATTTATATAGTATTAAGCAATGAGGAGACTGGAGAAAATCCGAATGTATCCATTTAAGGTGTAGTATGGGTTTTTAGTTTGGATTAATGGAGTCCGATAATAAATTAGTCAAGTGTTACCAATGGTTTTTGGTATATTGAGATGCTATAAAATAGGATTTTTATTTTAAAAAGGAATATGGGATGAAAAATTTAATTCATGAGTGTTACACATGTTGTAAAGGTATTATAGGTATTGTAAACTCTATTATAAACATGTCATGGAATAAATACATGGTGTGAACTATTACACATCATGTAAGAATTAAACGCAATGTAATGTTCGGTCCAATTATGAAAGTAAAGACAATAGATTTTTAGTGCATCCCTCCAAAATTAAATACATGATGTGTCACTGTATTACAATCCATGTAATTACTAGACCTTTTTTTTATATATGTCATACAGTTGATTTTTTTATTTCTAACTCATGTGAAGCTTCCTCTTGTTGACCCTATGGAAATTTTGATGAATTTTGGGAGTTAATCTCTTGGTTTCGGACATCTTGATCATGAGTCTGATCCCTAGTATATGGTTTTGATTCATTTTTCATCTTAACTACCTTGATTCTCCAACTATTTTAGTGAAATAATCATACCATGTGTGTTGTTGGATTAGAGCATGATCAGTTATGATCTAGAATCCTTCTTATAAAAATATGAACCATTATTCTTATTGTAGATTACTTTGAAACCATTATTTGATATTTTTAGAAAGGTATGGGTACTAAACCTTTACCCTATGGTTTTATATTATTCAGGTATATGAAATATTTCAACAACTCCAACAGAAAATTTCCTCATTTGATTAAATGATTAATTGGATTGTTTCTTACAGTCCCTTCTATTTTAATTGTATATTTACACATGTTGTAGATATCATTCAAGACCAAAACCATTGATTTTAATTGAACCATTTAATTATTGAAAGTATGTTTAGATTAACAATTATCATGGGTTGTTTATAGATATACATTCACCTTATCTTGACCTTTTTATTGAAATATTTGGTGAGTTATTAGTTTTTCAAAACTATAAGATGAAATTGATAAATTAATGATAAATGGTAATGTTTATAATGAATTATCAAGTTTGATGGTATGATATTATGATATCCTTATTACTATGACATGTACGTGGATTATTATTCTATAAATATTATATGTGGTGGTGGACTAGGATGATAATTTTTGAAATTATTATATAGAGGATGATTCTTAGAGACATAAGATTAAAATATTATATATAGGGATCTTCCAAGAGACGTGATGAAATTATTATATAGTGGGTAATTCCCGTGTCCCATGCAAAAATTCTCATATACTATGATTGGCCCTAATAAACACTAAAATGTATAAATACTGAGCCCAACCTAGATTGATTTATAAAATTAGTTTACAGTGATTTCTGACATAGAATGTGTAATTCATAACTATGTTATAAGGTTATGGTTAGTGTGGTTGTGTTATAAGCTCAGAGACATTTTGGAATAGCACTGAGGAATGTTATGTTTTATACCTTTCTTATATGGGTATCATTGGGATGGGTGTGATACAAGCTCAGAGAAAATCTAGAATAGAGCCAAATAACATTAACATCTTATAAATTTAAGAATGTAATTATTTAATACACTTCATATTTAATTAATGGGTACTCATATTATTATAAAGGTTATGTTTTGACATAGTGGTTTTGACCTACTAAATTTTAATCTCACACTATTCAGTATTCCTTTTTTAATCTATCAGATCGAATTGATGTTGGATTAGGTAAGGGAAAAGACCTTTATGTTGACATTTTTCCAGTTGGATGGGCTAGAGTTTGGAGATAGTATGGACATGGGTTTTGGGGCTGATTAATTTTGTGTATTTTATTGATTCTAGCAGACTTTTATTTTTTTATTAATTCTAGAAATATATTTAGTAACATTCTAGCATGAAATTACATTATTCCCTTTTATTTATTGGATTATTCAGTTTGGTTTTATTCTTAGTAATACACTATAATGTATTGTATGTATTTTTTTGGCACTAGGATATTTTTTATTATTAGTATTTGATTGTTCTGCTATGTTGTAATTGTATAACCATGCAAGAATGTCTCCCCAATATTCTTATCAGACCCCTACTTCTAGTTGGAATGATCTATCATATGGGCTGGCATGCCTAAGGATTCTTAACCAAAACTTTTGAGGAAGGTGAGAGATTTATGGATCAATTGATGATAAAATTAAAACCCCAAATTTTTAGATGAATGGTACATTAACCAATAAGAAATTACATTATGTTGATAAATGGACATAAGAACCCTTTGCTTATATAGTATAATGATATAATAACCACCAATTTATCTATATTATAGCATCAAAATATTTAGAAAGGAATCCAAGTACTAATGTATTATTTTTCCTACTTTTGATATTAATGGTTACACATTTTATATAAAAACCTTGGTTGAAAATGTACTAATCAAAATAGTAGTATAATGGTTGTCACTGAAGAACTTCTTGTTTCAAGTGAAAATGATAAAAACTGAATTCATGTATCTACATCATATACTGGAGTTATTAAAAATATATGATAGATAGATTATACTAAATTTTTTGTTGTGGTATTTCTGAGTAATTTGTTTGATAGTAACATGGGTGTGAAACATGATGATTATGATGTTAAAATTATTTATTTAAAATATATTTTGTTATATGGAAGCATTAGTTTTCATATTATGACATAAAAAATAAGTTATGTGGTTTTCTCATCATATGAATGGGGGTGCATTGGTTACATTATGAAATATATTTATATATATTATGAGAATATTGATAATGATGAATAATTATCTAATGTTTCTCCATGTATTACACCATTACATGATGATAAAAATGAAGATGATGTGGACATTGTCATGCGATATGAAATGATTATGTTGAATGGAAATGGTAGAACACTCCATTACAACCATGATTAATTAGGTAAAAAAAATTTAAAGTAAATTTGATAAAAATTACTTTTTTAATTTGATATTTAAATATATAGATGTTAAAAATAATTTGATTTTTGGTAATAATTTTTATATTTTTTATATTTAGATATCAATTTTTTTAAATATTTTCCATTCATCGTTTTTAGATATTTTATTTATATTATAAATTTTTGGGTATATTATATTTTCAATAAAATATTTATAATTTTCATCCTTTTACAAAAAAATTAAAATTTTTCTTAATTTTTTTATTTATAAACAAATAAAGGTATTCAAAATTAAACTTTTTTAGATGATAATATTTTTTTCATTTTTTTAATTTTAATAAACACTAGTTAGTTGCTCTCATTTTGTAGTCAAAATGAAACATTTAATGTTTCATTGTCTATTATGAACTATCAATTTTTTATTTATTATATTTATTAAATTTCAATTAAATACACATACTCGTTCTTGTGTTGAGTAATAATAATTGACACCTATGGTAGGACATGGAAAAAGAAAAGTATTTTCCTAATAAATCATATCGGCTGAATGGGGTTATCTCACTTAATGAGAATTCTATGTTTTTTGATCTCTTAATCTAACTCAACTAAACTAATTAATTTATGTTGTTTTCATTTAAACTAGAAATATAATGGCATTTAAATGAAATAAATTATTAACCTAACATGCGATAACATAATTTAATTAATGATAAAATATCATGGAATTTATGGTTTGGTTTGTGGGTTCCATCATTATCCTTGTTGGTGTTTAAATTATTTTTGAGAATTTAATTTTGAGATATCATTCATGAATTGATATTCATTTAGTTAGTGGTAAAAAATAATAATTCATTTAGAAATCTTAATTCCACCACCTCCTATAATAAAGGTTAATGTTACACATCGATCGAGTGTGTGACATCATCCAAGACCTATCACCATCTGGCGTGATTTATTCTACTAAAAAGATGAAATATTTCTTTTAATGATCTTTAATGTAGTAGATTGGAGGGAAAATATTTAATAAAAGAATAGAATTTAGTCTAAGTTTAGTGTCATGGTTGATGATCTCCACACCCCTGTACCTTTACACCTTCCTATTACAAACTTAATAAACATGTGAAATTAGGCATATAAGTAAGGAAATTTCCACTTACCTCCCCTAAGACTAGAATCAGGTTCGCCCATCATTTTATAAGGGTAAGAGGTCATAGTGGTTATATTCTAGAGAAGATAAGAAGAATATAGAAAATATAAAATAAAATAAATATATAATTTATAAATAATGGTAAAATAATAATAATAATAATAACAACCTAAATTAAAATTTAAATTATTATTATTATTATTATTATTTAATTATAATAATGAAAATTAAAAGATGTAAATGGTGGAATAAATCTAAGAATGCATTAATTTATTAGAAATATATATTATAAATGATAATTAATAAAATAAAACAAAAAAATGATGAAGAAAAAAAATATGGGGGAAGGTTGCAGTATCCAGCCTCCCTTAGTGGAGATCACATCCTTGGGAGACCAGATGGTTTGTAATGGAGGGTTTGACCGCCATTTATAGGAGAGAGGAGATATTTTTCACTCTAGAGTATGTAATCAAAAATTGTGGACATGTTTGGCTTAATAATGGATGATTAACGCATAGTCTAATTCATTAGAGTTCTGAAGTAATGTATTGAGCATCCCTCCTCGAAATTACAGTACATTTGTCCACAAGTATATTGATTTATGACCTTTTCACTCTGATAATTTCATCTCCCTAGATTTGTTAACCATAATTTATGTCTCTCATCTCCTATGTAATAATGGCCTTAAAACTGGCCAATTCACACATGGATTTCATCATGATTGTTGTAAGAAATTTATTCCATGTCTCCAACATTATTTTAGGTCATTAATCTATCCAATAAAGTGATATGGTACCACCATAAAAACTCTCTAGATCTATGAATAGTTATAAAGGGCCAACATATTAGTTATTATTGGGATTCAAAATGGTGGATTTAACATTGTGGTTATTAGAATGAATTTAATATCAGGATATACAGAATCCTGAAATGAAATTAATTCTGGAATATAACAAGCGCAATATATTTTATGTCAAAAATATATAATTAATTTAATCTAGTTAAAATTAAAAATAGGTAGTTTTTTTGATTAACCTCAAAAAACCACTATAATAAAAAATTTCAGAATTTCATTAAAATAAAAAAATATTTAGCAGTCAAAAAATTGAATTTAAATGTAAAATTAAGGAAAATATTTGTTCTTACAATTCCCCAACATGTAATTCATTCTTTTTCTCATGTATAAAATCTCAATATTTAAAATCGAAGGGAACCATTGTTAATAATATTCAAATTTCAATGTATTAAAACGAAAAAAAGTATCAATATCAACTAAAATTTTCAAATTCCGCGTAGAATCTAAATTCAATTTATCATTTTTCAATTAAATAGTAAATTCTTATATTTTAATTTTTTCATTTGAAAAAGGATTGAAATTCTCTTTTCAGTAAATCAATCTATTCAATTAAGTATTATTAATAATGTGAAATATTGATCTACCTTATTCTTTCAATCTTTTATCTTATCACTCATGATTTAATTTTGGTAGACTTATTCGCATATCATGATAACATGCAACTTATCCAAAATCTTGTAAAATAACTACTTTCCCCACTTTTTAAATATATAATGTGCACAAAATCACAAGGGAATGTAATGAAGGTTCAAATGTCTCTCACTCATAAAAGTGGTAGGCTTGATATTTAAAATTAACACTCAAAGAGAAGTTTTATCTCTTAAATCAGCAATCATGATATTTAAATTAAATTTTCAATGACATTATACTATGAAATTAATATTATCTCCCAACATACCCAAAATTCCAATTTAAATACTGTGATTAGTTTAATCTTAAAGAACGATTTTCCCTCTCCCAAATATATATATATATATATATATATATCTTTTTTTTCAAATAAACATTTCATTTTTCAATGATTATTATTAGAAAAATCCTCACATCCCTCATCTATAAAAATATGATAAAAAAATTATATGTCTAGTAATGGTGATTTTTTTTACATGATTCATAACCTAGTTTTTTCATTTTTTGGTTCCTTTTGACATTTTTTATTTTTTATATTCAGGATGTAAAAAACAATAGATTACGATGAATGATTCCACAACTATTTAAAATTACAACAATAATAACCCACTCACTTATTCCTTACAATATATATAATCTCATTTACCATGGTTCCCTTGAACCCCATAAATCATCTTTAAAATTCCATGAAAATATATAGAGTAGATTTTGACTGGATAGAATGACGTGAAACATGGATTGTCCCTATAAAGTTAAATCATGGTCCCAATGGGATAGACAAGAATTTATATAAAGGAGTAATTTAATTATAATGGATTTTAAATATATTCCTCAATCATATTAAATATTTTTTTGCATATTTATATAATTGACAAGTTCAAAAACATTTTATTGTCAGTGTTATGTCACAAGATCTGTCAGGAAATATGATAAATAACAAATAGTATATACATGGCCTATAAATACGTTCTTGAATGGGAAATATCATTTTGGAAAATAAATCATGGAATGAATACTAATAATAAATCAATTCATAGGAATTTCATAAAATCTATTTATGAGAAATGGTATGGGAATTTCATTTATATGAATCTACTACTTTTTTCAATTCATGAGTCCTCATTTCAATATCTATTCTTCACCTACAAAATTAAAATATCTCTTTTAATCATTCAATTTATTTTACATTGAAATCTAAAACAAGGAATCACAGGATTCCTACAAAACTAATTACTCATAGATAAGTCCAGCAAATCTTAAATTCATAAATGGGCATGAAATTTTAGTCGAATACAAAAATCATGACTGAGATAAAAATATAAATAGTTTATAAGATAACAATTAAAAGTTAAATCCATTTTGAAATAAACATTACACCTCTTTCTTCCATGGATATTTGGTTCTTTCCTATTCCATCATGAACCTAAATAATAAAATTACTCAATTAAGCAGAAGTATCATTTAATTTATGTTGAAAAAGATTAGAGGGTGTGGGATACATGATGGACTAACTCCAAATACTGAATAATAAATCTAATTTCCTATGATTGAAAAGGATTTTACAGTAAATTTAATAAAGGATAAACCATTGTATGATCCCCCAAGAGGGAGCAGAAATTTTAATGCCTCCAAAAGGGTATTACCAGATATTATCCATAATCAGATAGAGGTTAGAGTTTCGTTTAATTGAACCACTACATATGGCTTTTCCCATTATTTTATTTTTTTATTCCATTAATGTAATGATTCTTGGAAAGTGTATACTAGATATTTTCACTTTTCAATTTAGTATAGTATTCTTGGATGGGGTATGATAGAATATGTTTTTTCCTCATTCTTGGTTGCTACTTGTGTAACCTCCTCTTCCTTATCCAGTGCTGGATTTATATGAGATAAATGAATTATAATTTCAATAGTTTGGTTAGAATATATTTTCCATTCAAAATAATTTAAACAATAAAACTACAAATCATATTACCCTTTTTAGGGTTTTGTGCATCTATCTTTCTTTTCACAGTCTCAGTTAATTAGACTTCCTTAAGGTATTCCTTAAATTCATGTCTATCAAAACCCAGGAGCTCTATGTGTTCCTCAACACGTTAAATTCATTTTTCCTCATCATCCTATAAGGAAATTTATGGAGTAGAAAAATATAAAAAATAAAAACATTAATGGGTAATCCTAAAAATATAATTAATTAAATCAAAAAATAAAGACTTTAGTGAATGATCATCTCCTTGGTTTAGTTTTGGTTTAATTACTTCTTCAGTGGTAAGTGCCTCTTGAAGTGTGATCATAATAGATGGAGGCAAGTAGTCAGGATCTTCTTTCAATTTATTCAAATTATATTATTTGGATGGATTTCTCTTATTCCATTACTATAGTGACATTAAAAGGAACTCACACTTCTACTTTGTAGGGATTTGGGAGATCATGATGTAAGTTATACATTTTCTAGAATTCATACAATTCTTGTTGATCTCCCACACATTTTTCAACAGTTATGTTTTCATTATCATTAATCTACTAAAGATCATCATGGATAGCCAAGATATATTTCCTAAAATGGATGGGTTTTTGGTATTCCTCATGTTTTACCTAAACATGTTGGATTTATTTAGTGAAATCGAGGAAAACCATTTTCAATTCCTTATTTCCCTTTAATAGTTTTATATCATTTTGGAGATCATCGACCATGCCATAAAATCGTCTAGTGATATCCATGTGTTTATAAATATTTCCTACTACTTAATATTATCATAATAGAAACAACCCATCATTGGTAGGAGTCCAGATTATAATCTCTTTCTTCTTCTCACACGAGTGATTAATTGATCCTTGTATTGAAAAAATGATCACTAGAAAACATATGGGAAAAAATTGGTTTTCTAAAAATAATTATAATCTATATACATTGTGAAAATATAAAAATATAATTAATCACAAATTGTATCTTCGGAAATGGGACTATTTTAGATGCATCCTTATCGTAGGGTGTGGAAAAAGAAAATTATTTTCCTACTGTAGCATAGGGGACAACTACGATTGTCTCACTTTTAGATATTTCCATATTTTTACTCACTTAATTTAATTCACCTAAATTAATTTTTTTTGGATTTTATTATTTAATCATGGTATGTATGGGAATTTAAATGAAATTTAATATGAACATAACATGAAACGATAGATTGTAATTCGTGAAGAGAGAACATAACCTTTATGGGTTTTTGGGGTTCCATCATTCTCTATATTAGTGTTTAAATTAAGTTTATAATTAAATATTGGTATCTCATTCATGAATTAAAATTCTATTATTTAGTAGTGTGAAATCTTAAAAGAAATTTTTCAATCTTAATTCCTCATCCTATAATCAAGTTCAATTTTATACCTTTATAGAGAGTGTGAAATATTACAGGACCTGGCTCCATCCTATGCCATTTCATATATTGAATAGCCATAATAAATCAAATAAGGATCTTGTATCTAGTATAATTTTGGAGATTTAATAAAATAATAAAATGATTTTTAGTTCAGTCTTGTGATGGACGATCGCCAAACCCGTGAATTGTTGCTCTTTCCCATAACAGACATAATAAACATAAAAAATTAAGAGAGTAATGAATGGAATTTAAACTTACCTCCCTTGGTCCAAGCCTTATGTTAGTCCATCAATTTTCAGGATAAGATGGCATGGTGTTAAGATGATAACGAAGAAAATAAGAAGAGACAAAAATTTAAAAAAATAAGAAATTTATAGAAATTTATATTTTATAAATAATTATAAAATAATTTTATAGTAACTATAATAATTATAATTATAATAAATTTATTATTATTACTATTATAAATATATAAGTATAATGAAATGAAAAAGAATAAAATGGTTGAACAATTTCAAGAATGTAGAAATTTATTAGAAATATGATTTATAATTGAAAACTAAAAAAATGAAAAAAGTAGAAAACAAAATGTTGGAGAATATTGTAGTAGAAATCCTTCCACGATGGAGATCACCTCCTGGTTCTGACGATAGATTGGAAAGGAGGGGTTGACCACCTTTTATAGGCGAGGATGGAGATTTTTGGTTCCATAATTTTTTGCAATAATCTTTTTCACATGTTTTCCCCATTAAATTGACGATTCATGTGTATATACCTGCATGAAAGTTATTATGCAGTGTTTTATGCATGCCTCATACAATGACAATGGTATTTGTCCACGTGTAGAGGGTTCTATGCACGTTTCACATTGATAATTAAATTTTTCAATGTAGACTATCCATATTGCATATCTCTGGTTTACTATGCATTTCTGGACTTCAAAACAATCAATTCACACAATTACACAATCATTAATGTTTTTAAAAAATATATTTTTCATCACCACTCTAAATTGAATCTCATTTGGGATATCCAATCAAATATACTATCCCATAATAAAAACTCACCGTATTTGTGAACTGTTTTATAGGCCCATCCCTTGAGATTGTTTTGGGCTTCCAAATTATGGATTTACCTTTGGGTACATAAGAATGAAAAGAATCTAATGATGTATAGAATCTTAAAAATAATGAAATTCAAAAATTTGGATAAGTGTAAAATATTTTATTGGATAAATACATAAATAATTTAAAATTGTTAAAATTTAATGTAGAATAATTTCATGATTGAGGTTAAAATGACACTAAAATAATACAATTCCATAATTTACCATAAAATATCATTTTTTGGTATTAAAAAATTTAAATTCAATGTAAAATAATTTAAAATATTTTCCCAATCAATTTAACCACACTTATGCCATGACATTCCTTAAGAATAAAATCTAAACATTAGAAATTGGAGGTCACCAAGGTTATCTATATACATCTTCATATGTAAACAAATAAAATAATTATCAATATCAAAAAAAATTATCAAACTATATATAAAAAAAATTTAATTTTTCATTTACCAATGAAGTATTCAAATGATATATTTTACTTTTAACCATTGAAAAATGAAGAATCTTCTCCTTTCATTAATTTAAGCTCCTAAATTCGTTATTATCAAACATGACTAATCATGATCTACCTCACCTTTATAATATTTTCTTCTTTCAATAATTATAAAATTCATATAGGGTTATTATAATATCATGAGAACATGGTCCCAAAAAATAATCATATAAATGAACTACTTTCTACACATTGTAAATATAGATGGCACATAAAATCAAGAGGGCTTGTAATCATGGTTCAAATGTCTCTAAGGCTTAAGGATGGTATGACATGTTGTTTATAATTAAATATCAAGAAGGAGGTTTATCTCTTAAATCATAAAGTATTATATTCAATTTAAAATTGTAGCGATATTCCCCATTCAATTATTATCAACATACAACATCCCCAAATGTCCAAATAAAATATTGCGAACTGTTTAAGAATAATGAATGATTTGTTCCCCTCTTGAATATATATATATTATTCACTTTAATACTTATTTTTCATTTTCCAAAGAAGCTTTTTGTTTTTTATTTTATTTTTTTTAACATTTTTGAATAGAATAAACATCACATCCACCACCTTAGCATATATTATAAAAATAATAGGAATAGTAATGTTGAATTGTTTTTTTACACAAATCACAACCCATTTTCTCAATTTATGGTTATTTTTTCAGTTTAATTTTACATAATATTAAAGAGGGTAAAATAAATAGATCACAATGAATGATTCAAAAAACCATTACAATTACAAAAATAATCACCCAAACACTTATTCCACACAATGTAAATCATCTCAATTTCCATGATACCCTTTTCAACCCACTTCATCATTAAAATTTCATGCAATTACAAAGAGTCGGGTAGGAATGTATAATAATGGATTAAAAAATATCTCAACCCCATAATGTTTATTCATATCTATGTGGGAAAACTTAGGATTTATATAATAGTTTTAATTAAGGATACTATCTTTTCAAAATATACCTTAATAATTTTTAATGTTTTTTACAGTAATTGTTTTTACAAGTACAAATACATGTTTTGGGTAGTTTCTTACCCCTAGATCACTAAAAAAATCTCAATAATAGATAGGATGTATTTGGGTTATAAATCCAATATGTAAATGGAAATATGATTTTGGACAATCACACGTGGAATGAATAATTATAAAAATTCAGTTCACATGAAATTTAGAAACTCTAATCTTGGAAGTTTTTAGGTAAAATTCATTTACATGAATATACTATAATTCTGTAAAATAAAGAGTCCTTGTTTCAATGTTTATGATTCACAATTAACATTAAATTATCCACATTACTCATTCAATTTCATTGAAAGTGAAATATAAAACATGGAATCACCAAATTCCCTAGAAACTCATGTCTCCTAGATAAGTCGAGTAAAGAATGAATTTATGCAGGGGCTTGATATTTCAGTTTAGTACTGAATTTATGATTTGGATGGAAATGTAAGGATATTAAATGAAAAAATTAAAAAGTATACTCTATTTGGAAATAATAATTATTCAACATTCCACAATAGATATTTGGTGCTTTAATGTTACATCATGAACATAAAAAATAAAATTACTAAATTAAGAACAATAATCATTTAATTTATGCTCCAAAAGAGAATAGGGAGTGGGATGCACGTTGGACTAAATTAAAATACTGAATTTGAAATATAAATTCCAATGATTAAAAATAAAATTACTTGAAAGGATTCTAATGATAAATCTTGTTTTTATCCCCATGTGGGAAAAAATTTACTACGTCAAAAAGGGTATTAGAAGATATTATCCATAATCTGATTGAGGTTGGAGTTTCTTTTACTTGAACACCACTTGTAGATATTACAATAATATGATTAGTTGATAATTTCATGGATTTATCCATGGATAGAGTACACTATATCCTCCCCCTATTCCTTGGTTACTACATGGGCATACTTATCTTGAGTTTCTAGTGTCAGATTAGTGTGGGAGGACTGAATTATAATATAAAAAGTTGGGTTAGATTGTATTTTTAATTCCAATGAATTTAAATAGGAAGAATGTTAATCATAATCTAATTTTTTAGTGTGATTAGAATATATATTCATTTCTCTAGGCTCATCTACTTGGACTTCATCATGAGAATCCTAAAATTCATGTTCATCAACACCAAGGAGATCCATGTTTCTCTTAATAGGTGAAATTTATTTTTCTTCATATTCCACTAAGGGAATTCAAGGAATGACCCCATATGAAAATTATAAAAAATAGGTATTAATACCCAAATACAAATGAATAAAATCAAAAAAACATAGAGTTCATAGAATGATCATCTACCTGATTTGGTTTTGGTTCCATCCACTTCATCAGTGGTAAGTGACCCTTGATGTTGGATATCAATGAATGGATAAATCTGCTCAATATTTTCTTACATTTATAACATTTGGATGACTTCATCATCTTACATGGCCAAGGTGACATGAAATGGAAAGACCTATTATATTTTTTGGTATTTGGGAGATCATGGTGTCACTCATACTCATTTATGAATTCATCAAGATATTGCTGATCACCCACACGTTTCGTAGAAGGTATGTTTTCCTCATCTTTAATCCAATCTAGCTCATCATATTCAACTTCAATATAGATCCTAAAATGGTTGGGCTATTTTTTCATCATGTTTTCCTCATCTTCAGGGATGTATTTAGTGAAATTGGTGGAAACCATTATAAATTCATTCTTTCCCTCGAATCTTTGTATGTCAATTGGGAGATCATCGAACATGGAAATCAAATATTCTATTAAGATCAATGTTTTAGGACTCCTTGCATCTACTTGACAATTATAATAAGATCATCATATCTTTTTTAGGGCCTCATAAGTATAATTTGTTTCATCTTGTCAATCCTATGAGTAATTAATCCATGTATTGAAAAAATGCTCACATGAAATCATCATAGAAAAAGAATTTTTATGTTTTTTTAATATTGAAAATTTATCTTCAATGTGATAACAGAAAATTTATGTAAAACCTGGTTGGATCCATGGTAATGGGACCAATTTTGATGGATTCATGTCGTAGGGTGTGGAAAACGGACATTATTTTCCTAATGTAGCAAAGATGCTGACAAGAGTCTTCTCATTGGAGAGATTTCTCAGTTTTTTACTCACATAATATAATTCACAGAAACTAATTATTCTTGTAGGGATTTATTTAATAAAGGAATTTAGTGTAATTTAAATGAAATAAAAGATAAAACTAAGATGCAATGACAAAATTAATTTAGTGATGAACACACATGTACATTATGGTTTTGTTTATTGGTTCCATCATTATATTTTTTTGTGTTTAAATTATGTTCCATAATTTAATTCTGATATCTTATTGATAAATTAATATTAATTTATTTATGGTATTCAAATATAAAATTCATTTTTCAATATTAATTCAACCTCCTCCTACAATCAATGTTAATGTCACACCTTGATTAAGAGTATACATCATCCAATACATGGCTCCAGTGTATTCCATTTCATATACTGAATTTTCCAAACCCATTGTATGAAGATATTGTATTCATTAGAAGGGAGAGAAAACATTTAATAAAATAATGGAAATGAGTTTGAGTTCAGTGATGTGGTGGATGATCTCCACACTCGTGCAGTATTACTCATTCCTGTCACAAAATTATTAAACATAATAAATTAAGAATAGATTGAATGAAATCCCCACATATATCTCATAGAAAATTTCTTATGTTAACCCATCATTTTTTGGGTGAGATGTTATGGTGGAAAATGATAAATAAGAGAGGAAAGAGTGATAGAAAATAAAATAAATTAAGACAGAAATAAAATATATAACTCATAATTAATTTTTAAATAATAATTACAATTCTAATAATTTTAATAATAAATTTAATTTTATTAATTACTAATATAATTAAATAATATGAATGAATGTAAGAAGAATAAAATGGGGGAACAATGTTAAAAATTATTGGATTTGTTAGAAATAGAAATTGAAGTTGAAAAAATAATAATAAAATGATTAATAAAAAGAAATGTTGGAGAAGGTTATAGTATCTAGTTCTCCATGGAGTAATGTCCTCCTATGTTACCTAGATGATTTGGAATGTAGTGGTCACTATGTTTTTAGGTGAGGGGGAGATTTTTTTCATGAATTTTTTCCTCCGACAGATTGCATATTTCAACAATCTAAATGGATGGTTCACACATAGACTCCTTTAGGAATATTTTTCGGTAATTTCTCATGAATCCCCCCTCTATTGATTAGTGTATTTTTATCTATGTAGAGAGAGTTTTTCTTGTTTCCCATTGAGAATTTAATCTACCTAGAGAGTATATTCATATTCAATTTCTATGGTATACCATAAATTAATGGCTATGAAAATATTTAGTTAACTCAAAGAAGCCTTTAAGAATGTTATTATGAAATTTTTTAACCATCTCCACTTGAAATTTCAGCTCATTTGGACCATACAATCTAGAGATATTGTTCCTCCATCAAAACTCACAAAATAATAGAGGAGTCTTGAAGGCCATACTTGTGAGCTAGTTTGGGCTACCAAATTGTGGATTTAGCATTCAGTGTTGAAAAATGAAATAAATCCCAGGATTTTGAGGTATACTAAAAATAAATAAATTCATGATTTTGATTAGTATATAATATTTTCTTCCATAAATACATAAATAATTTAATATAGTGAAAATTAAAAAATGGACAATTTTCTAATTGAGCTCTAAATACAACTATAATAAAAAAATGTGATTAATTCTATTAAAATAACACATTTTTTTATTGAAACCAATTAAATTATGATTATGATTATGGAAAATATTTTTTCTATGGCATACATATTTCTAAATTAAGGAAATATTTGTAGGGGAATAGATGTATGTATTTTATTTTCATATAAGTATTCATCTATCATAATAAAATTATTTAATGAGATTAAACTTATATTTTTTAAACTTATATGCATCACTTATTATTTTATAGAGAGGATGGATCCTAATTATGGATTTAATGGGATTACATTATTTCTATAACATTATATCACACATAGAGAGAAGAGGGTGATAATTAACATTGATGGGAACTTCCACCCAACTAGCCCACATTCCATGTAGTTGATGACCTACTAGGATATATATATTCATTATAGGATAATAATTTTATATTATTATTATAAGATCATTGATGATTTGGTGAAATATAGTTTATTAGAGTCAATAGTTGTGAAACTTATTAACATATTTTCCCACTTTTCAACTTATTTAAATATTATACATTTCCATAAAATATATGTATTCAATTATATAGGACACTTAAATTATAAGATAAAAAATAAATTAAAAAAGTGTTTATCCATTATAACAACATGATGATGTGATGTTAAGTAAAATTTAAATTCAATTAATATTTTTGGGAGTAAATATGATCTAGATCCATGCCTAAATTATGGGTTTATTGATAGATAGACACTGTTGATTTTTTTCTCTAGTTGATGAGATAAAACCATTATGTATTTTTTTGTAAAATATATTTTATAATTTATCATAACAACTGGAAAACATTTTTATTTTTCATATGTAATGGGAGTTCATTATAACATACTATGATATACATTAACTCAATTTATAACTTCATATCATATCACATAGATGGAATACATAATTAATTTATAATATTATTGTAGAAAACAATTATTAAATTAAGAGATAGATCATGGAAAAACATCATAGAGGTTCATCTAGAGCCTATATCAACACCATTTCATCATGAAAAATTGATAAGGGACATGATGACAAAAAAATTTAAATATTTTAACGATCAAACAATGAATGTAATTTAGTTTTTTTAGTATTTGTTTTATAAATTTCTTCAAAATGGCATTATATTATATTTAAGTCACAAATATATAATTTTAATATATTATTTTTTTTACTCCTTTTCGAATAAAATGAAATAGTTGTAGTTTATCTGAATTGGTATAATGGTTATTCATACCACTTATGTAGGAAAAATAGAACACCAAGTACAAGTTATATGCTATAAATAGGGTACAAGTTTTATAATATTTTTCGTCATTTCCATTGTGAGAAATAATCGTGGAATAAATAAAATGGAGAAATAGATTCCATGAAAGATGAGATATGACACTTGAATGAGTAAATATAAGATAAAATTAACTAAAATGATTATATTATTATTAAATAAGTAGTGATATAGAAACATCCTATGTAGCCTTCCTATAATGATCCACCGCCTCTTTTTTTAAACATGATCTTATATTGTGAGTTATATATTGGGGTCCCCATGTGTGTATTGTATAATAAAGACTGTTATATCATTATAGGGGATTAATTAAATCATAAAATTATTTATTTAGTCTATGTGAGTGTAGTAGTAAATGATTTTATTGATCCCATTGATCTAGGTCCACTACCTACCATGGAGGCGGCAATAATTGGATACAGAATTTGACAGTTTTTACATTTCATAGCTAATCATTATCATTATCTAACATAGGTGGTATATTTTTTCATTTTTCATTTTTCATTCATAAAATAATTTAGATTTACTTATAATTTTTTCATTCAAATAATTTATATAGAAGAAATAAAAATAAAATGAATCACTGAAATGGAAAAGAAAATATCATCTTCAATCAAATTTTGATACACCTCAAGAGGCTGAGGGTGTAACAATGTTAACACATAACTTATTATATTGGATAACTAATATAGATTTTTATTGAATTTAGATATAATTGTAAGATATTATATGATAAATATTTTTAAAATAGACAAAAATAATGTTGTAAAGGGTAAACATCTCGATGTACCTTTGTTTGAGTTTATTTCTATGTATGTAAATTTCAATTAAAAATGTATATTATTTAGGTAAACGTATTTAATAATGGATTAATTAATTAAAGTTATAAAATAAGTATCAATGAACTCTTTACATCCAATATTATAGAAACATTTTTGGATTTATAACCATGGGAAACATTTCAATATATTTAGAAAACATTTACTAAGAATCCATAATTGAATACATATCAAAATTATTAAAAAAACATGAATATCATGTTGGTTTCCTCCAATTGCATGACTCATATGAAAAAACATTCAATTATTAACCACGATTCATTATACTATTATTGATGATTAATTTTTTATATTTCAATTGGATTTTTATGTTATTCAAATTTACTCAAAAATAATTTATGTCATATTTGTTATGCCGTTTAGTGAGTGGTGTTCAATAGAGATTTAGTAAGTAGATAAAGAAGTATTTTTAACTAAATTATTTTATTTTTTTAACATAAATGTTTTCATTTTATCTTAGTTTGTGTAATTATTATTTTTAATTACAAAAGGTAATGTATTTATTTAAAAATGGATCATTATTAAATTGTGGAAGCATAATAAAGTGCATATAATCATTTTCATGTAGATAACTTTTATATGAGTGAATACTTTTTTTATACATATCTTGTGCTACTATTTCTAAAATTTTGTTCTATAAATTTATTTTAATCATCATTAAGAGAGTTTGGAATGCAGGTTTTATGTATTATATTTCATTTTTTTATTATCATAAATCTAAGAAAAACAATATAAAAATATTTGTTTCATTTGAGTAATTATTATTCAATAAATACGTTATTTTTTAAATTCATAAAATTTTAATTTATTTAGCATTTTAATGTTTCTTTATATACATTAAATCCTATTAAAATAAATTTAAAATTTATTTTCCTTATAAAATATTTATTAGGAAATATTGGAGATTTAGTTTCATTTATATTTATATTTATATGAAATTTTATGAATAGTCTCAATGTGATTTGAACATCTCATTATGTTTCTGTTATATTTTCTACTATTTAGTCTTTTTCTTGGTTATTATAGGTCTTATATGATATAATTATAAAATATATTAAAAAATAACCATTGGTCATTTATTTTATAAAAAACCAATCTATAAATCCATCTTAACTATATGTCCATATTGTGTTTTCTAATAATTGATGTTTTCGAAGGATTTCTGTGTAGTTTTTTTATAAAATTGATAGAATGAATTATATATTTCTCCTTATAAAAAAATTTATGGGGTCCATTTTTATAACTATAAAATAAACATCCCAATTTATATCTCTCGTGTGTTAAAATTTTCTAAATAATTCTGTTTAACGGTAGAAATCCAATGTTAATATTATTTTACCCACTATTTTGAATTGCTTTTGGTGTTATATGAACCCTCCATGGGTGGTCAATATAGGTTTTAACTAGGTGGTGAAACCTAGTAAGCCTTTTAGAATTCATTCCTTTCACCATTGGGTTTGAATATTCATATAAACATTTAACACAAAATAATTTATTTATAATTAATTTATTTGTATTGTTTGGGATTGAGTTACAACCTCTTCGTGGTTGATAGAGGCCAAATGGAAATGGAAGACTCAGACAATGATGTTAGGATTCTCATTGTTTAGAGTTAACTCCATTTGAGGATGGTGGTCTCATTTACTCAACTTATTGAAATATTCAATATTTTTATAATATGATATGACGTTATAATTTATGGGTGAAGGACCAATAATTCATAAATGTATTGTTCTGTATGATTAATGATTATTTAGAAAATTAACCTCAAGAATTTAATAATTAAATGATTCATGCCTAATAAACCTAAAATATTTCCAACTTCCATGATATACCTTGTTCATTGGATTGATGTTAGTCATTGGGGGATGAGTATTGGTAAAATATATGTTCATGTGTGGTCTATAAGACCATGTTTGATGCTATGATCACATAAGTGTGTAGATTATGTGACCATTATGATTTTTTATCATAATTTCTTTTGTTTTCTATGAAATATGAGACCATGTTTGGTTAATGATCGAAATTGATTGTTATTTTTTTCATAATCTTTCATGTTTATTGTTTTATCACATGTGTATTTGTGTGTGTTTATTTTGGTACTAATATTAATGTTTGATATGCATTTTGTTTCACTATATGTGTTATGATGCTATATTCATGTGATGTATTTGATGATATTTTATGCTATATTAATTTGTATAACCATCCATAATTTGAAATAAATTTTATTTTTATAGAGGTATAGTTTTATTCAATGATAGGTAGGAAACCATGATATAACATCCATGTGAAGGGGAGTGTAAAAAACATGCCACAAGGATAATAACAACCCATGACATGTGTTAGGGGACTAATGGACTTTTGAAACAACCCAAGTGGTTCCAATAGGGAGTGACGGTAATTTGTAACCTAATGTAAGATATAATGACTGGATGTTATATTATTATTCAATAACACATTTTAGGAGAAAGCTGTAAACCACGTAAGTCCAGTGCTAAAGGATAGTCCACATAGAATGAGATTGAATAATAATTAAAAAAAGTTTATGATTATTATAATATCATACATGTTATAATCCCCATTTGTGTTCATAAATCATCATACTTGGGTCTTCTTGGATTATGTATTCAATTTGAGTGGTTGGATTATCCCAAGTCCGGATGTACTCCTCCGCATTTACATTCTTTTCATTTCATACCTAGGATAATTTCAAATCATTTTGGTTGATCTAGGCCCTTTAGTTCTTAAAAATAACCATTATAACCTCAATTTCTACTATTTTTTTCCAAATATCATATTGGGAAATTATATTTTATAATCCCTTAATGAATTTCCACACTAGAATGTATAATTAAAGAGAGGAATTTATTTTTGTCTCCATATTTCATTCCATCCACACCACACTACTGTTGATCCTTAATGTGTTCCAGCTTTTCCTTTAAATTTGAACTTCATAGTCCCAAACCCTTGATCAAATAACATTGTATCCAAAAATAAAGATTATCATGATTGTGGTTTTGGAATCATTATCAATATGGTGAGAGGTTTGTGGTGAATATTGATTATAGGTGGTTGAATTAAATAACATTGTTTGCAAAAATGAAGATTTGGTAGAACAAGAGAGAAAGGTATCTCAGGTATTTTGATATTTAGATATAAGACACCCATATTAAATGGAACATCATGATTGCTGAATTATGTAAAAATATCCAAGTGTAAGTTGTGTATCTATCAATTAGTGAGTGATGTGGGATGATTATATTTTCTAAGAGGCATCATATGTTTTTAGTAAAATCACGGTAAATAAACTCTGAAATATTTCTTTATCGAAATCTCAGTCCATGATATGGTGAAATTGTAACACCCCAAGCTTATACGGTACGCTTCTCTTTGAATAATGTGATAGCGTGTGTTGTACGCAACACCGAGTTCTAACACACCATAACTAATCAAACTAGCCGTTATGAATAGTAATACCTAATTTTTGAAATTATATATATTTTATATTTGAAAATGGACTTCATTTTAGGATTCGGAATATCGAATTTATCCTAAGGTGAAATTTTGGTACATTTCGGATAACTTTCATATTTTGATGAATAGTGAAAATTACTAAGTTTTAATTAAAAACAACTTTTTTAATCAAAATAATTAATAGTGATAAATTATGAATTTGAGTGGTTTTAAAGTATATTTAGAATATATTTTTACCATTTAATATAATGTTTGTCATTGGACATAATTTTACAATTAAACCGAACATAAACGAGTGTCAATCTTTTGATAGTTATTATCTCTTAAAAACACGCTTTTTGTTTTGACAGCGGGAATTAATTTTAAATTAATTTCTGCCACTTTTGTGTTTTGAATTTAGGAAAATGGATTCCATATTTGGAATCAGGATGTTCAAATTGTGTAAATAGGTAACTTTTATTTTTAGACATTTTGAATAATTACTGCGGTAAATATTTTATTTACCATGGTTAAGGGTAAATCCGGTAAATAAGGGTTAAAAAATAATATTATAATAATACTAAATTACCCTAAAACGTGTCTTAAATCTATTGATTGATACATGGTCGACCATGGGAATCTTTTGGTCTATTTTGGGACCCCATGGATCCACTTGTAAGTGATAATGACACTTTATTTTAATTAAGTTAAAATGAATACAAAAATGACACAAGCATATATCTTTTAGAAAAACAATTGTTACATAGGGTTATATATGTTGGATTTTAGATTATAAATATTCATTAGAAATATAAACAGATTTCCTAGATAATGATATTTTATTTATAATTTTTAGACATTAAATAATTTATTTTATTTATGACACAATAATGATGCAGTAATTACTATAATAGTGAAAAAATTAAAATAATTGATATTATAAATACCCAAATAAATATAATATGAAACTTTTAATGAATTAAACTAATTTTCTAGGATAATATTATATATTAGGATTGATTTAATTGACTTTGTTCGAAGTAATCAATCTTTTATGAGTTTCACAAAAATCAACTATTGAATAGTATCAAAATTGACATAAAAGAGTTCTTAAAACAAATATTATATTATTAATTGATATTAAATTCCTAAAAATCTAAGGTTCGGCCAAGAGACATATATCATGATAGGTTCATCATTAATGTACCACTTGGGGGTCGCTTGGATGTATATAGTAAGTTTATTAACCATATTATATAAAAATACAAAGAGACATTGTAAAAGTGAAACTAATTAACTTAGAGTTAATACTTAAAGATAAGGTTAAAATAAGTATCCAAACCGGTCTAAATTCTATTGGTTGAGTGGTTTTCGACCTATCCCCACCTTAAACTTTGAATAATCAACTTTTTAGCCATTAGAAACCGAATATGAATTTATTATAAATTAATATTTCTAGCTTTTCCAAAGGTGCCCCTCACCCCTCTTATAAAAGGGAACTCCTCCTTCTCCTTTCTTTACACCTTAAAAGCATTTTGGTTCGGCCAAAATCTGCCCAAATACTCTCCCAACATCCCTCACTACAACCTAGAGGCCTTAGTTTGATCAGAAAGCCAACCTATGGAGCCCTTTTGATCAAATCAAAAGGAAGAACCCGAAGAAGAGGTAATGATTTCACCACCCTTCTCCAAGTTCATTTCTTCTTCCACTTCTTCTTCCTTTGTTCTTACCATTATAAAATAATAACTCCAGTATCTCACATATACTGTGATATTATTATAAATATGGTACAACCATATTCAGTATTCTATCCACCCTTTGAATAACATGTCACCATACGTGCGTACGTACGGACTACCGTCTCCACGTCGTGGTGTAATTGTTATTCAATATAATATTATTTGGATGGGTATAATAATGATGTGTAACTCATGTAAATAATAAATATAACATGTTAATGATTCTGTATATATTATATACCATCCATTTATATATTCTTCTAATATCGAAAGAATGATATTGTCGCTCGTGCGCACGTACGGACTACCGTCTCCACGAACGCGATGAGATTCATTCTCCATCGTATCCATTCAAGTATAATTATCATTTGATGATTTAAAAATGATGTTTAAGGACTTGATATCATTCTGGATATGAATAATATACAAACTATCCTTTACAAACATGTCTTACATAACAAAACATATAAAAGAAAACAAGTAAGTTAACACCCGAAACGACGATAATTCTAAGATATTATTAACAAATCAATGTTAAAAGATCATATATGATATCATATTAATATATATGATTCTTGTATAATTTAATAACAATTATTTCACCATTATAATGGAAGTTAACCTACCCCAACCAAGGAAAAGTACAAGGTAAGGGGTTTTTATCTCACTCCTTATTTCCGTGAGATTCATGCCATATTGCCACCATCACCTTTTGTGTGGTGTATGTACTGCCCATAGTTATATTCTTTGTGTAATACACTCTAATTTATGTGTATTTACATATTAATTGTATGATACCTCTTTTATGGGTTGTATGTTTCATAATTTACCAAATTGGTAAGGTTTTACTTTACAACCTCTTCATTATCCAAGGTTGTTTATACGTAATAATCTACTGGGATCTCTTTATCATCCACATCCATGTTTCTTAAAAATGCATTTCAAAACATTTTTACTATTTACTAGAATATGAGTTAAAGTCATTTATACCCTTTTTGACTTTTATAAGTGGTTTATAAAGGAATATTTCGGTCGTTTTCAAAACAAGGTCCTTTTTAACCTTTTCGACAGAATTAAGGTAAGAATGTTTTTTTTAACTTATACGGCGGGTGCGGCTATTTTCCGCCGTTATAAAATCTTCAAAGCTTCCCTTATAAGCTTATAAGAATATTTTCAAAGAAAATGTTTTATTTTATATGGATCTTAAATGATTTCAAAATAAAAGGAGATATTTCTTTAAAAAGAATTTTGATTTCATCTATGTCAACATCCTTTGATGGATTTTAAGATTATTTGAAGTTGATTTATTATGATACAAAACTTCTATATTGTTTTGAAGGTTTTGTGATATGTTTGACTGTGGATGTGCTATTTTTATACCATTCATAGTTTATGGTGAAAGTATTGACATTTCATATGCTAGTTTTAATATGAATGTTTATGTTATGTTTAAACCTTTTCATATGGGAATGCATTGGACTTAATATGTGACGGGTGGAGCCCGCTATAGCTCCTCGATGCATCGATAGGTCTCATTAGACAAACTAGTGTCTTGGAACAAGGCCTTGACAAAATCTTATTTGTAGTCTTGGCACGAGGCCTTGGCTATGTGGTTATGATAGTCTGGCATTATGCATTCCAACATTATGAAAGTGGTTATTGATTTTTGCATGTGATTATTCGATTAGTAGAATATCCATGTGAATAAGTAAATGGAATTATTTCATTTTATTTATGCTATACCATGTTGAAAGTTCATATTTAAAAGGATTTTGTTTTAGTTATACATTGCCTTAAATGTTTATTCTTATTTATGAAAGTTTCCGCTATATTGTTATCCTTACTGGGCATTTGAGCTCACCCCTTTTCTATGTTTTATTTTTCCAGGATGTGAAGAAGTAAGTTATGAATGACCTGCAGGGATTTTATGAGGGGTTAATAGTGTGGATTGTGGAAACATTATGTTGTTGTAGTAGTTTTTCATTTTATGATGTAATGTAAAACTTATGAATATATCTAGTGTTTCCAAGGCTACTAAACCAATCGGTCTTTCGAGATTTGATCTTTCTTGTGATCATGCCAATGTTATGTAATAATGCACCGACTCTGGGTAACTGGGGTCGGGGCGTTACAGTTGGTATCAGAGGAAGTTTAGTACAAACCTTGGAAGCTAGATTTAGATAAACTCTGATTAGAGCACGTAGACCTAAGATGAACTTTGAGGATTCGTATAGAAGAACTTCCTAGAATTTTGGTATTATAGAGATTTTGTGAGTTTTCCAAGCAATACATCCCTGTCTGGATACGAGCAGGTAGAGGCGGCTCTGGCACAGATGTACCTAGGGGTAAAACCCGAAAACACCGCTTTGAGCTAGACTCGAACGGGAACTGGTGCACGACAACGGGCCTTGCTGCACTCTTGGTTACGACACTCTCGGGGGATATGCTTAGGATAACTCTCATTTTCTTTACAAATCATTTTGAAGGGATTATGAGTATATAATTCCTCAAAGAAAACATTCTTACGATTATGGATTATATCCATAAATAGATCAATTTATGTTAAGTGTTTTATAAGTATGGGATTATGTATTTTGATTCATAAATTGATCTAGTTTATGCCATTGTTTAGAAATGGCGCCTAGTGGATGAAATGGAAACCGTATCAAAGCACGCACTCCATGTAGGGATTGCCCTCTTGCTCAAGATAATTATAGTGGGGCTGGTGATGCAACTGGTGCTGATCAGCTAATCACCATACTGGGACAACTTACTCAGGTTATGAATAATAACCTTACCCGTATGGAGCACCCTGATCCGCAACGTGGAGGATCAATGTTAGATCGATTCATGAGGCACTACCTCTATGGTGAAAAATGTGAGATTTATACTGATCACAAGAGTTTGAATTATATTTTATCACAAAAAGAACTCAACATGAGGCAAAGGAGATGGCTTGAATTACTCAAGGATTATGATTGTACGATACACTACCACCCAGGGAAGGCAAACAAGGTGGCAGATGCTTTGAGTAGAAAAGACCATGGAGTTTTGAACAATATGACAATTGAAAGGGATCCAATTTTCATAGATCTAGTGAAGATGTACATGGGAATAACCAGGGAAGGTGAAACATCAATGATTTTTCAAATGGTTGCCAAACCATCTTTACTAGAAAGGATTAAGAGTTCTCAGACCGATGATGAAGAATTCCAAAAGAAGATTAAAGCTGTGAATGATGGGAGATTGAGAGACTTTGTGTATGAAGATGGAATTTTGAAATTCGGGAAGAGACTTTGTGTTCCCAATTTACCTGATCTAAAAAGGGAATTGCTAGATGGTGCTCATAGTTCCAATTTCTCTATACACCCTGGGAGCACCAAAATGTATAGAGATTTGAAGGAACATTTTTGGTGGGACAACATGAAGAGGGAGATTGCTGATTTTGTGTCAAGATGTATGGTTTGTCAACAAGTGAAAGCTGGAAGGCAACAACCTGGATGAGTCATGCAACCTCTTCCCATACCGGAGTGGAAATGGGACAATATTACGATGGACTTTGTCATGGGGCTACCAAAGACTCCTAGAAGGAACGATGCAATATGGGTTATTGTTGATCGTCTTACCAAGTCAGCACATTTTCTTGCTATAAGAGAAGATCTACCCCTGGAACGTCTAGCAAGACTATACATTAATGAAGTTGTGAGACTTCATGGAGTACCCCTATCGATTGTTTCTGATCGTGATCCCCGTTTTACTTCAAGATTTTGGAAAAGTCTTCAGAAATCCCTGGATACTGAACTTCATTTGAGCACTTCTTACCACCCTCAGACAGACGGACAATCAGAACGGACTATTCAAACCATAGAAGACATGTTGAGATCTTGCTCACTTGACTTTCAGGGTATGTGGGATCAATATTTACCTTTGGTAGAATTTTCCTATAACAATAGCTTCCATTCGAGTATTCAGATGGCACCATATGAAGCGTTATACGGAAAGAGATGTCGTACACCAACCTGTTGGGATGACGTTGGTGAAAGAAAACTTGTAGGCCCGGAACTGGTGGAGGAAATGGTGGAAAAGGTGAAAGTAATCCAAAATCACATCAAAGCAGCTCAAAGTAGGCAGAAGAGCTATGCCGATAATCGAAGGAAGGATTTGGAATTTCAAGTCGGTGATCATGTTTTTCTGAAGGTATCTCCGTGGAAGGGAGTCATACGTTTTGGTAAGAAAGGTAAATTGAGTCCCAGGTACGTCGGACCTTTCGAAATTCTAGAACGAATTGGGGTTGTAGCTTACCGATTGGCAATGCCGCCAAGTCTCTCCAAAGTTCACGATGTGTTCCACGTATCTATATTGAGGAAATACATGCCTGATCCGACGCATGTACTCACCTGTGAGGAATTAGAACTGGAACCCGATCTGTCTTATTGCGAAGAGCCCGTCAAGATTCTTGATACGAGAGAACAAGTGCTGAGAAACCGGACGACGCGTCTGGTAAAAGTTTTGTGGAGAAACCATAAGATGGAAGAGGCAACGTGGGAACCCAAGGAACTTATGATGAAGAACCACCCGAGTCTTTTTATGCATTAATACCCTAGAAATTGCAAGGACTCAATTATTTGAAGGAGGGGAGAATGTAACACCCCAATCTTCTACGGTACGCTTCTCTTTGAATAATGTGATAGCGTGTGTTGTACGCAACACCGAGTTCTAACACACCATAACTAATCAAACTAGCCGTTATGAATAGTAATACCTACTGTTTGAAATTATATATATTTTATATTTGAAAATGGACTTCATTTTTGGATTCGGAATATCGAATTTAGCCTAAGGTGAAATTTTGGTACATTTCGGATAACTTTCATATTTTGATGAATAGTGAAAATTACTAAGTTTTAATTAAAAACAACTTTTTTAATCAAAATAATTAATAGTGATAAATTATGAATTTGAGTGGTTTTAAAGTATATTTAGAATATATTTTTACCATTTAATATAATGTTGGTCATTGGACATAATTTTACAATTAAACCGAACATAAACGAGTGTCAATCTTTTGATAGTTATTATCTCTTAAAAACACGCTTTTTGTTTTGACAACGGGAATTAATTTTAAATTAATTTCTGCCACTTCTGTGTTTTGAATTTAGGAAAACGGATTCCATATTTGGAATCAGGATGTTCAGATTGTGTAAATAGGTAACTTTTATTTTTAGACATTTTGAATAATTACTGCGGTAAATATTTTATTTACCATGGTTAAAGGTAAATCCGGTAAATAAGGGTTAAAAAATAATATTATAATAATACTAAATTACCCTAAAACGTGTCTTAACCCTATTGGTTGATACATGGTCGACCATGGGAATCTTTGGGTCTATTTTGGGACCCCATGGATCCACTTGTAAGTGATAATGACACTTTATTTTAATTAAGTTAAAATGAATACCAAAATGACACAAGCATATATCTTTTAGAAAAACAATTGTTACATAGGGTTATATATGTTGGATTTTAGATTATAAATATTCATTAGAAAGCTATAAAAGTTTTCCTACATAATGATATTTTATTTATAATTTTTAGACATTATATAATTTATTTTATTTATGACACAATAATGATGCAGTAATTACTATAATAGTGAAAAATTAAAATAATTGATATTATAAATACCCAAATAAATATAATATGAAACTTTTAATGAATTAAAAAAATTTTCTAGGATAATATGATATATTAGGATTTATTTAATTGACTTTGTTCGAAGTAATCAATCTGTTATGAGTTTCACAAAAATCAACTATTGAATAGTATCAAAATTGACAAAAAAGAGTTCTTAAAACAAATATTATATTATTAATTGATATTAAATTCCTAAAAATCTAATGTTCGGCCAAGAGACTTATATCATGATAGGTTCATCATTAATGTACCACTTGGGGGTCGCTTGGATGTATATAGTAAGTTTATTAACCATATTATATAAAAATACAAAGAGACATTGTAAAAGTGAAACTAATTAACTTAGAGTTAATACTTAAAGATAAGGTTAAAATAAGTACCCAAACCTGTCTAAATTCTATTGGTTGAGTGGTTTTCGACCTATCCCCACCTTAACCTTTGAATAATCAACTTTGGATCCATTAGAAACCGAATATGAATTTATTATAAATTAATATATCTAGCTTTTCCAAAGGTGCCCCTCACCCCTCTTATAAAAGGGCACTCCTCCTTCTCATTTCTTCACACCTTCAAAGCCTTTTGGTTCGGCCAAAATCTGCCCAAATACTCTTCCAACATCCCTCACTACAACCTAGAGGACTTATTTTGATCCGAAAGCCAACCTAAGGAGCCCTTTTGATCAAATCAAAAGGAAGAACCCGAAGAAGAGGTAATGATTTCACCACCCTTCTCCAAGTTCATTTCTTCTTCCACTTCTTCTTCCTTTGTTCTTACCATTATAAAATAATAACTCCAGTATCTCACATATACTGTGATGTTATTATAAATATGGTACAACCATATTCAGTATTCTATCCACCCTTTGAATAACATGTCACCATACGTGCGTACGTACGGACTACCGTCTCCACGTCGTGGTGTAATTGTTATTCAATATAATATTATTTGGATGGGTATAATAATGATGTGTAACTCATGTAAATAATAAATATAACATGTTAATGATTCTGTATATATGATATACCATCCATTTATATATTATTCTAATATCGAAAGAATGATATTGTCGCTCGTGCGTACGTACGGACTACCATCTCCACGAACGCGATGAGATTCATTCTCCATCGTATCCATTAAAGTATAATTATCATTTGATGATTTAAAAATGATGATTAAGGACTTGATATCATTTTGGATATGAATAATATACAAACTATCCTTTACAAACATGTCTTACGTAATAAAACATATAAAAGAAAACAAGTAAGTTAACACCCGAAACGACGATAATTCTAAGATATTATTAACAAATCAATGTTAAAAGATCATATATGATATCATATTAATATATATGATTCTTGTATAATTTAATAACAATTATTTCACCATTATACAGGATGTTAACCTACCCCAACCAAGGAAAAGTACAAGGTAAGGGGTTTTCATCTCACTCCTTATTTCCGTGAGATTCATGCCATATTGCCACCATCACCTTTTGTGTGGTGTATGTACTGCCCATAATTATATTCTTTGTGTAATACACTCTAATTTATGTGTATTTACATATTAATTGTATGATACCTCTTTTATGGGTTGTATGTTTCATAATTTACCAAATTGGTAAGGGTTTACTTTACAACCTCTTCATTATCCAAGGTCGTTTATACGTAATAATCTACTGGGATCTCTTTATCATCCACATCCATGTTTCTTAAAAATGAATTTCAAAACATTTTTACTATTTACTAGAATATGAGTTAAAGTCATTTATACCCTTTTTGACTTTTATAAGTGGTTTATAAAGGAATCTTTCGGTCTTTTTCAAAACAAGGTCCTTTTTAACCTTTTCGACAGAATTAAGGTAAGAATGTTTTTTTAACTTATACGGCGGGTGCGGCTATTTTCCGCCGTTATAAAATCTTCAAAGCTTCCCTTACAAGCTTATAAGAATATTTTCAAAGAAAATGTTTTATTTTATATGGATCTTAAATGATTTCAAAATAAAAGGAGATATTTCTTTAAAAAGAATTTTGATTTCATCTATGTCAACATCCTTTGATGGATTTTAAGATTATTTGAAGTTGATTTATTATGATACAAAACTTCTATATTGTTTTGAAGGTTTTGTGATATGTTTGACTGTGGATGTGCTATTTTTATACCATTCATAGTTTATGGTGAAAGTATTGACATTTCATATGCTAGTTTTAATATGAATGTTTATGTTATGTTTAAACCTTTTCATATGGGAATGCATTGGACTTAATATGTGATGGGTGGAGCCCGCTATAGCTCCTCGATGCATCGGTAGGTCTCATGAGACAAACTAGTGTCTTGGCACAAGGGCTTGACAAAATCTTATTTGTAGTCTTGGCACGAGGCCTTGGCTATGTGGTTATGATAGTCTGACATTATGCATTCCAACATTATGAAAGTGGTTATTGATTTTTGCATGTGATTATTCGATTAGTAGAATATCCATGTGAATAAGTAAATGGCATTATTTCATTTTATTTATGCCATACCATGTTGAAAGTTCATATTTAAAAGGCTTTTGTTTTAGTTATACATTGCCTTAAATGTTTATTCTTATTTATGAAAGTTTCTGCTATATTGTTATCCTTACTGGGCATTTGAGCTCACCCCTTTTCTATGTTTTATTTTTCCAGGATGTGAAGAAGTAAGTTATGAATGACCTGCAGGGATTTTATGAGGGGTTAATAGTGTGGATTGTGGAAACATTATGTTGTTGTAGTAGTTTTTCATTTTATGATGTAATGTAAAACTTATGAATATATCTAGTGTTTCCAAGGCTACTAAACCAATCGGTCTTTCGAGATTTGATCTTTCTTGTGATCATCCCAATGTTATGTAATAATGCACCGACTCTGGGTAACTGGGGTCGGGGCGTTACAGAAATAGGTTGAACAATATATTTTTTTATTATCTATTAATATTCAAAAATATGATGGTTATGTTACTCTAGCTAATTAACCCAAAGATGATGAAGGGGTCCTATGTTTCTGGGGGTAAAAAATCTTCTCAGTGGTAGTGGAAACTATTTTAAATCCTAAAAATATATCACAAAAAAATTTAAAATTAATGTTTATAAAATGAAATAATGAACACTCAAACACATTCATTAAACATACATGATAATGAAATATGATTATCTTTCTTTATTTTGATGGAGATTATCATTGAACAATAAAATGATGCTTCCCCTCATGTTCTATATATTGGTTTTTCCTTAGTCGCTCAATGTTCTAGTGATTTCACTCGTTATATTCGGTATTCTAGTACCACCATTATAAAATGTTTATTGATAAAGAGATATTTAGTTTCTAGTGATTTTTTCTATGATTTATCATCCAGATCATAAATAATACTACCTCATAAAAATGGAATTTTAAATCACTCTATGATGACACAATGATTTTTCACATTTAATCATGTGCCATAATAATAGAGTAAATGTAGAGACCCGAAGCCTGACGTACATGGACATTACATTACTTTTGCGGAATACTTAGTACATAACAAACACACACACACACAAGGATCGTAATAGTTTAGTGTCTTTGGAAACTCGGAACGTAATCTTCTAATCGTGGTGAAAGATCTTCAATATCTCCCATAAAGATCTTCCCTTCTTTTTTTTACCTAAAACCTTTCTTTATATCCTGGGGAAAAGAAAACATAAAAGGGTGAGCTCAAATGCTCAGCAAGGGCAAATAAAGGAAATAAAAATCATATCATATCTTTTTGAAAATCAAAACCTGCAAAAGAGATCATAATATCTTATCATGGAATAATTCATAGAAGTGAAAATGAGATCCCCATAATCACAACATAAAACTTGAAACTTTGTGGCATGCACACATAATAATGGAAAATCATTTTTTGTTAGTCATGACTCATTACCAAGACAATCTTAGTGGACAAAGTCCCTTTCTGAATCGAGTAACCCTCGTTTCAGTCCTGTTTCACTGAACCGGTATAACATACCGTTTCAGCCCTGTCTATCTCATGAGATATAAAATCTTTACCCAATGCATTGGAGGGAGATATAGGTCCCACCCATCTAATAATGAATCCTTTCTTATGTGTGCCACATAATCATAAAACATACATCATCGCATAACACATGTAACAAAAATGGGATTCTTGAAACATCATGACATCATAATTCAATTCATATAAGATAAAGGAATTCATAAAAATAATTCCATCACAACATGAACAAATCAATTTAATAATAGGGATAAAAACAGAACCCTTTAATATCTTAGATGGAAAATAATTTTGATAAAACACTTGAACTCCATTCTTGAGAAAAAATATCCTTTCTTCTTCAAAAACATTTTTCCTTTCATAACATGTCATACAACTTTAAAATAAAAGAAGTTGATTAAAAATAAACTTGAAAACTTGTAAAGGAAGCTTCTTGGTAACAATGTTTTAAAAATCCATTCATGCCGTATAAGTTAAAAAAACATTCTTCGTACCTTTGTCGGAAAAGTCAAAAAGTACCTCGTATGACAAAAGATTCCTTTCATAGATATTACTAAAAACTCACCAAAGGGTAAAAATGGATTTAAACAATTGTAGGTGGATGGAAATAATATTACATATTGATGAAACATAGATGTGGATGATAAAATACACCCCAGTAAATACTTATGAATAAACAATCTCGGATAAAAATGAGATTGTGATATTTCCCTTACCTTAGGTCCGATTTTCTTCGTATGTGTCCGAACCTCCTGTATAATCATTTAAATAATGTCATTGACTTATTACAGAATCATATTAATTGTTATGATATCATATATGGTTCACTGATGACATTATATTACCCGTTCTTTTGTAAATTCCATGTTAAAGAAGCGTTTTGGGTAAAATCGTTTCATTTATCGTAGGTGTTTTGACTTTTTGTTCTTGACATTATTATTACTTATATCATGATTTACTTACATCCAGAATATAAAATATTATTTATATATCATATATATTCAGTATATATATATATATAATAGATAGATAAATGAAATGAAAAACACCGTTCATGGAGATGATAGTCCGTACGTATGCATGAACACTGTTTTTCTTTCATTATTGTCTTGAATGGAAGTAAGTAGATGACATAAATATATATATATACATAAATCCAGTATCATTATTATGTCATATATTTCATTATTACTTATTATATATACCTTATAATCATTCATGAATGGTTAATCATTAAGAATGAATCTCATCGCGTCGTGGAGACGGTATTCCGTACGTACGCACGAGCGATGATATCATTTCCATAATTATTGAATTGAATTGGAGTGGATTATACAATATATCAGAATCAATATGATGTTGTAATAACTATGTATAGTTATTCTTTACACCATTATACCCATCCTTGTAAGGTGGTGGTGGAAAATAGATTACACCACGGCGTGGAGACGGTATTCCGTACGTACGCACGCGCGGTGATTTCTTTTTCCGTAGGATGGATAGATGGTGAAATAGGGTTGTTTCATACTTATAATAACATATCAGTATATGAGTGATACTGATGTTATTACTTTATAATTAAACAACCTAAGAAGAAGAAGTGGAAGAAGAAATAAAGATGAAAGAATTGGTAACGGTAATTACCTCTTCTTTGAAGCGCCTCTTTGAGACCTCCTCTTAGGGCACTAAAATTGGTCTTTGAGGAAGACCAGAACCTCTAGGATGTTTCTAGGGAAGTGGAGAAGATATTTTGGCAGGGGTTGGCCGAGCTTGAGTGCTCAAATTGGTGCGAGGAGGAGGGGGAGGAGGTGTCCTTTTATAAGGGAGGAGAGGGGCACCTTAGGAATATCTCAAAATATTATTTTATATTAAAGTCAAAATCGGTTTATAATGCCTCCAAAGGGTCTTATTTCGAAGATAAGGTGGGGAGGGGTCTAAATCCTATCAACCAATAAGATTTAGACAAGTTTAGGGTATTATTTTAACCTTATCAATTAGATTTAACTCTAAGTTAAATAATTTAACTTTTACCGTGTCTTTTTGTTTTCTTTCACTATATGGTTAATACACTTACTATAACATGCCAAATTAACCCCAAATTGTATATTATTAATACATATATCCTTATCTAAGTCATTTGGCCGAACCTTAGATTTTTAGGAATAAAATAACAATTAATAATATAATATTTGATTTAAAAACTATTTTGTGTCAATTTTGACACTATTTGATATATGATTTTTGTGAAAGTCATAACAGAATTATATGTTCGAAAAAAGTTTATTAAATCAACATTAATATATCATAGTAACCAATAAAATTAGTGGAATTCATAAAAAGTCTTAAATTACATTTATTTTGGTATTTATATTATCAATTATGTCAATATTTCATTAATAAGATAATTACTGCATCATCTTTGTGTCATAAGTAAATTAACTTATTTGATGTCTAAAAATTACAAATAAAATACCATCATGTAGGAAATCTTTTTATCTTTCTAATGAATATTTACAATCGAATTTATCTTATGTATAACCCCATATTATAAATAATTTACTTATAAAACTTTGATTTTAACTATTTTAACCCTTCTTTAAATAAATTAATAATAAATGTCCTAATCTAATCCAAGTGGGCCTAAATGGTCATATTTTATTCCTAAGTTTGTTTTTGGTCGAAGTACACTTGTCCAATAGAATTAGGACATGTGTTAGGGTAATATTAATATCATATTTACCCTTAGTTACCCTATTTACTATTAACCGCGGTAAAAAAAAGTAAAAAGTTACTATTCACCAAAAATTATTTTTATCTCATTGAACCACATTTTACTTACTGATATCAACCGTGTCTGTCGGATTTTCGAAATTCCATTCACTGAAGCGGTAAAATTAAGTTTTATGCAAAATTCAGTTTTTAACCTACCACTTAGTAGTTTCACTATTCATCAAAAATTGATGTTTTTCAGAACAATGCCAAAATTTCATCCTAAGCTATATTTCATATTCCGAATTCAAAAATGAAGTCTATTTTACCAAATTCATAACATAAAAGTTGCATTAATTAATTTTATAATTAAATCCCGTTGTTAAAACAAATAGCGTGTTTTTAAGAAACAATATCTATCAAAAGATTGACACTTGATTATGTCTGGTTTAAATGTGAAATTACATCCAATGACCAATATTGTATTAAATTGTAAAAATATATTCTAAATATACTTTAAAACCACTCAAATTAATGATTTATTACTATTAATTATTTCGATTAAAAAAGATGTTTTTAATTATAATTTAGTAATTTTCACTATTCATCAGAATATGAAAGTTATCCGAAAAGTACCAAAATTTCACCTTAGGCTAAATTCGATACTCCGAATCCAAAAATGAAGTACATTTTGAGAGCTAAAATTTCTAAAATTTAAAAAGTTGTCATTACTATTCATAACGGCTAGTTTTAATAATATTTTAATAGCATATCATTGTTTCGTACTACACAAGCTATCGAGGAAGGTTGCGATTGCGTGTAATGCAAGGCAAGTCAAGGATGTGTGTTGTGCAAGCTTCTTTTGGTGTAGCGTACAACACAAGACATTAAAAATAATATTTTTTCATAAAATCTCGGGGTGTTACATTCTACCCCCCTTAAAATGAATTTCTCCCTCGAAATTCGTCGGGGTTATAAATGGTTTACTATTTGAAAGTTTATTTAATAGAAACCCACATCGTAAAAAGGAATATCAAAACCAATCTTTAAAAACAAAATTATGAAACATAATGGTTACCCAAATAAACTAATCACTGGGTTTCCACATAGGTGAAAATATGGATATGAAAGAGAAATCTAACCATCATGTTCTGATGGAGAGTGGTAGAGAACATGGCTATGGAAAATCCAGTAATCACAAAGCCATAAATTTGTGACGATCTAGGGTACCATCTGATTCATCAGATATAAGGGCACTAGGACAACATTTTTGGTTTTCAAGATCATTTCCCTAAAGTTGAAGAATTTGAATTAGAATAAATACTTACTTTATTTTGGTACAATCTCACTATTGTTCGTGCCTTGAACAATTTCCACTTCATATCTTATATAAATGAAGTTGAATTTGTTATTCGTGAAGTGTTAGCAGATCATGTGATAGAATGACGGGTCATTCCATCTGTCTCGAACAAAAGGTTAGCAAAAATTATATGCATAAGTCGATCTATAGTGAGATTAATCATATATGGTTCCTAAAATGGACTTATACTTCATATATCATACTGCTTAATATAATAAAACTAGTTTCTACTAAACAGGGACTTCCTGTAGGCCAGTGGTAGGTGATAAAGGCCAGTCGCACTTCGGTTGTGGGTTCAATTCCCACAGCCTTGTCCGAAGCGATGGGCTGTCGCCCGTCCTGCAGGTTGTCCTTTTTCCAAAACTATATAACATCCCATCAATAATATCTAAAAACAAACAATACTAACTTATGTCCAACATAATCCATTCCAATCTTTTAGGCTTATCCATAATACTGCAGTCGACTCTCATAATATAGTGAAAATGATTACCAGAGATTTAACACCATCATCGATCCCCATATATCATAAGATATGTTTTGTTGGTCACATTCCAAACATTCAAAGTCCTTAATCGTGTATTCTCTTAAATACCTTAGTGAAAACATGAATGCAGTTAAAAGTTAACACTTTCCACATACCAAAATCCTCAAAATTCTATATACTCAAACCATGATATCACTTAGTCCTTATATCAATCATGAGCTCATGAATACTATTAAACATTTCATTTTCTCGTCTTCATTATGCGCATATCATATTATTTCAAAAAAATATCTCAAACACTTTGAATACCACATCAATAAATATTGCAATACTCAATGATACAACATTATTTTGGAATCCCATTACATAAACACTTAATCATTCCACCACATCGTTGTCATATTCAATATTGCCAATAGTGATCGCATGTGATTTCCCTTTGTCCTTTGCCTTCAGTGGTTGCTCATGTTGATCATCACTAACCCTTGGATTAGGGAAATTATTAGCATAATGCCCCATTTCCTTGCACTTGAAGCATTGAAGTGTTGGTGGTGCGTTCTCTGCAGTGTTTGCTTTATTCGCATCATTAGAAACCCTTTTTCCATTACTTCGACACTCAGCTGCTCGATGACCTTCTTTTCCACACTTAAAACATTTTCTAGTCCCTTTAAGACAATCTCCACCATGCTTCTTTCCACACTTTGAGCATAAGGAAACATTCATCTTGTTTTCACCATTATTCTGAGAATTCTCCTTGAACTCCATCTTTCGTTTCTTGTCAAAACCATGAGATGGATATGTAACACCAACTTCCATTTCTACCTTGATATCACAACACACAATTTCTTCATATCTACTGAAGTCTCTTATAGCTAATGCCCTTAGAAGACTTGGTTTTAAGACACTGAAAAATCGATCAACTTTACTTTCAGGTTGGATGATAATGCCAGATGCATACCTTGCAAGTCTTGTAAAATTCGCTTCGTATATACCAACAGATTCATCATCCTTTTGCTTTAGTTTAAGAAACTCCTTTTCCATCTTTGTTCAAAGAATACGAGGGAAGTACTTACTAAAAAACAAGTTCTTGAACTCATCCCATTCCATGTACTCAATTTCATCTCTTGGCCTCATATTCTTGATAAGATTCCACCGTTGATCAGCTTCACCTTCCAAACGATATACTGCTAAGATGACTTTATCATGTTCAGAACATTGAAGAACTGAAAATATCTTTTCAGTGGTACTGATCCATTGTTCAGCAACAAGTGGATCGGAAGACCCATTGAAAGAAGGTGGACGTTGCCTCATGAAGGACTCAATAGAATATTGTTCCCTTCTCTGTTCATTTGGAAGTCCAGAATGATTCATAGCTTGTGTAAGTATAGCAATAAGATTTTGCACTCCATCTCCCATAACATTTGTTTGTTCAGGAGGTAAATCATTGCATTGCCCATTGCATTGATCAACACGGTTCCTTCGGGTTCCATCCATCGTCTAAAACCCAAAAAGAATAGTGTGAGAGGCAAAAATCATGCTAGGGAAAACAACATTGTAAAGGGGGAGTATCCTCAATATCTAACTTCTTAGGTTAAATTCTAAGATCGTTACCGTAGTAATAGGACTGTATCCTATACGTATACTTATCCTTAGGGACATCCCTAGACATACCATAGAAATATCTCTAGGGATCTTACTAACGTTTTCACATCCTAGTTTCCAAGGGTTGACTAAACCTTTCCTTTGATACCAACTGTAGAGACCCGAAGCCTGACGTACATGGACATTACATTACTTTTTCGGAATACTTAGTACATAACAAAAACACACACACACAAGGATCGTAATAGTTTAGTGTCTTTGGAAACTCAGAACGTAATCTTCTAATCGTGGTGAAAGATCTTCAACATCTCCCATAAAGATCTTCCCTTCTTTTTTTTTACCTAAAACCTTTCTTTATATCCTGGGGAAAAGAAAACATAAAAGGGTGAGCTCAAATGCTCAGCAAGGGCAAATAAAGGAAATAAAAATCATATCATATCTTTTTGAAAATCAAAACCTGCAAAAGAGATCATAATATCTTATCATGGAATAATTCATAGAAGTGAAAATGAGATCCCCATAATCACAACATAAAACTTGAAACGTTGTGGCATGCACACATAATAATGGAAAATCATTTCTTGTTAGTCATGACTCATTTCCAAGACTATCTTAGTGGACAAAGTCCCTTTCTGAATCGAGTAACCCTCGTTTCAGTCCTGTTTCACTGAACCGGTATAACCTACCGTTTCAGCCCTGTCTATCTCATGAGATATAAAATCTATGCCCAATGCATTGGAGGGAGATATAGGTCCCACCCATCTTATAATAAATCCTTTCTTATGTGTGCCACATAATCATAAAACATACATCATCGCATAACACATGTAACAAAAATGGGATTCTTGAAACATCATGACATCATAATTCAATTCATATAAGATAAAGGAATTCATAAAAATAATTCCATCACAACATGAACAAATCAATTTAATAATAGGGATAAAAACAGAACCCTTTAATATCTTAGATGGAAAATAATTTTGATAAAACACTTGAACTCCATTCTTGAGGAAAATATCCTTTCTTCTTCAAAAACATTTTTCCTTTCATAACATGTCATACAACTTTAAAATAAAAGAAGTTGATTAAAAATAAACTTGAAAACTTGTAAAGGAAGCTTCTTGGGAACAATGTTTTAAAAATCCATTCATGCCGTATAAGTTAGAAAAAACATTCTTCGTACCTTTGTCGGAAAAGTCAAAAAGTACCTCGTATGACAAAAGATTCCTTTCATAGATATTACTAAAAACTCAACAAATGGTAAAAATGGATTTAAACAATTGTAAGTGGATGGAAATAATATTACATATTGATGAAACATGGATGTGGATGATAAAATACACCCCAGTAAATACTTATGAATAAACAATCTCGGATAAAAATGAGATTGTGATATTTCCCTTACCTTAGGTCCGATTTGCTTCGTATGTGTCTGAACCTCCTGTATAATGATTTAAATAATGTCATTGACTTATTAAAGAATCATATTCATTGTTATGATATCATATATGGTTAACTTATGACATTATATTACCCGTTCTTTTGTAAATTCCATGTTAAAGAAGCGTTTTGGGTAAAATCATTTCATTTATCGTAGGTGTTTTGACTTTTTGTTCTTGACATTATTATTACTTATATCATGATTTACTTACATCCAGAATATAAAATATGATTTATATATAATATATATTCAGTATATATATATATATAATAGATAGATAAATGAAATGAAAAACACCGTTCATGGAGACGGTAGTCCGTACGTACGCATAAACGCTGTTTTTCATTCTTTATTGTCTTGAATGGAAGTAAGTAGATGAAATACATATATATATACATAAATCCATTATCATTATTATGTCATATATTTCATTAGTACTTATTATATATACCTTATAATCATTCATGAATGGTTAATCATTAAGAATGAATCTCATCGCATCGTGGAGACGGTATTCCGTACGTACGCACGAGCGATGATATCATTTCCCTAATTATTGAATTGAATTGGAGTGGATTATACAATATATCAGAATCAATATGATGTTGTAATAACTATGTATAGTTATTCTTTACACCATTATACCCATCCTTGTATGGTGGTGGTGGAAAATAGATTACACCACGGCGTGGAGACGGTATTCCGTACGTACGCACGTGCGGTGGTTTCTTTTTCCGTAGGATGGATAGATGGTGAAATAGGGTTGTTTCATAATTATAATAACATATCAGTATATGAGTGATACTGATGTTATTACTTCATAATGAAACAACCTAAGAAGAAGAAGTGGAAGAAGAAATAAAGATGAAAGAATTGGTAACGGTAATTACCTCTTCTTTGAAGCGCCTCTTTGAGACCTCCTCATAGGGCACTAAAATTGGTCTTTGAGGAATACCAGAACCTCTAGGATGTTTCTAGGGAAGTGGAGAAGAGATTTTGGCAGGGTTTGGCCGAGCTTGAGTGCTCAAATTGGTGTGAGGAGGAGGGGGAGGAGGTGTCCTTTTATAAGGGAGGAGAGGGGCACCTTAGGAATATCTCAAAATATTATTTTATATTAAAGTCAAAATAGTTTTATAATGGCTCCAAAGGGTCTTATTTCGAAGATAAGGTGGGGATGGGTCGAAATACTATCAACCAATAAGATTTAGACAATTTTAGGGTATTATTTTAACCTTATCAATTAGATTTAACTCTAAGTTAAATAATTTAACTTTTACCGTGTCTTTTTGTTTTCTTTCACTATATGGTTAATACACTTACTATAACATGCCAAACGAACCCCAAATTGTATATTATTAATACATATATCCTTATCTAAGTCATTTGGCCGAACCTTAGATTTTTAGGAATAAAATAAAAATTAATAATATAATATTTGATTTAAAAACTATTTTGTGTCAATTTTGACACTATTTGATATATGATTTTTGTGAAAGTCATAACAGAATTATTTGTTCGAACCATGTTGATTAAATCAACATTAATATATCATAGTAACCTAGAAAATTAGTGGAATTCATAAAAAGTCTTAAATTACATTTATTTTTGTATTTATATTATCAATTATGTCAATATTTCATTAATAAGATAATTACTGCATCATCTTTGTGTCATAAGTAAATTAAATTATTTGATGTCTAAAAATTACAAATAAAATACCATCATGTAGGAAATCTTTTTAGCTTTCTAAGGAATATTTACAATCGAATTTAGCTTATGTATAACCCCATATTATAAATGATTTACTTATTAAACTTTGATTTTAACTATTTTAACCCTTCTTTAAATAAATTAATAATAAATGTCCTAATCTAATCCAAGTGGGCCTAAATGGTCATATTTTATTCCTAAGTTTGTTTTTGGTCGAAGTAAACTTGTCCAATAGAATTAGGACATGTGTTAGGGTAATATTAATATCATATTTACCCTTAGTTACCCTATTTACTATTAACCGCGGTAAAAAAAAGTAAAAAGTTACTATTCACCAAAAATTATTTTTATCTCATTGAACCACATTTTACTTACTGATATCAACCGTGTCTGTCGGATTTTCGAAATTCCATTCACAGAAGCATTAAAATTAAGTTTTATGCAAAATTCAGTTTTTAACCTACCACTTAGTAGTTTCACTATTCATCAAAAATTGATGTTTTTCAGAACAATGCCAAAATTTCATCCTAAGCTATATTTCATATTCCGAATTCAAAAATGAAGTCTATTTTACCAAATTCATAACATAAAAGTTTCATTAATTAATTTTATAATTAAATCCCGCTGTTAAAACAAATAGCGTGTTTTTAAGAAACAATATCTATCAAAAGATTGACACTTGATTATGTCTGGTTTAAATGTGAAATTACATCCAATGACCAATATTGTATTAAATTGTAAAAATATATTATAAATATACTTTAAAACCACTCAAATTAATGATTTATCACTATTAATTATTTCCATTAAAAAAGTTTTTTTTAATTATAATTTATTAATTATCACTATTCATCAGAATATGAAAGTTATCTGAAAAGTACCAAAATTTCACCTTAGGCTAAATTCGATACTCCGAATCCAAAAATGAAGTACATTTTGAGAGCTAAAATTTCTAAAATTTAAAAAGTGGTTATTACTATTCATAACGGCTAGTTTTAATAATATTTTAATAGCATATCATTGTTTCGTACTACACACGCTATCGAGGAAGGTTGCGATTGCGTGTAATGCAAGGCAAGTCAAGGATGTGTGTTGTGCAAGCTTCTTTTGGGGTAGCGTACAACACAAGACATTAAAAATAATATTTTTTCATAAAATCTCGGGGTGTTACAGTAAATCCATTAAAAAATCATTATTATCATTCATTAGTAAAGTAAACATAATCTTGTTATATTTTATATAAATCATTATTAATTATATATAGGAATTCTAGAGATCCATTTAATTTTTTTTGTTTCTAGGGATATTGGAGATAGTATCATGTGTTCCACCCTTATGGTATTGAATCTGATCCGAGTTTATGATTATAAATGAAAGCAACATGTAACCATATTTCCTACATTAATGATTTCTCTATAATAATAGCTTATGAAAACCCATATATTCAAGTAAAAAATATTTTAACGTGAAAGTCAAAATCTATGATTATTTTTATCATACTATATGATATACAATACATATAGGATTTGGAGAATATCTCCTTCCATCTCCCACTATCAAAAAATCATAAATGCATTTTTTTATTTCACATTATATAATATCATTAAAAATAACATGTAAATAATAACATAAACCTAGTATGGTTTTTTAAAAACACTTTTGTAAATATATGATCATATTTAGTGTGTATCATATCATATAAAAGTTTTTCTAAATATCTATAAAAACACATTTTGATCAACATTAACAAACCATTATTGTGTCTATCTATGTTAAACTCATTATCAATTAATTAAAAAAAATGTGATATCCAAGGGCCTATATATGATTTACAATAAAAATGAATATATATAATAATATATATAAAAAAAATTGAAAACTATTGAATCGTAAATATTTATCAAGATAGAACGCGACCAACTAGGATCTCTATCTAACACATTTATCACTACACATATGTCCACTAACCACATCAAATATTATCATTCACACTCATGAATTCACTTTATCAAAGTCATCATGTGAAAGTCATACATGGAGTGTGTTAATCACATATATCTAACTCATAATTTCTAGATCTTAAAATTATAGACTGACCAAGATGGCAAAAATATCAGATGTTATTCCCCTATAAAGATAATCACAACATATGACCCTCATCTTAATAGATAAGAACATCATATATATTGTTTCTTTTGAAAATCACACACCATAAGTTGTTTGAATTAATGGATTACATGCGATTCTAATCATATAATTGTATAAAATTATCAAAATTTTATTCACTATGTGATGACATGATCAGAAACACACCCAACCACCTATGATTATTTAATTAAAAAATCACGTTAATGAATGGTATCATAACAATTATTTTCCTTCTTTATATCCCTGAAACATTTGGTACTTGGGGCCAATAATGATCCATGCACACCTGGAACACTAAAAAAATAGTGTATGTCCATCAATGTGGTTTACATAGTGAGTCATCAAGTACACATAATCACATTATTTTGGGTCCAAAAAACATACCATATATCAATATAAAAATTATATTAATTTGGACCTTAATATTTCACCATAACCTATAATACTCGAAGAAAAACATAAATTAGGTATAACAAAATGTCTTTTCAGAGACGGTTTTTCATTACACTTGAAAAAATAAATATATGAAGATTTATTTTTGTAGCTAATGGGAATGGAAGTTAAAATATATATTTATCTTTATATTTTAGTTTTTTAATTCATACTCTCCACTAATAATATTTAAAGACCTAATATAATTTTCACTCTATAAATTCCTATATAATATACTACCAAATCATCATTATGTTTTCATCATGTTATATGATTTTTAACTCATTAGACTAAAATATAATATCTTACATAGCTCTACGTAACCATATGATAAAAAATCTCACTAAACTAACATATACGAAAAATTCAATTTTGAATATTACTGATATTGACGAATTATATTCCTAATAACAATCTCCTTGAACATTTTTTAACTCCTTAATAAAAAATCCAAAAAAAAATTGATGTTGGGTTAGAAATAATTATATGTTTAATATCGTTATAATCATTGAATCTCATTCCATAAAACATTATCTTGAAATATTTTTATAAATAATTTATCTGAACACATTAATAATTTATATATTATATTGTGTTAAATCTGATAATGTGACAATCAAATTATTTTGTAAAAAATGAATCTATTTATATTTACTTTATCAAAATACCCGAAAAATCTATCATGGTTTTTTAATGACCAATACCGTATTTATTGAATAGGAAAAGGAAACTATAAGAGTCTGAAGGAGGGGATATTATTACAATCTATATCATATAGAAGAAGAAGATAAATCATCAGATCATCCTACCATGTAATACCTTGGTTGATCCCATTGTTGGAAATACCATCAGCAACCATGTTATCTTTAAGTTAATCTTTTGTGGTAATGTATCTGATTTCAAAAATAGAAGAAGGTAAACTCATCCAACGTGTATTGAGCGTCCAGACAAGGTGAACAAAACCACTCCAAATAGCATGGACAATGGTGGTTGAATCACATTCAATCCATATGTTGTTCCACCCAATTGGTTTATCAAATTCGATAGCATGAATTACCACTTCCATTTCAGCTTCAAGATAAGAGGCATTACAATATCTACCATAGAAGCAACCATGACAGTGCCCACGAAATTCTATGAAGATAGCACCACAACCTGCAGTCTCCTGATTCCCTTTGGAGGCTCCACCAACCTTGATCATGATCCATCTGGGTAGCAGGGCTTACCAGAAAACCTCCAAGGTGTGTCTCAGTTTTATGTAGATTACTTTAATCCTAAGATGACGATGGATCACAATGTCTCCAACAGAGTTGCCACAATGATCTTTCTAAAGCTAGGAAACATCTCTAATGGCAATGAGAATTGTTTTTGACCTGCATCGAGATTGAATGAGTAATTTTGGTGGATAATATCATTTCAATCATACCAGTTCCCATGGAGGATCTTAGAAATAGTGGATAATAATATATTCTTGATTTTCTGTGAAGGGTCAAGCACAAAACCACATTTTAACTATGAGAAAATAGAGTCAGAGAATAACCATATATAGTCTAACATGTCTCTAATATAATTCAAGTGGGATGAAGCCATGGAACATGACAAAAATAAATGATTCATTTATTCTCTATGTTGATGAAAAAAGTAACTTTTAGAGCATAGTTGGATGTGAAAGGCCAGATGAAAATCCTTAGTAGGAAGATGGCTATGAGCAATAATCAAAACAAGGTTATGTCTTGAGGGTTTAATCTAGGGATTTTCAAAGAGTTTTAACCCAAAAAAAAATAGAATCAGAAGTTGAGAATTTATGATTATAAATTCATTTTTAATCATGAACACCATCGTGGGTAGGCTCCCAAATAAGAAAGTCATCAGAGATTGAGAAGGGGTAATTATAAACGACATGCTGGATGGTGTCTGGGAAATTAATGTTAAAGATTGATTCACCTATTTTATAGTGTATTTGGTATTTTATGGAGGGGAATTGGCTGATAACATGGATTTAAGGAGGGTTCTAGTCTAATTGTCAATCCAAAAATTCATGGAGGAATCCATTCAAACCATCCATCTAGAGTTATTCATAATATTCGAAAATGAAATTTTGATGGAAGGCCAGATCAAAGAGTTAACATGGTTCAAATTTCCCTTTTTAATCTATGGATGGAATTTATTTTTATGAAATTATAAAGATTCATAGGTGTAATTAATCAATCTCTAAGTGAGCCTAGCATGAAGGGCCTCATTTAAGAGTTTGAGATTTTTCATTCCATGACTACCCTTCTCAAGAGGTTTACAACTGGTGGACCAGGGGATGTTAAATATCTTCTTCTCCAGAATACTACTAGTTCAAATAAATGTTTTAATGTAAACATTAATCTTCTTAAGATTTATGATAGTCCATTTATAGACCATCATCATGTAATCCATTTGACAGCGATTGGTATATTTCATTAGACAAATCCTGCCATCCTTGGAGAGGTAGTCTCCATTATAGGAGGATAGTTGTTTGATAAACTGTTCAACCACATTGTTGAAAAATGTGGATTTATGCTATCCCTAGAAGATGGGAACTCCCATATAAGTGAAATGGAATGATCCTTCTTTAATTCCTAGACTTCCAATGATGCTACTCCTATGAGTGGGAGATAATTTTTTACCCAAAATAAGAATTGTTCCAGCTGATGGCTTGACCAGAGATATCTTCATAATGAGAAAATGAATTTTTTATATTTTGAATATTAATTTTTCCTCTATGAAGGAACATAATAATGTCATTGTCATATAATAGAAGAGTCGGTGCATTTATTTGTCTGGCCACCTTAATGGGTATGAGTTTATTTTGTTCAACGAAACAAGTGATAAATCTACTGTGATACTCCTCCACAGTCACAAAATTAATGGCAGATAAAGGGTTGCCATGCCTTATGCCTTTGGTACATTTAAAATACTCTTTAGAGGATCCATTTACAAGGATGGAGATATAGGCCAATTTAAATAGATATTTTATCCACTTTATAAATATATCCTTGAGCCAAAGCCCTAGAGAACTTTAAAAATGAAGTTCCAATATATGGTATCAAAATCCTTCCTAATGTAATGTTTAATAGAAATACATCCACCTCTGGAAGCCTTATTAAGATATTTGGTGCATTCTATGGCTAGGTAAATGTATTCGTGGATGGATCTACCCTTAATAAAGCCAAATTTACTCCAACATATAATTTTATTTCCTAGGGAAGAGATCCTATTGGATAGAAGTTTAGTAATAATTATGTATAGAGAATTGATGAGGGTGATAGGTCAAAAGAGATGAATTATAGAGGCATTAGAAACTTTGGGAATTAAGGTAAGAAATTGGTCATGAATACCATGAGGGAGAACACCATTAGAGAAGAATGTTTTGACATGTTTACAAAAATCTATGAGAATAACCTCCTAATACTATTGAAAAAACCCATTGTTGAAACCATCAGGCCCCAGGGCACTATTAGGTTTTAGACTAATGATATTGACTTTAATTTCATGATTTAGTGGAATATTCAAGAGGAAGTTATTTTCCTCCTCATTAATCTAGAACGATATTACTCTAGGGAGTATATCTTTTTTGATGTCTATCCCATTTAAAATATTGTCCAAAAAAGATACCTCATGATTCTTAATAGCTGCGTAAGAGTCCAAGAGAGTGTCATTGTCCCTAATAAAAGATTGTTTTCTGCAAACATTACTCATTCTTTGATGGGAATTTTTCAACATAGTGTTTCAGCCACCATCCATGAGCCACTTAGTTTTGAAAATTTTCTTGCGCATGTTTTATTGAAGCTCAAAAATATAATTAAGTTTCATAGTTATATTCATTTCATTTTGGGGATCAATGGAAAAATCAGAGTTTGTGTTGGTGTTTTGAATTTTATTGAGCTCATTCTCAAGGTTGGAGATGTCCTTGTAAATTTGTTTTGATTTAGTTTTACATGATTCCTTAAGACACTATTTAAGATTTTTGAGTTTAGTATCATAGGAAAACACATCAAAGTGATTATTCATAGATTCCAAATAGTGTTTTATGAGGTTTGAGAATTCCTTGTCTGCAGACCAAGAATTTTTAAACATGAAGGGAAGACTAGGCTTAGATTATTTGGAAATCATACTAACTAGGATGGGGTGATGGTATGATTTTAGTTTGGTAAATGTGATTCTATATATGGAATCCCATTTATCCAAATCTAGTTTATTCGTGAAAGCCCTATCGAGTATGCTAACAATAAATCTATTATAGTGTCTTCTATACCATGCGTATTTTTCTCCTTTAAGACTAATTTTAATGAGGTCATAATCTTCCACAGAAGCTTTGAACTCGATTGAGGAAAAATGAGTGTGAGAAGGAAAAATGTTTTCACAAGGGGAATGAATTGCATTAAAATCACCTGTCACAATCTAGGGGTCATGGATGCTATTAGGTAACACCAACAAGTCATGCCAAAGCGACATTTGTTCTTGAAATAAATTCTTAGCATAAACCAATGTACAAAAAATATGTGTGCTATCTAGGGTAAAATAACAAGTGAAATGTTGATCAGAGAAATTATAAGCATTAACATTTTTAAATATGTATGATAAAAAACCCATAGGGACTCAGTAGTAGTACCAGTTTTACAAGAACCAGGAAAGATATAACCATCAATAGAGAGATGCAAAAATTTCCACGAAAAATTTATTTTTGGTTGATCGATTGCAAATAATATTGGTTTATGGGTCAAAATAAGTCTTTTAAAAATAGAATGCATGCCAGGTTTCATAATACCATAACAATTCCAAAATAATATATTCTTTCAAAACCAAGATTTGAACAAGGAGCTCCCTTTTTTCTTCTTCATCCAGCCCGAAACATTCCTCCTCATTGATATACTAATAATTTGGGAAGACGATGGTCTGGTCTCCTTGTCCATTTTTCTAATAGAAGAAACAACAAAATTGTTAGAAGCAACTGTATTACCAATGAAATGAGTAATAACAGGTGATTTATTAATCAGGGGATGGTCATGGGACCATCCTTTGACTCCATGAGTGAATTCATGGTCTGAATAATAGTAGGCATCATAGAAAGAATATATGTGCCTATTATCACATTAGATTGAAGAGAAAAATTCCTAGAATTTTGACCATATGAATTTTCATTTTGGGTGGGGGACATAGTGACAGTGCATAGAGAAGATACAGTGTGTTTGACCACTACCATAGGAATAACTGAATGTAAAATATTATAATTCTTTATACCAGAAACCTCATATAGTGGAGCCTATGTGGTATGATTCAGAACAATTTGTTTGACTGCAGGAATGGGATCAGTCCAAGCCCTGTCTGTAGGAAGTAGTGTTGCGCCAGAGGTATCCTTGAGTGCCAATTGGAGAGGACCACCCATCCTCAGAGACAGAGAGCTATCAACAGGATAAGGACCATTGATTCTCAGATCAGGATTCCTTGGAGATTTAGGGGAAATCAAGATCTCTCCATAAGTGGAGTCCTCACCAATTACAACTATCATGCCATGGACCTCATTGGATAACTCCAGTGTGTGGCCAACCCTAACAGAGACAGGGAGTACTGGGTCCTCAATGGATGTATCATCCACGGGTTGATCACAAACATCCAGGACCATTTGTTCAATATTTGTAAGGATATTACGTTCTTTGTTTTCATTCTCTTTATCTTCCACCTGCTCATCCCTGTTGACAATCGAGATTTCACCCAGAAACATTGATTTCTTTACCCAGATTTATAATTTCTTTCAGGATGGATCGAGGTTTTCAGAGGAAGGGACCATATTTTTCATGTTGCTTATAAACTCTTTCAACTCGTTATCATAAGGCTGGTAAACATGGCTCTTAATAACACAAAACTTCATCAAAAGTGACCAACTATTTTACAGAACTCACAGTAAGGTTGCATACATTCTCATTCGACTCTAACTTCAGTTGTGAAATCATTTTCATTGAAGGTAATTACCTCCGCCGGTTTTGAGAAATGTCAAAATGTACTATCAACCTAGTATAGAGACCAATCAATGCATTTGGAGTGTGTGGATCAATCTTGAGTGGGGTTCATATACAAGAAGCAATGTCTTTCAGGATTTTTGGATGCGAAAGATACAAGCTGAGCCCATGAAGCCGAACATAGATATGGACGATGAAATTCATTCAAGTATGTGGGTTGAAATAGAAGTCTCACATAGAGATCTAAAGGACTCCAGGCTTATGATATATATTTCAATGATTCTGGACCCAATATAGTTCATCAGGGGATTTAAAAAAAATATGAAGATAACCTTTCCCTATTGGAACCATCTTGCAATTGAAAAAACCCCAAACATGAGTGACACTCAGTTTAGGATCCTGGTTCGACTTTGGATTTCTGTCTTTTATATATGAACTACTCCCCATGATTGAAATAATACAGATTATAATTTATTGATAAAGTGCCTCTAGGTCTTTCTCAACTTTGAATCAGCCATCATAATGTTTCTTGGGGATGGATGCTTTTGTTGTAGTCGCTTTGCATAGACCGGTGCCCTTGAGTCGTTCCAAAAATGATATTCCTCTAGGTGTTTCAACCAAAAGAATTTTTTCATTTTGAACATTGGAAGCATGATCTATAGTTGTGGTTTCCCACTCAGGATCAAATCCTTCCATGAAGAAAAGAAGCTAAGAAAATTCTACACAGGCGGGGAAAGCAACGTGTAGAAACCCTAGGTTTCATAGAGGAGCCTCCGAGAGCTCTATAGCATCTATCCTCCAATGAATGTTGTTGTATTATTAACCAACCATGTTTTTCAGTAACATGGTATTGGGGTGTCCTCCCCACCTGTGCGACACACATCCCCATCAAGGAAAAATTTGGTCAACCCTTGGGCTTAGGCCTGTTCCCAACAGGGTAGAGGGGTCCCTGAGAGAATTGTTAGCATATAGTGCGCATTGCCTTGCGTGGACTCAAACCTAGAACCTCAGGGTCAATATGCCACTGACCCTAAACAACTCACAAATTTCCCATAGGCCAAAATTTTTTTTTGGTAATGAGGTATTGGGGTGCCCCCCACCTACGCACCACACATCCCCAACGTGGCCCAAGGTGGACAACCCTTGGTCTTAGTAATGTTCCCAATAGGGTTGAGGGGCCCACGATAGGTTTGTCAGCATATAGTGTGTGTTCCCTTGTGAGGACTCAAACCCAGAACCTCGGGGTTTGGATGCCACCACCATTAGCCAACTCACCCCATCCCCACGGGATAAAAATCATTCTTGGTTGTTGAGTGAAATTACATTTTTTATTAATTGTCATTATACTACAAAATAATGTTGTATACACATTCTTAGGATAACCAAATTCCACTATTTACATTTTTTTAATATTTCCTAAAAACTATTTGTATAATAAATAAAAAATGACTTTAATTTTACACTAGTATAATATTTTGTGTGTTGATTTTTGACATCAACTAGTTAAAACAGACACCCACTAGCCTCTTAGAAAAAATATTCTCTTTGAAATTTCATGAAAATAAAAAAAAACATGTTTGTGTTTAAAAATAACTCTTATTACCTTATAGTTTTAATATTTTAAAAATATAATATTTTTTCGATATCATATATATTATGCAATGTTTTGGGAGAATTTTCCTCTAAAATAAATATTGATCATCAAATTATTCCACTAATGTGTGGTAAGAACATCTTCCCCTGTACTTTAAAAAATATCATTTTAAAAATCATATCTAGGATTAAATATTTTTTTTACCCTTATCCTCTTTCTAAAAATTTTTATAGAATCTAAAACTTTATAAAAAAATAAATATTAATTTAATCATATTATCTTACACATAATAACTCCATAATAAAAAATAACTTCTCTTGACATATAATTGAAATTATATGAACATACACATGATTTATTTATATTAATATGAGATTAATACATTTCTTTATGTTAAAATAATTGATATACCAACCCATAATTTAAAAATATTATTTAAAAACATAAGATTTATCAATTCATCCATTGATTTTAATCTCTTGTATATCTAGAAAACATTCTAAAATATATATTTGATTTCATATAATCTTTCAAAATGAATAATCATTTAATATAATACATAAAACATACTTGGATAGTTCGTGGAGTTTATAAACCCCTTTAGTTATGTAAAATAATTCCATCATATAGAATCATTATTCCTTCCTTATAACACCAAAAAGATTCATTTTCCATGAATGGATACTCAATAAAAAATGTAGATACTCCATAAAATAGGATATTTTTCCAATAGATTCTATATGAATAGTAATAAAACCTATAAATGCTAAATGTAGTAATATATTCTAATAAATTTGAGAACATTGTGTCTGTTGTTCTTGAAATCATTAACATTATCAATAAATTTCCATCAATAAATATTGTAATAATTTATTTACAGAAATATTCCTTATATGAAATATTTAGTTCATCTTGGTAGTTATCATATCAAGTAATATTTATTTTTTAATATATGATATCATATTTATTATTTGAAACTGAATTTCCTTATGTAATTATGTATAAAATTACAATAAATAATATAACAATTATTTTTATGGATATCATTAGCATTTAGAATTTCCTCATGAATAACATCAATTATTGGTAACTCATAAATGTATTTTTCTATCATAAATATTTTATTTTACTTCTGATATTTCATATATTTCCAATCTATGTATTTTCATAGAACGACACTATCCCTTTCATGTATTTTCTTAAGTTATGTTTTTATGATATTTTATCTTATATATAACTATAACTTTTATTAGATGAGTATCATGTTTGTTGATAATTTAATATGTATACTATTTTAACTGTATCTTGTTGAAATTATCAAATTCATTGAATTCATTATATCAAATAGTGTGACAAGATAAATATTTAACTAATAAAATATTCCTGCAATTGTGTAATCCACTTCTTTTATTTATTTAAGTAGTTATTTATCTTAATAAAATAATATTTAACACATTTATAGGTAATAGAATATAATTTTTATCTATCCATCATTTGAATAAAACCAACTCTATTCCCATATTATCATAACCCATAGTATTACCCAGATATGTTTAACCCAAATAAAACACTATTTGTTTTCTATCATAAAATTATCTTGCGGTACCATAAATTAGAATAACCTACAATGTTTGATGATCTATATTTTCTCATTAAACTCTTTCCTTACACAAAATTATTTTGGATGCACACCATATAAGAAAAAACCTACATTCATGGGTGATTTATGTCCTTATAGGTGATAAATTGGAAGTAATATAAAGCATAATATTTTGATGGAAATAAATAACGCACTATTTTATAATTTAGTTCCCATTATGAATTCATTATTCAGCTAAAGTTGAATTTAATCAAATTCCTAACACTAAGTCAACAGGTTTAATCTATATTTATGTATAACTCTTTACAAAACTCATAGAATTTTTATTCACCCAAGTATAAAATATTTTTTTTATAAATATCCAAATGAATCTCATGAATATGTTATATGAACAATTCATTTAAAATTTTCTAGATATATTAATAAAAAACACCACATGATTTATCCTGAATTGATAAATAGCCAACCCCCACATTTTTATAATAATGAATAAATCACTATGAAAATGGAATTTCTAACCCAATATCCCTCCAAATAAAGATAAATTACATAAAACATATTTTAATTCATCCTAAATTAGAGGAATAATATTTATAAAATATATTCAATAAACAAATTGAATCTAAAAACATTAATTTCAAATTAAAGTCAATGTAGTTTGAAACTATATTAAATAAAATACACTTCATGTGACTATATAAATTCAAATTTTATAATATCTAGAATAAGTTTAATATGTAATCTAATTAATTTCCTAATTAATAACATATAGAAATATAGCTATGAATATTTAAAGGAAGAACCATTAAATAATTCAACATTTATACTATTTACATCTGTGATAAGCATTTATGAAAAGTTGAAAAATAATAATGAACTATAAGTAATATATAAATAAACTAATCCTTTAGAAAAATCTATAATATTGATTATATACACATTATATTAATCTAATTATATGATCCTTTTCATAAATTATATATAATTACTATAAAATATATGATATTTAATGAATTATTAATTTTTTATAACAAAATATATATTATTTAAACAAATTTATTCATATAAATATCTCCTAATGAAAATTATTTAATCCTTGATAATATCCCTCAAAAATTGATTTTAATAACAAAAAATATTCCAAAATAAGGATTTATGTTCAATATAATAAATTAATCCATAATGAACAATTTTTAAACATAAAATTATAGTCTAATTATAAATTAAACATATGACTTATAAATAAAAACATTATTTCAATGTCACAATGCATTATATTTAACATAGAGAAACATTATATTAATATCAGATTTTAATATTAATTTAAATTTAAACATAATGGTTTCAAAAATATTTTATATTTATTTATAATTATTTTTAATTAATTTATTTATAAATTGTTTATAAAAAAATAAATATCTCTAATATAAATTTTGTTAGACATAATAAAAAAGATATAAATAACTAAATTCAATTCATAATATAATTTTGAGAAATATTAATATTATTAGATAATCCTATTTTATAATTGGGGTGGAGTCATATGAAATGATTCAAAATAATATTTTACTTAACAGTACATATAATCAACCATGATTGATATGTATATAACCTATAATTATTTAGAGATGTTATTTTAATTTTACGGATGATATTCATGTCACTACATATGATAAAGATATCCAAGTTAGCTTCATGAACATGATATCACCTTAGTGATTCCATAATTTTTGTCCAAATACTTTGCATGGAAAATCATAAGATACAGAATAATAATATCATATGCGTTGGACTATGTAAATTCATAGGATTAAACTGTTTCATGTATTATGATATAAAATATAATATGTTTTTGTTGAAAATGTATTGAATAAAAACCGATTCCAATTTTATTCCTATAAATTTGATATGAAAGTAAATTTTCTATAACATTGATTTGTCACATGATTTATAAAATATAATAACATGATGGGATCTTGTACCACTATATGGATTCTTAGGTGTTTAATAACACTATTTTTTGGAATTATAAATGATCAAGGATACTAAACCCAAATCACTATAAAAATATAAATAAAAATGTATTACTAGAAATAAAGAACACTATAAATCATAACATACACCAATGTTCCTCTTTATCAATTTTATCATTTAATTGCCCGATGAGGATCAATAAGGAATAACAAAACGTCTTTTAAATTTAAAGGGTATCCACATGTCACACATGAATTGATTGAGGTTTCAGTGGGATATCCCACCATCTATTATATTCTAGGGCCTCCCTGGGAAAAAAATATTGTTCGAGTGGTCATTGGGTTCTAGGTAATTTTGGCTGTCCATGAATTGAACGAACAAACACACAAACACACAAATCTATCATACAAATTTGTTCTTATAGTGTCCTTTAGGATACTCATGGGGTTTTTTTGAATTTATACATGAATTATAAAACATTATTAAATGTTTATTCCAAATCATGCATCTCATGCATGGATTAATGAAACTGACTAATGTTAAATATTGCATAATTATTAGTCAATGATATCATAGTGAGTAGGAGGTCCATTCTATTTTTCATGTCCTATGAATGTCATAAATAGTATCATGTATATTACCCTTATGATGTATAATCCAATTGTAGTTTTTTATTACTAAAATTTGTCTCATGAATCCTAATTTGAAGCATTATAGTGTACCTTGAATCATATATTATTGAATAAATTGTATGAAATAATAATAAAATTTGTAGAATGTAATTTGTAATTTATAATTGTTTTGATACTAAAATTTATTATATGATATTTAAATATTGTTTATATGTATATAAGAATAAATTAATCTATATACCTTATATATGTATGGTCCTTTTAATAATTTTCCTGGAGATAATATTGAGCACAAATTTTTCCTGATAGATTATTCACTCCTCAGTTTATAATAGGTATACAAATATCCACATATTTTAAATGTCACCTAGTATAAATAAAGGTATAGTAGGGTTTTTTATAAATCATAACTAGCCAATAGGTCAAGGTCAACAATTACTTTCATATAGAAAATAAATAGTTATTACACGTTCCTAACTTGAAGTGGGATGTTGTGATAATATATTTAATGATAGAATTTACATTATTATCTCATGGATGTTATGTGTTATGGTTTACCATAGTGTTTTAATAAAAATGAGATGCATATTTTATCCACTCAGGATACTTAATCTGTTAATAAGATACTATGGTTATATGCCTATATGATTGGGTAACACTCTGTTTTTCATAGGAGAATAATATCGAAGTTATATGACCATTAAAATCATTATTCTCGCATGAGATATTAAAGGTGACATATATGTTGTATAATTTTTGAATTTCAAGTCAACAATAGAGATATAGGTAATTTAAGCATTTCATCAAGGTGTTTTATGGCATATTATGTGTACAAATATTTGATTAAAGTGGATATTAGGAGGACCATAATATTATTATGGATTTTCCCTTTATCAATTTTTATTTTCAATTTATCTAAAAGTAACATTTTTAGGCCATTTTTGATTGTATAATTGACAGAGAGTCATCCATTATAATTTCAAGTCTTGATTTTGAAATATAGAAACATATTTAGTTATTCATGAAGTGTTCACTGACAATATAATTTAGTAAGAGATATTATAAAAACCATAAATTATATCATCAATATTTTCATGTTCGTGAGAATGTATTAATGTCTGTATCTCCTTGTCTTGGACATGATCCCATTCATAGGTAAATAATATTAGTTCCCAAATTAATATGGCTATTTTTGTTATGATACAATATTGGAAACCTATTTTATTAGTTATCAAATTTATTATATATGTTTTTTATTCATGGAATATTCCATGTATTATTTTTTTAAGATATTCCTTACTAAAAATTTTCATGATATCAATATTGATGGAATGTAGAGGGATTATAATTCATAATTCATTAAATAAACAATTAGATTATGGAATTGTGTGAGAAGAATTTTCGAGAGAATGTGGACCCAATCATATATAAAATGTGTCATCTTAGAAGAATATATAAAATTTTTATTGTAATGGAAGTAAATTATGTGACCTTGGTGGCTATATTATTTAATCAATGAGGCCAAATGATATATCTTGTCATACAAATTCTACATATTGGGGAGGATGTACAAATTTTTTTAATATAAAATAAAATTAATTTTCAATAATAATAATTATTATTTTTATAAAAAAAATTGTATTTGAGGGGAATCAGTGGTAAATTTCCCTATTTTTAACAAATATAATGTGTTTTTTTAATTAAGTCCAACATTGGGTACCCAGACTTTAATTACATGGTACATGATGGAAGCCTTGGATGATTGAGTGTTTAAATGAGAGATACCATGGGGCTAGTGTCCCTAGAATGGGTACCTAATGTATTCGTTTTAGTTACAAGGTTGGTCCATGCTATATTTTTTTATAAATATTGTTAGTTTTATCAATTTTTAAATAAATGAAAATCTATAATCCACATCATTTCCCCAAGTAGTGTCACACCCTATTACATTATCCCTCTCTTTTTTAATCTTTTACATACAGTGATGATCCTTGTTCTATGCCCTAATCCTTTTTTTGAATGACTTATTGCATCATCATGGGTTTTCTTATCTCACTTATTTGATATTTTCGTGATTTCATTTGATCTTTAACTATATATCATCCAAAACACCCAAATTTTTTTTTATAAATATTTTAAATTTTTATAATTTTTATCATATGTATATTGTGATACCTAGATAGTATGACCCCTCTAGTCTGTGTATGGTGGCCCCTATATTTCCCATTTTTGTTTCTAACTATGGATTTGATTTATATATTATAATATTTTATAACCTTGTGAGAGAGACTTTATCCCATAATTTTATTAGATTTATTGAGATCTTTTTTGGGATCTATAGGGTGCACGAATATGTTAGGGTTGATAAAGTATCCCTGAAAACTATTTTCCATTTTTAGTGTGTAATTGTATTTTGATTGGAATCTCAACAGGGTACTTCTCATTGGTTTGTGACAATTTGAGCCTCCTATAGTTTCATATACCATCCCATTCATATATAAACATAGGAATGTGATAGGATAGATATGGGATATCCCAAGAATGATATATTGATTTTGTTAGGGGATTAAGAACATGATAATTTCTCTATTAAATAATTTTGAACTCTATTTTCTTGATTAATATGAAAAATAATGCACTATAAAGACTACTTTATATACATCATCCATGCTTGGTACATTGGAAGAATCTCATCCACCTTATAAGAAGATATATAGGCATATCATCCACCCTGATATATATTTTTGGAACCTTATCAACACAATTTTGGTTTGTAATGGTGTTCATAAACCCATTTCATGTAGGAGTAGCATCATCCAATTATAGATTGTTAATAATGATGCATGGTATATATTGTGATTATTATTAGAGAAATAACATCCACATAGGGATTAATATTGATGGTGTATCATCTAAAAATATAGTATAATTGAGGTTGTATCAACCACCTAGATATTATTATTAGTACTGTATCATCCACATAGGGATTGATTTTACTGATGTATTTTCCATGAGGAAATCATTATTGTGGCAGTTTCTTCGACCTTAGGAGATTGACATTATTAAACAACCATTCACACAAATTTTATTATTGGAGTTGAATCATCCATCTAGAGATCAAGTTTAGTGGGGCTCCATCATCTTAATCAGGGATTGTTGTGGTATATCATAAACATGAATTTGGTGATGTCTCCGTCAATAAAAGAATATTTAATCACATGTGATATTAAAATGGTGATAGATCATTCAACAAGATTATATGTAATTTCAATACGTCTTTCAATATGGGATACATGATTATGTCATCTCATTCACCTTGATTATGAATTTTCAGTGTTATATCACTCAGCCTTGAGGTGTGTCAACACTATGGGTAAATCATCCTATTCTAGATCAATCCATAGTAATTACAGTCCCTCATTGTTTTGTATTTTACATATTCATGTTTTAAAGGTTCACAATTTTAATTTATTTATTGTAGTTAAAAATGAAAAATACACAAGTCATTGATGGACTTGGGAGAGACTTTTTTATTATTGTCGTATGAAATTTTACTCACACCCTACGTAGGTCCCATTGTACCCAAGAATTAATAATCAATTTTAATAATAAAAATTTAATGGTCCTTCCATTAGATGTTTGACCTAGGATACTGGGTTAGCGATATGAGATGAGATTTTACTATGACCCAAGATTAGTTTGGTGGAGACATCCTTCTTTTTTTTTACTTTTGGATCTAATTTATATGATTTCCCTTAACATATCCTATATATACTTATATGAAATTAATTACATGAATACTAACATGGTTCTTATTGGATGATTTTAGATAAATACATTTAGAAAGAACCCGGATATAATTCTCTCCATGTACTACGATCATATTATATATATCCTTTCATGATATATCTTCAACTGTGATTAATGGTTATATTGACCAATGTGGTCTGAGTTACCCTTTTTTATTTTAAGAAACATTGTACAGGTTTGGAGTGATTGGTTTATAAAGAGGTGAGGTTGAGGTAAATAGTGATCTTATTGAATCATGGAAAAATTTATCATGTATAGTGGCATTTAAAACCCATTAATAATATTCCATTCCTATATTTTGAACCCCAACATATTTATGAAATTTATAAAATAAATATATGGAATCATGTATTCTTTATAATAAATGAAATAATTGTATAGTAATAATTAATAAATTTTTCATTACATTGAATTTCCTATGCCACCTTCAAGTGTCTAGAATAATTCCTTCTAGCGGAAACATTACCCATCATTCCTAACAACATATTTAGGTATCTAATGATAAGCATGAAAACTAGATAAAGATCAAATTACTGTATTGTAAAGTCTAACTGTTCTATACTCTCATTACACCATATGATTCTAAACATAACATTACATGTTCATCTATCCAAAACACTCGGATATGTTATAGTAAACATTCATCAAACTAATTTATATTATCAAAACCATTCCAAAAATAAATACATAATGAATTACTTCACTAAAAATATATATATGGGGAACCTTTAGTCTCCAAATTTGATTATAATAAAAAAAATTGAGTCCATGTCTAGTGACTAATGGTCTTTGGTTTATTTTTTATATAAACAATTCCTTTATAATATTGAATAAATTTATTTTTTCCTCTACTGAATAGATATAAATTGTTTTTGAAAAAACATTCAAAATTGGGTTACAACCGATGGGGTTTCTATAATATATATAATTTTCATTCAATTGGATGAGTATCAAGATTGTATACCAATATAAAAATAAATACACATCTAATGTTTTATTATGATGAAACCATTATGTCTATATCAAAAGGGTTTATTAAATGAGAATCATGTTTTTTATTCATTTAAAAAGATATATATTAAATATTATCACATTGTAATATTGAACCATTTTTACTAGAACCTATCAATTAGTTGTTAATAATCCACATTTGACTCAATAATTAGCATAATTTGGGTATTGTAGAGAGTATCCAACTGTTGAGTGGGGTGAATTAGTGTTTACCGAAAACACAAACTCTCAATCAATTTAATTTCCATCAGATATTAATGTTATTGGATCTTGAATGTGAGGATATTATGAAAATAGGATGATTGATAATGAAAAAGAAAAATATAAGTTGAAATTAATTATTCACTATATCTTCTTATCAGGTGGACAATCCATATAAAACATTGGGTTAAATGTTGTAAGGAATCATTATATTACATTACAAGTAATAATAATGAATGTGTTTGTTATGTTTTCCAAAAATACCATTTGTAAAAAATATTGAACAATAAAATAGTTAAAATATATTCATGTCTCTATTCCCCTTGTTCCTTCATAATTTGGATTGTTTGTGAATCGTATTTGATCTCATTAGTTTCCTAGAAAATCCTCAAAATAATAGTACCTATATTTGATGGATAATTTAATGGACCATATCATTTTCCCCCAATACATTATATTTCATTGTGTTTTTAATCTTCAAACATAATTTTTTAGTTTCTTTAGAGTCCCAAGTGGAGTAATGGAATTTTTTAGTTCGACCACATTATGGTGGAGGGAATATTGTAGTTTCATTGGAAATATGGGTTAAGAGGTTATCATACAAATTTGAAATTTTGGATAGCTCATTAGGTGATATTTTTTGAGTACGTAGGAAAATATAATGGGGTCTAAAATGACTACGATGTTGTGATTATTTGGATTGTATTTTCTTAAATAGAAATGGGTATAAATTGGATGGAATTAATTTTAATTTTGGGATTTATATTTCATAATAAGAAACTCTTTGAGGAATTTGGATATATATAACATTATAGTGGTCCTGATCCAAGTTCTTTTTCTGGATGATTTCAGACTAAGAATTCAACAGTATGTGGAAATTTAGATTAAGAACTCGACATGTTGCAGTTCATAGCATGGATTGGAAAAATAGTAAGGATTTTTCCTCTAGGATATTATCAGTGGATATAGAGGCTTACTGGGAGTTTAAAAAACATACACTATGTTTTGGTAAAATGTGTCGCGTCAGTTAGAGGAATTTATTTTTTTAATCAGATATTCAATCTTTAGATATTTAAATCCTTGAATATAAGATCTACTTTAACCATAGGATACTACGGAATGATGGGTTCATTCTAACCTATAGTGGAGTCCATTTTATATTACTGTATAAATTAAGGGATCTCCTCATGTAATTTTATTTACATCTCTATACTTCAATCCATTGTTAACTATAGACCCTTTTTCCAGACATTATTTTAAACTTTTGACTGTTCTAACCTCCTAGACTATTAATATCATTTATATTCTATTCAAGGTACATTTTTCCCATATCTTTACCCCTATTATTCCTTCATCATGTCTAGAGATATATAATGTTGTGTTTTTTCTATATTGGGTATGTTTTGATTAGGTATTCACTAAGTGGTCTTGTGGGTTAGTTTTGGGATTCCATTATTTTTTATAGGAGCCTGTTTTCTTACATCATAATTGTCATCATCTTCGAATTACATGATTCTTAAATTCAATGTTAGGGATCATAGAACTCTCATTATTTTTACATCTATGTTATTTCGATTGCTGTATTTTTATTTAGATGAATGGTATGGACAAACAACGACATGATAATAAAATTTATTAAATTAAATTAATAGGAAATTTAATTATTTCATATGTATTACCTATTATAATGTAATTTTATACTTTTTGTCAATGTTTGTAGTTAGGGAATATTGTGAAAAAGTTTATCAATCATGATATTTATTGTTCTTACTAAATTTAGTATTTTCCAATATATTCAGAAAATGGTAATTCATGTTTAGATGGTATTGAAAAGTTTATTTGAATTCTATAATTTTGTTATTTAATCCTAATTGAGAAGATATGTATATATGATTAATTAGGTGAAAGATGGAATTATGAGTCTCATTGTTTTCTAAAACTGTCATATTAGTTTTTCTATTTTTGTGCCTTTTTAGGAAAATTGTTAGAGGATGTTGTGGAATATTTGGAGGAGTGTAATGTAAGAGATCATAGGGTTTTATATTTTCATTTGGTTATTAATGTGGTTGATATTGGTGGTCATTGTGTTATGTGATTATGGAAATGGTGTGATGATATGGAGTTATACTGATTATATTTGGTATGGTATGTATGGTTTTAATGCATTGGTAGATTATTGTTTTTGTGATGGTTTTGTAGTTTAATTTTAATAATGGATTACAAAAAAACAGTAAAATATTGTAATAAATAATAGTTTGGAATTAAGTTTGTAGTGTTTGAAATGAATGGTAAAATGGTTAGGAATGGTATGGGTATTGGTTGATGATGTTTTGGAAAGAAATATGAAAAAAATGATAAATGAATATAAAAATTTCTTAAATGTTTTTATATCTAAGAGCTGTGTATGGATTTGATTAAATAATAAATTGGGAATATGACATGTGGTTTGTTGCATGGTAAGTAGTCTGGTTTAGTAGTTTAGTAATGGATGTGATTATTGCTATTTTTTAGATATGAAGTAGAGGTATTAGGGGTGAGATGATATGGTTTGGTATGAAATCGTAGGATTGGAATTTGGTGTTTTATTACATTATATATTACATATTATTTCTATATACACCCCTAATGAGTTTTTTTCTCTCAAATTCATAATGGTTTTGGTATTTGAGTGTTTTCCACAAACCTTCATGTTGCGAGGGAGGAGTGTTGGAAACACCCAAATCCGTAGTCTCTCTTTATAGTGATATAGATATGTAAAGGATGTAATGGTTAGAAATTAAATGTGTAATAAAGGTTATATTCATGATAATAAGATGTACATTATAGTGGGGTTATTCATTGTAGGATGATATCATGTGGTTGATTCTCTGCACATTCATGATACCTTACTATTCCTAAAAACGAGATGTGTGTATGGGATGAGGAGGAAGTGGTGGGTATGTTATGGTAGATGTATGTGACATATATTTTGGAATAATGTTCACATGGGATGTTGGGTCCTTTGGGAGGCTGGGGTAGGTATTATTATGTTCTGTCCCACATCAAATGAAGCTTGTGAGGATTGATGGATTGTTAAATATGGAAGGTAAAAGTTCACCATGATGAATGAAGTTAGTGCATGAAATTTTAATATTAATGATAAACTGGTTACTATTTCCCTCATGTAATATATTTCATCTTATATAACTATGCTCAGATTCATTATTGGGTAACCGATCCTTGGCGTACATGGGTGGTAGTTAATCTGATAGTTGTTATTTGATTTTTCATTTCAATTCACTTGAGAATTATTATTCTTTTTTACATGATTAAAATATTTTATATTTATGATAATACTTATTATACAAGTTATGATAAGCCCAAATTATATATATATATATATATATATTTGGATATCATGTGTGTTTTTATATAGAGTTTCCCCCTTAATTCTTGGATCTTGGAGCTGTATGATATTTATTTTAATTAGATTTTACAAGTATTATTTCATTCTAGGATTACATTTTCCTTATCACATCCATACTTTGTGGTAAATTTATAGGTCTTGTTTATTTTTTATCATGGTGTTATTTGGAGTATTTCTATATTCTTCTAGTATTATTGAGGGTTATTCCTTGTATTCTTCATGATATACATTTGGCGTTAGTACCATCTTGGTGGTTTTTAGGGGATGTATTTGGGGGGTTAATCTTGTCTTAGATACAAGACTAATAGGGGTTTCCAATGTTGGTGGGTCATAACATTTTTTTATCAATGAATTATGTTGAGTGTTTGGATAGAGGGTGGGGTTATGTATTGGTGAGGTATTTGTGGTCATGTAAGGGAATGAATATTAATGACCCTACCATGTGATATACACACGGGAGACCTAATAAGAAATAATATTTTATAATTTCATAGGATCTATCCCAAGGACAATTATCTTGTTGAATAATATAGGTAATGTTATTTTTTGTTTTTTGGTAGATACATATGAGAGATACATGAATCATGCTTGGTTTAACTTGTGATTAAATGGTTTGTTCTTGGGAATGTAATGGAGTTAAATTTAATGAAACTAATTTTATATATTCTATGATTTCAATATGGATATGTCTCTATAATTTTATAAATATGTCACCCATTCATCATCTATGTGAGCTTCATATAATGTAGGGTTATCAGTCCAACCCAATCATGAATTTTAGGGTTGATCTTGAGGGGGGAATATGGTAGTTGATGTTTCTTTCATTTCAATGAACATGTGAGGTGATGTTTTTGGGGAATGTATATGATCTCTATATGACGTTATGGTTTGATTAGTATGATATTTCATTATTTTTCATTTAATCCAAAATATAATATTGGGTTCTGTTTAATACTTAAGTTAAATATGGGGTATAATGCCTTAGTGGTTGATGTTTTATCTTCATGAGTATAATAATAGTGATGTTTCACTGGTGGATTTTTAAAAATAATTCTAAGAAGTATTTCTATTTTCAATGATGTTGGTGGAAAAGGTATTTGAGTATGTTTCCCACCTTAATGGAAGCATTATTATTTTTACATAGTATTAAATTCATTATTCTTATATTTTTCACCTCATCACACTCCTCATAAGGATTCCATATTGTGACACCTTGAGGGGGAAGTAGATCTATAAATTCAATATGTTCTCACACTATTTATTTTAATAATGTTTATGGGGGTGTAGAATAAATAAATGGCAAGGAAGATGATTTATTCATGAGGTGGGATTCATTATGAAGGGATCTACAAGGGTTCATTAATGAGAATGATTCTCAGCAATATATATGTTATTCTTGGAACATTGTGTTTATAATTTGGAATGGAATTAGATTCTACTATTTCAACTCCTTTTTTTAAAAAAACTGATGGATCTCATTACCTTCCCTATGGTCAGGGTCCATTTTTAATTATTTTCTATGTAAGATTTCATAATCAATATTTTTTACTATTTATCATTGGATCTATGTATAGAGGTGGAATTCAAATTTTGTATCATCATCATCACCAGTTTCCTCTAAGACTATATCACTACTAATGGTAGAAAACTAATGCACCATGAAGAGGGGAGATCATATGTAGAAGTATCCTTGAGATATTCCTCACCCTTAAGGGAATAAACTAGAGTGTGATCATAGAGGAGTTAATTAGTATTATGGAAAACTAGTGAAGCATTGAGAGTCACATACTATAGAGGTTAAAACTCTAATGGGGACCAAGATAATAAATGGTATGATAATCATATTATATGCCATCATTTTTTTCATTTTTCAATTTCATAGATTCACAATCCTTTGCTACAGACACTTTGGTTTATTCTTTAGGATATTATTCTAAGAGTATTTCACTACCACTAGTGTGGAATACATTAGATATACCACATATTTTCATCATTAACGTGTGTTAGGGTGTTGAATTATTATGTGTAAGTCTCAATGATTGGTGGGATTTCTTTATAAAAAATATATAACCATGTGAAATCATTTTTATAGTGGGTATTTTTTATTTTTTTTCTGTGTAGATATTGATTATCTCATGAAGAGATTATATTTTTCATATGGTAGATATAAGTGTTTTGTTTTCATAATTTAACATCATATCATCATGGGAGGACAGTGTGAGAAACCACTTCTAAAAGGGTTAGTTGGGTTATCGCTAGAGTCGGTATAAGAAAAAAATAGATATATATATAGTTTCTTAGAAATATTGGGATTATTTTCATAGAATTGTTATAAAACTACACCAGAAAATGGATGTTGTTTTTGGGATAGAGTTATATTAAGATTCTTCTCTAATTTTGATATCACCCTTTCATATAAAATATTAATAGTTTTGGGAGATAAATATGCAGATTAATGATATAATTAAAAAGGGATTTACCCAGTTAATTTGGTTGAAATGGGGTACACTTGTGTTATTCATAAATAAATATAATGGTAGGATAATAATTTTCATAGACTGCCATTGGTAATAGGAAAGAACCATAACACATTTTCATGGATTAATCACTAGTTTTACTAGTACAGTGTATAGATCTAGTTACTGAATATTGATTCTGGATATAGATATCATGAAAGGATATTGAAGGGGGAGGATATCCACAAAATTAAATTATTGTAATAAAATGATCATCCTGAGTTCATGTTTATTTTGTTAAGATTAATGAATTCACTTGTTATGTTTTCGGGTATATGTAATCCATAGTTTTTGGGTTTCTATAATAATTCATTGTGGTTTTCATTGAAAACATCCACATATTCAAATTTCCATAGGATGATCTTGTTGAGAATCATAAATATAAATTTTATATCCTTAAAAATTATCATATTTATGTGATGTTTTCCAATGTTTATGTTTTTATATGTTTGATGTTCATTTCCTTTGGAATGAGGCATCTAAGTAGGTAGAAGAATGAAATGTATCAAATATAGAGGATGTTGATACATGGTCTACTACCATGAATTTTGTAGAGGTTCATAGATTCAATGGTACAATGGGATATTAGAGGAAGAATTTTATAGAATTATATTACATTTTATCTTCATTAATATATTCATCATGAATGAAAATAATTTCATCTAGACTAATATGATTCAGGTAGCTTTCAACTTCATTAACAGAAATCTAATTACATCCATTGTGATTCAGTATTCAAAGGAGGAGGTGGCATTGGAGGTTTTCCAAGATTCTTATAATTTGGGATTGGGATTTATTGATATGTATAATAATGACATCATATGGAACTAATTATTTAAGTCTTCACCATATAATGTATTCCTCCCATGATATAGAATTAGCACTAGTTGAGTTCTCCATTAAGTTGTATATACGTCACCTTATCTGTGAGTGGTTTTTATTAATCTAAGAAAATAATAGAATGAGATATATCTTCCATCAGGGAGATACACATCAATGTAATTATTGTTGGATTGTATATCTCTAGGAATAGGACATTGAGATCTCTTACACCCAAGAGAAATGGAATTTGTTTTCGGAGAGTCAAGAGGAAATTCATTGGGAGATGTTGCTCAGGAGTCTGGAGAAGATTTGATTTTAATTGAGGAGTTTTTGGTGGTGTATCTATATACCATTATGGTTTATGGTTAAGTTCCACTATTCTAGATTATAGTACAACCCTCCTTGTTATAGTTGGAAGTGGAGTCTTAGTGGTGATACTCGGAGGTAGTTGTGATGTGGGACTATGTTATTAATGGATATTCTCTTGAGGGTTTATCAAATAATGATAACAAACATATTTTATTATAAGTGTGGATTTTTTTATATTTTTATACATAAAGAGGGCTTTTTTATTTGAAAACTCACAACTATTGATGTATCCATGTCTATCCAAGATGTACTATGTTTTGAGGAGAAAATTTTGGTGGACTGGGATGAAGAGGCCTATATTGGATTTTGTGGCATGGTGCATTCATTTATAGTAGTTAAATGTAGAGTATCATGTTTCTATAGGTTTATTGAACCTACTACATATTCCTGAGTATCAGTATGAGGATTTATTTAAATATTTTATCACTATTTTACCACAATCCTATGGAGGATGTGAAGTTATATGGTTGATTGTGAATTGGAATATGAATCCATCCCAGTTACTAGAAATAATGGAGTCTATATTAAATTATTATTTAGAAATGTTTATTTCTGATTAGATAATATTTTTTCAATTGGTTTTTGGGACCATTGACTCATTCTACGATACCCATTTTACCTAATGATTGTATAGAGAAATTTTTCCTACTCTTAGAATTTAGTTGTTCACTATAACTTTGTTGAATCATTTTACAGATTGGTAGATGGAGTGGCCCAGCTAAATGATATAGCATATCCTATGGGAATGGATTTTGGTTTGTTTGGATCATCAATAATTATTTTTCATTTTTTGAGTTCATTTATAACAATATTTACCACTTATCAATTATTAAGTATTCATTCAAGGAATTGTATGGATAACATTTTTAATCTCTATTGTGGTAAGTTGAAGATGTGAAGTTCCCAATAATAGTCCTATATGTGGTCAGATGAATGACTGGGAGCACTAAGATGATTTAATAGTGTACAAAGCTGGAGTGTGATTTAAGATGACATTTTAGAACAAACTCTGATATTGTTTAGAGTTTAAGGTTAGTTCACATGTGTTCTTTAGGTTCTCAACTCATCAGGTGTAGGTTATGTTTGGTTAGGGAAGTATGTTATCCCCTAGTATATCTATCCATTATAAGAGTAAGATAACATTATTGGGGAATAATATTAAATGTCACTTCCAAAATAGTGATATATGATCATATAGGTTTTATATGTCTCAAAACATTATCAATTCCTTCATGATGAATCTCATGTCAATAACTAAAATTGATAGATATCGAGTACGATGTGATCTTCATCACATAATTACATAAGATTTATGATAAATATTTAAATTTATTATTTGGGTTCATTATCCCCATGATTTTTTTTCTCTCAAATCATGGTGGGTTAGAAGATAGTACTTGGGAATGTGAAACCCAGATATAAGACAATGTACTAGGTTGTGTTGAAATCTTTTCATGGAATGAGTCAATGTTTAAATTGTTATTTATTTATAATGTTTTCTTAGTACTATTAATGGTTCAATATTATAGTATATTTTCTATGTAGGAGGTTTATATCCCAATGGAGGGTGTTTATAGATAGATATATTTTGAGTTTTATTTTAAATCTTCATATTTATTATTTTTAACTACTTGTTAATGAGATCGAGTAGTTCTTTATAACCTATTTATTTATTTTTTTGCGTGTTTTGGTCATCATGAGTTTTTTTAGGTATTCCAATGGATTTGGAGGTGTTTTGGCTATTTTTATAGACACCACTCTATGGTGGTGGGATGGTGGTGGTTGTATCGGAGATTCATGATTGTTGTATATGTGGAGGACATTATCAATAGTAATTTCGGAATATAGGGATTGGAAATCAGTTGAAAAGGTATAGAAACACCGTGTGGTCTAATGGATATTACCTATAGAAAAATGTTAAAAATGGAATGGATTTGATGATATTTTTTGTTCGATTTTAAATAGTTTTTTCAGCCTATGCAAATTGGGAAGAAACCCCATTCATAGAGTGTTGGGAGTGGTGGCATGTGAGATCATGGCATGAAAGAGTGTATAAGTGATATAAGAATTATTGATAAAGGAATCATATGGTTTGAGTTTATGGAATGGTGAGTTAAAACGACATTGAAATTTCCCATCCTCCGAGGTGAATGACCTTGATGTCATGTTATGTATTCAAAATTCCATGAACCACATTTTCGTGAAAGGAATGGTACTGGTCAAAGTGATAAATTCATTTTAAATAGTTCATTCCAAATTTAATGATTTAAATTGGTTAATATTAGACCTTCAATGGGAAAGGGATACCATAGTGTGGTGGGAGTTTACCATAATACTGTCGATCCTATTAAGAATTCCAATATAAATAGATTCTCATTCATCAATAATTGAATTTATTGTCTTCAATATTGATCCATAGAGGAATCCAACCCCATCATAACCACATGAATTATCCTTTTGGGTTGTTATATCCTCTTGGACTTCTGATATACAATGCATTTACTTCATATTACCTCTTTTTATTATGTATAATAACATATTGTTCCTTCTTATTATCTTATTTAATTTTTCTTGGAGATTACCTACATTGGAAAGTGTTTTATAGAATGTGCTAAGGGTTCAATATGGTGGAGTGGTAGTAGGTATCATTCCATTGAAACTGATGGTTGTTTTCTTCTACAATCCTTCCATTTCAATTACTGACTTCATAAATCAATCATTCGAGGTTCTAGATCCATGAAGTTCCTTTATATATTAGATATATTGATTAGGAAATCATTTTTATTGCATTGGTTGGATGTTTTGGATCTACATAAACAAGTTATCAAAAAAACTAATGAAAATTTAAGGAGATCGAAATTATATAATGTTCCTTACATATTTTAATGTTATTTAACCCATATTATTTATGATTTGTTTCATTAGAAATTTTTTTTATTCATTATAATTATTAATGTTTCTGATTCCTTGTCAATTTAGTTATTTAATCACTTTTTTTTTAAAATATAAAAGAATTTATAAATGGTAATCATCCAGTTATGTAAAATCTATAATTAATGTGTCCCCAATGTTGGAGATTTCAAGTAATTATGAATGATTTTGTGAAGATTAAATAATGAGTTAGACCTATTTATATAATTACATTATTAATTATTTCATTCATCTAAATTTAATGGAAATAGGAAGTGGAGGTTTTTATTTTTGTTGGGGAATCATATTTGTGAGGGGAGAATGGATATTGTGGTTGTTTGTTTTTTGATATGTCTAGTAGTTAATTTCATTGTAGTTTGTTATGGTCACAGTGTTATGATATGATCGTGGAACTAATTTTTATATATGGTATATAAAGTGTATAGTTGATGTGATTTTCATTGAAATTTTTGTGTGATAGTTTGGAAAATAACTAGTAGTCCTAGAATTAATTAATGTGGTCAAATATAGAAATAAACCTTTAGACGGAATTGAATTTTTGACGGTTCAAATATTTGGGAATAGGTTTTTAATGTGATATTATTTGTTGATGATTTATTATCCTTTATTATGGAACTAAATTGAATATAAATGTAAAACTAGATGGTATATTTGTAAATGTAGAAACAAATACTTGATTAATAAAATAAAAATTATGAATATGGTGTTTACATTCTTATGTAATGCCCAGACCCCTAAGAAATCATAGAGAGGGGAGGGTGGGAATTAGTGATCCATTTTCGTTTAAAAAAATTTCCTTTCAATTGAATATTTTTATCTAGTCAAAGCATCAATCCAGTCTCCTTGTTTCTCTCATCCTCGCCTAAAATAATACTACAAATAAATGGAACATATCCTAATGATTTACAATATTTAGTACAAAAACATGCCCCTTTCCATTTTTCAAGAGACACCAAACATGTATTGTACACTAAATTATAAGGTGGTTACAAATGGTAATTTATTATACACCAATTTAAAAACATGGTATACCCCCAACCCCATATTTAAACTACTAAAATAAGTTATTTATACCCCTTAGATAAACCTTTTTATATAATGATTGGTTGTACCCCCAGTAATAATCTTCCATAAAATGGTTTTGCACCCTTACTATAACCATCATCTTTAATGGATTGATCCACCTTATAAACATCTTTTTCACCACCACGTATCTCTTGTAATAGTCCTATATGTGGTCAGATGAATGAATAAGAGTACAAAGATGATTTAGTTCTGTACAAAGCTGGGGTGTGATTTTAGATGACATTTTAGAACAAACTCTGATATTATTTAGAGTATGAGGGTAGTGAACATGTGTTCTTTAGGTTCTCAACTCATCAGGTGTAGGTTATGTTTGGTTAGGGATGTATGTTATCCCCTAGTATATCTGACCATTATAAGAGTAAGATCACATTAGTGTGTAAGAATATTAAATTTCACTTCACAACAGTGATATAAGATCATATGTGTTTTATATTTCTCAAAACATTGTCAATTCCTTCGTGATTAATCTCATGTCAACAACTCAAATTGATAGATATCAAGGACGATGTGATCTTCATCACATAATAACATACGATTTATGATAAATATTTAAATGTATTATTTGGGTATATTATCTTGGTGGTTTTTGTTCTCGTGAATCATGGTTGGTTAGAAGATAGTACTTGGGAATGTGAAACCCAGATACAAGACAATGCACTAGGTTGTGTTGAATTTTTTTCTTGGATGACTCAAGGATTAAATTGTTATTTATTTATAATGTTTTCTTAGTACTATTAATGGTTCAATAATATAGTATATTGTCATATTTATGAGATATATATCCCAATGGAGGGTGCTTATGGAAAGATATATTTTGAGTTTTATTTTAACTCTTCATATTTATTCTTTTAACTGCTCGCTAATGGGATCAGGTAGTGCATTATAACCTATTTATTTATTTTTTTGGGTGTTTTGGCCATCATGAGAATTTTTTGTGTTCATGCAATGGTTTGGGAGGAGTTTTGGATATTTGGATGGACACCACGCTACGGTGGTGGGATTGTGGTGGACGTATTGGTGATTCAAGTTTGTTATATATATAGAGGACATTATCAGTAGTAATTTCGGATATGTAGGGATTGGAGATCAGTTGAAAAGGTATAGAAACACCATGGGGTCTAAAACAACAATATTTTAGTGATTATGTTCTATTGATATTCCCTATGGAAAACTGTCAACAATGGAATGGATTTGATGCTATTTTTTGTTCTATTTTAAATAGTTTATTCACCCTATGAAAATTGGGAAGAAACCCTAATATTTGAGTGTTGGGAGTGGTGGAATGTGAGATCATGGCCTGAAAGAGTGTATAAGTGATATAATAAATATCGATAAAGGAATCATATGGTTTCAATTCATGGAATGGTGAGGTAAAATGACATTTAAATTTCCCATCCTCCTTGGTGAACGACCTTGATGTCATGTTATGTATTCAAAATTCCATGAACCACATTTTGGTGAAAGGAATGGTACAGGTCGAAGTCATTAATTCATTTCAAATAGTTTATTCCAACTTTAATGATTTAAATGGGGAAATATTAGATCTTCATTGGCCAAGGGATACCATAGTGTGATGGGTGTTTACCACAATACGATCGATCCTATTAATAATTCCAATATAAATAGATTCTCATCCATCAATAATTCAATTTATTGTCTTCTATATTGAGCCATAGAGGAATCCAACCCCATCATAACTGCTTGAATTATCCTTTTAGGATGTTCTATCCTCTCGGACTGCTGATATACAATGCATTTTATTCATGTTACCTCTTGTTATCATGCATAATAACATATTGTTCCTACCTATTATCTATATTTAATTTGTCATGGAGATTACCTACATTGGAAAGTGTTTTTGAGAATGTTCTAAGTGTTCAATATGGTGAAGTGGTAGTAGGTATCATTCTATTGAAACTGATTGTTGTTATCCTCTACGATCCTTCCATTTCAATTGCTAACTTAATAAATCATTCATTCGAGGTTCTGTATCCATGAAGTCCCTTTATATTTTAGATATATTGACCTGGAAAGCATTTTTATTCCATTGGTTGGATGTTTTGGATCTATATAAACAATTTATTAAAAAAATTAACATAAATTTATGGGGATGGAAATTATAGAATGTGTCTTACATATTTTAATGATATTTAACCCATATTATTTATGATTTGTTTCTTTAGAATTTTTTTAACTCATTAGAATTATTAATGTTTCTCATTCCTTATGAATTTAGTTATTTAATCACTACTTTTTAAAATATAAAAAAATTTATAAATTGTAATCATCCTATTATGTAAAATTTACAATTACTGTGTCCCCAATGTTTGAGATGTAAAGTAATTAGGAACGATTTTGTGAAGATTAAATAATGATTTAGACCTATTTATATAATTATACTATTAATTATTTTATTCATCTAAATTTCAAGGAAATAGGTAGTGGAGGTTTTGATTTTCGTTCGGGTGTCATAATTGTGAGGGGAGAATGGATATTGTGGTTGTTTGTTTTTTGATATGTCTAGTAGTTATTTTCATTGTAGTTTGTTATGGTCACAATGGTATGATATGATCATGGAACTAATTTTGATAAATTGTATGTGAAGTGTATAGTTGATGTGATTTTCACTGATAGTGTTGTGTGATAGTATGGAAAATTCATGGTAGTCCTGGATTTCATTAATGTGGTCAAATATAGAAATTACCCATTAGACGGAATTTAATTGATTATGGTTAAAATATTTGGGAATAGTTTTTTAATGTGATATTATTTGTTGATGATTTATTATACTTTATTATAGAAGTAAATTGTATATAAATGTAAAACTAGTATGTCTATTTGTAAATGTAGAAACAAATACTTGATTAATAAAATAAAAATTATGAATATGGTGTTTACTTCCTTATGTATAGCCCATATCCATAAGACTTCATAGAGAACGGAGGGTGGGAATTAGTGATCCATTTTCCTTTTAAAAAAATTTCATTTCAATTGAACATTTTTATCCAGTCAAAGAATCAATCCACTCCCCATGTTTCTCTCATCCATGCCCAAAATAATACTTCAAATAAATGGAACATATCATAATGATTTACAATATTTAGTTCAAAGGCATGCCCCTTTCCATTTTTCAAGAGACACCCAACATGTTTTCTACACTAAATTATAAGGTGATTACAAATAGTAATTGATTATACTCTAATTTAAAAACATGGTATACCCCTACCCCCATCATTAAACTACTACCATAAGTTAGTTATACCCCTTTGATAAACCATTTTATATAATTATTGGTTGTAACCCCAATCATAATATTCCATAAAATGGTTTGGCACCCTTACTATAACCATAATCTTTAATGTATTGATCCACCTTATAAACAATTTTTTTCACCTCCAGATATCAATTGTAATATTTTTTGATAATATTCATAAATAAGATTTATCGATCATTCATTCTTGTGTACATATTTTCATGTAAATTTATATATTACTAGTCTTTGTCAAAATTATCTTTCATAATAGAATATATATCTCAAATTTTTTTTAACCAAAACACCTTTTTAATATTATTAATACATATTTATGTTCAAAAATTCATTAAAAATATTATTCTAAAATTATCACAATTAATGTTTTCCTGTTTTAATTATGGAAATACCGTGATCTTAGATAATACGATATTCTTATTCAAATCGGTCAAATGATTCCCAATTTATTTTCATTTAAACACATTTTATTTTCCAATCACTTTTTCAATTCAATAATTAGAAGTATTAGGATACATTAGATCTTTCAAATGATATTTAAATATAAATGATATTTTTTAAAGTGATGATCTTGAATGATGATATTATTCATTAAAATCATGGATAATTTATTGACCCCAAACATCTCATCAAATCCTCATTATTATATGCATTATTTCATATTTAAAACAAAAAAATAATTACACATGAAATATCCAATGAACATGGATATTCTATTTTTTCCTCACATGTTTAATGAATAATCATGTTCTAATTATTTATTCATTATTTCAATCATGCATCACAGGCTTGGATTAAACTTGTAGAACACATTGATTTTTTATCCTATTTCATATTGGATTCTTAAATACAATGAATTATTCAGTTGATCTACTTTATTCTTATAGAATGATCATATCCATAGTCTGTGTACGTTATCAAAGGTGAATTTCTTATATTTCCCAGAAATATATCTTATTAAATGATAAAAAATCTCATATTTTCATAGTCCTCTTCTGAAATATTTATTGTCTCATCATATCTAAAGTCTCGTGTATTCATGATAACATTCACACATCATGAAATATTACAATATCAGTCATATATAATAGAGGAATTGATTATCTTGTTTCACCACCCTCAAATTCATCTTTGTGTATGGTAAATTTATAGTGTTGAATCATATCATGAACACAAGGTCATTGGTCATTAGGTTGTGACTCAAGATAAACTCACAATGGAATATGATGGTATCACATGGTGGCAGTATTTTTTGTATTTAATTTTGTATGTACTAGTAGTAGATCTAGTGGTATCACATATTTTAAGAACACCTCATGGAATATCTTTAGCTATATCATTAAAAAAATATCTCAATCATTTAATAATATAATCATCTCAATATCATGTAATAGATCAAATAGATTTTCTGGTGATCATATTCATTATTCATACCCTTATTCAACATAACGTTATGAAAATATAGGAAACTCACAGTAATGAATATGTGAGATATGGAAACATCCAGGTAAACTTATCTCTTCATTACATTACACATAAGTTTCATTAGTTACCCTTACAGAAAATGATTTCTATACTTATGAAAAAATAACTGTTATATAGGTATTGGAAATCAATTCCTAAACTTATAAGAGTCTCCACATACCATTATATAGCCTTTTTTACTTTTACATAATGTCATTATGTAACAATACATAGCACTTAATATACACTGTGTTCCATTACATAGTGCTCAATACACCCTTGTGTAGGTACTATGAATCTCAATATACCATTTAACCGGTTACCGTATAACTTTTATCAAGTTACCTGTCACCCTTAAGAAAGATTTAGAATAACCTTTACATGAGAGGTCTACCACTAGACATCTTGGGTTACCCTTATGTAGTTTATGTCATTCCACTATACGGAATTGTTTACATTTATGTTGTTATTTATATACAGTAACTCATCATGGGTTACCCTTCTATAGGTAATTTATTTTTTATTTTACCATTATATAGGCAAGAGTAACCCTTATCTAGGTAATTAATTACCATTATGCAACTAGAAACATTACCTCAATAATATGAAAAGAATTATAAAACACATCATGGTAAATTTACAATTCCTTTATCTCCAATAAAAAAATTTATATTGTGCTTCTACACCCACCATCACCATTATTGTATCTCATTGAGGATTATAAAAATAATCGTCAAGTATATAAGAATAATATTAATTATTCATTCTACATCAACTAATATCTTCTTATAATCTCAAATTAATATAGGAATATTATTAGTAATAAATAAAATTCATGTCCAATAGGTTCAATATATTTTTTAGTATATGGGAATGGTTCAATGATTTATTGTTGGATGAAATAGTTAATAAGAATTACCATGTTATGGAGGTTGTCTCGATGAGGTAGTGCAGTTTTTGTATATAATAATAGTATGGGATTAAGGGTCTATTTTTTAATTTTATTTTATTTTAGATTTCTATAGGCACCCCACCCAATTTATGTGTTCACATTGATTCCCAATGATTTATGGGTTTTGAGTGTTTTCTCAGGACATCTTCTTTCATAGGGGTGGATAGCTCACTACTCACAATTCCTCTATCTCTTCATGTAAGGAATGATATGTATGAGTTATGATGTAATAATTCAAAAATTAAACTAGATATTATGTTAATGAGATGATAAGGAGGATCATTTTAGGGGTCCTTTGAGGTATAAATAGGGATTGAGGTTGGTGTGTTTCATGTTAGTGATAACATACTATTCCAGATATAGGGAAACTTATACAGGATGTTGAGGTTGTGTGAGTATTGGAATGGTAGATAAGTGATATATATAGTATAGAGTAACAAATATATTAGATTTTTATCCCTAAAAGAGGCCATGGTAGGTATGATTTTAGTTTTATCAACATTAAATGATTCTTGTGACAGTTTTGGAATTGTTGTAAATTAAAGGGCTGGGAAAATATGAGTTATAAAATTTTGATGTGATAGTGTAAAACGCATGGGTAAGAGGATAAATGTACCCTTATGTTACATCGTTCATCATATGTTATTTTAATCGGATGCGTTATTTCATGACATATCCCTAAAAATATTGGGAGGTAGTTCGACAAAATAGTGCTAATGAGTTTTTAATATATTCATCTAGGAATTGGTATACCATTTAAACATTTTCAATGGATTAATTTAAATGATCATATTGATTAAACATGTCATAATCACCACTATATATACATAATTTTTTAGATAGTAAAGAGTGTTTTAGAGCTTCTTCCCATCCTTTTAGCTCATTTCTTATAGCTATCAAGGACTTTCCATCATTTGTGTTTCGATGATTTATTTTATATTTGGACTGTAATTTTCTTATAACATTAATTCATTATGGTATATTATTGGGTTTTATTTCATAGTATTATTTTTTTGGATGGATAATATTTATATATTTTTTTGTATTTTTTGGTTAATTCCTCCCATAGCTTTGTAATGTTCCATCGATGCAAGTAACCAACATGGATCCTTTTGGTGGTGGGGTTCTTGGGAAACTCTAGTATTCAATTCTTGAAAATATGGGTTTATAGTGTGGGTGTCATGATAGCTAAATGTTATAATTTTTCAGTGAATCTCAATGTAATTTCTCCCAAGCTATTATGGGAAATAGTCCCAATTAAATATAATTTTCCAGTGTTTTGGTGTGACTACCCCTTTTGTATCATTATTCATGGATCTTACAATTATGGAAACCATATCCTATTAAACATTGATCTCCATTTTAAAAAATAAAAATGTGATGAATCTCATTTGGCTTAGATGTGTCCAAATATTAAACTAACATAAAAGAATCCATATCTTACTATACATAATCATTATGATGTGAGGTATCACTCAACAATTGGCATGATAGTTTTCATCATTATTAAATGGTTACAATATGATGAGCTTAAAATTTTGAAAACTACCAAACACATATATCAATGTGAAATATCATGTTCCGATGAGGCCATCCCCCTTCCTTGGATCCAATGTAATGTGGCTATGAACCATTATATAAGTCTCCTAAATGTTCTAAACATGATGAAATAGAATTATTAATTTAGTATAGTCTACTAAAATATATGTAAAATCCTCACAGTGTGACTTTATCCAACTCGCAATGTAGTAAGACCCCACAAATTCTTGACCATAATTTCATGGTGCATTCGTCACCTTAATACTCCATGTGATTATGTTTCATGTTTTAAAATTAAATGTTGTTTTTGATACTCTTATAGAATAAAAACTTATTCACATTCCCCAATTACATCATCATTAAACACTTTCAATTATGGTATATAGAATCAAGCTAAGGAAAACATCATCAACTATGAAAACCTCATCATGTAATTTCATGTCCCTTTATATTGTATTAGATTTTATCTCAACAATCCATTATTCTATTACATCATCACTCAAAAATATTGACCTGATATATTATCCATGAGCCTATCATCAAAAAATAAAACAAGACAACTCTTTGAAAAAACATTAATGGATTTAAATGTGAACTCAGTCATAACATTCCCCAATTTAAATACATTCTACCAACAACTCCATATGACAGAATTGTGTTTGTGATAGTACTACAACTCATAGTGGAAAAAAATTCTATTATTAATGTATCCCAATAGATATCAACTCCCAACTGTGTAGTTTTTTTATATAAAGATAATGTTCTTCAAACAATAAAAATTCTAAACTTCATATGTCATGAAGGACAGTTGAAATACCTTAGGGAAAATTGATATACACATTTGTATTTATTGTATGTATACAATACAACACAACACATGGAAATATCTCTATGCTTCAACTACTATTACCTCAATTAAACTATCTATCTAAAAATTAACTACAAAAACAAACTATTAATTATTATAATTTACATAAATATATAATTTGTTATTCTCCTCATTTAGAATAAAACATCAAAGGAATAATTGAGGGAAATGACCCTGAAAATGTAAATCTTCTTAAGGAGATAATGAACACTAAGAACAATATAATATTAATGAAAAAAATCATTTTATGTACCTTACCAATAAATTGATTATTTTACTTATGTTTTTGACATAATCAAATTGAATATCACCATATTCAACCCTATTATTTATCATTGGTAACATGATGTTAATATTCATCAACCTAGAATATTGTACTACATTGCTTTAAATATTAATTACACATTGATTATCTTATCCAATAAACAATGGATATGTAAAATCAAACTTCATTCCTTAGATATATAACATCATAAAAATAATTTGAGTTATTCCTTGTGAAGTTTTAATATACTCAACCAAGGTTATGATAATTGTAGTAGAGTTCGATTTTTGGAATTCCCAAGAAATTTAACATCCATTATGAAATTTCATTCAAAAACATTTGTAACATAATAGTAATTTTTATATACGTAAATGTAATATTTTGTACCATCATTATATCTTTTTTTTATAAGTGAGAGTTCCTTTGGTATAACCCAAGATTCATTTCACCTCTAGATGTTGTTGCTGTATATAGTTGATTTTGTAATTTTTTACACAAACAAATCAAAATTATAATATATAGTAAACATGTAACAAAGTAGAGTATGATACTAATTAGGATATTTTAGTCCATTTTACACAATATTGTTCTATTTTAATTGAAGGATTCCTTGGTCCCAAAAGTAATATGGTTGTAAACCATCATTTATTTCTCTATTTGATGTTAGATTAAATCATTAAAATATATTCCATGGGATAGAAATAGAAAATATAATTCATTTGTGGCTTTAAAATTTAATAAAATTTTTATATCACAAATATTTGACATCACTATGTGATTGATAATATTAATAGATAAATCCTCAAATCATACTTCATTGTTTATGATAGAAATTATATAATCAACATAGATGATAATAAAAAGAGAATAAATTTTTGACCATTGAAAAATTGGATTTAATACACTTTTCCTCTCATGGAACTCCTTATACTAATATTAAATTATATCATTAAGTAAAATGTATAAGGTGATTTATTTAGATCATATATCCCTATATTCAATGTGAAATCCATTGAAATATAATGTTCAATGATAATCACATCTTGTTGTTCAATATAAAACTCTTCCAAAAACATCTCCATTTAAAAATGTGGATTTCATTTATATTTGGAAGCCCTTGTAATTATGTTGGGTGTATATCATAGGAAATATTCAAATAGATTGAATCCCTATGACTAGAGAAATGGTGTAATCAAAATCAATACCCCCAATTTTTGAGTGTCCTGTGAAAGAAATATGTTGTTTTTTATATTTCATTTTTATCAATAAATTTCGTTTTATTGAAACACTTAACCCTATTTATATTCTTTTCATAAGGATATTCAACCAAACACCATTTTTTTCTTATAAGGATTTGATTCAACACATCATCCATCACTGTTATCCAATCAATATGATGCAAAGTTTCTTTATCACTCTTCGGATAAATATATCAAAAAAATTATGTTTGGTACATCTCAAAAATATATGGTTTTGAATACCTTTTTTCTAAATGGTTTTTTTATCATAAACATGCTTCCAATCCCTTGTGACCAATTTTATGTCATTATCAAGGCTATATGAAAATCTAATTTTTTAAGAAACATCATAGACATTATAAAAACGTATTACTTCAATTAGATTTTTCTAATTCTATTGCAGGACATCTCCAAATTATCCATCATTGTCATCATCGATGAGAAATAATTTTATCAATGGATTTTTATTTTTTAACACAATTACATCTATGATTTCAAAATTATTTCAATTATTTTTGTTTTAACACTAGTAACTTCATCTACCATGTGTGGGAACATTAAAAATACACCTAATAGATCCTTCATCAGTCATTAATTTATTTTACCATTTATTCTGAGGAATCTACAATTGTTATTAACCTTTACACTCTTTGTGTTTGGATTCTTTCTCAATAATAACTTGTGTGGTGTGTTGCATAGAATATTTTTGTGAAGGAATTTATTAAAGATATATATAGTTTCTATTAAATTATAAATCGATAATAAATTTTACGTCCAATTTTTTTTTAACATTAACATTCTCATATCCATGGTTGACTAGTTATTTCTATAATTAACGCCATTTTAGGGCATGTATAGAGCCCTATATTCATACATAATTCATTGATTATAATGATATTCTTCAAAAAAGTTCTCCTTTTTTTAAAAAACTACTATAATAATATATTTTAATTTCCAATCCTATATGAACATTATCAATTATTGTTAAAATTTTAAATTTCACAATGTCTTGTGTCTTATTACATATAAAATAGGCACAATTCATATAATTAAATTCATAAAATATCTTAAAGAAGAAATTTCCATTGGATGAATTTATGATAAATAGTCTATAAAAATCCATGTGAACGAATACAAGAGGATTCAATAATAGGATCATTACTAGAAAATGGCTATTATTCATTGGATATTTACACGTATTAATTATATTTTCATTGTGTCAGGTGGAAAATTAGTCGATCTATTTATAATGTAGCTTCATTTTATTTCTCATCGATTTATTATTACATTTATTATATATATTTTTACCCATAATAATAAATTTTCATATTCTGTGGATGATTTAGAAAATTAAAACAAATGTAAAATGTGTCTTTTTCATTGGAAATATGAAATAGATTATCAGTTTTCACATTCCCTTCATAAAAATTATTCAGTATCAAAAACCTCTTAATGAAATATATGTTTCTCTATGAAAATACACACATTCCCATTATCCTATTATTTAGAGGAACTTGGGACATTAGGACTCAAACCATCTATTAAGTTAATTTAATTGTATTAATGTTTTTTATCATCAATTTCAGTTCTTATGAGTCTGTTGAAATTTATTGGTGTTATTTTTAAATTTGAATAACCTATAACAAATCTTTTATAATTTTTTTTCATGATTTTATTTTATAATTCATGTGTTAAATGTCAATACTATCATTCACTTATCATTTTAATCTTTTATCTTTAATTTTATAATACACCAACCATAAATATAAACTCTTTCTTATTCAATTACTTAATGTGTTTATATATTTTCATTTGTTTCAATTACATGAGTAGAATGGTAAGAGACTATTTAGTGGTGTGTCTAGTTTTATAATTCCACTATATGTTTCCTCATGATAATTTTATAAATTTTCAAATAATTTATAATTTTTTTCACAATTCCTATATTTGACTCTAGTAATTTTTTGTTTAATCCCCAAAAATTGATAGCATATTTTTCATTAGATAACTTACAAATTATATTAATAGAAATTTGAATTTTTTTCTCATAAAATCTAAAAATATAACATTATCCCTAAAATTAAAATCTACTCAAATAAAAAATAAATTATAATTAATAATATAATTATTGAATTCTCTATGTTGTAGTCCATTTCATGATTTTATCCATCTTGTTATAAGGCTTTCTTCCATTAAGATGACATTTAACATAGAATAATAATGGGTATTGTTCATTCCCCAAACCTTTTTATTATAATTTTCATTTATAATTGTGTTTCAAATGGTTAGGTTATTCTTATTAGATATAGATGGGACACCCTTCATTACAATTCCATTTTACTAAAATTTTGGATTTATAATTTTGTGCCCATGAAAATGGTTCATTATTCCATTTTTGAATGTGTTGGAGTCTTATTTTAAATGGATAATTTAGTGACTACATTTATTAAATTAAAAAAGTAACTACTATAATTTTGAAACATAAACGGAGTTATCATCACTTAATCCATATCTTATTCAATATTTTCTTTAAGAATCATTATTCATTCATTCTTTTAAATGATATTTTTTTTCAATATCAAGAATTTTATCACTGTATTAAATTATTAAATTAGGATATCTCACGATTCATTTAAAAATTAAATAAATCTTGGAATTTTATTTTCCATTTGACTTATCTAAATATATTCACAATGAATCATTCTCATATTTTAAAACATTATTATATCTATCAAGATTCATATTTTCTTTAAAACTCCACATGATCCTTATTCATTGTAGAAGCAATTTTGGTGATACCACTTCACGGATTCAGTCTTAACTATTTATTCCTTATTCATTATCAATAATGGAACCTTTGGGATTATTTCACTTGTATGTTAAATTGATTTCCCATAATTCTCTAATACCACTTGTTCTCATTCTCTTTCTTCATACAAATATGTGGTGTCGTGGTTAGAGGAATTATTTTTCATCATCGTAATATTGGTTGAGATAGAATGAATATAAAATACATTGATCTAATATCAATTCCTATTATTATAATATATATATATATATATATATATATTAAAAACTCTCAATGACTTGTTATTAATTTGATTTTGAAATTATCCACATAACTATCTTATTCTACAATAATAAATCAATATCATCTAAATATTATCCACACATGGTTTCCTCAATATCATAATTTTTCATATACATTACAATGGAATGAGGGAATATATAAAAAGAATAACTATAAATTATTATTAAGGGAAATGAAATATCCAAGAGTCATAAGGGATTAGAAAATAAAATGTTGTGAAAACATTAATATAGTATAAATTGCATGATTAAATTAATAATTTCATGGAATCATAGGTATTTAACCAATGGTATGATACTATCATACACATAAAAGGCATTAAAAAATTGAAACATGAAAGAATCATTATTTAAAAATAATATGTTGCATGGAATTAGTATGTTGACTGACCTCTATAAATATTATTTATATTGTTTGATCATAGGATTAAGGATTGACATTAATAAACATAATATATTTCACTGATATCTTCCAGGACTATCATAAAATTAAATAAATATATAATATCATTATATTTGTAGGTAACTTAATAAGAAATCATAGCTTCATTATACCACAACATAGTGGACTAGGATAAAATCTGTTGACCCATAACATAGATTACTATGACAAAAGAATAAACATCAATAACCTCCAGTGAATGATAACATGGTAGATTGGGATAAACTACCATGTTCCATAACATTGTCATGTCATCAAATATATTAATTAAATAATGATTCCTGGTGTTATATAATTATGGTAAAATATGTCATATAATGATAAACTATATATATGTGTGATAGATGGACATGAAAACAACATAAATAAATCAAATTATAATTAACACAAGTTGATAAAACAAATACAATAAATATAATTAAATTTTAAAAAAATTATCATATATAGAATTTTATTTGATGTTTCTATTAAAAAATATACCCTATGAAATATAGGAAACATTATTGTATACTGACCTAGTTGAAAAACACATCAGAATAATAATAGTTTTTTTGTTTGAAATTTGAAGAAACATACATTATCTTTTTTATAACACTTTTTATATTAAATTTAAATGAAATATTTTTTTAAAAAAAAAATTCAAATTAAATATATATTACATAGACAGACCATGAAAACAGGTCAGGGTGTCAATATAATTAAAATCAATTAAATTTTTTAGAGAAAGATGATGAGCATAAAAAATATTGCAGGAAAGAAGAAAATGATTCATTTTATACCATTTAAAATAAGTAAAACTAGTTAGTAATAAAACATAATAAGTCATCTAACATTATATAAATGAATTCATAAAAAAATATAAATAATGTGGGTACATAATAGAAATATTTCAAATAAAAAATAAGAAACTATGAAAATTTCTCTTAGAAGAATCCATTTGGGTGAATTATAAATAATTGAGAGGTGAATCGAAAGATGAAATGAAAAACCTGAACAGAAAATCAAGCAGAGAAATTGATTTTTAAATTGATTTTTCAAAACAATTTCCACTATATTTTTTCATGAATTTTTCATCTTAACTAAAAAAGAATGAGAAAAAACACAAAATAATTTCATAGTGCTTGAATAAAATTTCAATGAATGAGGGAATTGGAAAAATCAATAATATCTATTATCAATATGGGAATAAAAAAATTATTCATATATTTTAATACATAACACAAATAATTTTTTTGTGGTTACAGACATATCTAAATAAAAAATCATGAGATCAGAAAATCAAAGGAATTAATAATGTATGGACAAAATTAACATTAAAGAGTGAATTGAATTATAAATTTAATTACTTTTAAAAAATTATAATATGATAGAATATGTATGTTGGTTATTAAACTAACCATAATTATGAATATAGGTATATAAAATGGATGTTTCCCCTTTGAAGGGAAATTGAGTCTAAAACCCCTTTCTTCGAATTACACTTTTTCTGAAAAGTAATAAATTAATGAATAATTAATTTGATATAATTTTTAAAATTTTTTTAAACATAATTAAATTTACATTAATTAATGTCTTATAATTTAACTTCATTCACAGTAATTTATTAAATAATATTTATTAAATTTAGTCATCTGGGGTTAACTTTTTTATTTGATAAAACATTCTCTATGGTGATTCATGTCCAATAACCTTTCTCATGTTTTAATAATCACAATAATGATAATGAATTTTGAATAATTGTTTTTGATATTGTTCTACTGTCTCATAGTCATTTCATAGATGTCATGGTGATGGTTCAAATTGAATGGTTAAAATTTCTTCTTTTTGAATAATGAATTAGTAAATAAATTTATTTTATTAATGAATATACTTATATATAATAATAGTAAATTGATATGAATATATCATAAATTCATTACAGTAAAAAATATATTTTAATAAACATTTTTAATCATCCATCATGGAAATGTCATGAAATAATTCAGATAATTGGTAAAATTAACACAAACAAGAACCAATTATAATGAATGAATGAGTAAGAATATAAATCTGTATAGTAATAATATGTCTAGAGAAATTTTAATATATACAAAATCAGGTGTTCAGGAATTTTGGTGTTACCAAATTAAAGAAAATAGTTCATATTATTCTCACCCCATTCACGGATCTTTTTCCACTTTTTAATGTAATAGGTTTAATATCACACTCTCTTATTTTTACTCTCAATAATGGTGAATTTCAAAAAAAATTATAATTAACACTAAGACATAAGGAATTTACTCTATTCACTATCTATAAGATAAATTGAAGAAAAACACACTAATAAATTGTTTATTTTCCAAAATCCATTATATTAACTTTTATTGGATATGATTTTTATTTGTAGTCAGTTAATTCAAGGTTCCTTGTAAAGTCCTATACCCAAATTCCACCAAACAGTGCTATGAGCCCGATTAGCCACCTGGCCTCAAACATACCTCCCCAAATTCCAGAGGCTACCAACTAGTACTGAGGGCCATTGTGTGATGGTGGGGAGACTATTCCCTCTTTATCATAGTGTAATACAATAGAAAATAATAAATGGTCAATAGATGAATGAGTAACACCATACAATAGGAGTAAACAGTGGAATAATGATAATATAAATAACCAAAATACATATAATTCAAAAGATGATGTTATATTTTATATTTTCTATAAAACGACCAAAAAATATCCCAACAGTAATATATAATAAAATTTCCAAAATTACAAAACATCCAAGAGAATCCCAATAGCATCTAAAGCCATGACTTGGTCCCATGATATCATGCGCTTAAGAATCATATCATGTAACTATATGAGTTAACTTTCCTTTATTAGCACCTATAAGAATATAATCTGTTTGGGTCGAAAACATGACCCAAATAAGTTGGAATACTAAATCTCAGTAGGAAACCATCCAATATCTTAGCCAATCGATAAATGAATATATATATATATATATATAACTAGAGGAGTAAAATAATGAAACCAGTAAGCTAGAAGAACATAAAATTAAACAACCTAAAAGAAGTGGTTTCCATTTCAATTTCATTTCAATTTCCATTTAATAAATCAATTACTTGAATTCATAAGCCATGAGATCCAAAATAAGATAGATATCCCCCATATAACTATAATCATAATAAATACATCATAAGGTTTTCTATACTAATACATACGAAGAATGAATCCAATCTTGTTCTTTTCCTTATTATATGTGTCATTAGCCATTCCTATTCAGAGGAAAAATCAAAACCTATGTACATAGTAAACATTTCTAAGTAGGAATTCATGTATCACTCTAGTTTCAATTTCCACCAACACCTTACATGCCCATTATGAAAAACCACTCAGGAACATAGTATCACTCTTGTTGTGGTTTAAGTCCTTGCCAACTAAGCCCATCAGTGGAGGTCCTATAGGGAATCCCCAACTATCACTCATGACATATGGTCAATTCCTCTTGAGCCCATCTATGGAATCCCTCAATGGATACATGATTTACATGGCATTTATGTATAGCCTCTGTAATCTCGTCTAATGCATCCCTCAATGGATCAATGTATCACTCTCAACATAATAATATTTTAACCTTTATCATGTCCTTGGAATTCAAAACTGAATGCTTGATTCTCACAATGATATTTACCATTTCATTATTCTAAATACATTTATCCTTTCATTAGGCATGTCATGGTAAAACACAAAATCAATCTAATATAACACACCACCGAAGCTTGCCTCATGTTAGGAATAACCTCATAAGTATGGTAATTTAATTTACTATCAAGGGAACATTTCTCATAACAATAAATGCAAGAAAATAAACAGATTTGATGGATTTGATTTTATTCAACTCATTTCGGAAGTTCGCCAAAATATGCAATTTGATCCATTCATGCTTTAAAAAGAAATGGCATACTCAATTCACAATGTAATTCCACCATCTGATTCCCAAAACCAATTGAAATTCCAATTAGTTGAATATAAATTCCAATAATAAATAGATTCAGTTTTAACAACCCTTTAATGGGAAGAAAATCCATTCCTTATAGGGATCCAAGGCTAAATGACCATAAATGTTCATCCAAGGGAACTCACCCATCAGGTAGCCCTTAATCCAATTATAATTCCTAATTCATGATTTTAAACACCTCTTCCAATACCTAAAAAAATGTAAACAACAATGTTCAATTATTAGTCAATAAGACACCCTAAAATGGGAGTGCATCACTCTAGAACAAATAATCAACTGGACAATTAGGGAAAGGAAAGAGACCACCTACATTAGGCTCGTTCTATATTGTTCATCCACTATCAAGCTCTAATTTTCCCTAGTTTGGGAGAAATATGTAGAATGGATTAATAATGATATATTTGGGAATATAATCCCAAATACAAATAGAATTGTTGATATCCAGATGAATCAAGAAAGTCAAAAAAAGAATAAAGGATTTTCCATTATAGATCCAAGGACACAAACGACATTTAAATTAGAGTTTGGATGGTGAAAGAATCTGAAAGACTATATTAGGACAAGAGGATAGATTATCCACAGGAGGGATAATTCCCATTTATAAAGAATCCAAATTTATATTTATCATGTATTATTATTTTATATTTAAAATATTAAAAATCCTACATAGTAGGGCTCTCACGGTTTAACGATGTGGTTTTTCAAACCATGTGGAAACCGTGTAAGGCATACTATATGTATTGGGTAGAGTGCATGATTTCCACGCAAGGTTTTTAATAACCATTCTATAACCATTATAAAGCCTCTATCAATGTATACTAAAATTTAAGAGCTACTTCATGGTTGTGGAATCCAACCCTCACGACTATGCGACCAAACACACATGGTTGGCACTCACTGTGTAGACTCCTCTTTTCACAAAAAACCCAGGTTTTGGGATACATACCAGCCCCATACACCCCATAGACCCCCCTAACCCAATAATAATCCACAAAAGGTTTTATTAAAGATATTATATTTGGAAATGATCAAAAAAATCTGATTCATACCACAATGAAGGACCATGTTATTAAAACATTCTCCGTTTAATGAAAATAATCCTTTAATTTCCCTTCCAAGGGTGGTGAAAAAATATCTTAAAAACTAATTTCACTACGATTTCACATTGGCCTCCCTCTACTAGGTCTCATACTGCACCTGGTCATGCTTCCATTCCACCTGTACTAATATAATGGACTAGTCATGGATAGCCATCATTCAAGAATCCAAAATTCATATAGGATGTTCCTTAAATGGTGAATCTACCTATAAAATGACCTCATCAGGGTGAAAAGTGTGGGATTTCCCTTAATAGTAATTTTGCATCTATGAAATGTGGAATACATCGTGAACTTTTTGGTACCTTTGGGGTAACTGTGCCTAATAGGCTACTAGCCCTACCCTTTCTAGAATATCCAATGGCCCTAATACCTCGGTGAAAGATTACCCTATCTCCTAATCCACTTGTTTCTCAACCCCAGTGAAACATGTACAGATACATAATTCCCAACCTCAATCTCATGATTTCATCTACAGTGATCAATGTATGATTTATGAAGAGACTTCACAGTATCCATTCGCTTCTAAATCAATTTACATCTTTTGTGGTCTCTTGGACAATATGAGGTCCTAACAAAGATGACTCTCCTAACTCCAACCAAAAGAAGTGTGATTAGCATGTGTTTAAATTCAAATAAAAACATTGAGCCATCTGAATATTAGACTAAAAACAATTCATAGAGTCTAACTCATCATGGGGTATAAGTATCTCCCTAGAGACCTCAGAAACAAGGACGCATACTCACAGCATTCCCTCAATAACATGAATCATACGCTCTGACTGTCCATATCTAGGGATGGTAAGCTATTCTTAAAATAAAATGTGTTCATTTTTTCCTCTATAATCCTTTCCAAAAAATGATAAGTAAACAAATAATCCCTATCAAAAATGATATATTGTGGTACCCAATGTAGTTGTATAATACCATAGATGTACAACCTCCCATACTCATCTACACTGAAGGTTTCCTAGATATGTAGGAAATGTGAAACCTTCGGGAGACTATCAAAAATAATGAAAATGAAATCATTGCCTCGATGTAACCTTGGTAAACTCATCACAAAAACCAGTGTTACATCATTCCATTTCCATTCAGGAATGGGTTGCTGCTGTAAAAGCATGTCTAGTCTTTGGTGTCCAATCTGCACCTATTAACAAGTGGAACATCTCATGACCAAACCACCTACATCTCTTTCCATACCCAGAAACCAATACATATGAAGTAAAACCCAATGCATCTTGGAGGAACCAAGAGGTATATCCCATATAAAGGCATTAAAATCCAACATCATCTCATCATGAATGTCCAGAGAGATGGACACACTAATCTATACTTACATGATCTCATCCTTGCCAATGGTCCAACAAAGAGGAGGGTCCTTACCTACCACACTCCCTCAAAGAACTAGGCCTTCAGAATTCGATGGATACCTAATTCTCACTCAATCCAGTATGGTATGGGTAATAGAAATAGATGAATGAAACATTTTATCCTGACTATCTTGAACGTCCATGTTCTTGTCAAAGAATTAATGTATACTCATTCACTCTCTATTGGCCTAATACACTTCATGTATCTGATTCCGCCTACTCAGTTCATTAGCCACTGAATTTCCCTTACCATGAATAAATGAAATATCGAAATCAAAGGAATAATTGTATTCTGACCACATTTGCTACCTCAGAATTAAAATAGGATCTGTAAATACATACTTGATGTTTTTGTGGTCTCTGAACACCAAAAATGATTCCCTATATGTAATGTTTCAAATAGTATAATTCATGAAAAACCATATACAACTCAAGATTATCTGTTTTAATATTTCATTCTTGTGGCCTCAACTACTAAGACCTGAACAGAAGGGATCGATTCTATTGCATAATAACTCCTCCAAACCTAATACATAATGAACCACAACACATGGGGTAACTCATTCCAAAATCTGTAAAAATCAGTGTTGTTGTTAAATCTAACCTCCCTTTCAGATCCAAAATGGTTGTCTCATAAAAATATAACCGCACATACTTCACACCCATCTTATTCAAGTTCATCAATGAAAACTTTAAGCATCATAAGTCCTTCATGAAACTCTTGTATTAACCATTCATCAATGAGAAACTCTATACCTCAAAATCATTCTTAGGATTCTCCCTAGAAACCACTGATCTGACATTATTTAGGTCCACTGATACTACGGTCTCGAAAAAGAATTAACCCAATAAGTGATTCTTATGCATCTAGAAGTGTGACTTTGTGGGATTAGCATATAACTGATACTCTCGATGTATATTTGAAATGATCTAAATATATTTGAAATGGTCCTGTCTGTTGTGAGAATACACCAAAATATCATCCAATAAGAACACAACAAAATAGTAAAGATAAGGATTGAACACTTAGTTCATTAGATCCAAAAATACTGATGGTACATTCATGAGACTGAACAGAATTACCTGGTATTTATGTATAGAATTCCTACTCTGAAAGGATATGTGAGGTACTTCTAATGTTAAAACACACACTTTCTGATAACTAGGATACAAATCAATCATTGAGAACGCCCATGCTCCAAAAAGTTGGTCAAAGAGATTACATATCTACGGTGGAAGATAGTGGTTCCTAACCATCAACTGGTTCAGTTTATGATAATCCAAACATAGATTAGGTTACCATCCATCATTTTCCCAAAAAGGATTGAAAACCCATGAAGAAGTACTAGGTTAGATAAAACCCTTTGCCTCTCTATCCTATAGCTGCCTCTTGATCTCTTGCAGCTACATCGTACCCATCCTAAAAGGAGAAATAGATTCCTGTGAAACTCTTATCACTAGATCAATATAGAACACTACCTCACTCATTGGAGGTAAACCTAAAAATTAATCCAGTAATATTTCCCTAAAATGATCAAATACTGGAAGGAAATCAATATTCCATAATCCATAGTTATGGATATATAAAATTTGAGACTAGGATATTATACCACCCAAAACATGATGTTTGTGTCCAGATCGCCTCTCCTGGTCATCTCATTCACCATAAAGTATAAACTCTATAAACGTTTGTGTCATAATACTCTCTCTACAGTGATAGTAATATACAATGGCTCGAAAGGGAGCCTACCACCCCATCCCAAGAATTATATCAAATCCATTAATCTTGAGAAAATTGGGGTCCCATATGAAGTGAAACACTCCAACCTAATAGGGAACTCAATAAACTGATGCACACCCACCATTTTGATCTCTAAGGAAGTCTCTACCATCATAATAACATCAGATGTAGAAAAACATAGCTCAAATATCACCTAAGTGGGAACACATAAGAAACTATGTGAATCCCCTGTATAAAAAAATGATGAAGATAAAATAGAGTATATTAGAATAGTACCTCGGACAATAGATGGTATGTGATCTTACTCATTCTGGGTCTATTTCACAGCATATGTCTAACTTGCATCATGGCCATGTGAAACAACATGCCTACTCTGAGCAGATCCACCATGTTGTCACTAGTAACCTGGGGTCTTCCCACCATAACCATGACCACCACCTCAAACTGAACACCATAATGTACTTCAACCCCTATTTTGTGAGAATTTTAAAACCCCACTCTTGAATGTGGAATGAGTGTTTTCCCTCTCTCACTAACTATAGGTGGAAACATCCTACATAAGAATTATAGATTTCCCATCATTCCACAAGATAGGCACTCCACTAGGTCCAGCATATAATGTGGCCTCGTACGCCCCAACATTCCTCAATGGTAGAACCTCACAAGGCTACAAAAAGATATGTTATGACTGATAACATAACCATGATAATTCTACAGATGATTCTTCCTATTTTAGTTCGAGACAGTATCGGATCCAGGTGTTGAACTTCCTTGGCATTCAACTGAAGATCCCCTCATGTTATACTCTGTGATTAGTGCCTGATTCACTATAGATTATAAAATAGACCTCTTGAAGACATTTACCTATGATCAGATGTCATACCTAGTACCATCCTGAAATCTCCCAGCTATCGATATACCATCACCCATTATAAAGAGTTGAAACTATTGGATCTCAAAAAAATGGGATGAGTAGCCCTTAACTAATGATGTGACCTACTCTATATGCATAAAATCATGGGATATATTGGCCCTCAGTGCTCATGATATTTGTAATCAAAGAAGAATGTATGAAAATATCCCCATTCCATATCCCTATGATTCTCTTCCTGAGAGATAACATCCCACCACCTATTTGAAGATTCAAAAAGCATGTACGTTTCTAGATTTAACCTCCCTTCATGAGCTGTATCTAAAAGGTTTAAAATTTTAAGCATGGCCTCTTACCATGACTCCACAGCCCATTGTCCGCCATCCCCTAAAAACATTGGAGAATGCTGCTGCCTGAACACTCATGTCAACTCTTCCATGGATGTGGTAGGGTGTGGTGGTACCTGAATATATATTTTAAACCTCATAAAGGATTCATAGAATAATGCATAACACATACATCTGGTAAGATTGATAGTGACAAAAGTAGCACAACTAAAGGACCCACTAATATCTAACGGCCCATCATGTAACACCCCAAGCTTCCTCGGTACGCTTCTCTTTGAATAATACATTAGTGTGTGTTGTACGCAACTTCGAGTTGTAACACACACCACAACCAATCAAACTAGCCATTATGAATAGTAATACCCAATTTTTGAAATTTTATACATTTTATCATTTAAAATGGACTTCATTTTTGGATTTGGAAAATCGAAATTAGATTAGGGTGAATTTTTGATACTTTTCTGAAAACTGTCATATTTTGATGAATAGTGAAAATTACTAAATTTTAATTAAAAACATCTTTTTTAATCGAAATAATTAATAGTGATAAATTATGTATTTGAGTGGTTTTAAATTATATATAGAATATATTTTTACAATTTAATCCAATTTTGGTCATTGGACATAATTTCACATTAAAAATGGACATAAACAAGTGTCAATCTTTTGATTATTATTGTTTCTTAAAAACACGCTATTTGTTTTGACAACGGGAAATAATTTAAATTAATTAATGCAACTTATATGTTTTGAATTTCGTAAAATAGACATCTTTTTTGAATTCATAATATCAAATATCATAGGGTGAATTTTTAGTATTTTTCTGAAAACATTCAATTTTTGATGAATAGTGGAAAACACTAAGTTATTATTTAAATTCGGATTTTTATTTAAATAATTATTTATTTTGATTAAATTAATTTTAGGTCAAAATAGATACATAATACCTATATAAATTCAATGTAATTAATTGGAGACAGTTTATAATAATTTTAGAAATATAAAACATTTTATCGAACTATTTACCGTCTTTTACCCTCCCCCAAGGAGCTTTTGCAAATTCACATAAAACTTAATTTTACTGCTTCTGTGAGCTGAATAATGAAAATCCGAGAGAAATGGTTAATATAAATGTGTAAAATGAGTTTCAATGAGATGAAAATAATTTTTGGTGAATAGTTACATTTTTAATTTTATTTACTACAGTTTAAAGTGAATAGGGTAATTAAGGGTAAAAATGATATTAATATTACCCTCACACATGTACTAATTATATTTTAAATGTTTATATAGATCCAAAAAAACCTTAGGAATAAATTATTATCACTTAGGTCCACTTATATTAGATTAGGACATTTATTATTATTTAATTCAAAGAAGAGTTAAAAGAGGTAAAATAAAAGTTTAATAAATAAAACATTTTTAATATAAAATTTTACATAATAAATATTTGATTATAAATATATATTATAAAGATAAAAATATTTCCTACATCATGGTATTTTATTTATACTTTTAAAAATTATATAAATAAATTTATTTATGACACAATGATGATGAAGTAATTACCTTATTCATTAAAGAATCAAATAAAATGTATTATAAATATTGAAATAAATATTATTGAAAAGTTTTTATGACATAAAGGAATTTTATAGGTGAATTTGAAATTTTAGGATTGATTCAATTTATTTTTTTGAAATAATAATGTTTTTATAATTTTAGCAAAAACAAATACCAAATAGTGTAAAAATTGACATTAAATAGTTTTTAAAACTAATATTATATTATTAATTGATATAATAGTCCTAAAAATATGAGGTGCGGCAAAAAGACTTATATAATAATATATATGACATTAATGAACCAATGGGGGTTCCATTTTCAGTATATAGTATGTTTATTAACCATATAGTGTAATAATACAAGAAGACACGTTAAACGTTAAATTATTTAACTCAGAGATAAATCTAAATGATATGGTTAAAACGGTAACCGAAACTTGTATAAAACCTACTGGTTTAGTTTTTTTCTAACTACCCCACCCTAGACTCTAAATAATAAACTTTTGAGCCATTAGAAACCGAATATAAATTTATTATAAAATAATATATTAAGTTTTTCCCAAGGTTCCCCTCACCCCTCTTATAAAAGGGCACTCCCCCTTCACTCTAATTCACACCTTCTGAGCCATTTTTCTTGGCCAAAACCTGCCCAAATACCCTATAAAATATATTCCATTCAGAATAGATGCCTTATTTTGATCATAAATCCAACCTATGGATCCCTTTTGATCAAATCCAATGGAAGAACACGAAGAAGAGGTATTGATTTCACCACCCTCTTTCAAGTTCCTTTCTTCTTCCACTTCCTTTTTATTTTTTGTTTCCATTCTAAAATAATAAATCTAGTATATTCTATGTATTTTGATGTTATAATAATAATGGTACAACCAAATTCATTATTCTATCCACCCTTTGAATGACATGTCATCATACGTGCGTACGTACGGCTTACCGTCTCCACATCGTGGTGTAATTGTTATTCAATACATTATTATTTGGATGGGTATAATAATCATATGTATTTTATATAAATAATTAATATAACATTATAAGGATTCTGTATATATTATATACCATCCAATTATATATTATATTAATATCAATAGAATTAAATTTTCGCTCGTGCGTATGTATGGATTACAGTCTCCACGACATGATGAGATTCATTTCCAAGTTCACCATTCATCGATGTTTATAAAAAATATATATTACTAATAAGTATGTAGTATATGACTTAATAATTCTACTAGAGATATATAAATTTTTATATATAAGTATTTATGTACTTACATATATCTTATTCACTTACTTTCGTTCAATACTATATGAAAACGGAAACAACGTTTATGCGTACGTATGGACTACCGTCTCTATAAACAGTGTTTTCTATTTCATATATACATCTATTATAAATTTTTATATTCTAAATATAAATGACAAATAAATAATGTTTTATATTATGGAATTATTTAAATCATGATATAAGTGATACAATCAAGAGTAACAAGTTAAAACACGTAAGATAAAGAAAGCGAATATTACCCGAAATATTAATATAACATGGAAATAATTATTAAATGGGTAGTATAAAGTCATAAATGAATAATATATGATATGATAAATATTAATATGGTTCTGGTATAATTTAATAACATACTTTAGTTTTCATACAAGAGGCTAAACGTACCCTCGACTAAAGTAATGTGCAAGGTAAGGGGTTTTCATCTCACTCCTTATTCCCGTGATATTCATGCCATATTGCCACTATTACCTTTTGTATGGTGTACGTACTATCCATAATTATATTATTTGTGAAATACACTTTAATTTATGTGTATTTACATATTCATTTTATGATACATGTTTCATGGGGTGTATGTTTCCTAAGTTACCAAATTGGTAAGGGTTTATTTCACAATCTTTTCATTATATGAGGTTGTTTATACGTAATTATCTACTAGGACCTCTTTATCTTCCACATCCGTGATTCTTAAAAATGTTTTTCAAAACATTCTTACTATTTTACAGAATATGGTTTAAAGTCATTTATACCCTTTTTGACTTTTTATCAGATGTTTATAAAGGATTCTTTATGTCATTTTCCCAATAAGGACCTTTTTAACCTTTTTGACAAAATTAAGGTAAGAATGTCTTTTTTTACTTATACGGAAGGTGTGGTTATTCTCTACCATTATTACACCTTTGAAGCTTCCATTACATGCTTATAAGGATATTTTCAAAATAAGGTTTTCTTTTATAATAATGTGATTTTTAAATTATTTCAAAAAAGAGACATTTCTCTCAAATATATGAAAATCTAGTGTAAATGTATATGTATTTAATGCATGCAAATTTTTTTTTAAGAAAACCCAACTCTCGAGTGTGGTAGATAGGAAGGGATTGGGTGTGGACCCATCATGGCCTGTAATTAGTTGAGTAGTCATGGAATTAGATATTCTGTTCTCAGAAGCTTGCATAATGTTTTAAGAAAAACACTATAGTATATTTGAGAAATTTTAAACATAAGAATATTCAAAAAAAATTGCATCGGTAGGTCTCATTAGACAAAATAGTGTCTTAGAAAGAGGCCTTGACAAAATATTATTTGTAGTCTTGGCACGAGGCCTTGGCTGCGTGGTTATGATAGTCTGACATTATGCATTACATCATTATGAAAGTGGTTATTGTTATTGTATTTGATTATTCGACTAGTAGAATATCCATGTGAATAAGTAAATGGAATTATTTAATTTAATTTTTTCCATATTATACTAAAGTCTAAGTGAAAAAGGATTCTGTTTTAGTTATACATTCTGTAAATGTTTATGCTTATTTATGAAATTCTCCGCTATATTGTTATCCTTACTAAGCATCGGAGCTCACCCCTTTCTATGTTTTACTTTTCCCAGGATTCCAAGAAGTGTACTGTGATTGATATGCAGGGTTAAGCCAAGGGAATAATGGCGTTCATTAAGGATTATTTATGTTGTTTGTATGTTATGAAGTGTAATGTAACATTTATGTATGTAATCTATTTTCCAAGACTACTAAACCGATCGAACTTTCGGGATATGATTCCTTGTAATCATGCCAATGTATTAAAATAATTCACCGACTCTGGGTAACTGGGTTCAGGGCGTTATAGTTGGTATCAGAAAATGATTGGCAATAATCTTGGAATCTAGATTTAGATAAACTCTGATTAGAGCACATAGCCCTAAGATAGACTTTGAGGATTAGTAGAGATGAAATTCCTAGAATTTTGATATTGTAGAGATTTTGTGAGGTTTCCGAGCAATACATCCATGTCTGGATACGAGCGGGTAGAGGTGGCTCTGGCATATATGTACCTATGGGTAAAACCCTAAAACATCGCTTTGAGATAGACTCGAATGGGAACTGGTGCATGAAAACGGGCCTTGCTGCACTCTTGGTTACAACACTTCTAGGGGATATGCTTAGGATAATTCTCGTTTTCTATACAAAACAATATGAAGGGTTTGTGAGTATATATCTTGTTAAAGAAAACATTTTTTATTATGGATTATATCCATAAACTATTCAATTGATGTGAGGTATTTTTCATGTTTGGAATTATGAATTGTGATTCTTAAACTGAATTAGTGTATACCATTGTTTAGAAATGGTTCCTAGTAGAAGGAATAAGAACTCCAGCAATACGCATGATCCAAATAGTAAGAAGGATCACATCATTCATGGTCTTTAGCCACATTGTTATAAGGGAAATAGTCTCCCACGTATTATCATCATTTGAAAAAATAATATCATGTTTTGATAAGATAAGTAAAGAATTCATGGAGTCCTATGGCTTTAAAGGGAAGCCAGAGCAGAAAAGGATGGTAGAGAGAAGGAAAAATAAGGGGAAGAAGGTAAAGAAGTATTTTCCCATATGTGATAACAGTGGAAAGAATCACCTTGGAAAATGATTGAAGGGAATGGGAGTATGTTATAGGTGTGGAGAAAATGGACACCAAGTACGTGACTGCAAGTGTAAGAAAAAGGATTCAAATGTACAATGCTTCATCTCCAAGGAGTTTGGACACTACGTGAACCAATGTCCCAGTCATCAGACTATGCCTCAAATTATACTATTGGATAATAATTAAGTTATGATACTACCACAAATGAAGAGGAATGACTAGTGTTCTTATGTTATTATTTTGGAATTATTTCAATTAAGTGTTGTATCAACGATGTTCTAAAAATAAATAAAGATTGTACTATAGTACTATTTCATGAGGATTTTAGATTGTATGGTACTAAGAAAAGTGACTCTATATAGAGTTAAACATTATGGAAATTACATGGTTGAATGAAAGATAAAACTTAATATGTTCCTAATATTGAGGTATTGATTGTAGAATAAGATATGATTGATTTGGGTGAATTATATTGGATAATCTTGAATACCATGAAACAGATTAATGATTATCCATCGTTGTAGTTTACAACATTTTTTATAAAAGGAGTATATCTAGTATTCTATAAAGTATAAAGGAGCATGAATAAGGTTTTATGGTAATTAAGGATGTTACCATGTTTTAAAATAATAAATGGTGAAGGTGTTCACATGTTATTACATGGAAAAAAGGATCTTAATTGTGTTTAACTTCCTTATAAATTTTGGACTGTGAGTTTAGATAGTATTATTTTTGATAAGTCTAATGTCTGGAATGGATTATGTTTGAAAGGTTATTTTAGGATTTTTATAAAAGGACAACACACAGAGTGTGTCACAACCCGTCGCGTCAGACAAAGCTGCGGGAATCGAACCCACTACCATAATACGATTGGGATTTATCGCCGACCACTGGACTACATGATGTCCCTGGATTGTATAATGTAGTTTATTTTTTAATGGGTCTGATATGTGAATTATACATTCATTATATTTGGAACCCTATATGGTTAGGATAAATAGAGTATTTTTGAGTTTTATTATGTTTTGTAGTGAAAGACGAGTTTGTGGTAAAAACATTTTAATGGATAAAACTCTAATTATAAACTAAGTACATCTCCTTATGATCTTATCCAATCTCATAAATAAATACATCAACATTAAGAAAAGGAACTTATAACAAAAACGTTTTCCTAGATGGTACCTTAGATCATAACAAATTTATGGCTTTGTGATTATTATCCATTTCATAGCCATGTTCTCTACCAATCACCATCAGATATTGATGGTTATATTTATCTTCCATAACCATATTTTCATACATGAAACCCTAGTATGTGTTATTTTCAGTAACCTTCATACTTACCACTCTTTATTTTAAATAGTGGCCTCATTAATCCATTTTTCAATGTGAGATTTCAACTAAGATATTTCGAAATGTCAAACCCATGTTTCCAATACCAAGAATAAATTGTGAGGATGCAATTTATTGAAAGAGGGTAGAATGTCCCCAGTCTTCCATGGTATGCTTCTCTTTGAATAATATAGTAGCATTTGTTGTACGCAACTTCGAGTTCTAACACACACCACAACCAATCAAACTAGTTTTTATGAATAGTAATAACCACTTTTTGAAATTGTATACATTTTATCTTTCAAAATGGACTTCATTTTTAGATTCGGAATATCGAAATTTGATTAGGGTGAATTTTTGTTACTTTTCTGATAACTTTCATATTTTGATGAATAGTGAAATTTACTAAATTTTAATTAAAAAAACTTGTTTAATAGAAATAATTAATAGTGATAAATTATGAATTTTAGTGGTTTTAAATTATATTTAGAATAAATTTTTAAAATTTATTCCAATGTTGGTGATTGGACATAATATAACATTTAAACCGGACATAAACAAGGGCCAATCTTTTGATAATTATTCTTTCTTAAAACCACGCTATTTTTTGACAACATGAATTAATTTAAATTAATTAATGAAACTTATATGTTGTGAATTTGGTAAAATAGAAATCATTTTTGAACTCACAATATCAAATATAGCTTAGGGTAAATTTTTTGTATTTTTCTGAAAACATACAATTTTTTATGAATATTGAAAAACACTGAGTTATTATTTAAAACCGGATTTTTATTTAAATAATAATTTATTTTTTTTAAATTTATTTTAGATGAAAATAGATACATAATACCTATATAAATTTAATTTGATTCATTGGATTCATATTATAATAATTTTAGATATATAAAAAAAATGTCGAACTTTTTGCCGTCTATTACCCAACTCCTAGGAGCTTTTGCAAATTCACATAAAACATAATTTTACTGCTTTTGTGAGCAGAATTTTGAAAATATGATAGACATGGTAAATATAAAGTAGTAAAATGTGGTTCAATGAGATGAAAATAATTTTTGGTGAGTAGTAACTTTTTTACTTTTATTTACCACTGTTAAAAGTAAATAGGGTAATTAAGGGTAAAAATGATATTAATATTACCCTCACACATGTCCTAATTATATTTGAAAAGTTTATCTCCACAATAATCAACCTTAGGAATAAAATATTATCATTTACGTCCACATGGATTAGATTATGACATTTATTATTATATAATTCAAAGAAGAGTTAAAAGAGTTAAAATCAATGTTTAATAACTAAAACATTTTTAATATAGGGTTTTGCATAAGATAAATTTGATTATAAATATTAAATAAAAATCTAAAAATATTTCCTACATCATGGTAATTTATTTATAATTTTTAGACATTATATAAATAAATTTATTTATGACACAATGATGATGCAGTAATGACCTAATTCATGAAAGAATCAAATAAATGGTATTATAAATATTAAAATAAATATAATTTCAAAGTTTTTATGACATCCACGAAATTTCATGGTGAATATTACATGTTATTATTGATTCAATGTTTTTTTAAGTAATCATGTTAGTATTATTAAAAAAACAAATACCAAATAGTGTCAAAATTGACATAAAATAGTTTTTAAAACAAATATTATATTATTAATTGATATAATGGTCCTAAAAATCTTATGTTCAGTCAAAATACATATATAATAATATATATGACATTAATGAACCAATTGGGGTGCTATTGGAAGTATATAGTATGTGTAGTAACCATATAGTGTAAGAATACATGAAGACACGGTAAAAGTTAAATTAGTTAACGTAGAGTAAAATCTAAATGATATGGTTAAAATGGTAACCTAAACTTTTCTAAAACCAATTGGTTGAGATTTTTTTGACCTATACCAACCATAGACTTTAAATAATCATCTTTGGATCCATTAGAAACTGAATATGAATTTATTATAAAATAATATTTTATGATTTTTCTAAGGTCCCCCTCACCGCTCCTATAAAAGGGAACCACCCTTCTCTCTAATTTACACATTATAAGCCATTTTTCTCGGCCAACCTCTGCCCAAATACCCTCTCAAATATCCTCCCTTCATCCTAGAGGCCTTATTTTGATCATAAACCCAACCTAATGAGCCATTTTGATCAAATCAAAATGAAGAACCTGAAGAAGGGGTAATGATTTCACCACCCTCTTTCATGTTCCTTTCTTCTTCCACTTCCCTTTTCTTTGTTGATTCCATTCTAAAATAATAAATCTACTCTATTATATATAATGTGATGTTATTATAATTATGGTACAAAAAAATTCATTATTCTATCCACCCTTTGAATGACATGTCACCATACGTGGTACGTACGACTTACCGTCTCCACGTCGTGGTGTAATTGTTATTCAATACATTATTATTTGGATGGGTATAATAATGATGTGCATTTGATGTAAATAATAAATATAACATGATAAGGGTTCTGTATATATTATATACTATCCAATTATATATTTTATCTATATCAAAAGAATGATATTTTTGCTCATGCGAACGTACGGATTACTGTCTCCACGACGCGATGAGATTCATTTCCAAGTTCACCATTCATCGACATTTATAAAAAAATATTACTAATAAGTAGGTAATATATGACATAATAATTCTACTGGAGATATATATATATATTTATATATATAAGTATTTATAAACTCACATATATCTTATTCACTTACTTCCGTCAATACTATATGAAAATATAAACAACGTTTATGCATATGTACGGACTACCGTCTCCATAAACGGTGTTTTCCATTTAATACATACGTCTATTATAAATTTTTATATTCTAAATATATATGATAAATAAATCATGTTTTATATTCTTTAAGTATTTAAAACATTATCTATGTGATACAATCAAGAGTAACAAGTTAAAACACGTACGATAAAGAAAGTGATTATTACCCGAAATATTAATATAACATGGAAATTATTATTAAATGGGTAGTATAAAGTAATAAATGAATAATGTATGATATCATAAATATTAATATGGTTCTGGTATAATTAAATAACATACTATAGTCTTCATAAAAGAGGCTAAACCTACCCTTGACTATAGGAAGGTGCTTGGTAAGGGGTTTTTATCTCACTCCTTATTCTTGTGAGATTCATGCCATATTGCTACTATTACCTTTTGTGTGGTGTATGTACTGTCCATAATTATATTCTTTGTGTAATAAACTTTAATGTATGTGTATTTACTTATTCATTGTATGATACCTATTTTATGGGGTGTATGTTTCATAAGTTAACAAATTGGAAGGGTTTATTTCACAATCTCTTCATTATTTGAGGTTGTTTATACGTAATTATCTACTAGGACATTTTTATCATACACATGCATGTTTCTTAAAAAAATCAAAACATTCTGACTATTTTAAAAAATATGGGTTAAAGTCATTTATACCCTTGTTTGACTTTTTATAAGATGTTTATAAAGGAATCATTACGTTATTTTCCAAACAAGGACCTTTTTAACCTTTTCGACAAAATTAAGGTATTAATATCTTTTTTATAACTTATATGACAGGTGTGGTTATTCTACGCCATTATTACACCATTGAAGCTTCCCTTACAGGCTTATAAGGATATTATCAAAATAAAGGTTTTATTTTATAATTATGTGATTTTTAAATGATTTCAAAAAAGATATATTTCTCTCAAATATATAAAAATCTAGTGAAAATGTATACGTATTTAATGCAAGCTTAAAAATGTTTTCAGAAAACCCGACTCTCGAGTTTGGTAGTCAAGAAGGTATTGGGTGTTGACCCATCATGTCCAGTAATTAGTCGAGAAGTCTTAGAATTAGTTATTTTGTTTTTATAAGCATTCATAATGTTTTCATAAAAACACGTTAGTATATTTTAGCGATTTTAAACGTAAGTATCTTCTAGAAAAATTGAATTGATAGGTCTCATGAGACAAACTAGTTTCTTGGCATGGGACCTTGACAAAATCTTATTTGTAGTCCTGGCACGATGACTTGGATACATTGATATGATAGTCTGACATTATGCATTCCATCATTATGAAAGTGGTTATTGATATTTCATGTGATTATTCGACTAGTAGAATATCCAAGTGAATAAGTATATGGAATTATTTCATTTTATTTTTTCCATATTATTCTGAATTTCAAGTTTAAAAGGCTTTTGTTTTAGTTATACATTGCCTTAAATTTTTATTCTTATTTATGAATGTTTCCGCTATATTGTTATCCTTACTGAGCATTTGAGCTCACCCCGTTCTATGTTTTATTTTTCCCAGGATTCCAATAAGTGTATTGTGATTGATAATACAGGGTTAAGCCAAGGGAATAATGGAATTAGTGAAGGATTATTTATGTTTTTTTTATGTTATGAAGTGTAATGTAACATTCATGCATGTAATCCATTTTCTAAGACTTGTAAACTGATCGGTCCTTTAGCACTTGATTACTTGTAATCATTCCAATGTATTAAAATAATGCACCGACTCTGGGTAACTGGGGTTGGGGAATTACACACCTTCTACTGGGTATAGTGATCACCGCGCTCTTGGGGTACAACATGATGTCATCATGGTTAAATTACTCTACATTTACTAACAGGTGCATAATTTTAAGATTGCTTCAATGTTTTTAGCTCAATAGTGCAGTTATTGAAACATGACATGTCAAAAGCTTCCTCTAAGAACTCACCACTCTTCCTATCCAATGTGTTAGGTCTAGTTTTAAAACAAACAAGATACTACCAAAATCCCACTACCAAGGTTAGGTCTAGTCTAGTTCTCTATCAAAAGTAATTTTATTTTCACTTGATTTCATATTCATTTAATATTTATCACACCCATTTTTGGAAGGGTAAAAAGAATGTTTTCGAAATTACGATCTATTGGGGCACATACTCACTAAAAATCAATGCTTGTCTTGCATTTATAGAACATCGTAACCTAATTGAATTAAAATATGTTACATGGTCCACCATTTTCTTATCCAAGAGGTCTCACACACCTAAAGTAAAAAAATTATTGGTGTCTATATAATCAAATCGATAACATATCTAAAATAAACCTATCACAATAGTAGGAATATGTATCATAACATCTATGATGAAAATCATACAATCAGTAATTCTCTCTCAATGGTATGGTAGTAATGCATGGAATGTGATTTCAACCATGTGCCTATATGATGTGGGAGTTGAAATACCATACTCTTATCGGGTTTCAACACAATATAACATACAATCATATAAAAATAGAATTGTAATAAAAGTGCATCACCCAACGATGTAATATAATCAATTGTAATTTCTAAAAATATAAAAATCCCACTTAAATTCAGGGAAATTTTTCTTTTCCCTATAAACGGGATAACTACTCATGGTAAAAACTTATTACCAAATCCCATTTCCTTTTTATCCTTATTTATTATGGCGAAAATAGTAAAGAAACCCAAAAAAGTTCATATAATACTAATTTGTAATATCCCAAACCCAGATGCCACTAAATAGTGCACTAAGCCTAGATTCCACATTTCCTCAAGCGTATCTCCCCAAACGCCAGATGTTTTCGACTAGTAGTGAAGGCCATGATGTTATTTTCGGGATATGATTCCATCATTAGAAACATGTAACACAACTAAAAACAATAAAAGTTCAATAGAAGAAGCAGTAACCCCATACAATATCTGTATATATTGAATGAACTATAATATAAATAACCAAAATTCAAATCATACAAAAGATGATGCTACATGTCCCATGTTGTAGAAAATAGCCAACACAGGTTGATAACAGTCATATACAATACATGTGGAAAATGTAAAAAAATGTGCTTAAGAATCACAATAGCATCATAACACTCGGATTGGGCCCATACTCTCCTAATCTTGAGAATAATATGAAGTATCTAATAGGGGACACTTTCTTATATCATAAATTGCAATAATAAATTCTTTTTGGGTCCCAAACATGACCCAAATAGGCTGTGAGGCCAAATACTAATAGGCAACCACCCATGTTTTGTGCCAATAAGTCAGTAAATATATATAATAGGTAGTGTACCATAATTGGAGCAGTAATATAGGATGAAAGGAAAATTAAACAACCAACAATCATTGTTTCCATTTTCATTTCATTTTATTATCCATTTAACAAATCAATTAACTTGAATTCATATTCATCGAGATCTGGCATAATCCAGGTATCCCATATATAACTGTAAGAACAACAAATACCATATAAGGCTATCTATTCCAGTATGAGTGATGAATGAATCCATGTTTTTTCATTGTAATGGAGGACATGACATTATTCATTAAAATAAAAAATTTAAATCATAACCTAGGCCCTTTCATGACATTTCTATGATTAAATTAATGTATCACTTCTGGTTTAGCTTCCACCGACACCCTACAATCCAATCCTAGTGAAACTCTCATGAACCTATTATCACTCTAGGTGGGGTATATGTCTATGTCAAATGATCCCATCCTTGGTGGTCCTATAGGGAATCCTCAAGTATCAACCCTTAATAATGGCCAATGCCTCTTGAGTCGAGCCATGGAATCCCTCAATGCTTTCATGGTTCAAACGATATTTATATAAATCCTATCTGATCCCATTTATGACATCCCTCAATGGATCCATATAAAACATACAGTATAATCATAATTAACCCATGAGTCTATCCATGCCATTCTAATATGAATCAATGATTCGCACTATGTATGATATAATATTAGTTACATGATCCTGTCTGTGGTATTCTAAACTGAATACATGAATTTACCAAGGCTATTAAACATTTCATTATTCAAAATTCTCTTAAAATTTATTTAGTCATACTATGGTCAAAACCCAAAGGCATCTAATATAACACACCACTAAAGGGTGTCCCATGCAAGGACCTACCTCATAAGGCTTGGCCTATCATTTACTCACATGGTCAAATTTCAAACAAAAATACTTACATAAAAATTAAACTATTACATGTATTTAACATCATTGATATCATTGGGGAAGTTAAAAAAAATAAGAAATTAAATCCATAAATGCTTTAAAATGTAATGAAATACTCAGGTCACTGTGTATGTCAATCATCCCATAGAGTAAACCAATTCAAATTCCATATAAAATAATTGAAATTCCATTAATTAATTATTTCATTTTTAATAACCCTTAAAAGGGAAACAAAGGTATGTATCATCAGAATCCTAGGCTAAACCACAATAAATGGCCTTCCAAGGGAACTCACCCATGCGATGGACTGTAATCCAAGTATACAACCTATTGTTTTCTTTTAAAAATGTATTCCATTACCTAAACTACAATAGGCAACAACATTGTTCAATTATAATTCAATTACACAATACTAAAAATGGGTGTGAGGTACTCCGACCAATATTATCAATTGGAAAATTAGAAAAATGGACGAGACCACCAACCTTAGGTTCATTCTAGATAGGACATCAGGTACCAAGCTCTGATTAGCCCTAGTTTGGAAGAAATATAATGAATTTTAAAAGAATATGAAATTAGGACATATTAGCCTAAATCAAAATAGAATAGTCAATATCCATAAGAATTGAGAAAGGATAAAAATGAATCGTCTCCTTACCATAGCAGATCCTATGACATTAACTATATTTGGACCCTAGATTGGATGGTAATTGAATATGAAATACTACTTTTGGAAATAGGAGAGCTTTTCTATAGGAGGTCAACTTATAATTAAAAGTAATTCTTATATAGATCTTATAATATAATTATTTTAACTTTAAAATATTAAAAAAATTATATAGGAGGTATTTCATAGTTTATCCTCATGTTTTTTTCTAACCATGCAAAAACTGTTTAAGGATTCCAATAAGTATGTGGTATAACACATGGTTACTCAGCACAATTTCCACTCACCCTCTAGTAACCATGCCCAAGCCCCTATCAGTGTCTGTTAAAATTGAGGACCTATCACATGGTCATGTAACCCAACTTTCATGGTTTTCACTAAATGTGTGTCCTCCACTTTGGACCCAAAACATGGGTTCTGGACCACAAACCTACCATGGACACCCTATAGATCCCCATGACCCCAACATACATGCATAATAGGCCATATTTAATCTATTAAATAAATAATTGATGGAAAAAACCATATTATTACCTCAACAAATTAATAGCCTCATATAGTTATTGAAATTAAAAAGGTTTATTTATTTTCCACTACATCAGAAGTGTAATGCACCGAAAATCTAAAGTAGATTCACTATATTTGATAGCATGTTTGGAATGAAACAACAAGAATGTAAGAGAATATAATAACTCAATAATCTATAATATATTTACAAATTTAATTAAATAAAATAAATTTTATAGCTGGAAATACATTTCCCACTGAGTTATGATATGTATCATCCAAGAGTTACGTTCTTCGAAAGATAATATTATATTAAAGGCTATTTTTTGAACATCAATATATTTTTAAGGTACTATTATTTAATATAATAAGAGAAAACCAAGCTATTAAATTATTGGTTACGAATAATATTAAATAAAATAATAATTTTTTCAAGATACAAAAATATAAAATTAATACATTGGATTATGATTTTATATAATGGAATATATGAACCAATTTAAGGTAAAGGGAATATTTTTATAAGAAACTATTTTTATTCTCTGAAAGATATTTTACACAAATAAAATAATAATAATTAAAATTAATGAGTTATTTTAATGTTGTGTATATATTATAAATTAATTAAAATATATTTTATGTTAAATCTAATTTGATTTTATAGGATTAATATATAATTAAAATATATATTACACGTAAAATGATTTGTTTTTATTAAGGCAATTTTACCGCATTATAATGGAGAACATATTTTAAATACAAATTTGTGACAATTTATAGATTTTCTATGTAAATATTATCTTAATATTTGAAATATAAAAATAGAAATAATGTTACGGTGGTTTTTTTATATTTTTATGAAATATTTGATTTTTTAATGAATAATGAAAATTACTGAATCTCAATTCAAAGATGATTTTTTCTAATTAATTTATTTGAATTAATTATTTTTTAAAATTGGTTTTAAATTATATAAAGATAATTTTTATCATATAATTCGATATATTTTAATGTGAAAATTCCACAATGAAATTGGATAAAAAACACAAGAATTATTTGGAGATTTAAACTTTTGCAACATGCATTTTAGACCCATCAATGATATTAAATTTAAAATAACATATGAAAATTATGTGATTGAAATTTATAAAATTAGATTCAATATTTTTAATTATAAAAATTTATAATTTATATTATAGTAAACATAGTTTTTTACCAAAAATATTATGTAATGAAATTAAAATAAATTACATCGATTAATGTGAAATTATTCATATCAAATGACTAAACCTTACTTCTAAGGGCCAAAATGACATACACACTTACCAAAAAGATATTTTATTTCCATATTTCAACCCTATAATCCATTTTATCCACATTTTTTCATTATTTTTTCCAAATTAAATGGGAAAAACAAGGGTTGAATTCCCTTTTCGAAAAATTACAGGAGTGTCGCTCCTCTTCCTCTATAAATAGGCACTCAATCCTCTCACATCCTCACACCTCTCATGATATTTTATATTGAACAAGTTCTAAAAAAATATACAAAATATCACTCCCATTAATCTAGAAGCTTCTAATATGTCACAAATCAATCTATAGAATCCCTTTGGTGTAATACAGAAGGTGTTACCCAATTAACAATTAACATATTTCCTCATGCTTCGTTGTTCTATTTCAAGTATCCACTATTTAAATTAGCCTTACCAAATGATTATATAATAATAATGGTATCCTAAATTTATATAAATTTTTTATGCTATTATTTATACCTACACTTACACACACATCCATAACATGAGTAATGAATATATCGTTTATCTCAAAGGAGAACTACTCCTAATGAATCAAAGATGTTAGTTTTTTCTTTACATCCTCTTAGGGTTGGGAATTATAATGGAAACACTATCTATATATATTATGTATGATATATATAATTTCATTATAAATTTTATATTATTTTTTAACATATGCCTTTATGGACTCTATTTTTTTGGAATATGATAACATCGTTTGCGGAAGTGGTGACTACATCTCCCTCAAAGCGATGTGATTTGGTCACACTATACATAGAAAGCATAATGTATGGTTTTAATTTAACTATGTAACATATATTACTTAGATATGATACATGAAATATAATATTCATATATATCAAATATTTTTCATTCTTTTAATTCTGATAAGAAATGAATGTAGTGTTCATCTGTACGTACTGCCTACCATCTCCATAAATGGAACATTATATTTAATAATAAAAATAATATATATTATTCTAAATACATATATAATTAATATATATTATATTTAAATCATTTTTTACATGAATTATATGGTTATTCCATGACATAAAAAATTAACTAGTTAAAAATACTCGAAAACCTATGTAATTACATGAGTAATAGTGAAAATAATGATAGATTGTTATCAAATGGGTAATAAGTTATTATATGAATTTAATATATGATACTATAAATATTAGTATGGTTCTATTATTAGTTATTGAAATTTTTAAAACAATTATAATGGATGATAAATAATTTTATACCAAAAAGGAAACCCAAGGTAAGGGAATCTGTCTGAACTGAGATTCCATTGAGACTTATTTGTTGTTATGCACCCAGTTTAATTTATATGGTGTATATAGTACACATTCAAATGTTATACCATGAATATATTTATTCACAAGATATTATAAGAATCATGAAATTTAATTACATAATGGATAATATGTTTCAAATGTTTTATATTAGTATGAGATACATTTGAATGTTTATATATTATCCCCCTCAAAAGCCTATTTAATTATTACATTTCCAATCTCATTTACTTTTTTTGGTGTTAAATTTATATGGAAAAATTAAATTAAATATTTAAAACCTAATTTATTATATATGGTGTAATTAATTATACATTTTCATGTAATTTAGGAATCATTCATTCTTCATGACTTATTGACATTCAATATTAACTCTTTAATCAAAGGGTATTTGTATTAAAAGTCACAAAGTCAAAAAGAATTTCAAATCCCAATTTCTTTTCATTATGATATAGTACTACCTAGTTGAACTTAATATTTTATGATTATTAGTATAATGAATTTGAATCTCTATTTATTTTATTCCCTGCCCTTATGTCAATTAAAAGTGGATACATATTATATACTCGTTGATTGATTCCCACTTCAACATTATAGTCTCTTCTAGGGTTTACATTACAATATCATTTTTAATGAGAATTTTTATACTTGAATTTCCATCATAAAAATGTAATTGATAATTTTCTAACAAATCCATTAATTTTATTCTGGTCTTGTTATTCATGACCTTTTTCCTGTACTATGAAATATTTGCATAACGTTCATGCTAAAAATGTTTTACACCATATTTTTAAGAAAAATCAATGTCAATTATCTCATTATTTGTAGAAACACATTAAATATTAAACACCATAATTCTATAAATATTTTCCAAAAAATTTTAACCTTTAAAAATAAATAAATTAATGATAATTTTACACTCTTTTTTTTTAACTATGTTCTCCAAGGAAAATTATTGTCGCTTTCTAAAAAATTAGTTTTTTATTCCTTTTTTCCATTCCAATAGAATTATTTTCTTACCATGTATGGTATATATAAATTTTCCTACAAAAATATCATTAATGTAACCTTTCCATTTTTAAAATTTTATTTTTTTAATGAACTTTTTTTAAAAAATAATTTTCCGAGGAAATGTTTTTCAAAACAAATTTAAAAAAATAAATATTTTCCTTAAAATTATTTTAAAAAATATATTTTAATATTATTTCATTCACCAATTAAATCATCCATTTATTTTTCCTCCACTTGGGATATGTTATGTTGATACCTTCCTTAGTCATCCTATAAAAGTTTTATGATTGATTTTTCCAAGGGTAATATCCACATTCACTTCCTTGATCATTTTAGTCCCCATGACATATTCATTTTACTATTATCATTGGCATTGAATTTCCACTAAATACCAATATCATTTGTCATTGGTAGGATTATTGCACGAATATTATTCAACTATTCACAATATTTTTGTATTCATTGCTATTTTATTTTATGAGTAAATATAGATAAATCTGTATCCTTTATTCAATACCAGTATTTAATAAGGTATATTGTTTATTAAATATGATGAATGATTGGGACATGAAAATTACAGGTTGGGGAAATTTCTATGTAATCATTATATGTTGAGGACCGGTTAATGAAATCCCCTTGATGAATTAATAGTCTCATGCGTTAGTTAGTTGGTTACCCATCTGAGATGGGTTTTTACCTGATATGCTAAACTCCCTTGTGAATGGTGTCGATTGTAATGGTTCCATGTACCTATGAAACATGAAATATAATAATTATTCTAATTACTCACATATTTTCAGTTCTTATTCATCCATGAGATTTTGTGTCGACATATATATGTATGTATTTATTTTTAACTTAATTGATTAAATGGAATGTGTTTAAATATCCAACGTTACAATATTGATTATTCTTTATCTAGTTATTTTAATGGAATGTGTATCCAATTATTACCATGGAAAATTGTTTATTCATATATTTATTATTTTATTAATTACCTGGTATGGGTGTTTGGTTATTTAATATGCCATAATTATTATTCTTTTTGATTCATTATTATTTCATCTATACTTTACAAATACTAAGAATTTGATCTCACACATATATTACTTCCTTTCCATAAGAATCCACTAAGTTATATAAGAATGATATGAAAGGATACAGTAGATGAAATAAGCTTATCCATGAATTAAAAAAAATAATGGGGTAATTAGTCAATTCAATTTTAAAACAAAAGTCTTTTATATATCTCATTTACCAAGACACTGAATCAAGTCCATCCTTTTAGATTTCATTCCCAATAATCGTTATAATGTAATCATTGTACACACTATCTCAAAGATATTTGGGGTCGGGTCCCTATAGTTAGTATGAGAGAATGTCTAGTAGCATACTAGTGAACTAGATTTAAGAAAAATATACTATAAATGATATCCCCAATGTAAAATTTTATTATAAATATGGAAAAACACAATTGAATATTTATAAAGTAGAGATTATGTGGGTTTGTCTAGCATTACATCCATGTTTTGATACTAAAACTGGACGTGGTTCTATAAGGGATTTACATTGGAGTAAAAACTCCAACATGGTATGTCGTTCCTAACACGGCATAAACTGGTACATGATAACACTGCATAATGTGAAACTGTTTCGACACTCCCAATGGATATATATTGGATAATTCAAAATTTCATTACAATTTATAATGATGTATTTTAATTGATAATGACATTGAATGACCTAGTTTATACTTGAGGTGTATTATATTGAAAAAAATGTGTCAAGATTTAGACATCCCAGTATTGATTATATGGTTTTTACAATATGATAATTATTGATCACATAATTTTGTTGTGTTTTATTAAATTCCCTCTTCTGTAGGATATAATCGAATATAAGGAAAACATATTTTTTGATAGATAGAAGAATTATTTATCTATTATAGAAGTGATTAAAAACATAGTTGGAATGGATATTTAGTTATTAACCTTATTTCAAGGATGCCAATTATATTTATTTTAGAAATTATATTAATATGGTTTAAGAAAAATAAAATTTGTATTCTGAGTGTTGACTAATTAAATCTATAAAGGTCAAAAGACATGAAACCAGGACCAGAGGATGATAAAGATTTAAGGCCAACCACTGACCTACCGAATGTTCTGGTTAATATGCCATTTTATATAATTAAACAATTTGTAGAATACTTGTTAATGATGAACCAATAGTGTTAATTTTTTGGGATTGAAATTAATTTAGTAACCATATTGGATATGTAGAATAGATAGGGAAAATTTTTATGACTTTTCACCCATTTAAGGGCCTTATGATTCGACGAATGTATATTTTAGTTCTTTTGGGATCAATGTTTATTTTTGGACTCCAATTTCAAGATGTAATGGATGAATTATAATTTTATCAAAGAACAATCGAAAGATGGAATTAATAATATGAAAATAAAACATATCATGTATTTAAATTTCTTTATATACTTATGTAGTAATAGAATTTCTGAATATGTGTATAATGATCATTAAATAAATGATATCCTAATACATTTTTTAAACCAATTGGCTTCTAAATCATAACAGATTTATGGATATGAGGCCCTCAACATTCCATCAATCATTCAAATGTTTGTGATTTATGACCCCATAAATCCCAATAAATATTTACACTTTTCTTCCTAGTATGTATCTCTATATTCCACTGATTCTCTACAAGGTAGATACCTAGTTATATGTTATTTCATGCTACCCTTGAACTTCATATTCTCTCTTTTCTTAAGGTTTTTTTATGAACCATTCTCACAATGAGCGGTTTCAAGAGAAGAAATGTAAGACAATAAATCTCCAATATAATTTTAAATTGAGAGGATGCAATTTAATAATGGTGTGGAGAATTAAAAGAACCAAAAATCTAAAGTAAGAACATTTTATATGATAGATTGAAAGACACAAAACACCAAGAACATAATAGAATATCATATTTATAAAATTTATACTATATTTACTAAAATATATAAATTAAATTTATTTTATAGATTCCAATGAATGTGAATCCATGTTAGAATACATCACTTATAACAATGAATTTCTTTGAATTTTTATACTACATGAAAGACCGTTTTTTACCGTACAACAATATATTATTAATGTATTGTTATTTAATATAATATTTTATAACCTTTCCCTTAAAATAGTTGTGATGAATATTATTAAATAACATATGAAAATATATGGTTTACATAAATATATAATTAATACATTGGAAATTTTTTTATTAGAATGTAATATAAGAATAAATTAAATATAAAGGGAATATTTTTATAAAAAACTTTTTTTATTCTCACAAATCTGTTTTAACATAATAAATTAAATTAATTCTAATTAGTGAATGATATTGATTATATATATATATATATACGATATATTCAATAAAATATTTTTTATATTGATCCAATATATATAATAGGAATAATATAGGAAAAACATAAATATTACACATAAAATCCAATATTTTTATAAGGAAACTTTTACCGATTTTTAATGAAGAACCTATTTTAAAACCTTTTTTTACTTTTATAGATTTTATATTTATTATATTTATGAAATGTTCCATTTTTTAATGAATAGAGATAAATAGTGACTTTTTGTTCAAAAATATTTTTTAATATAAATAATATTAAAGGATAAATTATATTTAAAAATGGTTTTGAAGATTAATTAGAATATTTTTTATCAATTAATCCAATTATGGACAATATAGTCAATTTCAGTTCTGAAATAGTATTTAAAAACATTGTAAACTTTTTGACGTTTTTACATTTAAAATCAGCATTGTCATATCCTTTGGATGATTAATTTAAAATTATTTTCCTCCACTTCAATGATTATAATTTAGAAAAATGGATTCCATAATTCAACTACTAATAAATTATAATATAGATTAATTTCAACTTAATTTTTGACCAAAAATTTTAGTGAATTGAATTAAAATTAATTACAACGATTATGGTAAAATTAAGTTTAGCAAAGAACTAACTGTTAAACATAAGGGCCAAAATGACCAATATAGTTATAAAAAATACATAATATAGACATATTACAACCCTATACTCCTTTATATTCTTTATTTTTTGTATCAAATTTCAAATGAAAAAGTGGGGGTAATTCCCTATTCCGAAATTTACAAGACTGCCACTCCTCTTCCACAATAAAAAGACACTTTAACCTCTTACTTCCTCACACATATGATGACACTCTTTCTCTACAATAATCTGACCAAATTTGTCTTAAACATAACTCCCCTCAATTTAAAATCCTATAAATTATCATAAATCCATACATGAATGACAATTTGAAAAAACCAAAAGGAGTTACCCGATTAAGTGGCAATATCATTCCACTATCTCATTAGTTTAATTTATAGTATACACTCCTTAAATTTTATTTATTAAATTACTATATAATAACACTATTATCCTCAATATATTGATATTTTTTATTTTAATTTTATTACTTTCATTTACACCAACTTCCAAATAATGGGTAATGAAGTTAACATTTATGTGTACAATGAACTACCGCCTCACAAAACAATATTGATTGTTTTTCCAATACCACCTCTAGTTACTAGGAATTATGATTGAAAAAACATTTATATATTTTATATATGATATTTATAATGTATTTATAAATAATTAATTCATTTATTTTACATAAAATTACGCACACCATTTTGATGGAATGTGAAAACATCATTTGTGGAAGTTTAGACTACCGCCCCTAAAAGCAATGTGATTTATTCACACTATACACGGAATATATATATATAGTTTTAGAAAACTTATGTATCATATATTTCATAGAAATTAAATCGTAAATATAATATATGTTTATATTATTTACATTCTATTCCTTTAACATGGAAAATAAATTAATGTTTTGTTCCTTCATAGGCACGACCATCCGTCTTCATGAATGGTGAATTACATTTCCTATCTCCAAATATTTTGGATTATTATAAATTCACATATAAATAATATATATATTATATATAAAATGTTTTTGAAATTATTTATATTTTGGAACAATGAAATAAACAAAATATAACATGTTAATACATATTCAACACACAAGGAAATTAACACCTGAAAATGGGAAAATAATGAACCATAGATTTCAAATGGGTAATAAGATATTATAAGAAGTTAATATATGATATTATATATTTGAGTATGGTTTTATAATTAGTTATTAAAATTTTTAAAACCATTATAAATGATGTTAAAGGATGTTCACCCTATTATTAAATTTATGTATTGGGATTCTATATCAATTTGTATTCCATCGAGACTTATTTGTTGTTATGCACCTAGTTTTCATTATATGGTGTATATACTAAATTTTCACATGATATATCCTAAATATAATTATTATCATGATAGTATATTTCTCATTTAATTTTATTCTTTAATTTAGATTACGATTTAAATGTTTAAAAGTGTTTTGGTAAACATTGGAATGGTTAATGATTATTCCCCTTGAGAATGTTTTTAATGATTATCTTTGAAATCTCACTTTTGTTGTTGTTAAAATTCTCATAAGATAATAAATTTATTTTTTTGAACCTAATTTCTTATTTATGGTGTAAAAAAGTCTTGTTATTCCTTTAATATCATTATTCATGAATTATTTTTGATATTGTGTGTATCAATTTGATTTATTTAATCTAGGAGGATTTGAGTTAAATGTAACCAGGTTGAGAATAAATTTTGAACACAATTTTTTGTTATTGGGTTATACTACATAGTAATTTACGGTAATATTTTATTATTACTTGTATAATGACCTTGAATATATATTGACTTATTTCTTTATCCTTATTTAGATTTAATGTTTATACACATAATCAACTCAATGATTTTTCATACTTCAATGTTACGATATTATCCATGGTTTACATTAAAATCTCATTTTTAATGGGATAGTTTACACTTGCATTTTCATCCAAGGATAATATTTTATCATTGTCTAATAAAACATTTCATTTTATTCTCAACTTGTTATTCATGAGCTTTTTCATGTATTAATACCATTTTTCTACTATTTAATACTATAAATGTTTTCTAATTTGTATAAGAATACCTAACATAATTTACTTCATTAGTTGTGGAAATTATTTTCTTCTAAAAACCATGTTTTCTAAAAATAATTATTTTTTTATCCTTTAAAAAATATTTTTCATAAAAAATTTACACTTTTTAATTTTACCAATGTTATCAATAGAATCTTATTATTGTTTTCTAATCAAGGATTTTTATTACATTTTTACAGAAAAAATGCAATTTTTTTCTATCCAAGTGCGATATATATGGATTTTCCTACATTTATTTTTTTGAAGAAGCTGTGTAGTGATTTAAATTTTAATTTTAAATGAAAATAATTTTTAAATTTAGTTTCAAAGAATTTTTTTTCAAATTTTTTTTTCAAAAAAAATGAATATTTTCATCATGAATGTTTTTAAAAAATATTTTTATAGTATTTATATAAAAAAATGAGAATATCCATTCGTTTTAACTCTATATGGGATATATTATATTGATTCTGTCATTAATGTTTCTATGGATGGTTAATAATTGATTTGGCCAAGGATAGTATTAAAAATAATATCCTTGATTCTTTTTTCCCCTTCAAATATTAAATTTCCTCTAATCAATTAACATTGAATTAACAATAAATATCCATATCATTTTTCATGGATATGATTATTTTGTGAATTATATACCATTTTTCACATGGGGGTTACATTGAATGTTATTTGATAATTTATTGAAATATTGAAAGACATGTATCCATATTTAATATGAATATTGGATAATGGATATTTTCTATTCGATATATGGAATCCTTGATACGTGAATGATACGGGTTGGGTTCCATTTAATGCAAACCCTATGGGTTGGGGATCAGTAAATGAAAGAACCTTAATGCATTTGTAGTTTCGTCATATGAGTTACGTGGATAGAAACCTTAGATCAGTTTTTACATTATAAGTTAAACTACCTTGAAAAGGTCTTGAGGGTAGTGGTTAGATGAAATTTGGAAAAATGGCTTCCAATATTTAAGTATTTATCTCATTTAGTTTCAGTTATTATTCATACTTGATATTTTGTGTCAACATATCAATTTATTCATTTCATTTTATGTTATTTGATTAAATTGAACGAGCTTTAGTTTCACTCCTTTCCATATTTATTTTGACTTATCACCTTATTTAAAGGGTATGTATTTCTAGTTATTTCCCTACAATATTATTTTTTCACTTCCTTCTCTGTTTATTGATTACAAGATATGTGTGTTTATTTTTTTACCTTGTGATAATTATTATTTCGATTCATTCATTGTTTCATACACTATAATTTACCCTTACATAGCATTTGATATCAAGCTTGTTTTTATTCCATTCCCTAATAATGAAAGAAGTAGATATAGAATGATATGAAAGTATACCTTAAATGGAAAAATGTTATCCTCGATAGTAAAAATTATTTTTTAAATAGTGTATTCATTTTTAATAAAAGACTCATATATGTATCTAGTTTAACAAGACTACCATACTAACCGGTCCATCAGGATTTGACACCTTATAATCATCCAATGTAATGGTAGTAGACACCAGATCTAATATTTTTTTGGGATGGTCTCTACAAAAAGGGTCAATTTATAACATTTTCAAATTTACACTACATTATAGAATTATTTATCTATTTTACTAAATCATGTTCTTTGGAAACATGTATAGGCAAGTGAGTCAGTTATATTTGATTTTATGGTATTAATAATCCACGAATCAATCATTACTGAATAACATAAATTTTAAACTCAACTTTAGGGTGAATCTTATCCCCTATGGACAGATTAGAAAAAACACTATTAAATAGTTGATTAGTTATTCCAAATTTAGTTGAGAAAGTCCTCCCAATATGAGGATTAATTCATTACCTTCATAATGGGTATATAAATAGCAATACATATTCTAGATACATATTATACCCTACCAAAATAATATTGAGTATCAATATTTCTTTAATAACTTGATATATCAATAGAATTTGGATATAGAAAGAGATATTGCCGTATAAAATAGAGAGAGGTCAATCACAAGTTGAATATTTTTACCAAATTCTATATTTTCGTAAATCCTATAATTTCTTTTAGAATTAATGCCTTATTAATTGTTAGTATACATGGATATTATTAATGTTTTACCAACAAACCATCATCCTCATGAAAGAGAATAAATTTAAAAAATAGAATGTGGTATTTTTATAATTTTCAATACAAATACAAACTCATTTACAAAATTGGTTATTAGAATGAGTCAATTATCTTACATTATAATAAAATTCCAATTGTATTTGTTTTTATTTACCATAACTACATTGAGTATCATTTGTATAAAATATTAATTTTCTTATTAGACATCCCAATCATGTTTCACCCTATGCTTCATCAATACCTTTACACCTTATTCACTATGTAACAATATTTCATCCCTGTATATTGAGTCATCGATGTTTTATAGATTTAGGCTTTATATAAGATTGTTTTTCTTTATAATAAATATTTTTCATTAAATATATATTTATTAATAGGATGACTCTACATTAATAATAATAGTCCACTTCTTCCCCAATATGGTGTCTTTAAATTATATCAATTATTTAGGGAAATATATTAAACATGGTTCCTTCTCTTATCATATATTATAATCTTATTGGAAATTTTCTCACCTATATTTATCAATTAAAATCTATGAGTATATAATCCACTATATATAGTATATCTACATATATTTCTTATTTAAAAATAGTATATATATAAATAATAGTGTACCAATTTATTGGCGCCACTAAGCATTCTTTTTTATTATCACTATTTCAGCTCACCTAAAGAAACTATTATTAATTTTTAGTATCTTATTCAATCATTATATTGTATACTAAATGGTTCATCATTGTTACCAAAAATTAAAATATTTCATCATTACTCCATATGTGGTGTCTGATTTTTCTTGGAACAAAAAACTCAAATATCAACTGTTTTTACTCACATCTCTAAAAAAAATTTTCTTTTATACAAAATTGAATAAAATTATATTCTATATAATTAAAATTATATTAAATAATTCAATTAATTCTGCTCCTAATTTCCTCATTAATTTGTCTTTCATGAATAATGCAATGTTTATTTCCAATGAAACTATTAAATTCTTATTATATATCCATGTTGATCTGTATTGAAATTCTTGATTATTATTTTTACCTCATGTCGATGTGAATTGTAGAATACCAATAGCTACCTTTCATTTTTCATTCCTTTTTCAATTCTAATTTCTCATTTTTCAATACTAATAAAAAATATTCTATAGTCTTCCCACTTCCACTTCATGGTATCTAGTCTTCCACTACATATTCATAAAATATTGTAAAGATCCATATCCAAAATCATTATGCATGGAAATGAATAAATTATATGAAAAAAGGATTTATGCATTTATATTATCACCACGAATATTGAAACACAGTAGTCCATAGCTCCATTGATATTTTAGTCACTTCTACCTGGATGTTTATGTTCATTTGATCCCCATTTTTTTAATCAAAACATCCCTATAAATCTATGTTTAAATTTAAAATAAACTATATAAGATAAAAAAAATTAAAAACTTATTATATCATTTCATTTCCACTTATTAGACTCAATTTGTATCAGTGCATACATTAAAATGATCCAATCATATAAATTGATTCTGACCTTGACTCAACATCCTCTTTCATAATTCAAGTTGAATCAGAAGAAACATTGTAATGTTATGAAAATTAATTATGGGACAAAAAATCATCATATATTTCAACAGATTTAAAACATATGTCTTTATTTTCAGGTATAATATTGGAAATCATAATATAACGAATAGATATTCATTATAAAAAATTCTCTTATAAACTCTTATATAAGGCTTAGGTCACATATCTTATAAGAATTATGATATTTATATCCAATAGGAATAGCTCTAAAAAATTTATATCTAATTTCAAAATAAATCAAAATTTATTAAATTATAAATTATATAAATAAACATAAAAATAGATGTCTACATTTATATCAATCAAAACCATTTTTAACAAAAGATCCATTTAAATAAGAGGGATACGACATTTGTTAGTCGATTGAGATAAGTTTTCATACAATTAATTTATTTTCTTTTCTTTTTAATAACTCTTATGACTTCACATTATAAAATTACTGGTCTCCCAAGGGGAACTCTTTATTTGGGATTATTCTAATATATTATTTTCCTTTTTCATTGTAAATTCTATTATTTTCAATTTTATATGGTGTTAAATTTCATTAATTTATCTATTCATTATGTGTCACATATTCGTCAGCTATGTGATGAGAAGTATCTCCTAACTCCATGGTGTTGATGTATTAATAAGAGACTATGTTCTGGGGATGTTTCATGGTTCTCCGAAATCTCTTATAATTTCAATTCCCTATTTTTTTTGTTTTGTGACATGAAAATTCATTTTCATAGTAATTTTGAATTGATTTCACATTTTAACATAGTGATTTACATATCCCATTTCTAATATTAACCAAATAAATTACCCTTAATTATCTAGGTCCACGTCTCAGGTGATTCATGTTAAGTAGACACATATATAAAAAATATATGATTAATAACAAGTTTAGGGTGAATGGTTTTATGAGATACTGGTAGGGTCATCTATTGACAATTTAAAGGAGGCGATATTTGGTGGGCCCATGAGATTTTTTATGGTTCGCTATGAACTATAAGGTATGTTCACATTGGTTATCCATGAATTTTATTTAGCTTATTATTGAGGTATATCATGAAATTAATTTTTAAGGTAAAAAACATGTGTACCCTAACATAAATAGACCCCTTTATCAACTATTATTTCATTATGATTTATGATACACTCTTTTTATATTAACATAGAAAACAAATAAAATTTCCCAACTAACTATTTCATTATTGTAAATAATAATATAGTAAATAATTGTTAATAATTTATTTTTGAATTGTAATGAACTAACCATTAACTTCTTGGGAAGAAACCCTGGTCAGCCCTATGATACATTCAATATTTTTTATAATATTTATTTTTTCCAATATTCTATGAAATTATCTTATAATTTGGTCTAAAATCAATAATAATTTTTTTTCTATTCATGGATCATACCCTCTTTAATCAATTAAATTGGGATTCCTTTTTATTATCATGATCTCCCTCAAATAAGATATATCCTCATTAGTCACCCTCATTGATTATTTTAGAATTTATCAGAGAAATGAAATAATCACTTCATTACCTAATATCAATATTCCCCATGAGTAGAAATCATGAATCACCCATATATAAAAAATATACTAAGAAAATGATATTTAAGAATCTCTTGGTAATCTATTGGTGAAAACTAGAATGATAGAATAAAAAATTAGAATAATAGATTAATTGTAATATATTAATGTATAAAACAATTATATGATTATAGATATATAAATAGAAGATAATAATAAATTAATACACAAATTCATCTATGATGGTAAGGAGAATAATGATGAATTGACCAAAATTGTCTTCAGATTATATCATTAGTGTTTTATTTAGATATGAAAAAAAAATTATGGAAACTTAGACATATTGACTTCTATAGTGGAAAATGAAAATGGATATTTAAAGGAACAATTAATTAATAAATTCTATATTTAGGTGAAAAAAACATCTGAATATTGGGTAAATGTTTTTAATTAATCTATATATCATGATTCATATATGTTTTATGATATAATACTTGTTTAAGAAATAATGAATGTGAACATAAGATTAAAAATAATGGTTATTTATAATAGTATTTTTAATTTGAATATACGAAACTCATAATTTTTTTGTTAAACATTAAATAAATATATTCGTATTATTAATTATTTGTTTAATGATCTTAACCTCTCAATGTTTCATTTAAATTAAAATTGATTGAATTCTAATTATGTTAATTCAATTTAATTTGTTTTTCAAATGTGAATATAATTTAAATGTTTTTACTAGTATTCAATATTTCATATAAGAAAAAATTAATTTAGTGAATCCGAATTTTAATTTTTTTTCCATTTATATGGATTTGGTGATATATAAATTCATATTTTCGGGTCGCGGGTGCATTTGGAAGGCTTGAAACAAACCATGTATGAGGGATCCCAATCTAATAGAAGACTATTGGTGGTAAGGACTAAATTCCTACCTCTGGAAATGGTTCATGCTTTCAAAAAGTGGCGCGAGGCCCCATCCTTCAATTCCTTTTAAGGGAGCTTTTCGATGGTTTATCTTACACATATTGGATAATGGGATCATTGGATACCCCATCTATCTGGTCGGATGTATAACTTTGATGGATCCTGCTCGATGAATGAGATGAAAGATAGTGGTGTTTTCTAGGATCATTTATGACGTGTTTCCTTGCTTTCTCGGGTTTCCTTGGTAGATGCCACTCTCTTGTGGACGAGGATATGGCAATGTTTACGGGCCTCCAACTCTACAAATTATTTAATATTGATCTTTCAGTAGTCGAGACGGACTATCTCATTTTGCACGACTCCATTTATGGAAAGCATAGTGTTCCCCGGTCCCTTCAATATGTCCTGAGGAAGTCCAGGAGGCTCAACTACTATAGCACTATCCTCTCCCACACTTTGAAGGGAGGGTAATACTGTTTCTGGCCATCTTGGAGTCATGACTGCGCTAGGTCTTTGTGTCTTTCTCCCCAAGGATGTTCTATCTTTCCCAATCAAATAATAGAATCTGACTGTTGGTGATGACCTCAGTCTACACTACTATAGGACTCCATATCCTCTTTTGGGATCCCCAACTCGCACTGTGTTTTCTAATTTTTTTTCCCTGTTGGGGTTCCACAATAATAAGAATGACGATGAAAAAAAGTAAATATAATGAACTACTATTTTTATTTTAATGTATTATTTTTCTATATACATGAAAAATTTATCTAGATATCAATTTTCCTATTAGTTTAAAAAAATAAGATGGGTTGATTCCAATTAGAAGAAGCTATGATACACAAGTGTATTAACTCTTCGATGAAAAAATTGATAAATTATAAATAAAAAAATGATAAAAGAAAGGTCACTATTGGTGTTTCATAATAGATATATTAAAGAGGTAAAAGTGACATATGGAAATGTAAATATGCCTCAAAAAGAATTTCATAATATAAAGAAAATGATATTTCGGGAGTCAGCCCATGTGAAAACTATCATGGTGAGTTAGATTATGATTATTGGTACTTAATGATTTAGATTATTTTATATATTATTAAATATATATAATATCCTATGACTGACCTTCCTATAAAGAGAAAATAATCGATATAGGTGAATAGTAATAATTTAGATCCATGATGTTATCCCCTGGGATTTTGTGAATGGTTATATTTTAATTAATTCTACCTATCCAATATTTGGCATTTCACATAACACTAAAGGAATTTTATTTTATATTAATTTAGTATGTTTGTGTTTCATTATGTGCAACACTAGGTTAATCATGCACAACACATAATATAAAAATTATCACTATCTATATGGATCATTGAGGATAACTTATGTGATACGGAATAATGAATTTTTATGATGGCTTTTGTAACGTGAAAGACTGACGATTACCAAGCAATAATATATTTTTAAAATATGATTACATAATATAATAATATATAACATAGAGATAAAATTAGAGGTTATTAATATTATTAACTTATTTATGAAAACATATTTTTTACAATATATAATATTAATTTATATGTTAACAACTAATAATAATGGGAAATTAACACCGATTGAATATAAAAGAAAATCTTATTATTTTTACGGTCACAAAGATTTTTTAACCAAATTAATTAAATTAAATACAATTACTCAGTTATCTTAAGGTAATTGATATATTATATATTATATTAAATATTTTATTTATTCATTCAATATATTTTATAGACATTACATAAGAAAAAAACCAATTTTATGCTAAAATAAATATTTCTATTAATGGAGTTTTACAACCTTTTAATGGAGAAGCCAATTTAATTCCAATTTTTTTTAAAGTTTATCAACCTAATATGTAAAAATGAAATTCATATTTGAATTAGAAACATAAAAATAGTTTTATTATCATTTGGAATTTATTTTTTTCTTTGGATTAATTTTCTAATGAATAGTTAAATATACAAAATTTTACGCCAAACTGTTATTTCATCTAATTTATTTATAAGGTTAAATTATATTTTAAATTTAAATTAAAGTTTAGTTATGTAATAATTTTTCAATTAATATTATTTAGGTCATTTAGATCAATTTTATTCTAACTTGGATATAAAAACATAACAAATTTTTTAATGTTTTTACATTTAAACCCCCCATTGTCTACCTAACTATGTAGTTAAGATTAATTAAAATGGTTAAGAGATAAATTTGGTTAATAATGTACGAAACCATAAATGTAATACCCAAAATGTCCAATAAATGTTTCCAAAACATATTTAGTAGACATTATTTGTAACATCACCTTCCATTCGTGAGTTTGGTTTGTTTTTCCTGATTTTTTTTGGCAAAAATGTGGCTACACCATGTTTTTTTCCAAAATGCCATGTGTGTCCTTTCTCTTCCATATAAAGGGCCACCAACTATCCATCTTCTTCATACCTCTAAAACCACTTTGTGTCAGAAATGTTCATCAAAATTCACATCCAAAAATCCCTCCCATCTACCAATAATCCTTCACTTTTGAAGATGTAAATCTATGGAATCCTTCTGGAACAATCCAAAAGAGTTACCTAATTAAATGGTAACGTCTTCTCCCAAAATCATTCCTTTGATTTTCATTATCCACCCGAAAACACTTATTAATATTTTGTTTTATTAAAACACTATTATCCTCAATATACTCTAAATTTTTATGCTAATGGTTATACCTACACTAACACACACCTCCATCTAATGGGTAACTAACATACTGTTTGCGTGTACGGTGAACTATTTTCCCATTAAATGATGATTTTTCATTTTTCTATTACCAACTCTAATTTTGGAAATTATGATATACAATATATTTACTTATTTTATATATTATATTTATTATTCTTGTAATTTTATTTAATTATTTTAAAACAATTAACATTATACATTCTATTTTCTGTTAATAAGATCATTTCATTTAGGAAAATGTAGACTACCACCCCATCAAAGTGATGTGATTCATTCGTACACTACATGGAATTTATTAAAGATAGGTTTAGTAAAGATATATAAATATATATGATAAAATAAAGCTACTATGATAATATATATATATATATACAGACATATATTTCTTTTATGTTCTTTCTTTAACCACAATAATTAAATAGAAATTGCATTCATTTGTACGTATGGCCAACCATATCCCTGAACGGTGTATTCCATTTCATAATTATATTATATGTGGATAATACTGAAATAATTTATTTTTCATAATGGGATTCATTTAGTGAATAATTTTATAATTATAAGGTCGAATGATATAAAAAATAGAGACACATACACAGAATAAAGAGAATTTTACCCGAAGTAAAATCTTAACGAGGATTGTTATCAAACGGGTAATATATGTTCATAATAACACCATATATGGATTTAGATATCATAATATTTTTATATGAAATATGTATAATAAATTAATATTTGTAATACATCTAGTTTTTATGAATAATAAAATATTTGGGACATGATGTAAGGGGATTTCATCTGCCTTTTTATTTATGTAATACATGTGCTTTATTCCATAGCCATTAATTTTTTTTGTGTGTATAATAAAAATTGAATTATTAAATTATACTTATTATTAAATTTATGTGTATTTAGATATCCATTATATTATCATTATTCCATGGGATTGATTTTTCAAAATTTACCAAATCGATAAGATAGTTTTGTCCCAAATTTCATTCCTTGAGACACATGTTTTGTTATGCACCTATATTGTTTTTCAAGGTTTATATACTTCAATTAAATATGTTATAACATAAATATAATTAATTTTATGATATTAGTATCTTCATGTAATTTGATTTTCATACATGGATATCATGATTCCATGTAACCATGTGGTATGATTTTATTAAAACAATCTCATCATTTATCCAGATTGTTTGTGTTTTTGCTTCCTTTGATGAAATATTTTGATAAAAATCTCAAAAACTCTATTATGTTTTCTTATACTATTTTTATTCACAATATATTCATGTATTGTTAAATTTTTCCAACAATTTGGTGAATAAAATATTTAATAATATTTTTAGGAAATCCTTAATATACCCTCTCTTTGGTCCAAAATTTATGTTCCTTGAAAACCATGTTTTTTAAAAAGGGTTTCCAATAATATTGTTATATTGTCCTGTTATATTTCAAAAGAATTACCCATTTTTGTGTTATATCATTTTTTGTGGGATACTCTTGTCAGTTTTTAGAAAAGGTATTTTTCAAACATTTGCTCCTCGAAAAAGTAATGTTCTTCTCACCTCGTATGGCATTTACAGATTTCCCCATAATCATTTTGGTTAATCTTAGATGGTTAGTTTAAATGAATAATTTTTAATAATTTTTATGAATTTTATATGAAATTATTTTCAAAACTTTTTTAATAATTTTTTATCAGTTTTCATTGAAAATTGTTTTCAAAATGTTTTCAATCATTCTTAAAATGTTTTTAATTTTTCTAATGAAATTATTTTTGAAATGTTTTCATACATTCTTTATATGTTTTAAAAGTGTATTAAAAAAAATTTAAAATGTTTTTGTTCTGATTTTTTTTCAAATATAAATTATCTTAAAATTTTTTAAAACATACTTTATATGTTTTCAAGAAATATGTTTTTAAAATTGTTTTCAATATGATTTCATGTATATTCAAGGAAAAGGGTTTTCAAAAAAATGTAATTTATTAATTATATATTTTAAAAATTTTATGTATGAAATTGATTTTCAAATGTTTTTATGTTTCAATGAATTCTTTTTCAAAGAAAAAATAATCTTTTCCTCAAGAAAAATTTCCGAAACATACTTTGAAATTATTTTCAATCATAATGGAATCGGTCTATGTTACTCTTTCCTTTCTATGAAATTATCTAATTTTTCCATTCATATTTTTTATAATAATGGGTTATTCATCATATTGGGGTGTTGATGAAGCTCCATTATCTTTCACGGGTTATGTTTTTGATGAAATGATTACATAACCAATATCTTCATCCACATGTTATGATATGATTACATGTTTATGATACCCATTTCATTTCATGGGTCATGAAATGATAAATTATTATATTATAGAACTTTTAAGTATGATTTAATTATGAATTAGGTGGGTCCTACATCTCCCCTGAATGGATTGGGTAGAGATATTTATCTACTAAGATAGACATGGTTAGAATGTGAAATGAACTACATCCGGTATTATAGGGCTGTTATAAGAAATGAATCAGTTTAGTATTATAGGTATGGAACATGGCGTGAACATAGTTTTGTAATAGAGGGATAGAATGGGGTGTGAACTCAGTTTATTAAAAGACGTTATCAACTTAGATGGTATTGACTGATATTGAAAACATTATTATATTCTTATGTCTCTTTAATAAGAAAAACGTTTATTTTTATGTAACGATTTCTTCGATTATGTTCTTTATTTTTTTATGATTAATGTCTTATTAACTTCCAAGATTTATGCCATGATTCGATTGTATAATCTTTTATATGATGAATAATCATGTTTTCATACCCTTATGGTCTCAATTATGCTAACAAATGTCCCTTATTTATCCTTACTGAGCATTTAAGATCAACCCTATTATGTTTCCTTCCACAGGTTATAAAGATATGTGTTATGATTGATGTTTCTAAGAAGAGTTCTAGTCAAGAAGAACCTAGTGGTAGATAATATATCTCACATAAGATTCAATATTTTTTGTTTCCATGACTCCAAAGCCACTTTACTAATACGAACATTAGGTGAATGTTAGTATATCATCAAAAGTATTATGAAAATGGTAGGTAATGTCTATATAATAAAAGTGCGGGTCCTTATTGTTGTATTCAGAGAAAAGTTTTAATTAACCATTGGATACTATGATGAGAAATCATGACTGAGATCCCATGGTATATTTATATGGTTATTTCCATTTATGTCTCTAAGGATAAGTATAAGTATGAGTCAACATTTAGGAAAATCAAGTGGAATTTTTGTCAAGGATAGCATGAGTGGTTTACTTGGAATACATAGATTTGTGGATACTATAAGTTGATAATGATCTGACATTGATGTACCTATGGGTAAAATCGTTGATTAGATTTTCTAGGCCTGACTTTGCATAATCTGTTGTATGACAAAAGGCCTTATTACACACCTTGGGCATATTATTTGGGAGTTCACAAAACCCATTACTAACAATAATTAAGGATTTAAGAATGTGTTTGTTATGGATAATCCATGATAAACCGAGGGTATCATTGAATAAGGATGGGTTCATGATTTATATGTCCTATAAATAATTATTTTATTGATTTTATGGTTTTTTACTATGATAATTAACGCTCACACTATTCTTTTAATTTTGATAAATGGAGAGAACTGGGAGGAACTGAATTAATGTTGAATTTAATGGATAATTTTTTGATGATAAGTCAAGTGGGATGGTAACTAGAGTGAATGATAATGTGATCATTCTTAATCAATTTTCATAGAACCTGATTAACAATATATACCATACCTAACTCTTTGACACTCTATAGAAGATAACGAAGTAGTTCTCTGAGAGTTTGGATAATAGAGATTATGGTTGGAAGAATATTTGGTATCATTTATGTCAATAATTTAAAAAGAATCGCGTAACAGATTGTATTATAGGAACATGAAATTTTTTTGATGATGGAAATGAAAGAAACAAATAAGGTGACAGAAAGGGAAAATAAATAGTTTAGTTAACAAAATGGATGAGAATATTTTCCTCCCTAAGGCATCATCAAATCTTAAGTGTTTTTTTACATGTAGAATAAATGGTAATTATGGAACTCAATAACCCAATAGGAATGATCTTGGATGGAATTAGCATGGTTGTGTGAGTAATGGTTATATTTTTGTTAATGATGAGACTATAAAAGAAATGAGAAAGAAAATAGTTATTATTCAATAGGATGTGGTATTATTATTATGGATTAATTATGAAGTATATTAATTAATGTTATTTATTTATTTGTATTTAAGAATTTTTTTTATGTTAATGGTGGAATATATAATGATTTCTATGATTATGTTTTTATGCAAATGATTTATAAGAATACATTGAATAGAACTGATGAAATATTAATGTGAATTAATAGAAATGATAAGTCCATGGAAAACACATGATTTTTAGATAGATAACCCTTAATATGTTCCTCATATGATGAATATTTTTTAGATAATGAGATCATGGATATACATTAATTCGATAATACTTCTTACCGATGAACTATTTTTGGACTTGTTGACATGTAGTTTATGATATCATGGATGATGTTTACACCACATTCAATTTATGTAATATATCCATTAATCTATGTAATAAGAAATAATTAATGTTTTATTGAATTATTTTTGGTAATTTAGGTTATTAATAGTTTTCAAGAGAATATATGATGAGGTTATTCACATGTTTGAAAGCTAGAAACTAAGAAAAACTTTGTGATATATAGGGGGATCGATGATAAGCTTATTTCATGAAATTATTTATAATTATTTTTATTTTCTAATTTTATATGGGTTAGAAGGTTAACTATTCATGAAATGTTTAAGTTAAACTTTTGAGTAAGTATTTATGTATTGATATTGTATTGAAAACCTCAGTTAAAAGGAAATTTAGTGTTTATCTGTATTTCAAGGATGTCCATCATATTTATTTTGGAAAATGAAATCATGTATGTCAGGTAAAAACTAATCATGTACGACAAGGTCATGAGTCTAGAACCCCTGTCTGAAGGATGGTAATGAATTAATGTCTGCCATAAGCTAATGTGATGTTTTACATAATGTATAATAATTTTTAAAGAATAATTATTTATGATGGAGTAACAATGTTATGTTTTTTATATATTAATTTATTAACCATATTTAATATCAATAATATATATAGATATATAGCTATAATTTTCACTCATTTATGGTCGTTAATATCTATTAAAAATGTATTTTAATACTTCGGGTATCAATGTTAATTTTCAGACATCCATTTCTTGATGTCATGGATAAAATAAAATATTTTAATAAAAAAACAAATGAATGGTGTTTTTCTAGAATTAAATCATCTAAATATATTTTCATACATTATTTTTCAATAAAATAATCACTCAATATTATGATAATGAACAAAAATTTTTTTTCCTAATACCATAAATGTTTTGAAGCAGATTGCCTTATATATCAACACAGATTTATGAATTTGAGGTTGTTAAATATTCTTTGATCATTCACTTGTTTGTGATTGATGAACTCAGTCAACCCATAAAAATATTATAGAATTTCCTACATGTCCAATATTCACTTCCAAACATTTTTCTCTTATGTAGAAATTTAGATATATGTTATATTGGGTAACTGTTATGGTTGAAACATTCCCTTTTTAAAGGATGTTTTTATACCCATTTCTATGATGTGTGTTTCTATGAATTAATATTTCCCATTTAAAACCTTGATAAACTAGAAAAAATTTGATGGAGAAATTTATTTTAAGGGGGGTAGAATGTTACACCTTGAAATTTTTTGAAATATATTTTTTCAAATTAATTTATCCTTGGTTATATTTTTCATTTAATGTAACATTGATGATAGAATAATTTCTGTTAAATAATTATTTTTTTCATGATTCATAAACAAAAAGAAGTTAATTGTTCACTACATTCAACATAAGAATTAGGTTTATCTATATGGAGCACTGAGTTTCACTTTCATTACACACACAAAACGACTTTTCACGATGGTTTGTGTAACACTCAAGACTGATATTTTCCATACAATAGTATATTATTAAATAATTATTATATAATATAATATGATATAACCTAGATAATAAATTGGAGTTTATGAATAGTATTTACTAATTTATTAAAATATATGGTTTGGACAATATAATTTGAATTGATAGGTTACCAAATAATTATAAATGAATATATAATCTATTTATATTAAAAATAAAATATTATTATGTTTATCGTCACAAAGCTATATTACACTAATAAAATAAATTAAATAAATTTTTTATGTGATATTAATGCAATATATATATTATATATTCAATGGAAAAGTTTTAATATTCATTAAATATATTTGATAGACATAAGATAATTACAAACACAATGTTATTCATAAAAACATTTTTTTATATATGTTGTTCAACATATTTTAATAGATAACCCATCATAAATCCAAATTTTACAAACATCAGAGACATAATATGTCATTATAAAATTAAAATTAGATAGTTATACAAGAATATTACTTTAGGATACTTTTTTATATTTTTCTTTATGGTTCCATTTTTTTATGAATACTTAAATACTATATTTTCGTTCAAAAATAATATTTCCTTGAATTTATATATATAATAAAATTATATTTTATATTGTTTTAGAGGATTTATTAAATGATATTATTATCATTTAATTAAATTTAGTTTATTTAGAAAAATTTAAATTTGAAATTGAGTATGAAAACATAGAAATATTTTGACTTTTTTTTTACTTAAAAAACCCTCTTTGTTGACCCGACTGATGGATTAATTTTAAATTAATTTATATCACATACACGATTTGAATTTTGAAAATATGATTCCATATCTAGAAAAATAATAATTTATAACTTCTAATAATTTGAATTATTGACAAAAAATTTTAGTGAATGGGATTAAAATTAGTTACAAATGTTAAGAGAAAAATAAGGTTAATAAATTATTAAAACCATAAATTTAAGACCCAAAATGACCAAGAAACTTGAGAAATAGAAATTTTATGTACACTAATCGGAAATTAAATTTTCAATCTTGAGTCTGGTTGGGTTTTATATCTTTTTAGTTGAAAACGTGGGTATACCTGACTTGTTTTCAAAAATTCCAAGGGTTTCCTTTCCCTTCCCTACGAACGGCCATCACCTCACCCTATTATTCACGCCTATAAAACCAAATAGGTTTAGAAAATAATTAAAAAATACACATTAATACATCCCTATACTCCACCCAGAAGCCTTACCCTGTTCATAAAAAAAAATCCAAAGAATCATTCTGGCACAAACCTAATAGAGTTTCCCAATGATGAGGTAATGTCTAATTTTATGCTAATTCTTTTTATTTTTTAATCCATCCACTAGAGTATATTTATTAAATGGATGTATAAAAAAACTAGTATGAAAAATATATTAGATTTTTTTTATGCTAATGGTTCGACAAACACATACATACACCTCCATCTCAGGGGTAATGCTTATACTATTTACATGTACGGTAAACTACCATCTCACTAAACGATGATTGTTCATTTTCGCATTACCACATATCATGGTGTAAATTATGATGGAAACTATGTTTATATCTGTTATATATTATATTTAATATATATTTATTATTTTATAAATCTTTTAAAACCTATATCTATATACTTTCCAGTTTGGGTTAATACGATAATTTTGATTAATGATGTGTGGACTACTGCCCCCTCAGAGTGAAATAAATCATCCATACAATTAAAAAAATGTATTAAAGATGGTTTTAGTGAATATAAATGATATATATGATATTTAAAAGATAATTTTACAATTATATATATATATACACACAAGTATATTTATTTTTCTTTCTATCATTCAACACTGCAATTAAATGGAAATTATGCTCATGTCTATGAAGGACCTACTATCTCCGTGAACGGTGTATTCAATTTCATACATCTATTTTACATGGATTATAGTGAAACAAACATTAGATTTTTATCAAGTAATAAATTATGTAAAAAATTATATAGACATAAGGACCAAATATATAACAAATTTACACACATGCAATGAAAAAAGTGAATATTACCTGAAGTCAAACCTTAACATATGATTGTTAAAAATGGTAATATAAAGTTATAATTAAACCGTAAAAGGTATTAGATAAATGATTATTTTTATATAAAAGTCATATAATAAATTTATATTTATTTTACAGGTGGTTTATATTAATTCAAATAGATTCAAGACATAAGGTAAGGGGATTTTAGAGAACTATTTATTTTAGTGATATATATGGTTTATTCACCACACACATATTTTTTGGGTGGCTATACTACCCATGGATGTATTAAATGACTATTATGAAATAATTTATTGGTATTTACATATTAATTTTCTATTCATTATTTCTTGGTTTAATGTTCTAAAAGCTACAAAATCGATAAGACAATTTTACCTCAATTTTCATTCTTAGAGACACATGTTTTTTGGGCCTACATTTTTTTCAATGTTTATATTATTCTATATGAAATTTTATATATTGAATCATTTTTTCATGATATATTAATCTTAATATAATTTAATTTTAATACCTAGAGAGTGTGATTCTATTTTACATTGTGATAGTAGTTTATCAAACAATATCATCATTTACCGAGATTGTTTATGGTTTTTTCATCTATTAATGAAATCGTACAATCCAACTCTCAATAATAGTCCTGAATTTTTTTATCCTCAGGTTATTCATAATTTTTTTATATATTGTTGCCATTTATTGAATCTATGATATAAAATATAGTTAATAAAGTGTTATTTAAGAAATCTGGACATTACCCTCTCTTCAGTAAGAAATTTTTTCTTCCTTCAAAACCCTATTTTCATAAAACGGTATCAATTAATATTACACTATTATCTCATAATCTCTAAAATAAAATGTTACCCATTTTTTATTTTACCAACATCTTCAAGTGAATATTCCTTATGGTTTCTGAACAAGTCAATTTTTCAACCTTTTAACCATGAAAAAGTAATGTTAATTTCCCATTGTATGGAATGTACTGATTTACCCACCTTAATTTATATGAATCACTATTTCCAAACATGAAAGTATAATTTTTTAAAAAAATTATTTATTTTTAATGAATTTTTTTCCAAAAAATTTCCATGCATATTTTATCAGTTTTCAAGAAAAATTGTTATCAAAATGATCCCAATATTTATTTATCTTTCTTCAATGTTATTTTCCTTGAAATGGGTTTTAAATTGTTATCATGATTTAATTATATGTTTTAATAGTGTTTTAAATGAAAAATGTTTTTAAAATGTTTTGATGCATATATTATAATATTTTAATGAAAACCAGTATTAAAATGTTTCAAATATTATTTTATAAATTTTAAATGAATAAGAATTTCATAATGTTATGAAGTTGATTTTATAATTTTTTGTGGAAAAAGGTTTTCCAAAATATTTCATGTCTTATTTGTAATTTTTAAAGTTTTTTTAGGAGAAAATATTTTTCAAATGGTTTTATGTATTAATGGTATTATCTCAATAAAGAATGGATATTTTCCTTAATAAATTTTTTTGAAAGATATTTACAAATTATTATCTATCTAAAATTACATCTTTTAGTGTTACTAATGCCCTTGTAAGAAAGTTTCTGAAGGTTCTATTCATGTTGTCTCTCTAAGCAGGTTATGCTTGATTTTTTGGTGTTTATAAAACCTATTTCATTTTCATGGGATATATGTTTATGAACCCCATTTATCATTCATAGGTTATGATTTTGATTAAATGATTATGAAACCTCTATCGTCTTCCATAGGATATGATATAATAAAAATATTATTAAACCCCTTTTATTTCATGGGATATGAAATGATTATTTATGATTTTGTGGAACATAAATGTTTGATTTCATTATGATATTAGTGGTACCTATATATCCTTATGATGAATTAGGTAAAGATTTATATCACATGATATAGACATGACTGGAATTATAAATGAACTTAGTTTAGTATTAAAGGGTTAGAACCATAACTGAACACAATTAGGTATTATAGGGCCAGAATGAGGAGTGAACTTCATTTTCTAATACAGGGCTAGAATGGTGTGTGAACCCAGTTTTGTAAAAGAATTTCTCCACTAATATGGTCTTAGACGAAATTCCTTGACTACTATGTAAATCATTATAATATGATTATGTGTCTATAAAAATCCATGATTTATTCCATTTTTACTCTTGCATGGATTTTGTTATTTATTTCCTTATGATTTACGTCATATTAACTACCTTGTTTTATTCCCTGATTCATGTATATGATCTTTTATAAGAAGGTCATGATCTTGTGTTTTCATGTTCATGTTTTCGTACACTTATGCTCATAATTATTCTTACATATCTCCCTAACGTAACCTTATATATAATTTGATCTCAACCCTTTTTATATATCCTTCCCCATGTTATAAAGATATGTGTTATGTTTTATGTGTCTATGAAGGTATCTAGTAATTAATAATATAGAGAGAGATAACTTATATCACTTATGTATCAGTTTCTATGTTTCCATATTTCTAAAGGAACTAAAACAATTAATTCATTGAGCTTGTGTTTTGATAATGAATTATATATTCCAAAAAATTTAAGAAAGATCTATGTATGAAAATAGAGTGTCTCTATTCAAGAGATTTGATCTAAGAAGAATCATATACCTTTCAAATATTTTGAGAATAATGATGTGATACAAATTCAAATAAGAGTACCACTTATGTATCAAAGTTACATATTGAATTAATTATTGAAAATCATTCAGAGTTTTTGTTTTTGTGTTCTAATGTATTGATAAGAAGAATATCAGATCAAGGGTCAATTTAAATTATTCAATTATTTATTTATATTCTACATTGAAACACATAAAATATAAAGAGTTTCTAGATATAGAATATCCTTGTATCTCTAAGATAATGTGATAATGTGAGGTGAGTAAATTTAGTATAATCCTATAAAGTTAATTTTTTTGATATGAACCATGTTTTATTCCCTGTCTTGAATAACTGATCCATTCAAATAAACTATCATAAATAATAAGTGGTTAGTTCTTATTTGTGTAAATATATCATATACAAAACTATTGGTTTGATTTTAAGAGGGGAATATAAAGAAACACATACAAATACATGGTATGAATCCATAGATACATTGTGATTGAAGGTATGTCTTGAGATCTATATGTGACATGGGGTGTATATTGTGAAGTTGATGAATATTTCACATAATAATATTGAATAAAAAATCCAATGGCAACCTAGAAACTATATAAAATAAGATATTCATTTCATGTGTAATAAACACTAAACCTTGTAATCATCATTTTAATATATTCTGGAATCCATAATTTTTGGGAATAAAAAAACAATGATAGGTGTGTGTATTTCAACAAAACCTTGTAAAAATAATGAATTACTTTTATATACATCATTTTAATTCAAATAGAAAAGGGTTTCATGGTAAATTATTACAAATATAGATATTAAAAAACCAGAAACATGGGATATATTCCAATGGGGTTAATGTTACAATGTCAATGTAGGCATCACTTGATTTCACCCCCCCCCCTCCCATCAGTTATCTTCACCCATTAAAATGGGAATATCATGTTAATTTAGTGAATAGTTCCATATGATATTTTATATTTTTAATGATTATTAAATTATAATTTTCATAATGAATTTTTTATTTTATATTATTGAATAAGACTCTAAAACTATTAAATTTAAAGGAATATCTATTAAAGATGAAATATATTCTAAATCTAAGACACTGAAATAAAATAGATGAATAAGAATTCAAATTAGGTGAAGATAATTTTCAGAAAGGGAAAAGATAAACCACTACCCGAATATAATATATGTGTTATGTTATCATCTATTGGATCTATTGATAATTTCCCTTTTTATTATTCTACTACAAGGTATGGAGAGTGTAATGAGATAAAAATTATTGAATAATAATAAAATATTTTTGGAGAAATTTTTTATAGGATTTTATAACATATATAATAATTTTGTCAAGGGAAAATTTAATAATATATCACAGTTATATAAATAAGATGATATTAAAGTAGAATCATTGGCTATTTATGTTATAATATAAAACAAACTATCAGAATTGGTACCTTAAAAGAGTGAAACTTTTTCACATTGCATTGATAACAAGTTTTTGATCGAGAAAAATTAAAAGAATTTTTTTAGAAGAAAATTATTAAGTATGTAATTAATTAGGTAATTGATCCACTGGAAAAACAATAAAAATTAAAATTGAATAACTAGTGTACATAATTAGATTTGAAAAAAATAGTGATTTTTACTAAGAATTTACTTTAAAATATATGAACGATTATTATAAAAAATAATTTGAATCTCAATGATGATGATGATTAAAGGATTAAATAATTTGAGGATGAAAAACATTCCCTCAACATGAATTTTTAGGGCTTGATGTTCAATTTATGAGTCTGGAATAAACCAAATATACACTCTCCATAATAACTCATATGATAATTATTGGTAATCATGTTTAATATATGTATTTTACCTAGAAATGTGCTCTAAAAATAGTTAAGGGTTTTTGAGATCATGTGTAGAAACATCAAACTTGGGAATATTTAAAAAAAATTCTCATTACCTAGTTTAATCTAATTATAATAAATATGTTTTATCAAATAGTTCTAGAATGAAATTAATGGATATACATATATGGGAATATATATGTTGTGGGAAATTCACCAATAAATATTTGGTGTATCTAATATAATTTATGAATATAATTACACTAAATGGAACAAAAAATAAGGGTGAATCCAACAAAAAAATGCATGTACTAAAAACATGACAAATTGAGCCGAATAAAAAACATGATTTCTAGGAAACTATTGGTGTCACTGGTGTTTTGGGAATATTTACATAGATTGTAAGCATAATATTTCAACTCTAAAAATTGTATGATTCCATGTCACAACACATAATATAAAAGATGAATAACATAGGGTGCAATAATACCTCCCTCAACAATACCTAATGGTTGATTAACATGTCCTTACACTCAGATTCCATGATATGATTACTCTTCACCACTAAAACCATGATATTAACTACACAATGTTACACCAAAATAGTTTGTTTTTTTTCTAGGTCACCCACCCAAAAGAAAATATCCACTTGCAAGGTTGAGAAACTCATAAGTCATATATACCATTCTTAAGACTACCCACTCCCCATGAGGGACTGAGGATGTCAGGTTCCGTGGGTGAGCCTTATTCATTAATAACTATAGTTAATAACAAATTGGAGGCTTATTATGTCAATAATATGTCTCTTGAGTGGGATAGTATATAACCATAGATTTAACACAATATATCATTTTCACTCCACTTCCTCAAAAACATTAGATGTACTAATGGAACTCTGATATACATCTTATATCTTATCACCTCTCCATGTAAATGGTATGAAATAATACTTCCTATTTAATTCATCTAAAGGAGTAAATTATATATTTCTACTAATGTATCCGACTGTACTATAAATAGATTATAACATTTCTCATACTTTAACCAACTAAAATTAATCCATGTAACTGACTTGTATTGATTGGATAATGTGTCACTCCTCAGGTTGAGTAAATTCACTACATCTTATTCCAAATATTTTATATTTTAATTTCTAATTGAATCTTCCAAATATTTTTATAAATCACCTAAATTTTATTTGATTCCTATCATTGTTATTTGACATGACCATACTTCTCACAAGTAATGGTTTGATGTCATTGTATTTTATGTCCACATAATTCAATCTATAAATACATAAAATATAATACCATAATATATTATATTCCTTGAATATTTTGTTATTGTCTTTTCAAATATCATTAAATGTTAAACCTATTGTATAATTGTACTCTATTTGTGGTGTCACATTTAATATTTTAATCATCTGGGTGTTTGAGAATTTATTCTGAAATCATGATCCTGAAGATATATCTAGACTATTTTGAAACAAAAATTTCTTATTCATTTTCATCTATCATAAATATATTAAATTTCATTCATATTATAGTGTGGAAATCAATATAATACTCTTACAAACCATTATATATCTTCTATGTAAGAAAAGTTGTGATATCTTCTATTCATTAATAGTGAATTTTATCATCTATATCTAGATCATGGAACACAAGATATCAATGTAAGTTAATTATGTTATCATGAAATCCCCAATATCCTCACATCAATATTTTTTAATATTTATTTTATTTTATTTAATATTATATATAACATGTTGTAGAGTGTGAAATAGTTCCATTATGTAATTTTCTTCCCACTACTGATTCTTTTATTCTTCCATAACCTCTCTTTCTTCATGAAATATACTTTTTTAATGTGACTAATCTAGAAAAAAGTATCACATAACATAATATTTTTCATCTATGACATCCATTATGGTGTGAGGAATTCCATTATGCTATGATTTTATCATTTTCCATAAAAAATACAATGAACTTCTCTAAATAACTCCTTGTGGACTACATATCTTATAAAAATATATAAATCCAAAAAAATTAATATAATTATACTCTATGTATTTATTTACAATACAATGATGTATATGTAGAAAACCATACCCTTTACATGTAGAAATAACAAGGATCCACTTCTGTAACATCTATTACCAAATAGCATTTGTAGTTTCTTATATTGTTCGCCACTATAAATTTCATGACTATCACCAATGAGATAGATAAAAATATCATATATTCCAAAACCACCTTGTATGGATTTTCATCATATTATTATACAAATCACCATTTGGTTAACATGGATTGTTAAACCCGTAAAATATAAAAGACATTCATAACCTCCATTAATTAACAATATATACATTTATTATCAACTCCTTCCCTTTTCATCATTCATTAATTTTAAACAAACATAAGATATAGCCTCCTAGTTTCAACATCCTCCCCATTGGTATTTTTTAAAAATATTATAATAAATCCAACCCACTTTTTAACATCAATTTTTTTCCATGAAATTTATAGATTTATATTTATTTCTACACACTCTAATTTTTTCAATAAAATTTAATGGGTCCACACACAAATATAATTTCCATAATTATCTCCCTTTTTTCAATTTAATGTGAAAGATTATGTTTACAAACTATTTTTCATTATGTTCTCAATATTTTATGACATAATATATCCAACTATATCAAAACTCCATTGGGATATTTTCATCCCAACTTCACAGACATCAACATTACAAAAAACAGAATACGTTCAATTAAAATAATTTCTTATTAGAAACAAATCAAATAATTATTTTCCTTGAATCTAGTTATATAAATATAAAACCCAGTACCTCTTTCATACACACAAAATAATCAAAATATTTCATCCCAATCCATTATTTTTTAAAACATATATTCAATAATGTTATAACTCTTCCTTTAGTGAGAAACACATCCTTAATAAATTTGATACAAATTATAGATATATATAACATATAATTTTTATTAAACTCATATAGGTAATATTTATCACTTTTTGGATACTAAAACCACTTATTGATTCCACTTTGTAGCTGAACCCTACAGATCTTTGTCACAGTTATAGTATTTTCAGCACATCCCTTGTAATTAGTGTATCTAACAACCTTTAGAATAGTTAAAGGATTTTTTCAATTATTAGGAATTATTTATAGATTTTAATAATACAATATTCAAGAATTAATTTATAGATTTTATTCTATGATTCAACATCTTTCCCATGTACCTACAATCTCTCAATGTATTATGTAATTGAAATTTCCACCTAAAAATCATCATCAACTATAGGATACATGTTTTTTATGTTCACCACAAGGTTTATGAAATGGGATTAAGCATCATTATTTCTTGTTTCAAATAATCATGTCATGGCCCTATGAGATTTTAAATTAATTAAAATCCATGAATCTTATATGGAGCATGGGGTGTTCTCCAACCAATCATGTCCTTTTCCAAATCTAGGAGGCTATGAAACATGGTGTAATGTATCATCTATGTATGAGTGGAAGATCCTATATCTAGTATAAGAGTTAAAGGTTAATATCTAAACAATATGGCTGACACATCAATTTATATTCTTGTAACAACTATTTTACAATGTCCTTCAAGGTTCATAACATGGGCTTAACCCCCCCCCCCAATATTAGGCTTCCATGTTTAATGTCAGGACCAAAAAAATAAAAATTGAAATGTTAATCGAAATATCTTATATAACATGTGGGGTGCTCTATGATTCATATAAATTCCATTTCAAATCTCTCCCCAAACACGAGTTCTTATAAAAATGATTGAGGTGGTGATCCAAACTAAAAATTGATGTCTGGGATAGATTTGAATGTTTAAAATAAGGGGGCGAAGATTCCTTTGAAATTGTAAAAAAATAATTTATTTTAAATAATAATTGATAATAGTTAATAAACTAGTTAAATGAAAGTGTAGTGGTTTTTTGGATATAGTAAAATGTAAATATAATATGAACACAAAGTTTCTATAAAAGTTTTGGTCACCTAGATAATGAATTTACTCCTCAACCTTCTCTACACTGTGAGAACATTCATACTCACTATGAAAAATCACCTTGAATGGTGTGATAACCAATTTATGGACACTAACTTTTACAACACCCATAGGTAAGACATAACATATGATTTATAGGATTACCAACATATATTAACATGAAATTGGGTCAGGAATCACAACATATGGTCCTTTAGGATAGTTATAAAAAATTTATTTTAATTAGTAAATTCATAAATTGAATCTTATGAACATATTGATGAATGAAAATATATAACATTGAAAATAGATGAAATAGATAATAAAAATAAGAATATAAGATGAAATTCGATGCATCTTAGTGATCTTAAATCTATTTCTATGTAGATGATAAACGTTCAATTTATTTCTTGATGTCACAAATGGAACAACAGTAATAGAACGATCATTTGACACATGTATAATCATTTCATGTATCTCTCAAGACTGGATACTTCAATTAATATTAACAGATAACCCACTGAAGGAGAATACATGAGAATCACTTTATTGACAACCACAAATATGATTCTTATTAATCATCTCAACAATCAATGGTAAATAACTAAAAAAATATTGAAACATTATTATAAAATATTTATGAAAAATATGTTCGGTTTGTTATTCCAAATTATCACACCCAATAACTATGTAAAATAAATTATTTATTTCTTGAAAAAACTAAACATAAGATATAGGAAATCAAAGGGGAATGTAGATTAATGGTTTAGTCTCCTTCTTGGAATCCAAAAGACCCGTGTACAAATATATATAATGGAGGATTTTCTGAGACAATATAGTGATTACTATTCTAATAGATCTATTCACATAAATTGAGAATAATAGAAAAAATATATACTCTGGGCCATATGGATTTGGGATACAAAAGGTATTCCAGCCACATGGCCTTCAGGCCACCAAAGGAATTCGAGATGATATATTTTAGGCCATCATTAGTTCATCGATCAATAGATCCTCTAGGTCATTATGTAGTCAGGACAAAATATATTGGACTGTGATCTAATGGAGGAACAAAGGAATTTAGGAGCCACTATTGTGGAGACAATCAGAATGGGAATAAAGAGAGGGACATTGAAAACTACGCCAATGGGAAAAAGAACTATATTGATCTATAAGGGGAATTCTTCATAATCTGTAATTTGGGATGGTAAGTGATGAAATATCAAAGATTTCAATGGAAGGGAGGGGTAGTTCCAATATTGGTAGGTATTCAAGACTTTTTTCATATACAACGCCTCGTATATTTAGTTCTCTAGGTGATTTTAGGGTTCTCTCTCAACTAATTTGAAAAGTGTATTAACCATAAATAAAATAAAATTTAAGTCCATTAATTCCTTCTGGTAGTGGTTACAAGTAAATATTAAATAATTTAAATAATTATGTTCAATCAAATATGAATGTCTAAAATTTGAATATAAAAAACATATCAATACTAGGTATCATCTGATTATGTTAAATAGTAAAATATTTAAAAACTATATTTCTAAATTAATATCAGTTTTAGTTTTTTTGGAATATGGTATTTCCATGTGCCTACAGAATTAATGTTGGGTAGGTTTGTAGAGGGTGTGTCAATTCAATTGGTTATCACACCCCGTCCATTGAAAAACTCAACTCAATATCAATATATATATATATTAACAAATATTTGATACTATAAATTAATAAATATATTTATAATTATATTATGGTAAATATATTAATAAATATACTAATATATATTCATAATTATACTATTTTAATTATAATCATATATTATAATAAATAAAATCATAAATATTATTATGAATGTATATTTATGTAGGGTGATTCCTAAATAAATAAATATATTCATACGGTATAAAAAATTTATTAATATATTTAAAAAAATCATAAATAAATATCTTTATTTATCAAATTATATATATATATTAATATATATATAATAATAAATAAATATATATTCAAATATATTCCTAAATGTAATAGTTATTGTAGTTTCTTATAAATATATTCTGATATAGGATTGTAAATATATATTTCTAAAATTATATTCATTGTTTATTTTATTTATTAATTCATTTAGATATATTTACATATATAATTATCAATATAATTATCAATATAATATTTCCTTATTTAAAAGGGTTTGTTTCCCCCAACACATTAAAAAATATTTTTATTGACATTTTTATTTATGTTTATTTATAAATTTATTTTTAAATTATAAATAAATTCAATATTATATTAATATATTTTAATAAATTTGTCCATAAATATAATTATAAGTGTATATTTTGTAAATACATTAATATAATTGTAAATATATTTTCTAATATTATTTGTAAATATAAATATATTTCATTTTATAATTACATATATATTAAATAAAATATTTACATATTTAAAAAAATCATAAATAAATACGTCTGCATATGTTGATATTACACTAATAAATATATATATATATATAATAATAATAATATCAATTTATTAATATTATAATTTATGTAAAAATATATTTTTATAATTATATAATTTTAAATATATAAATATCATATAGAATTAAAACCATATTATTATTGTTATTATAGGTTGTTGGGATTACAAGAAACAAAAAAAAACACACTCTACCACTCCCAATGAGTCAATTCACATCCCTCCCTTCCATGAAAGACATGCATTCATGGGATCTATTTTATTGCAATACCTGGCCTGAAGACATGACATCTTGAAAGCATTAACATGGCCCTAAGGCCTAGAGGGAGTAGTCTACAACAGGTCATGTCACTTGTATTATGACCCACTACCACCTTGAGTAGAAATCATTACACCATGATCCTGATCTGAATGTATTATCACCCCTACTGAGAAACATTGCATCACGTTAGACAGACACATTGTGGTAACACAGACATCCTTCCATGATGTTGGAGGAAAGATGGGTGATGGGTTTTAGTACACCCATAACTCATATGATATTCCCCCTCCATGATTCTTGTGTTGTACCCTACGTTAATCACATGTGTAACACCCGAAATTGATACACTAGATCTGAACTAGAGAGACACATTACATCATGCACTCCTCTCTACATTGAAAAGGTATTTAGGTAGAAGAATTATTCTAATCCTATTAGTGGGGAAACTATACCCATAATGTCATGTTATAAACACTAATAATTATTAAAATATATAAAATAATATAATGATATTATTATGTTGAAACTCAAATGATGGAGAACCAATCCTACTGGTAACAAACTATCTCTCAAAGTGGATAACCAAACAAGGGTTATAAAATAAGAAAACAAATAAATTAACAAACTTGTGGGGTCCTTCAGAGTCTATCCTAGTCCAAAAACATCCCAATGATTCTCTGCACACCCATCCAAAAATAGGCCTTTTCATTTACTCAAATACATATAAATGAGGTTATCAAGGGCATCAGAATTCCCATATAGGATTTCGATAATTGTACAGATAAGAGAGACATCATGGTTTCTTCAACCACTATGAAAAGTATAATAGGTGTATTACATGATAATAATAAATTTGTAAATAAGTACAATAATACCCATTCAAATACTGAGTGTTTTTTCAATAACCATGCTTCTAAAAACACCCAATCATAACTTCTTTTGATATATGCAAGAAAATTTATCAAGGGTCAATGGAAAATGATATAAAATGAGCTATATGGTTGGAGACATATCTTAGTATCCTCAATAATTCATGAAAACCAAACTACTCAATATATATAAGTCATCGTATTCACCATGTTCCATAGTATCTTCAAGTCATCTTGTTCTATCTAGGACACAAAGAATTCATGCTCCACCATCATCATCGTTAGACATCATGCACACTCACTCTCTTAGTGTAAACATTCCATGATGGACACTAACCACATGTACCATGCACAAAACGTCCAAAGTCAAGAGAATACACAATATGAAAATTAATTATAACAAAAAATGGAATGAAACTTTGAGAATTATAATGGCATTATATATCAACTTGTGAATCAACAGAAAATATGGAATTAATATTTTGTTATAATTATAATGGAATCAAACTTTATATATATGTAAACATAGAAATTCACACTCCCAAAATAAATATCTATTAATGGAGAGAACAGAAAATGTAAAAACATTTATCATACCATGAAAACAAACAAATATAGGATCCCAAAATGGCAAATAACATCCCACATCATGGTTGATTATAAGAGACTCTAAATTTCTTAAAATAAATAGTGACTGAATGTGACTCATATCATTTAGGGAATCTCCCATTTTAAGGGTTTGTAACTCGATTTATCAATCATCATGATGAGAATTAGAATAGATACTTGTCTTAATTTATTGTTAAGAAGATGATTCTTGAATCACATACCACGGAATCTCTATCAGTGGATCCATGATAGAGGAATGTCAAAGGAATATATTCTAATTCACCAAATTCATCAAAATTTGTGGACAAAATCATGAATCAATAATTGATCACCATTTATATCTAATGATGATCAATCCATTATCATTCCATCAATGAATATTATATTCCAGGAGATAATCAAGAAGAAAATGAGATAAGTGGAATTAACATCCGTACATCCCAATAAACCATGGATTATGGATGGAATGGAGGATTCCAACTAGTAATGAAATCAAGATCAATGGATAAACTAACATTGATATTGGGATACCATAAATTACCTATTATACAAATAGAAAACTAATGAACGAAGAAGATATTATATGGTTTCATAACAGTTTGCTCCATTCCATTGTAAGAACTCCAACGTACTCCCAATTATTATTAATTCTTAAACACAACATTGAACATTCAGGATTAAATAAAGATTAAAAAATTAATAAAGAACAAAACATCATTGAAAAAACAAATATATTATGTTTTATTGAGATCATACCCATTACCTAATTTACCAACCAATTGGTGCACAATGATTATTTGAATTATATAGAGTGAAAATTAATAGTAGTGAAATATGAGCCGCTAGACTAGGAACAATCATCAACTAAACAAGTCAGATAGAAAACTATTACCATATACAGTGAGAGAATGTCATAACTAATAAGGAATGATACTTCTAGATCTGTTCATTTCCTTCCCTAGTCTTAAAATCATTCTTGTTCACAATTTTAGTATATGAGTGTCTAAAAATCATTGAATTAACCAAAAATTCTCTCCCATACAATCGGGGGAAGGATATCTGAAATCACCATAATAGACTGATGATATTGAAATTTCTAAATATTTTTCATGAAAGGAAGGTTTGAGATTGAATCAATCCATGTCATCCTCATAAAATATCTAAACAAACAAACAATAATTTCAATAAAAAGTGATGTTTAATGGTCATTATATTTCCCATGAAAGGGTCAATCACCCACTACATAGTGGTAGATCAACTACTCTATAAAGGCCACCACCCACTACATAATGGTAGATCACCTACTATATTAGGTTCACCACCCACTCTGTATGGGTACACAGGCCAATCCCACATTGCGTAAATGTAAACTACCTCTATTATAATTGTAATCCATGAAATATATTGTCCATGTATGTGTATATTGTTTTATATGGAGATAGTGTGATAAAATAAAATACCTCACTTAAGGGTAAAAAAATCCAAATGATCACGTAAGAGTAGATAAACAAGATCATAATAAAATCAAATAATTTGAGACACATATGTAGTGAATTTCATTGAATATTAATAATTCTATAAAATAAAAAAAATATAATGAATTGAATAGTTAAATTTTGAAAACTAGAATGCTAAATTCAAAAAATGTTCCCAAATTTTAAAACAAACTAAAATAGAATGATGATGTTATAAAACATAATAGTTATTTAATTAGAAACTTTTCAATATACCAATGTAGTTCTTGAACTTTGATAATGATATATCTATAGTCAAATAATCATCCAGATTTCTATCATGGTTTATCTTAGTTAAACACACCATTCTATATTCTATAACAACTCTAATAAATTTTATCTTAATAACTATTGGGTTATACCTACTAGGGAATACAAAATTTTCAGAGAGATGAGGTGAAAATTGAGAAACAAAATTTATAGTAATAATAGAATTGCTTATACTAATCTAAAAAAATAAACACATTATCTATATTTCTTCCTTCACAACTAATATCTATGATTAGTACTCATCCACGGTGGTTGAGTGTGATGAAAATGATATTATATTCACTTTCATGTTATCATCCTTCTATATTCAATGCATACATAACCTTTTTTTGATTTCATAGTTTCAATATTTCTATCATACTTAGAATCTACATAACTGATCACTAATTCAGAATTGTTATCACCATTTCCATAGTAAATTGAAATATATAAAGAAGAATAAATGTACTATAACATACATTTAAGATTATATTAATGTGTCATTATCAAATTTTATAAAAAAAATTTCAAGGTAAAAATTGATAATGAAGCATCTATCCTGGTTCGAATCATTTCATATGTAATGCTTCCCACCAAAAAACTCTACCTATATATTCAATATGATAAGCTTTGGTATGTGACTTAGATAGTGAAAATCTAAAATGCTATGAAAATGTAATACTAATAGGTTTAAAGAATGATTCAAAAACATCTTATTAACATTGATTATATAATAATGTAGAGATGTATAATGAATCATATGATTCTTATCCACAATACTTTTCATTCCCAAAATTTTCATAGAAAAACATTGATATATTTTTCCAAAAAAATCATATTTTATCATGGAGGGATTAATATAATATAAATACACATGAGTAAATTTTCATCCACATAAAGTAGTAAAAAATTTCAGAAATTTCAATATATTTTAAATATTCACATGAATCAAATTGACTCTTGATACAACCAATTCTCAATATAAATGATTCAATCTTCTTATTCCATTATATTGAACCTTGTTTGAAAACATATAATAATTTTTAATGAAATTAGACTTAGTTATCATTAAATTAATTATCAAAACCAATAGGATGAATCATGCATAATTTTTCATTTAAATCACGCGATAATAAAAATAGTTAACATTGATTTATAATATAGTAATTTCAAAATGGGAAGAAGAAGAACTATGAATCATTGTTTAATAATTCATAACTAAAGGAGAAAAAACTTATATTAATTGATTCCTAGTATTTTATAAATCCTTTTTCTACTATATTAGCTATAAATTTTACTATATTACATGAATTTTTGTCTTTATTTGTTTTATAGATCCATTTACAGAAAATAATAATAGAATTACGTGGTCTGTTTACTTTTGAAAATGTATTTTTCTTTCTTAGTGATTTCATATGATCTTTTATTGATGAAATACAATTCTTATTTTTTCTATCATTGATAAGAAAAATTTATATTTTGGAATCCTCTCGACGAAAATCATGTTCCACAAGCAAGGAAAAAGAAACCATGTTAGCATAGTTGTACAAAAAAGTTGGTCAAATGACTCTCTTTTATATCCTGAGTGACATGATAACATATAAGGTAACTTAGATCTCTATAAATAAGAATATTTTCAACATCAATCTCAGATTATGTCCCAAAATGAGAATGATTATACTGAGAGGTAGATGTAGGAGTCTCAACATGAGAGGCACTATCAATTGGAGGATCAACCCAATGTCCCACTTATAGTAAGGAAAGTCACTGACATCTGTGGGAGGCTAGAAACTAGGATAAAAGACACTAAAGTAGAACATATTGCTAAGGAAAATCATTCATAATCCTAGTCCATATTTCCTAATATTATATCCCTTCATCACCACATGAAACCAAATGAAAATTGTTTGTATAAACTATATGATGAAGCATATAATTTTTGAAGTGATATTAGATAGTGTATAATAATAGATTATGATGTCTATAAGATGAGGAAAGTTTTAACCATAATAATACAGGGTTCCAAAATCCAATGGTAGATTATGTACAACTATTTATTATGTAAACTCTCATGGTGGCATCCTCTTACAAATATTTCATGGCCATGCCTGAGCTTAGAACCAAGCTACGAATCCACATAAGAATGGGGTTGTTGATATACTAAAATAGAATATCATAATATTGAATATGAATTAGAGTCAGGAGTCTAAAAATTATATCATTATAAAAAACCACGAGTTAACTCTGTAGATCAGTTTTCAATGATATTATTAGTCTCTAAGGCCAATATTTTTTTACCAGATTGATTTTCTACACATGATTTTAATGCTTCAAACACAAAAAAATTCATCATATTCCGTTCAAAAAATACAAACCCAAAAATTCAATGAAAATTTATTTATAAAGGTGATAATGAATTTTAGTCCACCATGGTTGGTAGTCCTAGCATGTCCCCACAACATGGAGTGAACAAACATAAATCCGAGAAAAGATTTAATGTTGTATTTATGAAAACTGGATCTTTTGGACATACCAAATACATATAAAGGGGTAAGTAACATGGTGTGACATCAGAGAGAATCCCTATATCTCTCAATTCCTATACCCTTTTATAACAATCCAAAAAAAATTCATATGATTTATTCTATCACAATTAGTGAATTAGGTTCTTCTCAACAACATTACCATTTTTTTCATCCAAATTATATATAACTCACACATAAAGGTGCCTTTAATTATGATTAGATCTCTCAAATAGATTCTTAGACTACTAGAATAATATTTAACTGTGTAACAGTTCCGATCAAAGACACACAATGACACTATATTTATTTGAAAATATATATACCATCATACATCCAACATGGTGACTAGTGAACTGCCTATGATTTTTATCTTAAGAAATCTATTACCCATGACATAAAAACTATTATTTTTTGTCAAACCCCATAATGATAATGGGTAAATTGAATAAATTATATGAATCATATCAACAAGGAGAATATTCTTTTTCGTAACCTACTTAATTATTAATTTGCAATTTAGCATGTTTTTTCTAGAGTATTAATCTGGATTGGTGACCTTCTCATTAGTTTCTAAGGGTGTTTGTGAGTGAGGTAAAATCACAATAAAAATAAAATGTGTTGTCTTATGGAAAATTTTATTAGTTAGATGACCCATTCAAGCATGTAGGTGGGCCCCATGAAGGATACCACGTGTTTTTAAGAAAATTGGTGGTACCTAGTGGCCTAGGAACTGATTACCATTATAGAGTGTGGTTTTTATGATATTAATGTGTCACACTGGTAATATTAGCTATTGGTGTAGGGACACAACCTCAAGTATGGTGGAACTACTTGAGTTGAGATGTAGGATCCACAACAAGGATGTTGTGCTTTAATGTGGGTGAATTTAACACCCCATAAAGACAAAGAGATAAATGCCTAATCGATATGACTCATGATAACAAGGTTCTTCATTCTTTTCAAGAGACTGCCTAATTAGAACTACACAATTAAACACTCTTTTCCTAGAGTATTGATATTAATGGGTGACATTCTCGGAAGTTTCTTAGTATTTTTGTGTGTGAGGAAAAAACACATTGTAAAGAATATGTGTTGTCTTGTGGGAAAAAACAATAGTCAGATGAAACATTTGGGCATGTGGTTCGGCCCCACAGAAGGGACCACATGTCTAAGGGTATCTAAATGTATCTCCTAGGCTAGGACCCAACAACAATGTTAAGGTGGGGTGTTTGTTCTTGTTAGTGTGACCCAGTTGTAACATTGTTGGCTAAAACCACATTTCCTTTCGTTTCCTTAGTAAATCCCGAAAATATACTCCTATATAGAAACTTATTGATAGAATATCTGAACTCTAAAACATATTTTAAATGAAAATTATATTAGAAAAAAAACATTATCACATTCATATACTTGTTCAGAATAAAGAAAATGATCAGCACAATATTTATATAGTCTACAATATTTTATATAAGGTAATTTTCTTCTAAAATAACTGGGGTTTCGACAACTATTGTAGGTAAATGTTTTCATCATGGAATTAGAAGATGAAAACTTCTATTGGATATGTTTATGTCCACCATTAATTTTTTTTTACATTTCTTCTTACATCAAAATTATGAATGACCCCTCATATTTAAAACCCCATCTTCATGATTAACCTTATCCTTCCAAGAAAAACATGAGAAATAAATAAATAAATCACTTCTAAAAAAGTAAATGGATCCATATAATACATTAGGGTATTAATAATATTCCAATAAGAACTACCTAATTTAACTATATTTATAAGGTATTTTCCTCATCTTTAACACTTTGATTAATTTTTCTAAATATAATAATATATTATTAAATTTTTTTTTGTATTTCATGAATGGATAGCCATGAATCATCATGATGGCATAATATTTCTTATTCTAATTCAGATATAAAATTAATGATGCTTTCATATAAATTTTTCAAATAATAGACTAAATACCAGCTATATAAGATTCACAAGAAATAACACATCTGATATTTTCAACTAAAGACAACGTTAATGAGTGATGTGATTTCATCAAACTATTTAGGGGGTCATCTGAATAGGTATTAATTATATGACCATCATTTTATTGAATAATGTGGGGTTTATTATGTATGAAAAGGGAATAGTGAATACCTTTTGTGAAATTTTTCACAAAAGTTTAATCACCACATAGTAGAATTGATAATACAGTTTAAATAATCATTTTGGATACATGCTAGAATAAATAAAACAATGTATATGGACAACCATTTGATACCAACTAATATGTGGAACAAATACTTGCATACCATAATAAAAAAACATGAACTAAATGAACTTTATGAAAAAAATAATAAATTGATTATTTATATATTCAAAATTGATGATTGTGGTAAATAATGATCGAATAGAAAAATATAGAAAATAATAAATACCATATGAGATTTCATGTCTTTCATTAACAGTTGGTCATACTCCATGGAAATAGTAGCACCAGCCTTACAATATTTATTAAATTAGAAACACAATATATATAAATAATAGAAATATATATATAAATCAAAGAAGAAATAATTGCACATCAATGAAAATACATAAGAACAATATGAACTACAATGATAAAACCTGTTACCATATTTAACAACCAATAAATTCCCAATAGTTTTTGGGATTCCACCAAAGGAATTCCAAATTTTGTTAAAAAATAAATATTGATCACGAACAATCTTTAGTGGAACACAAAATTGGGTAAAATCAAGACATCTATTGTGAGGGAAATAGTGTGAATCAAAGGGAATGACACCTCTAGATCTGATCAACATCTTCAATGAGCTTAAACTTTTTATCTTTATCAAGAGTGGTATACATGTCCCTAAAATATTTCGAACTAATTAACCAAATCTCTCTCTTAAAATCTATAGATGATGACCTTAAATACTTCTAGGATATTGAAGATGTTTAAATGACTCAACAACATCTATGAAATAGAGTTTTGATAATAAATCAATCCTAAATATCGTACTGATGAAACATTAAATAAAACCCTATGCGATGGTCGATAAAAAAGTTACATAATGGTCTTGGTAGTTCATTTTTAAGGGTTCAGCAGTCGATGTTCAAGGGTAGATCAAATAAAATATACGAGTAATCACCCACAACATATGGGTAGATCACATGAAATGTAAGGGTCATCACCCACTGTGTAAGGGTACAATTCCTAATCCCCATGTGCATAAAGTTATACTGACCCTCACATAATGATATTCCATAAAACCTAAAATCCACATGATAGTAGACTATATAACTGAAATACATGAAATAGTTCTTCAATACCACATGAAACGGTTTAAACTAATTAAGTGGTTCACTTAATGGTAGAAAAACTATAGCGGAATTAAATCAACAAAAAATATAGAAATCACTAGATAATTATAATGAATAAATAAAACATAAAAAGGATCAAATAAAAGTATAAAAAAGTGAATCGTAAAATAATATAAAATATGATAAATTATTATAGAATTAAAATTATTCTTGAAAATATGAAAACATATTTATAATAAAATTAAATAGATCTATATCTATTCAATTTTTTTCAAAATTCCCCAATATTATTTCAACATGATCATTTTAGAAATCCTTACACAAAAAATCACATTTTTGAAGAACATTATCTTCTATCAATGTGAATTCATTGAAATGACTATTTAAATAAAAATCTACAATTTAATTATTAATGGATTCAATGTCCATCATCCTCCATCTATCAAGAAGAGGTCTAGAATTATGATTCATTAACACAAACCTGATGGACATCCATTGTCAAAGGCGGATCATAATGTGGTAACTACACATAACTAAAATGTCATATTCCACAATGTTCTATTAGGAAAAGTGGAGTTCAACCCTAGATAATGAAATATAATATATTCCCAATATATAGGCAAGATCAACTCACTAATAAAAATATGGGTTTTCATAGATATGATTCAAAACTCATCATTTAGGAATCAATATATTGAACAAATGTGTGAAGAAAATGGGACATGAATGGGAAAGAATTGATTCATTGGTAGACTCTTGAAATTTCTAATAATCTTATTAGGCTCATATTTTATAATTTATAGGGGGATTGAATTTCATGGTAATCAATGACTTCCTAGTGCAATAGTTACAACCACGGACATGGAACACCATCCACCCGGTGGTCCTTATCGGCTAGACAAAGGATAACTTTGTGGATGGTGAGTATACATCAACTAAAAAATATTATAGGAATAATTAAATTCATTATTCATCGTCCACTAGCTCTTAAGTGGTATCTAATATAAATTTTGTACGTAGTTAGCTGTTTGATGGAATCCATTGGATAACTAAGGAGTTATTTAGTGCCCCACCATGCCAAGACTCCCCCTAATATCTAAATATTATTTCATAAACCCTTATACACTAAAAAACATTAAAACTCACATAATAAAGATGATGAGAGAGGGGAAAGGGAATTTTATTAACTTGAAATATCCAAAACCAAAAATGAATATGTAGCAACTGGTTGGTTTCTATACATGATCAGACTATTCCCTAGTGTAGATTTATGTTTATTAGGATTCCCCTATATCCTACATCATAGTACATAGGAGTGTAAGGTCAGTTGATAAGAATTAAGAAACTCATACATTCTATCAAGGCCATACACTTGCATGTACATGTGTAAATCCATGCTCCATTTCCTTCCAATCCTATCAAGATATTTGAATGGTTTCTTCTTTGCTGCTTAATTCACAATGGTGATGACCTTTTTGAACTATGTCTTGAAGGCTTTAAAATTATAATGGATCAGAGGCCTTTTGTCTCAAATCCAATTGATATTCTAAAGGCCTTATGGACCTTAGGAATAATTATGTGACATGAAAGAAAAATTCAAATGAATAGTTCCATCATTACAGTACTGGTGCATCAATTTATAAAGAAATTTTTAAATAGTGTCTATTATTTTATAAACTAGAGTTTCTCAATGATTGATCACATAAGGTTTTCTACAAGACTGCACTCTCATAAACAATTTAAATATATAATTAAAAATATGTTTTTCATATATATAGAAATATGTAATTATAGATATGTAATTTTTTTAACAAATTATCCCAAGTAAACTAAATATTCCACATAAACCTACTGTTGCGTGGGAACGTACATCAATAGAAGAAGAAATAATCATTTTTATGTCAAATTAATACAGTCGAAAAGTGTATAATATTGAGGAATGATATATTGAATGATTCAAAAAAACCAATAAAAATTGTGTAAGACAAAAATATATAGACAGATGAAACAAAAAAGTCAACTTGTAACCTATTGTCACCACCAAAAAATTTCACAATAAAGGCTAAGACAAAAAAAATCCAGAATTCTTTGTGATGCCCTACCATTTAATTTTATCCTACAATAAATCACCCATAACCACCCATTTGAAGATTTAGGGTTTGGGAACAATGCCCAGTAGGATACCACCATTGAGTCCATACCAATTCTAATATCAAGAATTAAGTAGTTCTAGTTTTTAAAACAAAACTTATTTATATTGAATTTTTATAAATGCAAACTCATTTGTATATCATTTAATGTTTTTCATATAATCCTCTCATATTTACATAGACCATAATATAAAAACTAAAAGTGATAAAATGTTAATTAATATTTACAAACCATAAGTTATTAATGGGAAAAAATTTCCATGACAAAATATATTATGAAAGACCATGTGATACAACTTCATGTGAAAACCATTGAGAAACTGTCCCAAAACTAATCCACCTCATGATAAACTATGAATATATAAAAAAAAATTTATTTTCACTTATAATATAACATTATATTTTTCAAATTATAAATCCTAATGAAAAACATGTTGTTAGTAACCGATATTGAGTCCTTCCATGGTATGTCTATATCTCAAAATTAACCCATAGTGTTTCCACCCTAACTATAGTCACTTATCTTCCCATAATCTACAGTAATGATTCCCAATGTGATATGTTTTTTAAAAATATATTTCAAAAATATGATATGATTTTATAAAAAAATATCCAATCCATCTCCACATTTGTTTGTGTTCGATAGAAAATTTTCTAAATAAAACCACCATTAAATCATTTAATCAAATACATGGTTTGAAAAAACCCAATTTTTAATTTAAACCCCATTTAAAAACTATTATCATTCAATAAAATACATTTAAAACACATGTAACATATATTCAATGAATATCCCAAATTAATTTTATAATAATATTAACAAATTCAGTGAATTAACTCATTGTATAAAAACAATGACAATAATAATGAAGAATAAACTTATCACCTTCATCCGTATAGGCATGGGAATTAAAGATTGGGTCATAATTATTCTAGATCATCAAGAAACACATCAATACAATATGAAGCCCCATTTAATCTAGAATACATATCACCTATGAGTTTCACAATATGACCGGAGAAGCGATCAAATGAGGATTGTGGGAGAAAAAGAAAAATCTGGTAAAAAAAGTTACATACCTCAAGATGATCTATCATGAACAAATTAATTCCATCTATAATCCTAGGATAAAATGATATAGATCATTGGGAAGGATTATTTCAAGACAATATAATATTAAATGTCATTAGATGAGAAATGGGTGTCCTAGTAAATATTAATTAAAAATTTGTATCATTAAAACTCCACGTGCATGATTTTTTAGAGTGGCTATACAGTTACGAGTAACGGTGTACCTCAAGACTGAACCTCCAATTCCCTTTTATTATGGATGAATAGTGTGGTCACATGGTTTTTCTAACCATGTTCCAATTATGAAAATACTCTATGTCCAAGGGAGAATGATTTTCACTAGTTAGCCACATGGTTTAGACAAATCGTGCATCCCCTTCTTGTGGGTCAAAAGAAACTGCACTATTATTTAAATAGATCACATGGGTTTTTCAATCTATTCTATAACTATGAAAATCCCCATGGGATTACAATATAAAAACCACGAACTTTATTACACATTAAATAATGATTTATTATATAAGATTACAATTATTACAACATGAAATAATGACATGTATATCATCTTTGGGAATTCGGTATATAGCATGACATCTTGAATAATAGATACACCAAAATTATTGAAAACATCCATATCATTCTTCTCAAATTCCGCATATTTTATAAATTCTTGGGATAACCTGGGGAAAAACAAAAGAATTTGGTTATCAATAAAACCCAGTAATGAAATAAAAAATAAATAACATGAAGTACATAATACATGACATACAATAGGAATATCTGTGGGCCATAAAAGGAACATAAAAAATAATAAGGGGTCATATAAAAATAAAATCATTACGTGAGATATGTAGAAACATATTATAAAATTGCATCACAAATATATGTCAATGAGAAAACCGAATGACATCATGGTGGAAAAAGTTACATAATGGAATGAAGTTCACTCCCAATCTTAACCAAATGTATCCTGATACTAAACATTATCCAATGCACTGGAGAACTATATAATTATAGGTGAACTCAACAATTTAATTTCATTCCTATGCTTATCTGTGCCACATAGGTCATACAATAATGATTCATTAATAATCATAATAAATTAAATGATCAAGGATAGTGGAATACATATATGTAATGAACTAATAAAATTGTATATGTTCATAAAGGTGAACAATATTGAAATGAAATGGGTACTATATTCACTATATAAGTTATTAGGTATGGATAATCGCCGTCATATTTCATTAGCATAATAGTGTAATATAAAAAATCATAATATAGGATGATGAGAGTGAACAGGGTATCCAATTATTTTGAAATTTTATGGGACGTAATAGGTTCATGTAAATAAATGTTCCAATATTATGAATTATAAATAGAAGGAATACGATCATAAAGAAACATTACTAAGGAGAAGAACCCTCAAAACATATAGGCATGGTAATTGGTTTATGTAAAGGATCATGGGAGGATTCACAGGGGTGAAAGGGGGATCTAATAATTTATAAATAAAATTCATTAAAGTGGAATATTGAAGTGCATATCCCAACAAGAAATTTTTTAACTAGTCAATAAATCAGAAAGGAGGTTCTTCATTTGAAATGAGAAGAGAGAAATTCCTTATGGAATTTCAGTATTATAACAACATTGGAAAAGATCAAAATGAAAGATAGAAAAAATAACGAATTAATTATACAATCATTGGATATTAAGGTATTCATATAAATAAATTACATCATAAAAATTTTAATTATGAAGACAAATTAAAAATGAGGTTTCTGAATTGAAAGGAGAAGAGGAAGGTGAGAATCCCTTACTATGTTCTGGCATTGTAAAGGTATACATAAAGGATCATGGGTGGATTAATGAGATTTAAAAATGAATTTAATAATGTATCAATAAAATTGAATGTAATGGTAATATGTAATAATATATCACAATATAAGAAAATATAATTTATGATATTTAACAAAAAATAATTTATTGAATGGTAATGTGAAAAGAAAAATCCCTTACAAAATTTTTCTATTGTAATGGATTAGTTAAATACCAAAATCAGAGATAATAAATGATATAACATTAAAATAACATCCATTAGACAACACGGGTTTTCTATAAATGAAAAACATCATAATTAATTACAATAATGATGAATAATTCCATAGAAGGTGGTTGAATTTGAAGGAGGAGAAGAAGGTGAGGACCCCTTAATAAATTTGGGCATGGTTATGGTTGTACACACTGGATCATGGATCAATTAATTATAGTTAACTATATAATAAACCATTCTCTAATAAAATGTAATGTAAGGTGGATATTTAATAACACATCCAAATATAAGGAAAATGTAAATATAGATACATAAAAAAATGAAGTGGCATATAAAAATAGGAGAGTGGAAGATCTAATACAATAGTTTATGACTCCAAATTCATGGTAAGGGAATCTTGAGATATTTGGGGCACCTATAGAGGAATATATACTATGTATGGAAGAGTATGGAAGTTAATTAAATATTTTTAGTAAAGAATAAAGGAAGAATGGTTAGGTTTCTACATTTTTGTAATTATCATTCTTTTATCCATTAGTTTCCATTTTATTTATACAAAATTTTTAAATTATAATTCTAAAAACTATATTTATAAAAATAATGTGAAGTGATTTAATCTTCATCTTTTATATAAGTATAATAATCATCATTAAAAAGTGTTATTAACTGAGAAAATAATGAATTATGTTCCACACATTATGTGTCCATCAAATCCTAGTTCCCTATTAGCTATTAAATTTCAAAATCACTTGTTGAGTTAGAATAAACTAAAAAATTACATACTATAAATTTTTTTATCTTTCCTTGATCATTATCACTTTTTTCCTTCAACTAATTCTAGATTTTTGGAATTTAAATTCATATATTTTCTTTCTTTCTTCACTCAAAAAATTTTATAATTGATACATTGTTATGTTTTAAATACATACCTATCTTTTTTCCATTTTATTCTTCATTCTGAACCTTATATTTTATCCTATGTTATTCAAAAATTGATAAAAACTTTTTCCAAAATGATCAATCTCTTTTTCAATTTCTTGATGATAATATTGTAAGAAGCTATTTGAATCATTAATTTTGATATAAAAGAATAAAATTAATCTTTGTAGACTCTTTAACAAAGATATTTTTCAGAAATATCAAATAAATTTTTTTTGGCTTGATCTATATTCATTACAAATAATAATTGATTGGATTTCTAATTTCCATTCATGCCACTTTTGGGGTAGTTTCTACACCAAATTTTAAACCATAACAATTTTTCTATAACTTTTCTAATATTAATCCTTCCATATACAAATATAGTAAACCTATGAAACATTATAGTCGCAGGCTCATATTCCCCCATTCTAAAATATAAGTATTATAGAAGTAACAATACTAGTATTTTATTATATTATAAATCATGGATGAAGAAATTTTAAATAAGGGAATAATATATGATTATCATAACTATAATATTTCAAGAATAAACTACTATAATATTTAACTTTTTCTATATCCAAGGACTATAGAAATTGGATAGAAGATCATCGCCATATGCTATGGTCATAGTCATGGAAACTATGATGTATGGTATAGTGGTTGTGGTTAACTGATTGGCCATAGTTAATGAATTTGTTCGTAGTCCATCCATAACTGCATTGCCAATATGGTAACCATATGTCCATTGTTATTATTAGTCATGGACATATCATTTAATTTTTTTCAGATATGATCCTTAATCCTCCTATTAAGAGACCCAACAGCTTTACCTCTAAGCTATGTCATATATATAAATACAAATATTTATAAATTTATTTCATAATAATTATGTAATCTAAAACCATGGTGATCATGGGAGTAGGATCCCTATGACCATGGTAAATGGGTGACTATCATCTTAGGTTGTTCCCAAGCCATCTAATACAATGATCGTAGGGATAACAGGGATGGATATGATCCTTGGATGGACCATTGAAAACAGTAACCCTTAAACCATAGATATAGTTAACCCATAATAGATCTATGACAACGATATGATTTCTAACAATGGTTGTAGGTATTTTCTACCCACGTTAAATAATATTTTTTTCATGTTCTTGTTAATATCCCATATAGACATGGTCAGCAAGGACCATGAGAATATGGAATATATGGAACACCTATATCCATGATCATTGGGCTTAAAATGAAATATATGTCTTATTTCCACTTTCACATCAGTCTGTAGAAAATCCCATGGGGTAATGTGATAGATTTATTATAAAGATACATTAAATTTTCATTAATCAAAAAAAGAATATAGATCATCCTCAAGTAATTAATATGATTTTAAAATTATTTTTAGAGGTTGATACTGAAATGTTTCACATATGATTTCATAATAGATATATAGATTCCATAATCATTTCTATCAAGAATGATGAATTTTTGGAATCCATAAATCACTTATATTCATTATAGCCATCATAAAAACAAATCTTGTTTAATATAATTTTAGCTCAAAGGGAGGGATATCATAATAAAAATTAAAAAACTTATTCATAAAAGGAACACATTCTCATGCGAACTATTTTGTGACATATTAAAACAATTTGAGTTAAAAACTACACAATATTTATAAGTTCATTCTCTAATAATGAATTTTAGTATAATTTAGATAGATAAATTTACTAAATATAGTGTGAATTTTCTTTTTAAAAATTAAGAAAATATTTAATTTAAATAATAATCTATTTTAATTAATCATCTAGTTAAATTAATGTATAGATTATAATAGGATGTGAAGTAATTGAAATGAAATATGAACATAGAATTTTTAGTTTAGTTTCAATTGTGTTGATCCTAAATCTACTCCTCATCTTTAATTATATCTATAAAATATTACCTCTCAAAATGAAACCTTACATTGAAATGTGTGACAACATATTTATAAAGAATTCATTTTACAATTCCTTGATACATAACCTCACTGGAATTTTATAGGAGTTAGAAAATATTCAATAATTAATTTTTTTTGGATTCATAACCAAAGAACCCTGCTTTTGGTCCGGTTGAATGATAAACAATGTCAGGACATGACCATGACAACATGATACATCGATGGCCAATTTAGACCTCAAACTCTCTGAATGAAATTTTTGATCCCCATGGGCTAGTGATTATATATTAGGTATCAAAGACAGACAAGAGGAACTGATTTTACCATATGAATAACTGAAAATGACAATATAATAATGAATCCCTAAACATTAGATGATTCAAAACCCTCATCAATATAAATACACCATAATGTAAACAAGTAAAAATCCCATGTTTTATCATCATACCCAAATCACATCCAATAAAAATATCATCACATTATAGATAGATCATAAACTCAAGCTTTCATGGCCAACTCAATGTTTCTATAGTCAAGAAGGAAAACCACCTCCAAGTGGATCTTTTTCCTTTTTCTAGAACCAGTAAGATAAATTCAAAAAATTCACAAATGAAAAATTATGTAGAGTTAAATAGTATCCTAGAAGGACCCCTTAAATTATTCCATAATCTATCTTTATTAATTATACAAAATGTTCTCAATTTTTAGATTTTTTTAATAAAAAAATAATAATAAATTTACGTCAAATCATTTAAATTGAAATAATAATGATTTAGAAATAATAACGCCCCTCATAAAATTATGAATATGATTCTAAATCAATGTAGGTATGAAAAAGTCATTTCATAAAAAAATCATTTATAAATACTTTTCAAACATAGAACCATTGTCATAAGTCCTAATGATAGTTACTTTAATGAACATGAATCATCACATATCTCTGTGAATATGGTTCCTTGAGTGCACAATTCCACAGATCTCAGTACTTGAGAGAATAGGGTTCCTTCCCAAATAATTATCTCTCTACCGTAATAATATTTTATCATCATTTTGATCATTATTACATGGTTGGTGAGGGTGAATAAATTACTAGCATGAAAATATTAAACTACCCACCAACCCACCTAGGATCCTATATTATTAAATTAAATCAGTCAAGGGTAAAATCATTAATCTCAAATAAATTCATTGGATATCATTCAAGAATCCCAAAATGAAATTTTCAATCTTCCCATTTCATTTCAAAAGCCTTAATTAAAAGTATTTTCATTACAACTCATACATTTCAAAAAAATTGATTTTATTTCAAATCTATAAAATATTTCATGCCTTATTTTATCCAAAATCTTCTAATTAATTTTTCATATCATTATTTTCAGTTTTAAATCATCTTCATTATATCGTTATATTATTTTAAAACCCATACTCAATGTTTTCTTAACAAATATCATAACCCTGATTAAATTTAATTATAATCTAAAATCATTCTTTGGGAATAAAATATAATCTTATTTAAAATCATGAAACAAATAATAAGTTCAATTGATATGAATTGCAATGTGCAACTACATACCTCTATCATGGTATCATCAATCAACAACATGAGAAACATAATTAGTGGGAGACAAAATTCAATAGTAAATTATAAAGAAAATAATTGGTAAAAATTACCATATGAAAACATGAATCAAATATTATCCTAATATTTCACATCCCCTAGATAAAAAGAATAATGGGGGGAGAATTTAATTTACTAATAGATATTGGACACACATATAGATAGGGATTCAATTCATTATTTGACACTTACATCTATAAGGATTCAATTTTAGAATGGATAAATTGACCTCAACAGAGACTCTAAATTCCCAAGAGACGATATAGTCTTGAGAGAATATTTTTTAAAATTAAACCATTGAAAAATAGAAAAAATTGTGATATTTTAAAACCATTAATCACCAATATATAGGTCACTTGTTTTCCATAGGCTTCCACAAATTATCTTGTGGCACTAGATAGTTTTACAATTCCTTTGGAAACCCCACTAACAAGAAGATGACATTCATGTGGAGACTCCATTACAAAATCCTTACACTGACTAGTTAGATTTACTATCCAGTTGTCCATGGGTATTTATCTTTGAAAACCCTATTCCCAGCCTCCCTGAGACTAGTTTGTGGGACTCAACAATTTGTTAGTTAGTAACCAATAGGATATTTTAATTACAAGTTTGCAACCAACCATGGATGAAACACCGAAGATACTCCCAAAATCTCAAAATAGAATCACATAAACCCTCCCAATCCCACAAATGACGAATATAAGATGAATCAACCAATATTAAAAATGAATATTTAGATATCATCATGAAAAATAAGAACTAGAAAGAGAAACCAAATAAATTTCTTGAAAGTATATGACAATAAATTATAATACTCCACATCGTGAATAGTTTGTGTAACTAGAAATCCTCATCAAGAAAACCGGTACACCAAAATATGAGTCCACTATTATCCCATTAATGACTCATGTGACCGTGTATCAGGAGAATTAAAAAAATATTTATAGAACCTAAAAAATATATATAATTTTCCCACAAAGATCCTTCATATGAGAATCGTCAGTATAACTCACCTCCCCAATAATGGTCATAGTATGGTCCACATCAATGTTATCATAATCAAAAAAATTATAAGGTAATAAAAGATATTTCATAATCTGAGACTCCATAGCTAGAATGAGTAGATTAAGTGCTTCATATTTTCATGTAGTAGAATTCATGATAACTGATGAACTTCAATGTTTTTGTGTTCACTTATTAGGTTAGAGTGGTGTGCGATTTGAGTCATCCATCACACATTCAATGAGGATGAGGTTTGTTTTTTTAATTCATATGTATATCTCTGAAGGGTAGTTGAGGAGGGATCAACCTTGGTATAGACCTATTATCGATAAATTTATTTTTTTCTTCCTATTTGTTAATTGATTCTTATACTTATCACTACTACATACCTCTAACACTATGATTTTCATCATAGTTTTACTGTTTTATTTTTCTACCTTAATTTTTATTAAAAATTATTTTCCCAAATACCACAATGGAACTTGACACAGATCCATTGAGAGTGACCTCAAGGTTATATATTGTTTTATATATTAGGATTATATATTTATATTTGAATTTACTCATAAATATAATTATTTCAGTATTATGACATACTTTACACACCATTTTTATTTTAACAAAAAAGGAAAAAAATGTGAGAATGAAATTATAAACTACAATGAATTAAATTGAAGGAAATTAAAGATAACATGTTTTGTAAAAATATTTAATTTAAATTTAAATAGGTATTTCAAAAGGACTTATATTATTCAATTATAAATATTTGAATCAAGTTTTAGTAATATTGATCTATTGGTACATGATTTTCCTTTTTCCAAAAATTCATGTTAGAGGTGTTGTAGAGTGATTAGTAGAAGAAGATCATAGAAAAAATAACAGTTTTTGAAATAGGAATAATCAGTATATGGATTTTATGTAGGTAGATACCAAATGTTCATAAAGGAGATGAAACATGAGTTGGGGTGGGTACATGGGTAGTGGTATATGTAAAAAATAGAACATGAGACTACTATTGTAGGTTAGGAACAAGCTGAATAAATTATGGGTATAGGAAGAGATTGAGGACTCATAAATATTGAATTTTCAACATACATGTAGGGAATCAGGATCCTATTATTGTATTTTATATCTATAGAAACATTCCTAATAATATAAAAAAATTTATCCCTCTCCAAAATAGACTGTTCCTATATGTGTTCCACAATATACATCTTCCCCATAATTGTTTTAAAATTTTTATTTAAGGGATACATTTAAAGGCCCATGAACAAATATCAAAATTTATTTTTTCAATTAATCCATGGTGTAAATATATTGTGAGATATTACATTATAGTAGCCTTAATTAAAAAAATATACTCAAGAGTCATAACAGATTCATCATTAACCATGTCTTAGAGCATCTCAACAAGTTTATAAATATCCATCTAAAATTGGTTTTTGACATCCTTAACACAATCTTGAATACATTTAAATTATTTATTAAAAAGTAATCTGATAATATCATCATCTAAATTAATTGATGTTTGTGTAGTACATGATAAGGTCTAGGAAGGTTGGGTGAACATAATTTATTTTCTAGATTGTTTTACATGAATATTTAATGTTGTAGATAAAATAATACCAATATGTCTTAAAAATAATAATTTTGAGTTTTAAAACTACACATATCTTGAGTAATATAATATTACATCCAAAAAATAATGTGCAAAATATGAACCACAACACACTCAATGTTATTGAAAATATTATCCTTCCTGTCAAACTCATTTTCACTATTGATACTAAGAATAAATTTATTTAAAAAATATATAATATCATTCAAAAAAATGAAATAATTAGAAATTGTGATATATTTTTTAGAATTAGGAGAAGATGGTTGAAGTGGAGAATGTTAAAATGGTGTATCTATAGCCGTAAGAAAAGGATATATGACTACTATTATGAATTCAGTGACTAAAATACATCTATGAAATTATAAACATATATTCTTTGTTATATGAATAGATATTATGAGGATTCTTAACTTCATTATTCAAATGAAAAGAATCATAAAAAAATAGAACCTCAATTCTGAGTGAGGATTCATTAATATGATCGTCCTAAAATAGATTGTATGAGTCATGCCCTGTAGAGGATGGTTGATCTGGTACTGTAGATCTAAAAATATATTGTAAAAGATAAACATAATTATCATTAAAAAATCACTCTTCATAAATATGTGAGATGTTATTATCACAACAAGATCTAGATATTCAATAACAACTAGAATATTTTGCCCATTTGGCTTAGGTGGGATAACATCATTACGATCATCCCTATAATTACCGTTTCCATGAGTAGGTGGAATCAAGTTAAAAAATAGGTTATCTTAAGATTCATATTCCATAGGAGGTGTTTAATTAGAAATTTGGGATCTCTAAATCTCGGACAGGGGATTATTTTATCAATGTATATCATTATCCATATCCCCAAAAAATTAGTGATATATCTTCCAATCAGAAAAGATCATAGAATTTGTATCCATCATTTTATTTTTTACTTCATCTCATACATATTTAGATTATATTTGATCTTCTAAAGCTTCTGAATCATTTGGATTGATAGAGCACCACATACCATCTTTATTAGATCATTTGGCCTCTTCAACTACATCAATCATAACCTGGGATCCATTATCCTTAATTGAGTGGAAATCTTTAACAATATGGTAATGACCCATCTCTAGATATTTGGAATCCTTTGGTTTAGTATTATTTTTTTATGGATTGAAATGTTCATAATTCATATTATAATCTACTAACCATGTATTTTTTTATATTGATTCTTGATAATATTCATTCATATTTACATCGATTGGTTACAAACTAAACCACATGAATGTAGAGAATATTAAACTCTATTAAATATAATTCATTTATTTTCTGGTTGAGATGAAATCAGTTTTGGGTAAGGTAGAGTGTTAATCCTCAAGGAAGGAATATTGAGATCTTTCAAATGTATCATAATAAGTATATATAGGTTTATAAAAATATTATGAACCATAATGTGTATAAGGAATATTTCTTGCTTCGTAATAGTTATGAAATCCCCCTTCCTAAGGATGATAATATACTATACAAACAGCCATAATATCCTACACTATTATTTTAATTTACTATGAACATCCATTATTGGGTTCCATCATTGGTTGTCTCCTATACTATATTTCCATAATCAAAATTCATATTGTTTAAAAGATATTAACTTTGGTAGTCCTCATTCTCCCCAAAATGTGGTACATTTAAACTCTACGCCAAAATTTTTGGATAAAACACACATTCATTACATCAAAATAGAAGATATAATATGATTTAATTGATATCCAATTTTGAAAATTGTATTCACATTAAACTCCTTCAATAAATAAATATATAAACATCGAATATTATCTAAAATCTCATTGGTCCTTCTTTTAGAAGAAAGTATCTTCCAACAGGAGAACAACATGTCATACACCACTCCTCATCAACTTATTTTGATAGGGAGTATTCCCATGGAAAAGGATATGGCTTCATTAGTTTTAAATATCGACTCATGTTTTCCATTGATACTTTGAAATCACTAGATTCTTTAAGAAAATATTAATCAAAGGATCACTTCATCTACACTATTTATATCTATAATTCAAATTGTAAAGTGTGATAGTTTGGGACAAGGAAGTGTCAAAAGTGTGTTTGGATAGATATAGAAAGGGAAAAATGATTATAGTTATATTTTAAGATATTTAAATCACATAAGAAATGATATATAATACATCCATTAAAATAGAAATAAAATATACATAAAAACACATAAAGTAACTCAAATTAAAATAATTTAATAAAATATTCCTTATAAGAAAATCATATCAATACATATAAATTATATGCATTCAAAAAATATTAAATAATGAAAAAATAATAATTAAAAATTGAAATTCATTCCTAAATATAGTATGATATAATTAAATCACTCAAAATTTAGAGGGTTTATAATTGTTTTTTGAATAATGATGTTATGTACCCTTAAATCAATACTAGAATAACTTTATTGAAAATTATCACTCCATAGGTGATTTTTTAAGTATTATTGTTTTTCTATTATGAGATATAGGTTTTTTGGAAATATTAATAGAACTTTTACTTCCATGCATAATATGGACATATTGGAATTGATATTCATAGTCTTGTAATGTGTGTTCCATCCATATAATATGCACACAACAACTGACTGTATAATTTTCTTTATCTTTAATAGTTTACAATAAAACATGATTTATATTCAAGATAAGCAAGTATACTAGAAAAATTCCCAACAAGTGAAACCATACAAAGGATCATTATTAGTCATACATATAACCATTGTAGTTAACATATGAATATAAAATTAAATCAAAACAATGTCCTCTTGAATATAATACTAATGAGTTTTTTTACTTTTTTGGTATTTGAATATTATTATAAAGTCATTTAAAAGTGATTCTATGGGATTTTATTGATAATTTTCATAGATAAACACACTAAATCTAATATCATCTAGGATAGATTTTAAGTAAGATTATTTTCCTATTATAACTGTATTAATAGTTACGTCAACCTGTTTCCTAGTTTTATCAAGATACAATTAGTAAATTGTACTCATTGGAGTATCACTTCCTTTTGAAATATCCCTGATAAAATGTTTTATGACATTTGTTTAATTACAATAATGTAAACTAATAAATTAATTATTTTTAAAGGTTTGAAATTCAAAAAATAAATTTAGTTGAAACATAAAACACATTTAAAACTAATTTTTAATTAGTTTTAACATTTATTACATGAATAATTTCATGAAAAAACAAAAATAATGACTTCAACATATATATGGGTAATAAATTCCGCTTTCGAAATTATTTTTATAAATATGGTTTGGTTAGAAATTACTTTCGGAAAACCATTTAAAATAAGAATGTTTTAAGAATATTATACCACACTCTATGAGATTATTTTAAACTGTAAATTGTTAAAGGAATTTTGAAAACATTATTTTATAATTATGGTTTTTTAATATTTGAGGAATCCAAACAAAAAATATTGAATAGATTCACTATTTAAAAATGATCTCTTGAATTACCTTTTAAAGAGTTTGAAATTTAGATGTGTTGAAATTGAGAGTAGTTTTCTGATGGAATCAATTTTATCTGTTAGTGAAATATATTATCATAATTAACAAATTATTCTTGGTAATATCCTTTTGAAACCAATATATTTTTTCTTTTAATAAATTTCCCTGATTCATCCACCATAATTATATATACCCAAAATGTGCCAATGGTAAGATGATATTTATGTCTAACATCAATTATCAAACATTATTTCATTATAAGTGATTATTTTATGAATTAATATCCATTAATAAATGTTTATAATTTATTTCATTATTGTTGTCCATAGGTTTAGGATGTGGTAAAAAGTCTTGAGGCTCAACTTAGTATCTTAGTTAGGTTTGGATTTGAGTACATTTATCCATGTCTCCCACTAAAACATCCAATGGATGGTCTTGATTGTTCTAATAGTTCTAGGAATTAATAAACATGGTTATTACTAGTTCTATTCTACTTCATAGAGGAAAATATGGTATCTTTTATGATATTTGTGTTGTAAATAATTATAATGATTAAAAGATATATATATATATTATTATTAAAATTTGTAATTTCATCCTTTGGATTTTCTAATGCAGGTTTGGGTTGTAGTGTATCTGTCTCAATAATAGTGACATAAAATATAACACCATTATATATTATTATTATTTCATTAAATATATTTAATTATGTTTATATATTGTGTTACTTGCAACAACTATTTTTTTCAAAGCATATTAAACAATTAATTTTATAATTTAAACCTTCCCATTGTTAGATATCCATTAAATTGGAGATATGAATTGTTCTAACTATATTATGAAAATTATTTGGTTTAAAATTTATAAAATGAAATAAATTTGGCATAAATTGATTAATAGTGGAAACAAAAATCATTATAATGTAAAAGAAATCCTTTTCAGATAAAATTGATTTTTTAATATGTGTTCTCATTTAAATAAATTAAATTATTAACTTTTAGTCAATGATTTTAATGGAATATATATATTATATATTCAATAAAAAAATTTCTAATAAGTTTTATTCTAATAATTGGAATATAATGAGTCTTGTTTTATGGTTAAAATCTTGTTTTGTTGAAATAAGATTTTTTTTACGTTCATCGCACTAAATTTAAAACTATTCTACCCAATTTTTAAATATTTATTTTAAATATTTATTTTTTTAAAATATTCATGTACAAATATTATCAAAGTGAATCTATTGAATGATTATATGAAAATGTATTTTCTAATGAATAATTAAAATAATAATTTTAAAAGTAATTTCATATTCATTTAATTTATTTAATACCATATTTTTTATTTTATAATGGTTTTAAATGTAAATTTAGTTCAATTATATTATTAATAATCTTATATAAATTATTTTAATCAATTTTAAATTGATTTATTTTATAATTTTTTTTGAAACAAACAACTTCCTTGAAAAATGTTTTTTTCTCCTCAACCAATTTAATATAAAACTAAATTATTCCACATTTTTTAATTTATTTTGATAAAATTGATTCCATATTTGGAATAATAATAATAAATATTATTTATTAAGTCTAATTTAAATTAATTTACATAATTATTAGTGATAGAATAAAAAATAAGATACCATGGTTATGGTTAAATGGGGTTTACTGAGGATTAAACGTAACGAAAAAGATAGGTTTTCTAATAAAACAAATCTAAATATTCTTCAATTGAAATATTTACCCCTTATACTATCATAAGATTGAATATAATAACATTTTGATGCCTTTTTTATGATAATGAATTTATTATTTAGGATTGATTTGGAAATAGTTCTATATATATTCCACATGGGTTTATTTTGACATTTAAATCAAACTGTATTGCCCTCTCCTCTACCCATGCAAAGTGTAATGCCCTAAGATTTTATGAATTAATTTTTTCTATTTATTTTATCCTTTTATCATATTTTTTATTTCAAGAAACAGAAATAATAATTTAATTTATGTTAAATCTCTATGGTTTTCTTGCATAATACGTAACACCAACTTAATTTTTTACTACATGAAAAATAAATTTTCATGTTCTCTACAATAAATAATCATTTTATCATGTGTTACACAGAAGATTGACTTTTTGTGATGGATTTTTTAAAACAAAAGACTGAGTACTAAAAATTAATAATTCATTATTGAAATTTTAATATTTAATAGGATATAACATGGACATTTTGTTTGTGATTATATAATTAAATGAATTATGAATATATATATTTTAACTCATTCATTATATATTAACTAGAAAAGAATATAGAAACATAATTATTATAAAGTTAGTGATTTTATAAAAGTCTATTTTTATGTGAAATAGACGGTTTATATTAATAAGATTAATTAATTACTAATCGTGATTGATATTAATAAAAATTATATTATATATATATATTCAAATAAATATTTGATTAAAATCATCTAGTATATTTGATATATATATGGAATGAACAAACCAAAATTTATACCCGAAACCCCATTTTTTTATAAAGCTTGTTTTACCAACTTTTAATGGAGAAACCATTTTAAATATAATTTTTTTCAATTTTTTGGTTATAATATGTCAAATTATTCTTCATCATTGAAATTGAAATAGAAAAATTATATTATGATTAATTTTTTGAATTTTTCTATAACGATTCATTTTTTAATGAATTGTTAAAAATATAGAATTTTAATTGAAAACTACATTTTCATCTAATTAATTTATAAGGTAAAATTATTTAGTTAATTTTTTTAATGATAAATTAGATAATAAATTTATATATTAATTCAATTTAGTTATTTGGGATCAACTTTTCTTTGAAATTGGGTATACAATCATAGAAAACTTTTGATTTTTTTTACTCTAAACAAACCTAGTGTCGTCCTATCATAGGGATTAATTTTCATTTAATTTATACCACTTTGATAATTAGAATTAGAAAATTGGATTCCATATTTAGAATTATAATAATTTATAATTTTTAAAATGGTTAGATTTTTGTGGACCAAAATGATTTGTGAATGTGATAAAAATTAATTACAACGACAAATAGATTATTTAAGTTAATAAAGTCATCAAAGTTAAATTTATGACACAAAAGACCATAAACATGTCCAAAAATCATTTTGAAGACATTAATTGTCCATAACCTTTGAATTATTTATTTTTTATGCTTTTTAGGCCTTTTTTAGATAAATATGTTGGTAAACCTAACTTGTTTTGAAAAATGAAATGTGTATCCTTTATCGTCCCAATAAAAGGACACCACCTCTCACTCTTCATAACTCATATAAAAGTAGTTAGTTTTGGACAATATCAGACCAAAACAATAAGGCCCCAGCCTTAAACCTTACTTAATCTTGAGTTATTACAAGATTACACATTGAGGATCTTTTCGGGTTTAGAGTTTTAGAGAATTAGATCATAAAACTTGCATTACATTCCACATATAAACAAAGTGGTTACATAAAGATAGTATTCTTCATTCCCATCAATGGAAACATATTTAAAATAAAACATGGATTTATTCTTGACACTTCCTTGACACTATCATCATATCATGTACCTTTCCCTTGACCTGTGAAAACATTTCAAAAAAACTTGGGATGAGCATAAAAAGCTCAGTATGGGTTATAAAAACATGGAAAGGAAACATGGGTACAAATATACATAAGAGTGAAATCATAATTTACCCATAAAACATAATCACATTAACATACCTCATCAAATCATTAGTAAATCATTGAAATCTTAAGACATAAAGGTAACTTGAGGCATTCATAACATTCTTACATAGGGAGTAACCCTCTTGGTTACATTTGGAATACCCACCACAGTATATTCCCTAAAATCTCCTCGAAGAAACCTTAATGTTTCACACCTTCGCATTACCCAATGTAATGGAGAGCTATATCGGGCTCACCCGCCCTTAGTTTATCACGGAACCACTCGTCTTCATAATAATGCCCAAGAACCATAACATAATCGTATCACATAAAACATGCGTAAAGGAAACATAACATTTCCACATTTCAATCACAAGATATCAATACAACACAAAAAACATTGTGAAAACCATTTTCAATACCAAAATAAATGAAAAGTAAAACATGGCATTTATTTTTCTTTTAAAAAAAGGTATGGCTTGTAGAGGAAGCTGAAACTGAAATAACGGTCACGACGGCGGAGAAGTCATTGTCGCCGCATACATACGACAAAAACATTCCCTTTTGTCGTTTAGTAAATGCTTCATATAAAAAATATTCCTTTTGAATAAACATAAAATTAAAAGGGGTTTATACACCGTATAAAAGAAAGATGTGTATAAAATAAAATATGCCTCAATGAAAGGAGATTGAGACGAAGTCCCATACCTCATATCCGACTTGACCCGACCGTTCTTTAATCTCCTGAATAATAAACTTGAGTTAATATCTACTTTCTTATGAACCTTTTTCAAGTTCATTATTCCTTTTATACCATGTTATGAACATCATGCAATCATTTAAGTTAATAATGTTCATTTTGTCTGTATTTGGTTCTTAAGTCAAAAATAGACTTCTTATACTTACATGTTGTTAATTTGGTCAAAGTTTAGTTATATCCAGAATGATATTAATTATTTGGATAACATATATATCATATATATTCATCATATACATGTATTTATAGTATTACATCACATTCAGAGGTAAGAAATGAAATGCACAGTTCATGGAGACGGTAAGTCGTACGTACGCATGAACACTACTTCCATTTCTATTTCGTATTTTCTGGAATGGAATTATAATGAAATAAGTGTATATTATAATTCCAGTATAATAACATATATAATATCATTAACCTTATCCGTTACACATCACCCATATGGTATTAACGAATCAAATCACTTTCAGGGGGTCGTAGTCCGCACTTCCTAAAATGAAGATATCGTGTTTACCCATAATGGGAACCATAAAGGTATGCCCAAAATGAAAAAAACATAAGCTTAAGAAAAATATAAACATATTATATATCATATATAAAAATAGTGACATCATAATGGCCACCTTTGAAGGTGTTAAATGAGTATTGAACAATCATCGTTTCGGGAGGCAGAATTTCGCCATCCACGGAAACCGTATGTTCTTTAACCATTTGATGTAGTTGTGTGAGAGTGTAGCTCAAATATATCTTATAAAAACATCCTAGTATATTTAAGATACTGGTGTTGTTACAAAATAAGTAAATAAAAAGAGTTTAGGGGGTTGGAGAAACAAAATAAAACAAATGAACATGAGAGAATGAATTACCTTTAAAAGTGTAACTTCTTTTGATTTGAGCCTAAAGGCTTCCTTTGAAAGGATTATTCCCAATGGGAATCCTATATTATTAGTAGAGGGATGTGGAGAGAGTAAATGGGCTGGGTTTGGCCGAGCCAAAGGCTTGAGGAGTGTGTGAAATGAGGTAGAGGTGGGGGCCTTTTATAAGAGGAGAGGAGGGGCACTTTTGGAAAGTAAAGAAATATTACTCTATTTGAAAATGTGTTTCGGTTTTAAAAGGTCCCAAATTGATATAATTCGTGGATAAGGTGATAAGGGTTCGAAATCCACTCATCAAATTGGTTTTGGACATGTGTAGTTCATATATTTTACATTATCTTTCCATTTTATTTAAATCGTCAAATAATGATGTCATCGCTGCATCATTATTATGTCATAAATAATTTAATTTATTTAATGTCTAAAAATTATAAAAAAAACTACTATGATGTAGGAAATCGTTTTATCTTTCCAATTACTATTTATAATAAAAAATCTGATCTTTATAACGCCATGTAAAAATTGTTTTCGTAAAACATATTATGTTTGTGTCATTTTTACTTTTACATTAAATAAAAAGTTGTTTATGTCATTTCCCAACCAAAGTGGATCCATTGGGTTCTGAAGTTGACCCATGGCTTGTCTTGGTCGGCCATGACACAACCAATGAGGGTAGGACATGTGTCAAGCTCGTCTTATTTTATTAAAGCATTATTTTTACCTTAAACTACACTAATTACCACTAATGGCGATTAAGAACTTAATAAGTTACTATTCACCAAAAAATTATTATAATCTCATTGAACCACATTTTGCTTCTTAATGACAACCATGTATGTCGGATTTTTGATATTCAAAACAAAATGATGGCAAAATTTCATTTAAACGGAAAATCAGTTTTTATAAGTACCACTTAGTGGTTTCACTATTCATCAAAAATTGAAATTTTTCAGAAAATTACCAAAAATTCACCCTAAGCTATATTTGATATTCCGAATTCAAAAATGAAGTCTATTTTACAAAATTCAAAACATATAAGTCACATTAATTAATTTAATAATTAATTCCCACTGTCAGAGCAAATAGCGTGTTTTTATGAAACAATAAGTATCAAAAGATTGACACTAGTTTAAGTGCAATTTCAAAGTGAAATTGATTCCAATGACCACCATTGGATTAAATGGTAAAAATATATTCTAATTTCACTTGAAATCCAATTCAAAAGATTATATAATCATATAAATAAATTAGATTAAAAATCAGTTTTGATGTAAAATGCAGTATTTTTCACTATTCATTAAAAAAATGAACATTGTCAGAAAAATACCAAAAATTCACACAAATTAAATTTTGATGTCCCAATCATAAAGAATAAGTTTATTTTGACAAAAATATTTTATAAAATTGTCAAAAGATATATTTAAAAAGGGTTTTCCATCATAAGGCAGTAAAATAATCTTTTAAGAATATTAGTGTATTCCATGCTTAAGATTGGTTTTTATTTCCATTTTAGGCCTCTAAAACACTATCTTAATCATTAATATACATAGATAAAAATATCTATTATTCATTACTTACTTGGGATGTTACATCCTTCCCCCCTTTATAAAATTTCATCCCCGTAATTTATTTACTTATCGAATAAATGGGGGTACTTATCCCTCATTGCATTTTCAGATTCCCATGTTGCCTCTTCCATCATGTGGTTTTTCCAAAAAACCTTTACCTGCTTAATCACCTTATTCTGTAACACTTGCTCCCTGTGGTCAAGAATCTGGACTGGTTGTTCCTCATAAGATAGGTTCTCTTCCAGCTGAACTACCTCTGGACTCAAAACATGAGATGGATCTGGCATATACTTTCTCAACATCGAAACGTGAAAAACATTGTGTACCTGAGATAAACTCAGAGGTAAATCCACTCGGTGTGCAACTGATCCAACTCCCTCCAGAATTTCATATGGTCCAATTAACCTTGTACTCAACTTTCCTTTCTTACCTAATCTCATCACACTTTTCCAGGGAGAAACCTTGAGAAAAACATGATCACCTACCTCGAAAGATAGATCCTTCCTCCGGTTATCCGCATAACTTTTCTGCCTGCTCTGAGCTGTTCTCATGTGTTTCTGAATCAGCTGAAATATTCCTGCCATCTCTTCTACCAATTCTGGTCCCATCAACTTCCTTTCACCCACTTCATCCCAAAAAGCTGGAGTTCGACACCGCTTCCCATATAATGCCTGAAATGGTGCCATCTGTATACTGGAATGAAAACTGTTATTATATGAAAATTAAACCAAAGAAAGATGTTGGTCCCAACTTCCCTGATAATCCATAGAACAAGCTCGTAGCATATTCTCCAATGTATGAATTGTTCGTTCTGACTGCCCATCTGATTGAGGATGAAAAGCTGTACTAAAATTTAATTCAGTACCCAACGACTTCTGAAGGCCTTTACAAAAGTTAGAAGTAAACCTGGGAACACGATCCGATACAATGGAGAGAGGAACTCCATGTAACATGACTATCTCTTTAAGATACAAACGAGAAAGTTGATCAAGAGCGAAAGTATCTCGTATAGCAAGGAAATGAGCAGATTTGGTCAAGCGATCAACAATAACCCAGATTGCATTATTACCTCGATATGTCTTCGGTAATCCCATAACAAAGTCCATGGATATATTCTCCCATTTCCACTCTGGCACTGGTAAAGGCTGAAGCATCCCTTTAGGTAACTGCCGCTCTGCTTTAACCTGCTGACAAGTCAAACACATCACAGTAAAATAAGCAATATCTCTTTTCATTCCATTCCACCAGTAATACTCCCGCAGATCTCTATACATCTTAGTACTGCCCGGATGAACTGAAAACAGAGAACTATGATCTTCACATAACAACTCTCTCTTCAACTGTGAATCACAAGGCACACACAATCTCTTCCCAAATCTCAAAACACAATCATTATCAATGTTGAATTCAGGAAACCTACCTTTCTGAACCAGCTCTACCTTTTTCTGCAACTCACTGTCTTGCTTCTGTGCTTGCTTGATTCTATCTGATAGAGAAGATCTCACTGATACCTGAAACAAAACAGAAGGACTTCCTGCACCAACAACTTCTATGCCAAATTTCATCAAATCCTTAACCAAAGGATCACATTCCAAACGCAACATTGTTAATGAAGCATTACTTTTTCGACTCAAAGCATCAGCCACTTTATTTTCTTTTCCCGGATGGAAATGAATTGTACAATCATAATCCTTGATAAATTCTAGACATCTTCTTTGTCTCATGTTCAATTCTTTCTGAGTGAATATATACTTTAAACTTTTGTGATCGGTATATATTTCACACTTTACTCCATACAAATGATGCCTCCGAATTTTTAAAGAAAAAACAACAGCAGCTAGTTCCAAATCATGTGTAGGGTAATTTATCTCATGAGTTTTCAACTGTTGTGAAGAATAAGCAATTACCTGATCATTTTGCATTAGGAAGCAACCAAGCCCTTTCAATGAAGCATCGCTGTATATAACAAACTCACCATTCCTGGAAGGTAGTGCCAAAACTGGAGCATTCACCAATCTTCTTTTCAATTCATGAAAACAATCATCACATTCTTTTGTCCAGATAAACTTAACACCCTTCCAAGTTAGCTTAGTCACTGGACTAGATAACCGTGAAAAATTTCTAACAAACCTTCGGTAATAGCCCGCCAAACCAAGGAAGCTATGAATCTCGGTTACATCTGTGGGTCTTGGCCACTCTTCCACAACTTTTGTTTTTTCAGGATCAACAGTTATTCCATATTTAGAAACAATGTGACCAAGGAATGAAATTTGTTGCAACCAAAACTCACACTTACTGAATTTCCCATACAGTTTCTTTTCTTTTAAGGTTTGCAAGATAACCCTTAAATGTCTTTCATGCTCCTCTTTACTTTTAGAAAACACCAAAATATCATCAATGAAAACCACCACAAACATATCCAAGAACTCATGGAAAATTCTATTCATTAAGTCCATGAATACAACAGGTGCATTGGTTAGCCCAAAAGGCATTACTAAAAATTCATAATGGTCATATCTCGTACGGAACGCGGTCTTCGGAATATCTGCCTCCTTTACCTTCAGCTGATGGTACCCCGAACTTAGGTCAATCATTGAAAAAAACTGAGCTCCCTGGAGTTGATCAAACAAATAATCGATATGAGGCAAAGGATATTTGTTCTTAACAGTGATGTTATTCAAAGCTCTATAATCAATGCAAAGTCTCATAGAACCATCTTTCTTTTTAACAAATAAAACAGGAGCACCCCATGGTGATGTGCTAGGTCTAATGAAACCTTTCTCTAATAAATCATGCAATTGCTCCTTCAACTCTAAAAGTTCAATTTGTGCCATTCGATAAGGGGGTTTTTCAATTGGCTTAGAATCAGGAAATAAGTCAACAGTAAACTCAACTTCCCGATCTGGTATTATTCCAGGAAACTCATCAGGAAAAACATGAGGATACTCATTTACCACTGGCACATCATTAATCCGAACAGTTCCATTATTTCCAACGACGTGTGCAAGGTAACATTCATTTCCATCTTTTACAAGTTTCTCGGCCTCTTGATATGTTATCAACAGTAAGGGTTCATTCTTGTAAACAAACTGAAAGTCTTTCTGAAAAGAAACTTCTTTATCTCTACAGTCAATCTTAGCATGATAAATAGAGAGCCAATCCATACCCAGGATAACATCAAACTCTACTAGAGGTAGAACAATAAGTTTTGCAAGTAGGTTCTTTCCACAGATAAGGATACGAAGATTCTTATAAATTCTTTTTGCCTCAACATTTCCCCCAGGTGTTTTTACCAAAAGTTCAGGAGTCATTTCTTGAGATGGTATTCTCATTTTACTAGAAAAGGTTTCAGAGATGAAAGAATGTGTAGACCCCGAATCAAACAACACACTGGCATAATCTGAAAAAACAAACAAAGTACCTGATACAACTTCATTTGATGGCCCGACATCTGCTGAAGTAGTTGCAAAGGATTTCACCACCCCTTTCTTCTTGTAGTCTAACTGCTTCCCATCACTCAAGCTCTTTGTCGGACACTCGTTTTCATAGTGACCCATCTCATTGCACTTATAACATTTCACTAACTGTAAATAAAATTTGTTCTTACCTTCGCCTTGATCCTTTTCAGTGCAATCACGAGCCTTATGTCCCATCTTACCACATCGGTAGCATTTTCCAGAATTCAGAAGACATTCCCCAGCATGCCTTTTGCCACATTTATCACAAACTGGAAACTTAGTTCTCTTACCATCAGACTTTTTTGAAGAATTCTTACCTTTCTCCTTCCACCTCTGTCTCTTCTTCTACTGGTTGTTATAGAACACTTGGTCATCGGCAAACTCCATTTCCACCTTATCAGCACATCGAACAAGCTTTTCATAACTTTTAAACTCACGAGAAGCTAATTCCCTTTGATATTTTGCCTTTAATCCTGAGTAGAAACGATTGATTTTACTATCAAGGTCTCAGATAAAATTTGGAGCATACCTTGCCAATCGAGTGAACCTTTCTTCATAGGTAGCCACTGAGTCTTCCTCTTGACTCAATTCCAAGAATTGTTTTTCCATCCTAAGTCGAACATCCTTAGGAAAATACTTCTCAAGAAACATACCTTTGAATTCATCCCAGTCAAGAGCATCAATCTCATCGGCGTCCCTGATATTTTTAACCATAGACCACCACTGATCTGCTTCACCCTCCAAACGGTAAATAGCAAGACTAACCTTTTGATTGTCTGAACACCCCATGACATCAAAAATATTCTCCAGTGCTTTAATCCACCCTTCAGCTAGCACAGGGTCAGATGATCCTCTGAATGATGGTGGATGTTGCCTCATGAAATGTTCCACCACTGACATGTTCCTCTGCGGTTGATCTAGCTGATCTCGTGCATGGATACCCCCACCATTTATCGCTTGAGTCAACTGTGCCATTACTGCAAAAAACTATTCAGTTCCAATTCCGACCATCTCAGGATGCTGATTCGGAAGGTTATTTCCTTCTGTATGCCTTCCTAGCACTGCTTCCCTGTTTCCTCTGCGGAAAACCATTCTGAACAAACTTGTCTTAGATGAAGCAACATGGTAATCATCAAATGATATATGATTTCAAAAAAAAATATTTTTGGATAATCATCTAATAAAATTCTAACTCCTAAAGTTATCTAAATCGACCTCTGATACCAACTATAAGGCCCCAGCCTTAAACCTTACTTAATCTTGAGTTATTACAAGATTACACATTGAGGATCTTTTCGGGTTTAGAGTTTTAGAGAATTATATCATAGAACTTGCATTACATTCCACATATAAACAAAGTGGTTACATAAAGATAGTATTCTTCATTCCCATCAATGGAAACATATTTAAAATAAAACATGGATTTATTCTTGACACTTCCTTGACACTATCATCATATCATGTACCTTTCCCTTGACCTGTGAAAACATTTCAAAAAAACTTGGGATGAGCATAAAAAGCTCAGTATGGGTTATAAAAACATGGAAAGTAAACATGGGTACAAATATACATAAGATTGAAATCATACTTTACCCATAAAACATAAGCACATTAACATACCTCATCAAATCATTAGTAAATCATTGAAATATTAAGACATAAAGGTAACTTGAGGCATTCATAACATTCTTACATAGGGAGTAACCCTCTTTGTTATGTTTGGAATACCCATAACAGTATATTCCCTAAAATATCTTCGGAGAAACCTTAACGTTTCACTCCTTCGCGTTACCCAATGCATTGGAGAGCTATATCGGGCTCACCCGCCCTTAGTTTATCACGGAACCACCCATCTTCATAATAATTCCCAAGAACCATAACATAATCGTATCACATAAAACATGCGTAAAGGAAACATAACATTTCCACATTTCAATCACAAGATATCAATACAACACAAAAAACCTTGTAAAAACCATTTTCAATACCAAAATAAAAGAAAAGTAAAACATGGAATTTATTTTTCTTATTAAAAAAAGGTATGGCTTGTAGAGGAAGCCGAAACTCAAATAACGGTCACGATGGAAGAGAATTCGTTGTCGCCGCATACGTACGACAAAAACATTCCCTTTTGTCGTTTAGTAAACGCTTCGTATAAAAAATATTCCTTTTGAATAAACGTAAAAGTCAAAGGGGATTTGATTAGTCACTGAAAGTGGCTAATATTCATTTTTATTTTCTTAATATTAATGTGTTTAAAAGTTCATAAACATCAATTTTAGTCCAATTCAGAAATTGAACTTCATTTCCCATCATTCTGCAATTCATGCTTAAAATGTCAATTTGGGCCCACTCAATAATTTGCTTGTGGAAATTACAATATTAATCATTTTAATTTTGAATTTTGGGATATGATTTATCACTTTGTTTGGAACATTTTATATTTTAGGTCCTATGGATGAATCCCAAAGGAAGATGGATAATTTTGCGCCTGAAGGCAGAAACATGCTGGAAAAAGCATAATGGGCCTAAGGCCCATCAAACAAATGTGGGGCCCAGAAACCAAGCCCAATGAAGCTCAAATTTATACATTATAAAGATAAAAGTATGAGTATCATTTTATTCAACTGTGGCCAGAGCTAATTCTGATGTTATCATGATGATAAATGGATCCGAAGTTGAGATTTAAATGGTGGACATGACATTAATGCTCAAAAATCCGTCCCACCATTTAGACTATAACTTCCAAACGGCTAAGCGAAATTTCCTGCAATTTTTACAGCTCCTAGAGGACAGATGGATTAAGATATGTCTCTTCTACAGACCCTCCGGATTCGGCCTTCGTAAATTTAGAATTCACACGTCAATGCGTTGGACGAATCTGGACAGTTTTCCGGGTCAAATTCGAAACATCGATTTCCTTTTAATTATTCACCCTCCATTTGACTCTATTAATTGTTGGGGGTGAATTAATTGTTGGGGGATGTACCTAAGGCTCCTAATATTCCTATATAAGTAGATAGTGGTGAAGGTAATGGGGGTGGAAAATTTTCTTATCATCTTGGATGCTTTGTTTCATTGTAATGTTTTGCTTCCAAATTTCCTTTGTAATGTTTTCTATTTCCAAGTAAGTTTTTTTTGTATCATTATGTTCTTCATCAACTTCTTCTATTATATATTTTCCATCTAATTTATTAAAACTTTATAATCACAAATCACAGTGATATCTCTGTGTTGTTGTGAATTAGTTCACACATAGGTGTGAATTTCATTCACACACACGGAGGAGTGCTCGTTATTTCCGTTGTTTTAATTTCTTCAATCCAATTCTTGTTAGCCATCTTCCGTCCACCATTGAGAGTATACCATCAATGGAGGGCTAAACCCTTAATGGGTTGATCTTAGGAGGATCAAAAGGCTGGATTGAATGTTATTTTATAAACGAATTGTTGTTAAATGGATAATTAATTTAAGACATCCATTCTTCAGTTATTTCTACTCTTCATCTTTACTGTGTTTGAGAAAAATAAATTCAATTACTAAATGACCATATACCTCGGAGAGATCATGAATTTGGTTCTCTAAGTGTATAGGGGATTAGTAATTGTGTTTAGTAAGCACCAAACCAGAAAATGATAAAGGTAGTGTTATTTTTGAAGAATGGATTCATCAAGAATTAATAAAACCAAAATTGTTTAAAGAAGTAAAATTCATTCAATCCACCCCGAGCATAATCCTAGATCAACCCATTTTCATTAAATTGAATTCATGTAGGTGTCTTAGTGTTATTTAAACCATCCAAAATCAAAACCAAAGTTGGCTACTTCATAGACCATCCTTCACCAAATCATAGCGTCTCAAGGTTACTTCTTCGGTCCATGTGGACTCAACCCCTACATGTACTACATCGATCGCTTTTACCCGTAGGGTAAATTTGGGCGCAACCAAATTTTGGCGCCATTTCCGGGGACCAAGTAAGTTCCTTAGACCAAAAAAACACTTTTCTTACCCCAATTCTTCTATTCTCATCCCAATTCTCTTATCTTTTCCCTTTCTCGCTTTTTTTTTCTTTTGGCGCATGTCTGCCTACACCCGCGATAACTCAAACAGATTAGTTAGGGTGGATACTCCTAGGGCTGGAGATTCAATCACTAAAAGAGGTCTATTTTATTTAGATCCAAATCTTCCTAATACTCCAAATTCAGACGTTGAGTTCGATACAATGGAGAATATCCCACAAAACCAAATCATAAACCGGGGAGGGAACCAAAATAACGGGCAGGACCCTAACTTGGGAATTGTTGCAGACCCGACCATGAATGACTACCTCACACCAACCTGGACCAATGCACCCTCATGCATTAGGAATGATAACATAGGATATTCCCAATATGATTTCAAACCCCATGTCCTGAACCACCTTCCAACCTTTCATGGGATGGAGTCTGAGATGCCTTACCTTCATGTTAAAGAATTTAATGACATTGTCGAAACCATGTGCCCAACAAATCAAATTGAATCTGCTAAAATGAGAATTTTCCCTTTTTCCCTTAAGGACCGAGCAAAGAATTGGTTAAACAATTTGAGACCAGCATCCATTCACTCTTGGGACCAACATCAATGAGAATTTTATAAAAAATACTTCCCCCATCACAAAACAATTGCACTTAAAAAGAGCATACAAAACTTTTTTGAAAGAGAGGGAGAAACATTCTATGAAACATGGGAAAGGTTCAAGGACAAATTAAACATGGTACCGCACCATGGTTTCTTAATCCCAGAACAAGTGAGAATTTTCTTTGAAGGGTTGGGTCCCGGAAACAAACAATTCATTGATATGATGTGTAATGGAACCTTCAAAAACAAAGCCCCAAATGATGCTTACGAGTATCTAGAAAATCTTGCTGAACAAAACCAAACATGGGGAACATCACCATACAATGAGAAGCCACCCAAATCTGGTGGAATGTACAATCTTGGAGAAGAAGAAAACCTTAGAGAAAAACTTGCTGCACTCACGAGGAAAGTTGAGGAGATTGATCTTAGGAAGGTCCAGAAAACCCAAACTGTTGAGCTTGTTTGTACAATTTGTGACAAGAATGACCATAAGACTGATAATTTCCCAACCATTCCTTCCATCAAGGATGTTCTTTTAGGAGGACCACCAGAAGAAGTTAATGCAATGAACTTTCAAAAGCCACAATTCACGAACACCTTCAATCCAAGGTATAACGACCATCCGGGATTTCGTTGGAAGGACAATCAACAACCAACACAACAACAATGTATCAACCCATACCCTCAACAAAACTTTCAACCTCATAATCAGTTCCAACCAAAACCGGTCCAATTACAACACCCTCATGTCCAATATCAACAACATATCCAACAACCCATTCAACAACCTATCCAACAACCAATGTATCCTCCTGGAATAAACCCACAAGCTCAAGCACCAACCCAAAATGTTCCACAAAGCCTACTAGAACAACTATGCAAACAAATGGACAAAATGAACTCAGAATTCTCATCCATTAAACAAGAACTTCAAACCATAAAAACTGGAAAGGCACCCATGCCCACACAGGCCATTCCACAACAAACATCAAGGGGAGAGACAAGTTTCACTCAAACAACTCACGAACAACTAAAGGCTGTGACAGTTTTAAGAAGTGGGAAATCAATTGAAAAACCTGAACAGATAAGTTAGAAAACATGTGAAGCTTTAAACTCTAATGAAAAATCAAATGAACTACAAGATCAAACTGAAGAAACTGATAATAATGTGAATGAAACAACACTTCAACAAACAACTCCACAATCTGCACCATTTCCTCAACGCATGAGGGGGAAAACTAAGCCTGAATTGAGTGAAAAATTGAGGGAAATCTTCTCACAAGTCAAGTTGAACATTCCCCTTCTCGATGCCATCCAAACCATACCTTCCTACTCAAAATACCTTAAGGACTTGTGCACTTTTAAAAGAAAGTTTTCACATAAAAACCAAGTCCTTTTGGCTGCTAATGTGAGTACCACCATTCAAGGGACCATTCCTTCTAAGATGAAAGACCCAGGATGCCCTTACATAAATGTTGAACTAGGAGAGAACAAAGTTGTCAAAGCCTTGTGTGATCTAGGTGCTAGTGTGAACCTCATTCCATATGCCATGTACTGTCAGTTAGTGCTCGAAGAACTCCAACCCACATCTGTCACTCTTCAACTTGCTGATCGTAGTGTTCGAGTTCCAAAGGGGATCTTAAAAGATGTTTTGGTGAAAGTTGAAAATTTCATTTACCCAGCTGACTTCATTGTTTTGGACAATCACCCAAGCTTAGGTCCTAGGGAGCAAACTCCAATCATACTTGGTCGTCCCTTCCTTGCAATAATCAACTCTGTAATCCGAGTCCGAAATGGGAACATGACCATCACCTTTGGGTACATTAGCTTAGACATGAACATCTACAATGCAAACTCTCAAATTGGGGATGATGAAGAGATCCATGAGGTTAATTGGATTGGTAGTGTTGATAATGAACTCAATGAACATCAAGGAGTTACCGAAGGATGGTTAAGTCAAGAAGAGATTGATTTTCTTTATTCACATGAGGGAAATTTGCCTCCTTGGATTGAATCTATTTCAGACAGCTCTATTGATGAATTTCTAGAATCACCAATCAATGATACCATGGTTGAAATCAAAAACATTGAGTCCATAGCCATTCATGACACTACTCTGGAAAATTTAGTGGATGAAAATTATGTTCACAAGGAACCAATTTTGTCAAGAAATATGAACAAAGAAACTAAGTTCAATACAAAGTCTCATCCATTCTTGGAAAGTCATGACCAATATGATCTTGAATTTAAAGTCTTACCTTCATCACTAAAGTATGCTTTCTTAGGGGACAATCAATCCTTTCCTGTTGTCATTTCTTCCTCCCTTGAATCCTATCATGAGAGGATGCTTCTAGATGTTCTTAGGAGACACAAGAAGCCATTGGATGGACCCTATCTGATATCCCTGGGATTAGCCCACTTTTCGGGACTCATAGAATTATTCTTGAATCTGAGTCAAAGCCATGTCGTCAACCTCAGAGGCGACTCAACCCTAATCTCATGGAAGTAGTGAGAAAAGAACTTTTGAAATTGTTAAAAGCTGATATCATCTATCCTATAGCTGAGAGTGAGTGGGTTAGCCCAATCCATGTGGTTCCAAAGAAGGCTGGAATCACAGTAATAACCAACAAGGATGGAGAGATGCTTCCAACAAGAGTCCGTAGTGGATGGAGAGTTTGTATTGACTATAGGAAGCTCAACTCTTGTACCAAGAAAGACCATTTCCCCTAACCCTTTATTGATCAAGTCCTCGAGCGAGTGGCGGGTCATCAATTCTATTGCTTCCTAGATGGATTATCAGGGTATAATCAAATTGAAGTCTCCTTAGAGGATCAAGGAAAAACAACCTTCACTTGTCCATTTGGCACTTCTGCCTTCAAACGCATGCCCTTTGGGTTATGTAATGCCCCTGGTACCTTCCAGCGGTGCATGATGGGAATATTCTCGGATATGGTGGGGGATTTTTAGAGGTCTTCAGGGATGAGTTCTCCATATTTGGGGATACTTTTGAGGGATGCCTTATAAATGTTGAAAAGGTTTTGTCAAGGTGCGAGGATAAGAATCGCATACTAAATTGGGAAAAATGCCATTTCATGGTAAGGGAAGGACTTCTTCTAGGTCATCTGGTATCTGGTAGAGGGATTGAAGTTGATAAAGCTAAGGTTGACATCATTCGTCACCTTCCCTCTCCTAAAACTGTTAAGGAAGTGAGGTCCTTCTTAGGACATGCTGGTTTTTATAGAAGGTTCATTAGGAATTTCAGCTCTATTTCTCGACCACTTTGTGCTCTATTGGTAAACGATGCTCCATTTTTATGGACAGAAAGCTCTGAGGAATCATTCTCTAAACTCAAGTAAACTCTTATATCTCCACCTATCATGCAATCTCCAAATTGGAAACTTCCTTTTGAGATCATGTGTGATGCAAGTGATTTCGCTGTAGGAGCAGTCTTAGGACAACGGTGTGAGAAAACTCCACATGTCATTTCTTATGCAAGCAATTCTTTAAATGATGCACAAATAAACTACACCACCACTGAGAAAGAGTTTCTTGATGTTGTATTTAACTTAGATAAATTCAGGTCTTATCTCTTAGGATCACCCATCATTGTCTTCACTGATCATTCAGCCCTAAAATACCTTTTTCAAAAACAAGATGCCAAGGCTAGATTGATTAGGTGGGTCGTTCTTCTTCAAGAGTTCGATTTAACCATTAAGGATAAAAAGGGTGTTGAAAATATTGTAGCTGATCACCTCTCTAGGATGGAATTCAATTACAACTCACACCACCTCTCTATGTCTGATTCATTTCCTGATGAGCACCTCTATTCAGGGAGTGATTGCCCTTGGTATGCTGACATAGCAAACCATTTGGTGACGGGTGACATTCCAAAATTCATGGGGACCCAAGCTAAGAGGAAATTCCTTTCTGATGTAAAACACTATGTTTTTTATGATCCATACCTCTTCAAGTTCTATCCAGAACAAATCATCAAGAGATGTATTCCCAAGTCTGAGCAAGAGTCCATTCTAAAATTTTGTCATGGAGAGGCATATGGAGGTCACTTTCCAACAAAGAAAACCACTGCAAAGGTCCTACAAAGTGGTTTCTACTGGCCGAACCTTACTAAGGATTCCTTCCAATTCTGTAAAAGTTGTCCTCAGTGTCAGAAATTAGGATCCATTACCAAAAGGAATCAAATGCCCCTCACTCCCATTCTAGTCGTTGAAATCTTTGATTGTTGGGGAATTGATTTCATGGGGCCTTTTACAAACTCTAAGGGATACCTCTACATCCTCTTAGCTATTGATTATGTCTCAAAATGGGTTGAAGCCGTTCCCACCAAGTCCAATGACCACCATGTTGTGATCCGATTTCTAAAAGAGCATATATTTTCTCGATTTGGAATTCCTAGGGCTATAATCAGTGATCGTGGAACCCATTTCTACAACCACCCATTCTCTTCACTCATGTCTAAGTATGGTATTACTCATAATGTTTCCACTGCATACCATCCTCAAACCAACGGTCAAGCTGAGTTGGAAAATAGAGAAATTAAACAAATTCTTGAAAAAACTATCAATCCCTCTAGGAAAGATTGGACCGAGAAACTATTAGATGCCCTTTGGGCATATCGAACTGCTTTCAAAACTATCCTAGGCATGTCACCGTATAGATTGGTTTATGGAAAAGCATGTCATTTACCTGTTGAAATTGACCATAAGGCCTTTTGGGCAATAAAAAAATGAACTTTGACATTTCTTTGGCTGAAACAAAAAGGAAATTAGATCTTAATGAAGTCGAGGAACTTAGGATGGAGGCTTATGAAAATTCAAGGATCAATAAATCTAAAGTTCAAGCCTACCAATCTAGGAATCTCAAAGTCAAACACTTTGAACTGGGAAAATCTGTGCTCTTGTATAGTTCAAAACTTCATCTACACCCAGGAAAGCTAAAGTCCAGATGGTGTGGTCCATACCTAGTGCATCATGTGTACCCTCATGGGGCAATAGAGATTCAGGATCCCACAAGTGGTCATGTCTTCAAAGTCAATGGTCATAGGTTAAAACCATTCATTGAATCATTAAATAAACAAGAAAACAAGGAGGAGTTAACTGAGCCAACATATGAACCAGAGAAAAATTGATAGATTTAGGGTACAAGTCGGGCTAACGACGTTAAACAAAAGCGCTGCACGGGAGGCAACCCGTGGTTTTCATGTTTCCAATCACTGGGAATCATCTTTTGTTTCCTTCTGCTTAATTTTGTTACTTTTTTATATATATAGACTGTTGACTTGTTCTTCTTTTATGAGTAAGTATGGGTATGAAAAGGGAGCACCGTATTCATCCGTGTCACGTGGTGTGATCCCTGAGAAATACCTTACCCAGAAATTTAAAGAAGACAATGTATCATCAGTTTATTTTATTTATGTTTTTGTAGGTTTAAAAAAAATTATTAGACTCTTGACCTGTTCTTCTTTTATGAGTATGGATGGGTATGAAAGGGGAGCACCGTATTCATCCGTGTCATGCGGTTTGATCCCTGAGTAATACCTTACCCAGAAATTTAAAAGAAGACAATGTATCATTAGTTTGATTTAAAAAAACATGAAAATGATGGTACTTGGAATTAAATAAATCATTGTGTTGTTTGTTTTGTCTGCTTTGTCCTTCTTTTTATGGTTCAAGAACTATTTTGGGTGATACATGATCAATCAAGGAGGTGCCTACATCCCCAAAGAGATCAAAGGACTAATTTGGAGCATCATGAACCTCAACTTTAAAAACCAGGTGAATTTGTTCCATGTTTTCATTCTCAATTTTATCTTTGAACTCTTCTCCTACCCCCTTCTAATTTTTTTTCTTTAAACACTGGGGAAAGTGTTATTCTAAGTTGGGGGGGGGGGATAAAAAATGATTTTTATTTTGAATAAGAACATGCATGGAAAAAAAATCCATTAACCATAAACATGATAAAGACACATTGCAAACTCTAAAATTGGATATCAAATAAATTTTGCATGCCTTGATTCTGATTTTAATACAAGTTTAAGTTCATGAGCATAGTTTTTGGAAAGTGCGGTTGTCCGATGTCATTTTTCAAAGTTTACATTTTCATCCTCTTAATAAAAATGCCACAATGCACGTCTTTTGGATTGTGGGTGTAAATTTGAGTTCTTGGGTCCCTTTCATTATAGCATAGGGTTCTGGGGTCACTTTTAGTTTAATTTGAGTATCCAAAAAAAAAGACCACATAGAGAAATTTTTTGTCCAAATGCGTGGCATCTGGCACTTGGGGATCGTGACTCCATAGTTGTCTTTCCTATAGTTAGGCTTTATATCTCTATTTTAGAGCATGAAATTGACAATACGTGTGGCGTCCGGCACTTGGGGATCGTGACTCCATAGTTGTCTTGCCCAGAGTTAGTCTTTTCATATCTATTGTGGTTAAAAAAAATAAAAATAAAAAAATAAAAATAAAAAAAGGGATACTCATCTTAAGGTTTAATGTGATTCCCACCTAGCGCTTCCATTTTTTCCCCTTGAACAATAAAATGGGCCCCATATCTTTTATGATGCACAACACTTTATCATGCTTAATTGGAATTGGATGAAATGTGGCAATGAATTTGAACAAAGGAATGGGCTTGGGCTTGGTATATGCTTATGGACCTAGCTTGTTTTAAATTATTTTGATGGGTTCCATAATTTTTTTGGTATGAGATCTTTTGAGTGAGCAATGTGTATTTAAATGTTTTTGGAAAAGGTGATTTGGATTTCATATTTGTAATTTATTTTCCTCGGGACTAGAAAAACTCAAGTTGGGGGGGTGTGATTAGTCACTAAAAGTGGCTAATATTCATTGTTAAGTTCGTAATATTAATGTGTTTAAAAGTTCATAAACATCAATTTTAGTCCAATTCAGAAATTGAACTTCATTTCCCATCATTCTGCAATTCATGCTTAAAATGTCAATTTCGGCCCACTCAATAATTTGCTTGTGGAAATTACAATATTAATCATTTTAATTTGAAATTTTGGAATATTATTTATCACTTTGTTTGGAACATTTTATATTTTAGGTCCGATGGATGAATCCCAAAGGAAGATGGATAATTTTGCACCTGAATGCAGAAACATGCTGGAAAAAGCATAATGGGCCTAAGGCCCATCAAACAAATGTGGGGCCCAGAAACCAAGCCCAATGAAGCTCAAATTTATAAAGTAGAAAGATAAAAATATGAGGATCATTTTATTCAACTGTGGACGGAGCTAATTCTGATTTTATCATGATGATAAATGGATCTGAAGTTGAGATTTAAATGGTGGACATGACATTAATGCTCAAAAATCCGTCCCACCATTTCGACTATAACATCCAAACGGATGAGCGAAATTTCCTGAAATGTTTACAGCTCATAGAGGACAGATGGATACAGATATTTCTCTTATACAGCCCCTCCGGATTCGGCCTTCGTAAATTTCGAATTCACACGTCAATGTGGTGGACGAATCTGGACAGTTTTCCGGGTCAAATTCGAAACATCAATTTCCTTTTGATTATTCACTCTCCATTTGACTCTATTAATTGTTGGGGGGTGAATCAATTGTTGGGGGATGTACCTAAGGCTCCTAATATGCCTATATAAGGAGATAGTGGTGAAGGGAATGGGGGTGTAAAATTTTCTTATCATCTTGGATGCTTTGTTTCATTGTAATGTTTTGCTTCCAAATTTCCTTTATAATGTTTTCCATTTCCATGTAAGTTTTTTTTGTATCTTTATGTTCTTAATCAACTTCTTCTCTTATATATTTTCCATTTCATTTATTAAAACTTTATAATCACAAAGCACAGTGATATCTCTGTGTTGTTGTGAATTAGTTCACACATAGGTGTGAATTTCCTTCACACACACGGAGGAGTGCTCGTTATTTCCGCGGTTTTAATTTCTTCAATCCAATTCTTGTTAGCCATCTTCCGTCCACCATTGAGAGTATACCATCAATGGAGGGTTAAAACCTTAATGGGTTGATCTTAGGAGGATGCAAAGGCTGGATTGAATGTTATTTTATGAACGAATTGTTGTTAAATGGATAATTAATTTAATACATCCATTCTTCAGTTATTTCTACTCTTCATCTTTACTGTGTTTGAGAAAAATAAATTCAATTACTAAATGACCATATACCTCGGAGAGATCATGAATTTGGTTCTCTTAGTGTATAGGGGATTAGTAATTGTGTTTAGTAAGCACCAAACCTGAAAATGATGAAGGTAGTGTTATTTTTGAAGAATGGATTCATCAAGAATTAAAAAAACCAAAATTGTTTAAAGAAGTAAAATTCATTCAATCCACCCCGAGCATAATCCTAGATCAACCCATTTTCATTAAATTGAATTCACGTAGGTTTCTTAGTGTTATTTAAACCATCCAAAATCAAAACCAAAGTTGGATACTTTATAGCCCATCCTTCACCAAATCATAGCGTCTCAAGGTTACTTCTTCGGTCCCTGTGGACACGACCCCTACATGTACTACATCGATCGCTTTTACCTGTAGGGTAAATTTGGGCGCAACCAGGTTTATACACCGTATAAAAGAAATTTGTGTATAAAATAAAATATGCCTCAATGAAAGGAGATTGAGACGAAGTCCCATACCTCGTATCCGACTTGACCAGACCGTTCTTTAATCTCCTGAATAATAAAATTGAGTTAATCTCTACTTGCTTATAAACCTTTTTCAAGTTCATTATTACTTTTATACCATGTTATGAACATCATGTAATCATTTAAGTTAATAATGTTCATTTTGTCTGTATTTGGTTCTTAAGTCAAAAATATACTTCTTATACTTACATGTTGTTATTTTGGTCAAAGGTTCGTTATATCCAAAATGATATTAATTATTTGGATAAAATATATATCATATATATTCATCATATACATGTATTTATAATATTACATCACATTCAGAGGTAAGAAATAAAATGCACCGTTCATGGAGACGGTAAGCCGTACGTACACATGAACGCTACTTCCATTTATATTTCATATTTTCTGGAATGGAATCATAATGATATAAGAGTATATTATAATTCCAGTGTAATAAAATATATAATATCATTAACTTTATCCTTTACACATCCCCCATATGGTATTAACGAATCAAATCACATTCAGGGGGCGGTAGTCCGCACTTCCTAAAATGAAGATATCGTGTTTACCCATAATGGGAACCATAAAGGTATGCCCAAAATGAAAAAAACAGAAGCTTAAAGAAAATATAAACATATTATATATCATATATAAAAATAGTGACATCATAATGTCCACCTTTGAAGGTGTTAAATGAGTATTGAACAATCATCGTTTCGGGAGGCAGAATTTCGCCATCCACGGAAACCGTATGTTCTTTAACCATTTGATGTAGTTGTGTGAGAGTGTAGCTCAAATAAATCTTATAACAACATCCTAGTATATTGGAGATACTGTTGTTGTTACAAAAGAAGTAAATAAAAAGATTTTAGGGGGTTGGAGAAACAAAATAAAACAAATGAACATGAGAGAATGAATTACCTTTAAAAGTGTAACTCCTTTTGATTTGAGCGTAAAGGCTTCCTTTGAAAGGATTCTGCCCAAATGGAATCCTCTAGGATGAGGAGAGGGATGTGGAGAGAGTAAATGGGCAGGGGTTGGCCGAGCCAAAGGCTTGAGGAGTGTGTGAAATGAGGTAGAGGTGGGGGCCTTTTATAAGAGGAGAGGAGGGGCACATTTGGAAAGTAAAGAAATATTACTTTATTTGAAAATGTGTTTCGGTTTTAAAAGGTACAAAATTGATATAATTCGTGGATAAGGTGATAAGGGTTCTAAATCCACTCATACAATTGGTTTTGGACATGTGAAGTTCATAGATTTTACATTATCTTTCCATTTTATTTAAATCGTCAAATAATGATGTCATCGCTGCATCATTATTATGTCATAAATAATTTAATTTATTTAATATCTAAAAATTATAAAAAAAATACTATGATGTTGGAAATATTTTTAGATTTCCAATGACTATTTATAAAAAAAATATGATCTTTATAACCCCATGTAAAAATTGTTTTCGTAAAACATATTATGTTTGTGTCATTTTTTACTTTTACATTAAATAAAAAGTTGTTTATGTCATTTCCCAACCAAAGTGGATCCATGGGGTCCCCAAGTTGACCCATGGCTTGTCTTGGTCGGCCATGACACAACCAATGATGGTAGGACATGTGTCAAGCTCATCTTATTTTATTAAAGCATTATTTTTACCTTAAACTACACTAATTACCACTAATGGCGATTAAGAACTTAATAAGTTACTATTCACCAAAAAATTATTATAATCTCATTGAACCACATTTTAATTCTTAATGAAAACCATGTATGTTGGATTTTTGAAATTCGAAACACAATGATGGAAAAATTTCATTTAAACGGAAAATCTGTTTTTATAAGTACCACTTAGTGGTTTCACTATTCATCAAAAATTGAAATTTTTCAGAAAATTACCAAAAATTCACCCTAATCTATATTTGATATTCCGAATTCAAAAATGAAGTCTATTTTAAAAAATTAAAAACATATAAGTCAAATTAATTAATTTAATAATTAATTCCCGCTGTCAGAGCAAATAGCGTGTTTTTATGAAATAATAAGTATCAAAAGATTGACACTAGTTTAAGTCCAATTTCAAAGTGAAATTGATTCCAATGACCACCATTGGATTAAATGGTAAAAATATATTATAATTTCACTTAAAAACAAATTCAAAAGATAATATAATAATATAAATAAATTAGATTAAAAAGCATATTTGATGTAAAATGCAGTATTTTTCACTATTCATTAAAAAATGAACATTGTCAGAAAAATACCAAAAATTCACAAAAAGTAAATTTTGATGTCCCAATCATAAATAATAAGTTTATTTTGACAAACATAGTTTATAAAATTGTAAAAAGATAGATTTAAAAAGGGTTTTCCATCATAAGGCAGTAAAACAATCTTTTAAGAATATTAGTGTATTCCATGCTTAAGATTGGATTTATTTTCATTTTAAGCCTCTAAAACACTATCTTAATCATTAATAGACATAGATAAAAATATCTATAATTCATTAATTACTTGGGACGTTACAAAAACACATCTCAACATCTGTTCCTACCTCCAATAATCCTCCACTTTGAAGAAGTAATTCGGAGGAAACCTTTTTCACAAACCAAAAGGAGTTACGTGATTCAGAGATAACGTATTCTCCCAAGATCCTTTATGTTATTCTATTTCTCCACCCCTCAACCATCTTTTTTCCATGATTGTATATAAAACAAGTATATTTATTGGACTAGGATTTTTTTATTCTATGTGTTTTACCTAAATTTAAATACAACTTTATCAAATTTATAATGACCATATAGATTTCGTGTACAACAAACAAACACCTCACGAAAAATGATTGTTTTTTTCCTTTACCACCTCTCATGATGGAAATTATGACGGTAAATATGATTATATATGTTATATAATTTATTTATTATATCTTTATGCTTATTTAATCCTTTTAAAATATATATATCTTTATACTTTACATTTGGTGTAAATACAATAATTTCGTTTGAGGGAGTGTGGACTACACCTAAAGTGATGTGATTTATTCAAAAACTATTTTGAATGTATGAAGGATGGATTTATAGATTTAATTTTATATATATGATATAATAATTCTACATAATAATGATATATATACATATATATATACATATGTCATTTACCTTCTATCCCTCAATATGAAAATATTTGAAAACTTGTTCATGCATACATACAACTTACCATCTCCATGAATATGGTATTCCATTTATTTCTATTATATTAAACAGATTATTATAAAAAAAATATAATGAATATAAATGGTATTTATATCATTTTTAACATTATTTACCTAATTATTTAATTATAAGGACAAAGTATATAACAAATTAATACATAAGAGAAAAGCTAATAGAATATTACTCCAAGTGTAACCATATCATGAAATTATTAACAAAAGGGTAATATAAAGTAATAATACACCAATATATGTTATTAGATATAATAATATGTCTCTCATAACGATTTATAATGAACTTAAATTTTCTATACTGGATGTTTGAACTAGTCCGATGATAATCAAACACAAGGTAATAGAATTTAATCTCAGTTTTTAAATTTGTGAGATACATGCCATGTTCACCACAAATTAATTTTCTATCAACTATACACTACCCATTAATTTATTAAATGTTTATTATAAATAAATTTATGGTTATTTACATATCCATTATATGAATTTTCTTTCATGGGGTGTATGTTTCAAAATTTTCAAACAGGTAAGATAGTTTTCTCTCAATTTTTCTTTATTGAGACATAAGACATTTTAGGAATCTATGTTTTTTCCTGATTTTCATATACATCCTTTGAAATTATATATCTTGAACACCCTTCTATATTTTATATTTTTGGATCCATGAAATTTTATTTTTATACATGGTGAGTATGGTTTAATTTTACCATGTGATAAGAGTTTATAGAAACAATCTCATCGCTTTTCTATGTTTTTATGTTTATACTCACTTCGATAGAATATTATAATCCATATGTCATGAAAATTAAAAAAATTATTACCCTATACTTATTCCTTTTATACTCATTTATTGGTACCCTTTTAACACTCTATATAAAATAAGATAATATTTTTTTATGAATCCTCGACATTATTTCACAATTCATTTAAAAATATATTTCCATTCAAAACCATGATTTATAAAAATGTTTTCAATTACTATTCATAAATTTTCTATTTATTTTTTAATAAAAACATTAAAAAGTTTTTCTAAAAATTCATTATCTATTTTCAAATTATTTTAAATGAAATGGTTTTCGAAGCATTTTCATTCTTCTTTTACATGTTTTCATGGAAAATGGGTTTGAAAAAAATTTCAAACATTCTTTATATATTTTCAAAGTGTTTAAAAATAATTGGACATCAAAATATTTTCAACATTATTTTATATGCTTTCATGGAAAAATTATTTCTAAATATTTTAATGATTTTTTATAAGCTTTCAAGGGGAAATGTTCTCAAAATGAATTCAATCCTTATTTATATGATTTCAATTAATTTTACAAGATGATGGTTTTTAAAGGATTAATGTTGGAAAAAATATTGTCAAATTTGATAGGATATTTTCCTCATGAAATATTTTCAAATATCATTACATGTTATTTTCCATATTTTATGACATATTTTGATATTACTCATGCCCTTATAAGAAATAATCGAAATGTTATATTTATATTATTTATTGAATGGTTTATATTTTTATGGAATGGTTCTTAAGAAACATATTTATATTCCAAGGTTTATGTAATTTTGAAACCCTATTTTTTGGGGTTTTGATTTTATGAAATTATTATAAAACCCATCTCTTTTCCTTAGGTTATAACGTGATGAAATTTTAATGATAAAAATTTAATTTCAAGGGTTATGATTTAATTATTATAAAAACAATATCTTTTTATGGGCCATGTATTGATTCATGTTTTATTATATTGTGGAACATTAATGTTGTATTTTATCTTGTAGAGGATGGTAATTATATCTTTCTCCAATGAATTGGGTAATGATAAGTGTTTTATGAGCTCAAAGTGTACACCAGTGGGAATCCCAATCCCAATACAAGTGGGTACACGAGAGGAAATGCCAATCCTAAAAGAATAGTGTATATGAAAGTATATCCCAATCCTAAAACAAGAAGGTACATGGGAGGACATCCCATGCTCAAATGAAGTGTGAACATGGGAGGGGAAAACAAGCCTAAATCAGGTACACGATTGATAATCCTAATAAAAATATGCTATCAAGGTCTATGTAGGTAACCTAGATATAATATTTTATATTATTATGTGTTTTTAACAATTCCATGTTTTATTCCTCTAATACAATTTCACTGATTATATTATTTTGTTCCTTTTGATTCGAATCTTATTAACTACCTTGCTTTAATACAGGATTCATTTTTATGATATTTTATACACATGGCATGATCTTATATTTCTTTTATCACATTATCAAACACATATGCTCATTTATATGCTTACATATCTCCCTTGTTTACCCTAAGTAAGCATCTAATCTCACCCATTTCAGGTTTCCCCCATAGGTTATGAGGATATGTATTGCGTATAATTTGTATTAGATGGGTTTTAATAATAAACAAACTAGTGTGAGAACATAGTATTATTATGTACTAGTGTTTATGTATCCATGTTATCAAAGGCACTGGACCAACTACATTTTAGGGGCATCTTTGTATATTCTATTTAAAGTATTCTTCAAAAGTTATGTGATTTTAATGTATGAAAAGAGAGGGTATATATTGTATGTATTAGAGAAATGTTTTTGTTAACTGTTGGATTCTAGGGTGAGAAAAACAGAGTGAGAACCCGAAGGGCATTTCTAATAAAATAAAAAAGGATTATCAAAAGTATATGAAATTATCAATTAATTTTGGAAAAGGATAGAGTGAGTGGATTCCACAAAATACATACATGTTTTGATACTGCATATGGATGTGGTTCTATAATAGATGTATATTGGGGTAACAACTCCGACATAATGTATTGGGTCATACATGGGGTAATCTAGTACCCATAAACTAGCCTTGTTTCACACAGATTTTGACACTCTCAGGGGATATGATTTGAAAATTCATAAACACATCACAAACCATTTTGAGGGATTTGAATTAAAAATGATAATGAATAACCTTGTATAAACTTAACATGTCATATATTAAGGACGATACCATATTTAATACATCCTATAAGTATGTATTCTCATGAATATGAGGTTTTATACTTTGATAAGTAATTATTTTACTATACTTTTGGTTTTAGTCAATATAGGGAACTCGAAGGAATTGGATTAGCATTGAATGTGATGGATGATTTATAGATGATAAGTCAAGTGGGATGATAATTTTATTGAATGATGTTTTGGTCAATCCTAATCTGTTTTCATGGAACATGACTAACAATATATACCTTAACCCACTATTAGACTCATCAAGGAAAAGAAAAAAGGAGTTTCTTGGTTGTTTGGGTAACCGAGACTAGAGAGGAAAGAATATTATGTTTCCATTGTGCCAGGAATGAGGAATGAATCACCTATGTGAATGTCTTATATAAATAAGAATATGTTTTGTCTTTTAAAAAACAAGGACCTAAAAAAAGAGACACTAAAAGAAAAATAAAAAGTTTGATTAATGAAATGGATGAGAATATTGGCCTTCCTAAGTCATCATCAGTGGTTAAGTGTTTTATGTGTTGAATAAATGGTAATACTAAAAATCATTGTGCCATGAGGAAAGATTGTGAAGATAATAATCAATGTGGTGTGATTAATGGTTATATTGTAGATAATAATGATACAACAGATGATATATGAAAGGAAGGGGGTATTAAATAATAATATGAGGGAGAATTTTTAATAGATTAAGGATGATGTAATATATGTTTTATGTATTTGGATTCATTAACTTTGAATGGTAAAATAAACCAGAATTATCTACTTCATTTTTTCACTATTGATTTAAAAGATTATGTTGAATGTTTAAGATGGACTGGAAAATTGATTTAATAGTAATGTGATGTCCCTGAAAGTCACATTATTAAAGGAATGATAACCCTTACTATATTAGTTATGTTATGATCATATTTTTTGGATAAATATTTTATGGAGATAATTAAATATTAAGTTAATGAATACCTAGGAAGTAATTATGGGATTATTTATAAGTATATCATGCTATCATGGATGATTTTTACAACTTATCGAATATATGAAATATATCTAGTAATCTATATAATAAGGAAGCTTCAAAGTTTTCTAATAGTGTTTATTGTAATTCCGGTTATTACCATGATTACGGAGAATATATTATGGGGGTATTTACATGTTTGGAATGTGACAATGAAGAGATACATTTTTTATATACAAGTGATCACTATTATGTTGATTTTGTGTCATTATTTCTAGAGTTTTGTATTTTCATTTTTCAAATGTATTATAAGTTTTACCATTCATGAAATATTTAAGTTAAACTTATGAGGATGTATTTATGTATTGATTATATATTTTAACCCTTTAATAAAAGGCTTTTTAGTGATTAACCTTATTTTATGGATGTCTATCATATTTATTTTGGGAATTATATTAGTGTGGTTCTAGGAAAGGTCATCATGTATGTCAAGTGACAAATAAACATGTTTTGAAATGAAAATGGTCTTAAACCCAAAACTGAAGGATGATACAAGTTTCATGCCTACCACATTCCTATATGAAGTCGTGGTTAATGTATAATTATTTTTGATGAATAATTATTTATGATGAAATAGTTGTGTTACTTTTTATTTTCATGGATTATTTTACTAAACATCTTATCTTTTTTAAGTATATTTGGAGAAAAACTATTATACATTAATTTCTTTTAACGACCATAGGATCTTATAAAATTGTATTTTAGTCCATAGGGAATCAAGTCCAATTTTTTTGATGAAATGGTTGAACTATAAATTTATAAGAGCATATCCAAAGAATGAAATTTTGTCTGTAAAAACATTAAAATATGAATATTTCCTGATACTCTTTCTCACTAAAATAATTACCCAATGACAATATAATGATCAAAAAAATTTGTTTTACTAATACTATTATTTTGGTGAATTGATGGCATTTTAAATCTTAATAGATTTATAACACTAAGGACCTCACATTTTCATTTATCATTCACCTATTTGTGATTAATTTCTTCAATAACTCCCTAAGAACATTTACCTTTTTCCTTCATGTCCAATATTCACTCCCAACCTATGTTATCTTATATGGAAACCTAGTTATATGTTACTCTGGGTAACTATTCACGTTTCCACTATCCCATTTTAGGGGAGATTTAGTATTTATTTTTACGATGTTGGTTTCTATGAATAAAACATTCACGTATAAAAACAAAGATAACACAAAAGAATTTTGACAGTGAAATTAATTTTAAGGGGGTAGAATGTAACACCTCAAAATTATGAGAATTATTATTTTTTGAATTAATTTGACCATTTTGATATATTTCATTTGACACAACACTAAAAATTGTTTTTTATATTAAATAAATTTTTTTTCTTGTGTTATATGAAATGAAAAGTTTATCATGAACTACAAAAAAATTATAAATTACCTTGATCTATATAGAGCATCGAGGTTATCTTACATTACACAAAATTATGACTTTCTTTGATGGCTTGAATGAAATGAAATATTTAGTATTACCAAAGAATATTTAATTATTAAAATATTAAAATTTAATAGGATATAACAACGCCATTTAATTTAAGAATATACGATTAAATAACATATTAATATGTGTATTTAAATTAATTGGTTTCCTATTAACTAAAAAATAATATAAAAACCAAATCAATATAAAGTTACATATTTTACAAAATAATATTTTTTTGTGAAAAAGACAATTTATATTAAAAATATAAGTTAATTACAAATAGTGATTTATATTAATAAAAATTATATTTTATATATATTCAAACAAATATTTTTAATAATTACAAAATATATTTTATAAATATATGATAATAACAAACTAAATTATATGTATAAATTTTATTTTTTTATAAAGTTAATTTCACAACCTTTTAGTTCAGAAACCATTTTATATCAAATTTATGTAACAATTATAGATTTAATATTTCAAAATAAACTTTTTCATTGAAATATAATCATAAAAATTATGGTGGGATAAATTTTTGGTATTTTTATGTAAGGTTACTTTTTAATGAATAGTTAAAAATAATGAATTTTAATTCAAAATTTCTTTTTCATCTTATTCATTTATAAGATTGAATTATATTTTAAATTTTTTACAGCTTAATTATATAATAATTTTATAAATTAATCCACTGTATTTCATTGTAATAAATATCACTTTAAAATTGGGTATAAAAACATAGCAATCTTTTTGACGTTTTTTACTTTAAAAAGCGGATATGCCATCCAGTCAATGGTATTATTAATAAATTAATTATATACACTTTTATTAGTAGAATTTGGAAAAATGTATTATCTATTTGGGATCATCATAATTTATATTTTATAATAATTTCACCTTTTTTACCAACAATATTTGTGTAGGTGATTGAAATTAATTACATTGATTAAGAGAAAAATTACGTAAACACAAAACTAAACTTTAAATGTTAGACACAAAATGACATATAAACTTTTCCAACACCCATTGCATGGAAGTTATTCATCCATGGACATTAAATTTAATATTTTTGTTGGTTTTTTTTAATTTTTTAGTTAAAAGCGTGGTTACACCAAACGTTATTTCAAAAATTCCATGTTTGTCATTTCCCATCCTTATAAATAGACACCACCTCTCCCTCATAATAAAACATAACAAACCATATAGGATTAGAAAATATCTACCTAATAGACTTCAAAAAGTCACTCCATTACTCTTCTTGGAATCTGTATAGGATGAAATCAATCTACAGAAGCCTTTTGGAATAGACCAATATGAGTTACCCAATTTATAGTTAATGACTTCTCTCAAGCTCTATTCTATTATTTTCTTTCTCCACCCTCTCCACTCACATTATTGAATCATTTAATACCAAAAATATTATGATAAATATAATAGGTTGTTTAATCTAAGGTTTCAACCTAAACATACACACACCTCCATCTGATGGGTAATGAACATACTATTTATGTGTATGATAAACTACCTCCTCAGTAAGTGATGATTGTTCATTTTTCCATTAACACCTATAATGGTGGAAATTAAAATGGAAAATATGAAAATATGATATATATATATATATATATATATATTATATTTATTATTTCATTATTATTATTAAACTATTTTACAAGACATATAATTATATATTCCATTTTTTATAAGTAAGATAATTCCATTTGAGGAAGCGTGGACTACAACCCCCTCAAAGCAATGTGATTTGTTAACACACAATAAGGAATTTATTAATGATGGATTTAGTGAACTTATATAACATATATGTTATAATAATTCGACTATAATATATATATTCATATAACATTTACGTTTTTCTTTTAAAATGAAATAAAAAAATTGAAGTAGCGTTCATGCGTACATATGGATTGTCGTCTCTATAAATAGTGTATTGAATTTGATACTTATATATTATTTATATTTTAATAATAATAATATAATTCATATAACTTATACTTATATCATGTTTTAAATTCATTAAAATATAATATAAGTATAAGGACCAATGATATAAAAAATTTAGACGCGAGAGAAAAACAAAGACAATGTTACCTGAAGTTAAAACATAACATGAAATCATTAACAAGAGGGAAATGTAAAGTAATAATAAAACCATATATGGTTTTAAATATAAAAAAATTCTGAAAAAAATTCTTCATTAAATTAAATATATTATACATTAGGTTTGAATGAGTATAATGAGATTCAAGACACAAGGTAAGGAAATTTAATCTGGCTTTTTATAGATGTGAGATACATTCTATATTGACCACTATTTTATTTTTGAATGGTGAATATAAATCCTGTGAACGTATTAATTTATGATTATTATTAAATTTATTGGTACTTATATATGCATTTTGTGAGATATATTTTATGGAATTTATGTTTCAGAGTTTCCAAATCGGTAAGATAATTTTGTCTCAGCTTTCCTTCTTTGAGACACATAATGTGTTATGCACTTATATTTTTTCATGTTTTGTATATAATTCCTTTAAAATGTTATATGATGAAACTAATTCTCTACATTATGTTTTAAGCTACATGTAATTTAATTTTCTTACTTGGGGTGTATGGTTTAATTTCCACAAGTTGAAAGATTGTTTTGAAACAATTTAATTTCATTTTGAGATTGTTTATGATTACAATTACCTTGATATAATATGGTAATTAATATCACAAAAAAATTAATGGATTTTTTTATAACTTGATTATTCAATTTATATTCATGTATTAGTTCCATTTTGAAACACATTTTTACTTAATATAATAATTTTTTAATGAAAATATAACTTTATTTTCCATTCAGTAAAAAATCATAGTTCATTCAAAACCATTATTTATAGAAGTGTTTTCAAATATTTTTCATACATTTACAAATTATTTCCAATTAAAAATTATTTAAAATGTTTTCCAATTATTTTTTATCATTTTTCAAAGTATTATAAATTACATGGTATTAAAAAAATTCATTCTTCCTTTACATTTTTATAAGGAAAATGGAATTCAAAACAGTTTAAATCATCCTTTATATGTTTTTAATATGATTTCAATGAAATAGTATTAAAAATTATTTTATGGTTATTTTATATTTTTTCAAGGAAAAATTACTTCAAAATATTTTCAATATTATTTTATATGTTTTCATAGGGAAATTTTTTCAAAATGATATCAATCCTTCTTTTTATGTTTTAAAAGAATTTTCAAACAAAATTGGTTTCTAAAGGATTTAAGTTTTAAAAATTAATTTCAAAGAATAATTAATATTTCCATAATGAATTTTTTTAAAAATTATATTAAATGTTATTTTCCATCTATGATTATGTCTTTTGATGTTACTCAATCCCTTCTTGGAATGGATCCAAAGGCTCCACTAAAATTCATTCTGGAATGGTTTTGGTTTCATGGAATTATTCTTATGAAACCCATTTCTATTCCATGGTTTATATTATTTTAATTCTGATTCTATTCATGAGACATGATTTGATGAAATTATTATGAAACATGTCTCTTTTACATAGGTTATAATGTGATGATATTTTAATGATACCCATTTCAATTCTTGGTATTTATTTCTATGTTTATAAAACACATATATTTTTATATTTGATGTTATGATGAAATTTTTATTATCTTATTTCACAAGTATTTATGTTTTTATCTTGTGATTTTTTAGACCTATATTTCCCTCCAATTTATGGGGAAATGATAAATTCTTTATGAGATTAAAGGGTACATGAGAGGGTATCTAATGCACAAAATAAGTAGGTAAATAGGAAGAAATCCCAAGCCTAAATGAATAAGGTATATAGGAGGACATCCAAAGCCAGAAACAATATGGTATATGGTAGAACATCCCTATCCTAGAACACTATTTTACACAAGATGGAATCTGAAGCATGAAGCAAGAACATGGGTGATTAGACCAAGAATAAAATGTTATGATGGTCTTGGTAGGTATCCAATATAAATTATTTTCATTTTATTATGTTTTTTATCACAATTCCATGTTTTATTTCTATTCTATGATTTCATGGATTCTGTTCTTTTTTTATCTATAATTCATGTCTTATAAAAATTAAATATTTAATCTATTATCTGTGTTTATGATCATTGATATGAAAGTCATGATCTTATAATATTATGATCAAATTATCAAACCCATGTTCTCAAGTTTATTCTTATATATCTCCCTTGTTTACCCTTACTGGGAATCTAAGCTCACCGCTCTTTAGGTTTTCTTCCACATGTTATTTTGATATGTATTAATAATGATGATTCTAAGATAGGTTTTAGTTGTGAAGATCCTATTGGGATGTAAAGTATATATCTTATGTACTAGTGTTCATGTTACCTTATTTCTAGAGGAACTAGAGTAATCACGGTCTTTGAGCATCTATTTATATAATGATTAATGAATTCCTCAATAGTTATGTAATTTCAGGTATGAAAAGAGTGGGTTTCTATAAGACGATACATTGGTTCATTGAATACCTAAGAAAAACACATAAATACATTCCTCTGCACATCCCATAGTGATTATTTTGATTAGAAAACCCTGTTACAAAGGATTTAGGTGTAAACCTAATGGGGTTCTCCAAAGAATATGTATAGTCATTAACCATGCATTATCATTTTATTTACCCAGACAAATCTTTCACATATTCTTCAATTATTATGTTATAATAACATATATTTAAAAATTATACTTATTTTTTATTATATATATTGAATAACTAACATCCATATCATATTACTTCAATTGGGAAATGAAACTATCTATTGTGGGTATGACAGACTATTGTCTTGTGATCTGTTGTATTTTTTTCCCATCACCACCTCCCATGGTTATATATAATGATATATTTGAACTATTTATATTAAATTAAGAAAATAATAATACATATTTAATTATAATATCACAACATCCTTCTAAATATCAAATCAATTGAAAATAATAATATCAGTTCAGTGTAAATATTGATTACCACAACTACGAAGCGATGTAATACATTTTTCATTTTATCTTAACATGAGTGGTAATAATGATGGATTTAATTAATATATAAAATATATTTTAGAAAATTATTCTATAATTTTTAATCAATAGTTATGTCCATTCATTCCATCCATTGAGAAAAATAGAAATAGCCTTCAATCTTATATACAAACTACAGTCTCAGTGAACAGGGAAATTCAATTTATATCTCTAAATTTAAAGGATTACTATATATATATATATTTAATATATATTATATAAATACCATGGATATCATTCTAGGGAATATTTGACTATAATCAGAGTAAATGGACAGAAAATATTGACCCAAAACATAAAAAAATGATGTAGTTATTACCTGAAACATGATTTTATCAACAAAATGATCATAAACTATTAATACAATTTCCCAAGAAAATACTATGTGTGATAAAATATATGATTTTGGTTAATTAATATATTTATAATAAACAAATATTTTTTATATATGAAGTTATAATGTGTACGAATAAATTCAATACTTGAGGTGTGTGAATTTCTTCTCAAATTGTCATCTTTGGGATATATGTAATGTTATTCACTAATATTATATTAAAAGGTGTATAGAAATCCAATTTTACATGTTGTTTCCTTAATTCAATAATTTTATATATATTTATAATTAATGTAATTTTCTTATTTAATGGGTTTTATTATTCAATATTTACCAAAGCAAGTATGTGATTTTCATCTCATAGTTATTTATGTGGGAAACATGTTATATTAACCACTTTTTTTTAATTTTTGGGGTGTATATTCATATCATGAATTTATTTTAAAATTATTTGTATTAAAATTATAGGTATTTAAATATCCATCAAATTTAATTTCATTCTTGGGGCTTATGATTCAAAACATACCTAATGTGGTAAAAGTATAATATTGCAATATCATTAATTATTTGGAATGATTATTTTTATGTTTATGATGGTAAAATATAATAATATATATATATATATATCAATAAGATCCTTTTTTTGTTATCCAATTGTTATTTCATTAAAATATATATTTTAATTTTATTTTCCAACCATTATATAGTCTAGAGACTGAAAGATGTTTTTTAATAAAAACAATCATTATTTTACTCTTTTGTAGAAAATAAATTTTCTTCCATGTCAATGTTCTCTAAAAAATTTTTAAAAAATTTTATTTTGTTAAAAAAATATATATTTTAAAAAAATTAATTCATAATTTTAAATTTAAAATAATGGGTTAGAACAAATCTTCTTATTATTTTTTGAGAAAGACACTTTCGACTTTTTATAGTAAATGTGAATTGAATATTAATTAATTATTTATAGTATGAATAATATTTTCCTCTATCATAACAAATAAATTATTAAATTATTCTTGTAAACAAATTCAAGTCTATTTTTATATTAAAAAATTTCCAAAATATTTTGGAAATTATTTTGTTTTAATAATGTTCATTACCAATTTAAGAAGATAATTTCTTCAAGGAATGTTTGATGTGATTTTTCAAGAAATTTTATCTCTATGTTGACATCCACTACAGTTACATAATCCCTTAAAAGGATGTTATCCAATAAATGTATCCTTATTATTCCACTATTTCTTATTTTTATGTTAAAATTTCACTCATTAAATATTTAGTATTTCCATGGTTTATATTATGAAGAATTTATCAAATAATTATGAAACTCGTCACTTTCACTAATATATACTATGTTGAAACATTTATGAAACCCATTTATATTCATGTCTTCTTATATGATTTTTTTTTGATCTTATGGAAAACATAAGTATGATATTCATTATTTTATGGGAGGTTCTATTATAAACTAAGGATGGTGTTCATACTATAACCAAAGATAGAGGTAACATTATATCTAAATAAAGTTGTTACATTATAACCATGTAATGTGGTTATGTTATAACCAATGATGGTTGGTTAATTTATAAACTGATATGGGTATGACCTATATAATCCTCTAACAAATTTGGAGTGGTTGGATATCTCATTAGATAAAGAGTACAAGAATGGTTAGGTGAACCATGATTATTAAGGGATTCTATCCACTATGATCATTTGGAGGGTGAACTAATCAACAATGATATTAGTTTAAATGGTCCTTCACTTATAAGTAAGTAATTTTATATAAATCTGTGTATTCCAAATGACTTTGTCTTATTCCCACTATATGTTCTCATGTCTCTTGTTCATTGATTCTATAATGGTCTATGTCTTATAAACTACAAATATTTATTCCATGACTTGTGTTTATGATCTATGTTATATAGGGAATGGTTTCAGAATTTTATTATCATATTATCATATTCTCATACTATAATTATTATTCTATACATATAATATCATTGATATCTATAATGTTTACCCTTACTGATATTCTCCTCTCACTTTTTCTTATGTTTCCTTTCCTCAGACTATAAGGAATGGTTTTTGGTAGTGCAATTCAATAAAGAGTACTAAATGTTGAGATATATATTAAATATATTGATGGTCCTTCATTACATAATAGGATTATAGATCTTGTCTAAAAAGACTCTAAACCTATATGTTCATCAAGTTTTTATTTTTGAAATATATTGAATATTAATCTAAAAAGAAGGAATATCAATGTATCAAAAATCATGAGCCCTCTTAGATGGTATCAGGGAAAATGTTTTTTTATCCATTTGAACCTAGGGTGTAAAAACATTAATGAGACCCCTATGGATGCGTCTATAAATAATTATTTGTGTATGAAAATATCATCAAATTTTGTTTAATGATAGATGGATTTGTTTCAATGAAATTGAATCCCAATCTAAACACAACTTTTTGATATATTTCTATCATAGATTTACTTAGGGTTAATGACATAAAAAATATTTTATTATCCAGGACTCTATCATCTCATGGTGAATAAAAACTAGCGTTAGAATAGAACTAGTTTGACATCTTACGGGATAAGGTTTGGAAATACACATATTCCATGGAACACTTATGAAGGATTTGATTAGAAGATGATAATGTATAGAATTTGAAATACCAAATGGTTAAAAGATTGAAATGAAGATTTAATTAATAAGATGTCTTATAAATTATTTTTCCTGACTATATGGATTACAACTATGAATTTTGTTTATTTCACTATGTTTTCTGATTTTAGTCGTTGGAGGTAACTATAAGAAGATGGTGTAATTTTTAATGTGAAAAAAATATTTTGTAATGAGAAACCAAATGAGATTATGACTGGTGTGAAAGATATTTTGATTATGTGTTATCTGTTGACATGGATAACCATTAAAAACATTAACAATAACCAACTTTTGGACTCACTAAATAAGATAAGAGTGGAGTTTGTTGATATCTTAAGTCATGGAGACAAGTAATGAAATTAAATCATGTTTATTATTTTTTTGAGAATATTAGAATAATAACTAATGTTAGTTCCTCAATGGAATGATAATATGTTTTATGTGTGAAGAATTATTGAACAATGAATGTAATTTATGATGAAAAATGAAATGGCTAAATAACACAATGGTGAAAATAATGGTTATCCGATGAAATCAATAATATTTCAATGTTTAAAATGAGGAAAATATGGGCATTATTCAAATCGATCTCCTATTGGGAAATATATAGAAGAGGATCAGAATGGTTGTATAATTAAAGGATTTAATGTTGATTAAGAAGATTCTATAAATTAAATATGAAAGGAATGAGGCGTTATCGAATAAAAAGTTTATTTCTAATTAATTGATTAATAATGATGGTAAATGATTTATGTGTTCATGTAGTGGAACTCAATAATTTTTTTGTATGAATCAGGAAACATATATAAGTATTTTTATATAGAAACATTTTATTATGGATTTATAAGAATATATTGAATTACATTGGTGACCTAGGAAACTAATTCTAGTAAAATGTGTTATTTTATGGAAAACACATCATTAAAGGAAATATAACCCTTAATATGTCGCTAATGTTGAGATAACGGTGTTTAGTTGGTAAAAAGAGATGATTGATATGGATTAATTGAATTTAAGAGTACTGATGTCCATGGAACTAAATAATAATTTGTTGAAAATATTTTTTATGTTATCATTTATTATGTTTACATCATATTTTAATTTATCGAATATAATAAATAATGTTTTGTTTTATTTAATGAATGATGAAGTATGTATTTATTTATAGAGGTTTTATGGTAATTATAGTCATTACCATGTTATAAGAGAATATATGGCCAATGTATTAACATATTTGGTATGTGAATAAAGAAGAACTACATTATGATATTTCGGGGATTAAAGTTAGGTTTCTTTTGGAAACTAATTTTACATTTTTATAAATTTTTATGTTTTTGAATGTTATTAACGACAACCTTTTATGGATGGGTTAAATTGAACATTGTATAAGCTTTTAGAGATTAATGTATTATTTCATTATATCATGATTTATCAATTTTTTCTAATTTTTGCTAACAATTTGGTTTTATGATAAATATATATAAAATGAATGAGATATTTTTCTTTAATGTTTCTTGTGAACTATTAGTGCACCAGAAATGAACAATCCATATCAATTTCTTGGAATAAGAGATGAAGTAGAAAAGGATCGAATTAGAACCCACAGATGATATTGTGCTTATAAAATAGTAACAAATCAAGTAATTATATTTTATTATGTTCTCCATATTGATATTAAATATTTTCTAAAACATTATGTATTTTTTTGAGACATTTGTTTTTTCTTATTACATTTATTATTTATTAAATAAGGTTCTTTCAACACATCACATATTTATGGTTTTTTGGGGGTGAATTTCTCATTTGTATATTCTCTATCACTATCTAGTAATCCTTGGTCATATGTATTCCCTTACATGTCAATATTATCAATTTCTACTAATATTATCCCATTTGAAAACCATATTTCGTGTTATTTCAAATGACCTTTTTGTTTTCACTTTCACTATTTTTAAAAAGATGTTTTAAAAACCGTTTTACATTGTTGTTTATTCACAAAATACATTTAAAAAAACACTCGATTACCGAGATTACGTTAAAATGTGAGGATTCAAAAATTTTAATCGCGCTATAATGTAACATTCTTACTTTTTTTTAAAACAAAAAATTACATGATATACAACATTACACGCAATGCGAATTTTTTAAGAACCATAATATATCGTTTTTATTATTATTTAAATATGGCCACTATTGTAATATCCTAGATATTAATAAAATATTTCATAAAATTAATCAAAGAAATTGTGATTATTTAATATGATTAAATATGTAAATTTTAATAATAAAGCATTTAAATAAATAATAGAAATAAAATTACGTTATATTATTATTTATAGTAATAATAATAATAGGTTTCTATGAAATGATAATTTTTTAAATATTTTATAAATTATAAATTTATTCTTTTATTATGTTAATAAGATTTGATTATAAATTTTAAAAAATTGATGTTTTTATAGTTTGAGAGAATATTTTACAATAATTTGTTTAAAATAATTTATTTTAAAAATATGATTCGTATAAGAAAATAAAAAAGTTATTTGGAAGGTATAATATTTATGAAATTATATTAAATAATCATCTCAAGTTACATGTTAAATTAACAACTAATATATGTTTTAATATATCAATTTTAAAATGATATTTTTCTAATTAATCAATGTTGGCTAACATATAATTTTATAAAAATATTTTTTTTTATAATTTTTAATCATTAAATAATTTTTGGTATTAATAAATAAATTATCAAATTTATAATTTAACATAATAAAATTAATTGTACATAAATTAAATAATAATTTACCAAATAAATTCTAGTAATATATTTTTAACTATTATTTGTTTATACATTTTTATCAATTACAAGATTATTAATTAAATGCAATATGATAAATATAAAACCGTTATTTTAATTATTAAAAACATATAAATATGATATATTCTATTTTTAAAAAAAATCGTTAAAATAAATAATTCAAAAAAGTGAGAAAATTTTTTGCGATGTATCTCATGAATTTAAATCGCTAAAATGAATAAAAGAATATAAATAAATAAAAAAAATTGGTCATTCATGTGGGGGCATAATATAAAGTTTGTGTCCCAATTTAAGGATTTCATGATTCTTATAATGTAGGGATAATAATAATATATTCAAATAAAATAAGTGTGTAAATTAATTGAATAAAAAATGATAACCAAGACATAGATGGAAGAGAAAATGTGTGATTGAAACAAAACCCTTTCATGGGAAGAAATATAAATTTAATAAAAATTATAAGGGGGTAATCAAAATATTAGACCAGAAATGAAATAATAGATGTGGGAATAAAAAAAATATTTCTTTTTGGGGAAGAAATATTAAACCATCATATGGATAAGTGAAAGCTAAATTATTATATTCAAATAAAATAAACAATTCACGCTCGTGTCTCCAAATTGCTTGTTATATAATCCATTTTGAAGACATTATATAAATATATAATATATCACACCACATGGTTTTAATGATTCAAGAAAATGGTTTCTTATTCTTGTTAGGGAGAGAGGTATTAAATAGGGAAATTGAGTCCCAATAAGTTTACATTTTAGAAGGAGAACCTCAAAGTTGTTCTGCTGCTTAATTGCGGTAAGAGGTCTATTTTATTTGAATACATTTATATATTTGGGTGGTTATGTGTTTATATAGGTATATTGGTATATACTTTCAAATTATATAATTAATGGTTTGTTAGTTTTACATATTTTGAATCAAGCCTATTTTTTCGAAAATGAATCATATATTTTGATTAGAAAAATCCATTTTTATCATAATAGTTTTAAAAGAATTATTTGAAATCCAATTGGCTGTTTATTCATCCTAAAATAGCTATATATTAATATATATATATTATTTATAGAATAAATATTGAAAAAAAATATTTCGTGATCTTAAATAATCTATTTTAGAAAAATATAATTTTTTTGTTAACATTAATAATATTATTTTATAATATTATTTGAGATAGGTTATAATTTTACGTAATGTATATTGGTTATAATTTTCTGTGGACTATTCATTTAAATGTTAATATTTATTATTTTATCTATGAATAATTTTTATATATCAATGAATTTCATTAATAACATAAAATATATCCATCATCTATGACATTAATGACATTCCATTAATTTTTATTCAAGCATTCATTTAATTTATTAAAAAGATATATTTATTCCTTACAAATAAGTGAAATTATTTATAAATATAGATTAATATTTGATATTTTTATACACTAGTTTGAAATTAAATATTAGGATATGAAATGAAATATGTATGATTATTTTCACGTATAAAAAATTTTTATGGTTTTGAATTATTTTGGGGTTCTAAGTGGAAAAGGTAGGGTCATATATTTTTTTTCTTAAATTATGGAACTATATTATTGAATGACGTGTTTTGGAATATGGAGTAAACCTATTACCTACACCAGACATTGTCCCACATTTGATATTGATTAATAATATTATGGTTTTTTATGGCCTAATGATTATCATTGTTAATCCATAAAAAATGTTATTTTCAAAATAGAAAAATCTGAAATAATATTTCAAAAAATATTGATTTATAAAATATATGTGGTTTTCAATATAATATACACAATTTAAGTATATTTAGAAATTTCATTCAATGTATAGAAATCCCTTTTCTATGTAATGGTTTTATCATATGATTTATTTACAAAATTTCATCATAAAAATTATAGTTTACAATGAAAATCGTTTCCATAATATTTTTAAACCCCCTTACTGTAAAAATTCTCACGTTGTGTTTTAAATTTGTGTGTCACTTGTTTAGTCACATTTTAATTTGGTGTAAATTTTATATAAGAAATAAGCACACGTGAAAATATTTGTTTTTGTTTTAATAAATCTTTGTTAAATTTTACTGTATATTTCTAATTCTATAATACCTAGACCAGAAAAAGTCATGTAGTTTAATATGGTCTATGTATTTTTTAGCTATCTTTTATTAAAAAATACACTAAATTTTAACTAATGAATCTGGAAGAGAGGGTTAGGGTCTTTACATATGGCATCAGAGAAACGACCTAGATAAATTCAGATATATGTTGTCATTTGAGAAATATCTAAGAAGTTGTTTATAAATTGTTAAAATTCAAGTTTTTCTTAATTCGAATTATAGAAATTCAATTATATTTTTATGTTTGATTAAATAATTGTGAGGAAAATATTATTTTTAGGGTGATGAATGTAACATAGTGTATATTAATAAGTGCTTTATATTCAATAAATAAAAATATATTTTTGTTATATTTTAGGATTAAATATTTAATACTAAATAATAATACATGAAATTAAATATTATAAATATAATTATTTTTTATTATTATTAAATAATAATTATAATACCATTATTAAAAATGTTAATTAAATTAAATTTCTTTATCAATTGTACTTTTATTATTTTATAATATTTATATGTTATGATTTTAAATTATAAAAAAATGTTGTTTTATTGTTTAAAGATATACTTTAACCTAAATATTTTAAATTTATTATTTTTGTAAAAAGAGATCAATTTTTATGAAAAAATAAATAAAGGTAAAATAACTATGAAATTATTATAAATAATTATATCAAATTATATGATAATTCATAACTGATATATAATATAATATTTTTTTTCTAAACTAATTTTTTCATTAATCAATGTCACTTAACTTGAAATTTATAAAATTATATTTGTTAAAAAAATTATTCAAGATATAATATATGATTTTAATATATTTATTACAAGATAGATAATTTAACATAAAAATGATGGTACATAAATTTATTAATTTATTTAATATAAAAAAATTCCAATATATGTTTTAACTATTTTAATTTGATATGTGTTTAGGAATTATGATCTTATAAAATAATTTTAATATGATAAATATAAAAATTATATTAAAATATTAAAATATTATAAAATATGTGATATGATATGATTAAAATAACATTAAAATAGGTAATAAAAAATAAAAAACTTGGAAACCCCCTAGGGTTATGTCTTATGAAGAACAAAACACTAAAATTGATAAAAAAATATAAAATTGGTAATAAATGGTGATTGATGTTAGACATACAAATAAAAGAGGAAGTCTCACATTAATGATGTCCTCATGACTAAAAAGTTTGGATAATGATAAAATATACAAATAAAATGATTTTATCAATGAATTGAATAATAAAATACAACTCATGATAGAGATTAAAATTAATATGTGTTATTTAAATAAATAACATTAATGAGACGAAAGTTGAATTTTAGATTAATTAAATGTTATAAATCAAATTATTGTACGAGAGTAAAAAATAATAGATGTGGGAATAAGAAATAGATTCCTTTTTGGTATAGAAATCAAAATGCAAGATATGAAAAATTGACTGGTAAATCATTATATGTAAATAAAATAATTATGTCAGGCTTCTATCCCTAAATGGATTGTCGGATAAGACATTCAGAATCCATTATATATATATATATATTTCCCACCCCATTGTTTTCACAACTCAATAAAAACAGTGCACGTACTATGGTTAGAGGGAGAGGTATATAAGAGGTAAATTGAGTCAAAATATGTTTATATTTAGAAAGGAGAACCACAAAGTGGTTCTTCTACAAAATTAAGGTAATCAGTGTATTTAATTAGATTATATATTTATACACAAGTATATATAAATTCAATTTCTTTAATAAAAATATGTCATTATTTCATGATTTTAATCAATTATCTTTTTTAGAAAAAAAAATCTCAATTTTTATTCAGACATTGATTTCAATCACAACCCCTATAAAGGAAAAAATTGAAATCTAATCATCTGTTTTTTATCTTCATATAAATCTATATATATTTATATTTTAGAGTATTAATGTTGAAAATAATTAATTCATGATCTTAAATAATATATAAAAAAAATTACAAAATTTTGTACTGTAAAATTTAAAATTTATTCATTTATAATTTTCGAAGAGTGAAGTTATCAGTTTTTTGTTTTCTATATATGTTACTATTTTATGTTCACCATTCACATAAATGATATTATTTATCATTTTACTTGTAAATTGTTCTCATATGCCCATGAATTATACTCATCACACCAATTATGTCCATCATCTAAGATATTGATGAAATTACAAACACATTAATTCATCCATTCATGTATTTTTTATGTATTAATATTTATTTCTTCATAAAATTATAAATTATATAAAAATATGAGTTTCTATAACTTATTTATAGAAATAAATTAAAACAATATTATTATTCTTTGAAAATAAATTTGTAAGATTATTGTCTTGTACTAAAAGAATTTTTGAATAATGTTGAATTATTTTAACATAATGAGTTGGAAAGGTTGAATGTTAAAAATATTTTCATAAATTATGGAACTTGAGTTTGGAATGGAACGTTGTGGTATGAGTAGTAAACCTTAGACCTCAAGGGGATGTTGTCTCACATTTGATATATAAAATTGTCCTTATAATTTTTATGGCCTAAAAAGTATGAGAGTTAATAAATAAAAATTATTATTTTCAAAAAGGTGAAATCCAATGTAGTATTTCAAATAAATATTATTTTGAATATTTTTTGTTTTCAAAGCAATATACACTATTTAAGGATATTTATAGACATTTATCAATGTATGGAAAACCATTCCTAAGTTATAGTTCTATAAAATAAATTATTTGATAAATTTATTCACATAAAATTATTATTTTAGAATAAAATATCTTCCAAATAAATTTTATAACACCTCACTCAGTAAA